>JACJVT010000005.1:2400000-3000000 GCA_017656005.1 Incumbomyces lentus | reverse complement strand
AGAACACGCAGATCACGTTCGGCGACATCCTGATCGTACGGTCGGGATACATGAAAGCCTATCACAGGCTCAGTGATGCGGAGATCGCACGTCTCGAAGCCATGCACCCTCCATCGCTCGGTGGGGTGGAGCAGTCCGAGGAATTGCTCGAGTGGATCTGGGAGCATTTCAGCGCCGTGGCGGGCGACCAGCCGAGCTTTGAGCAGTGGCCGACACCCCTTGACTGGAGTTGCCACGAGGTCTTTCTGGCTGGCTGGGGGTGTCCGATCGGAGAGCTGTTCGAGCTGGAGGAGCTGAGCCGGACATGTGAGCGGCTCGGCCGCTGGAGCTTCTTCCTCACCAGCGAGGTCGTGCATGTGCCTGGGGCGGTCGCCAGTCCGCCGAATGCCTTGGCTATCTTCTGAGACTGCGTTCGCTCGATTGGGAAACAGCTGTGGAAAGACGACAGACTGCTGGTAGATTATTAGTAGCCTGGCTCTATAAAAGTAGTGCAAGTGTAGAACTCTAGAAAATCTATTTGGCCTCTGCTTACTGTTTCGTTGCTGTAAACCTGACGTTGTGGCGTCCGGAACGACGTACTTGCTCGTGCTCGTGATGCACCTCCAGAAAAGCAAGGGACAGAAAGAAAAAGCGAGGCTAGAGGCAATAGCTGGGCAATCTCGAGGCCCATGTTGTATTAACACAGCTCTGCTCGTTGACAGAACACGAATCTATAATCCTGGGCAGCTACAAGGCTATACCAAAGTGTGGGCACAACCCAAAAGCACAAACACTTCAAAGCAGTCGGTACACGCAGACAGAGACGCGTGCAGGCTTTATTCCCTTTTCTCAAACATTCGCCAACAACCCAATGTGCCCAGGTACCGTACTCAATTGCCCAAGCGTCCCTCAACAACCAGCATGTGCAAGCACACTTCCCAACCACGAAGTCCACGTTTCCAAGTCACTCATTCCTCCAAGGTAAGTACAGTAGCTTCACCCCTCAAGCATGTCCATTGACGCCATTCACTGTTGGCACTTTCTCTTCTGGCATTCCCGCAATAACACTAAACTGTCCTCCTGCTCCAGCCCACACGAGCTGCTTTTCCCTGACAGCGGTGTTGTCAATCATTGTCGCAACTTCGACCTCGTCGTCGGTGCCCAATCCTGTCTGATAACTCGTGCTGAATCCCCAACTATAAGCCTTGCCCTCTTTACTGATCGCGATACTGTGGTCTGAGCCTGCTGCCACGGCAATCCCATCGATACCAGGAACTTGTGTAGCTGCTTTGAGGATCCGAGGGTTATTGTAGGAGTCCTTGATGACAGCATCTTCAGGCAGGTCTGAAATTTTCAGTCCGAGCTGGTATCCGTCGAGACGTCCCCATACGAGGACCTCGCCCTTGTCTGTTCTGGCAATGGTATGGTGTGCGCCACCTTCGATTTGGGTGACAGTGCCAAAGTGTTCCAGATTAGGCACGATTTTGGGATGATGCACATCTGATCCGCCCTCTGCTTCGAAGTTGTCCGTAATACCGGTCTCACCAAAGCTGTTCAGTCCCCAGGAGTACAGAGAGCCATTCTTGTGCATAGCGAAAGAGTGGTATGCGCCTGCACCGACGCCAATCATGTGTTTGGGAAGGCCAAATTGGGTAGGAACGAGAGAGTGCTTGAGGAAACGCTCGAGAATCCGACGGCCGAGCTGATTTTGTTGACCACTGCCCCAGGCAAAGACGCAACCTTTGTTGTCGAGAGCAAGGACATGATTTGCGCCAGCTGCCAATTGTGTGATCTTCTTCAGCGTGGGTATCAATGTCAGGGTTCGCTGAATAAGGATGTCAGGAGAGAAGCCGAAGATGCCTTCATTAGAGCGGAAGGTGCCACATCCGTAGACCAGGCCATCGCTGGTAAGGGCAAAGGTGGCGCTGTCACAGCATGCCAGTTGAGTCCAGACTGTTCCTTCAGGGACGTCGGACAGGTCGAGCTCGCCAGGGGTAGACTCCTTCGGGTTGAGGCCATTGCCGGTGTCGCTGTCCGAGTCGCTGTCACTGTCACCATTGTCGTCTGAGATATCACGGAGACCACCATCCCAGTCAGTGTTGCGACCCAAAGCACCCTGATCGTTCACGCCCCAGGTCAGGATTTTGTTGTCTTTGGTCAGAACTGCTGTATGCATGCCGCCAACACTGACGGAGACCACACCGACGTTGTTCGCAGGCAGAAGCGGGTTAAGACGCGGCCTTTTCACCTCGGCGCAGTTCTTGCCGTTTCCCAGTCCAAGTTCACCGTTGGTGCCATCTCCGAAGACATAGACATTGAGTGGGTGCGAGGGTGCGGTGTTGATGATCGCCGTGGTCCTTGGCGTTTTCACTGGAAGTGCCTTGGACGCCTTGGGTGCAGGAGACTTGGCCTTTCGCTTGAGGGTGACACGTTCAGC
Organism: Incumbomyces lentus; assembly: GCA_017656005.1. Lineage (NCBI taxonomy): Eukaryota > Fungi > Ascomycota > Eurotiomycetes > Chaetothyriales > Trichomeriaceae > Incumbomyces > Incumbomyces lentus. The sequence goes on along the minus strand of JACJVT010000005.1, from coordinate 2,997,584 downwards.
GACAGGTGGCGTGGCCTTCGTCTTGACGCGTTTGTTACCATTGACCTGGGGCTCATCCTCAAGGTCCTCGGCTTTCCTCTTGTTTGATTTCTTTGCCGGCTCTTTCGGTGCTGCCTTCTTGGTAGACTGTGTGGTGGCATTTGTGGCGATCTTGGGTGCAGTTTTCGCTGCAGCCTTTGGCTCGGTCTTCTTGGTAGACTTGGTAGCTTTGGCAGCTTTGGCAGCTTTGGCAGCTTTAGTAGCGGTGGTCGCTTTGGAAGCTGTAGACTTATTGCTAGGCTTGTTCACCCCGTTGACCACAGGCTCTGGTGCCTTTGTAACCCGGGGGCTTTTTCGCGTCGCGCCGGTTGCCGTTTTAGTAGCCTTCTTTGGTGGCATCGTGCACGGATTCAGTGTTGCTTCTGGAGTGTTGCTCCTGGAATATGCTTTGTGCAAGATCGAAAGGCGGATCACCTTCGATCAGTTGAGTTAGAATCGACGCGTCGATCGATTGCTCGACGGGCAGCAGATCGATCAGCTTGTCTTTCAACGGATCAGATTGAGATGGATCGAGAAGAAGTGAGAACAGTTACGACTATTATTCACAGCAAGTGATCTGTGACAAGACTCAAGTCGGCACAGGAAGTTGGAGTCTTTATGTACTTGCGCCAATTATCAGCGATCCATGAGCTTCATAAAGAAAATAATTAAGGTCTGCTTTTGGAGACTCGGCCCGTGCGACGCTCACTTGCACCATATAATTTCATTGTCCTCCGTAATTAGAGATCTTTTGCATCAAAGGCCTTCATGCTTGCCTGAATTTAGCCCCTTCACCCCCTTCTCAGCCCATCGAGTCTGTCTACCGTGAACGTCAGCGTTGCCATTGTCTTTCGCTTAACCGCAGCGCTCTCCACATCACTGGACATTCATTCATCAGTTTAAATCACTCTTTGTTCATCCTTATTACCAGTTTGATCACTAAGATCAATCTGCTAGATGAACAGCCTGTTACGACGACCTCTTTTCGATCTCCTTTGTCTTGGAGGGCTAGATGAAGTGCCATCGAGAATTCTCAGTGGAGTGCGAAGGACTCCCCTTCGTGAAGCACTAACCGGTTCCTTCGGTGGATGTGTTTTGAGCAGACGAGATCTGTCGACCTACGGGATTTCAGTGGCGTTCTCTGGAGAATTCCCCAAAAGTCTGCCTGTCCAGTTTCGAAACACTCCTGCGATGCCACTGAACAGACTCGAGTGGACAGTTCGTGGTGTGGATGGGCGTGCTGATGCTTGCGATGAATGATTGGGTCTCAAACGCGTAGTAGAGTATCGAGAAAAGTTGCCACTCAGCGCTCGAGTGAGCGTATCTAGCCTTGCTGACAAGTCCTCCGATTCCTGCTCAAGTGCTCGGGGCGTAGCTCTAACAGCCCGTTGAGACATCTCGCGTTGCACTCTTGGATAAAGTAACCGCTGGTTATCGACAGAATCGTTCTCGAAGTTTATGACTTGGTCAAGCACGGCCCTCTCTTCTAGATGCAAGGGAGCGGCGACCTCAGGTCCACCTATGACCTCGGCGCCGGTGCCCTGTATCTCGTCGTCGAAAGGTATGTCGTACCCTGTCGCCACATATTAGCCTCAACTTCTCGACTCCGACCAGTGCTGACGCGAGATCTACTTACACATCCAACTCTTGCAACATCGTCCACATACCATATGATTACACCCTCCTTCTTTCCTGACTCTCATCTTGCAATATGGACAAGGCTTCGTAGTTCGCTTGATTTCGACCATGGTTTTCTTGGTCCCTTCGTCGAGATTGCTAGCCTCGTCGTATTCCTGGCAGGTCAATCCAGCATGCCAAGCGACCTGGTGATTGAAGCAGATCTTGGTTCTGCAACGAGAGCAAGTGACTGTTGGGTGCTTGGTGAGTCTGTGCAGCTGGCCATGACCGCATCCGGGGGCTGGACACCACAACCAATTGTGGGCACCTGTTTCTCGAGCCTGCAAGTGATGCTTAGCTTGCCATGGAATGTGCAAAGAGGATGCCTGGCCATCATACGGGCTTAGCTCGGATTCTAGCCTACCTTTGCTATCATGTCGTTTAGCTTACTGCTCAGTTTTCTCGGCAAAATGGCTTGAGCTTGTTCTGGCTCAAGTGCCTCCTCGCACAGTGGGCAAGTACAAACAGCCCATCCTGCCTCGCGGTGGGCTTCGATCTTGGTCACAAAATGCTTCCGGTAGCAATCCGAGCATACCGTGGCGTCATGGTCGCAGGTTGACACCTTCGGAAAGCTTCTGTACATTATTTTGGTCTCGGCACAGATATCACATTCTTGAGTTTCTTGCTTGACTACTTTAGTTGCCCTTGGTGGCTTCATAGAGAGATCCAACGTGTCGGCTCGTTGACGCTTCGTGCCAGCTGCTTGCTTCGATGACGACGAATCATTCTCGCCTGTCTTCGATCTCGCCATACCTTGGATGAGTATTCAGGTCCTTATGCCAGGCTTAGAGATGGAGTCGTAACACGACGGGGTGAAGAAGGAGGATTAAGGTGAATGGGGGCTACAAACGTGGGCTCGGAATAACAGAAAGAAGGGTTGTTGCCTGGACATTATATGCTAGATCAGGAAAAAGAAGTCACAGCGTAAAGCCACCGTAGAAGATGTTGCTTAGCGGAGTCAACCCATTTCAGCCTTTTCGACCCAATTTATTGCGTCGGATTGATGCCAAGTGGTCACTACTGGTACGTGGATACATCCATGGTTATGGGTTATGCTCGTCTCAGAGTATCTTCAGCTAATCCCAGTTTTCTTCTCACTTGGCGATCCGCTCCTGATTCACTCTGCGCTTTCCTCGGTCGTGCAGTCACGCACCTTCACACCACTTCAAACAATAACATTGAGCGCTCGATTGCCTTTGGCCCGAGGATTTGGTGCATTTCCATTCTCCTGAATGTAGAATCTCCTCAGTAACATGATTGCCTCTTTACGATAGAGTCCTCCATAGCTGGGGTAGGGGGGGTCCAAGCTCATATTAGAATGAATGGACAAGACGCTACCATTCCCTCCGAATCTTTCATTGCCACATCCAAAATAGACTGTCCGGATCCCGTATTGTCGTAGAGCTGAAGCACACATGATGCAAGGCTCGACTGTAACATAAAGGTCGGTCTCGGCTAGCCTCGTGATTGGAAATTTGGAAAGGAACTGATTGATGGCAAGAAACTCTGCGTGTCTGGTGCCGTTGAGGGACCGATTTGTGTCGTTCATACCTCGAGCCACTACTTGCCCATCAAGAACTAAAACACACGCAACCGGAGTTTCGCCTTCCGCGAGAGCTTGCTCAGCAACGTCTATGGCATTCCGCATAAAGCCCTGGTGATAGGCCAAATTGTCAAGAAGGTGAGGATGCAATTTGCTAGAGGCTGCTTTATCTTTTGCCGGCACCGAGACAGATTTTGAAGTGGATGATGCAGTCGAGTTTCCCATTGCTACTGGAGGGAGAGATCAGCGACACACAGTATGAGAATGCTAAGGTTGTTGGAACTACAAAATAGAGGTCCAGCGCAGGGAGGCTGGGATGAGACAGATCGTGACAATTGGTACTACCGTGAGCAAACAGTTAGGCGTGATACAGTTTAAAGTGATTAGTTCTTTCCTTCGCTTCACTTACCACTTTTAACTTCTACGTCCTACTCCTCATAGCCCTTGCCATCAATAAGAAGTTTGTGAATCTTGGGTTCGAAAAGAAACGCCTTGCCTTTCTGGTCGAGCACAAGGAATGATGAGACTTTTCGGCCTGTTGCTTGCGTGCCTCGCCACGGTGGCAGGAAGCGCTGGTGCGCAGAACCAAGTCAAATATCCGAAGTCAATATTACTATCCTATGAGATATTAGGATCAGCCGACACGACGAGAAGTCCTCTTGCCACAGTTGACTACAACCCGAAAAGCCTAGAATACGTCCTATCTTCGTGGACTCCGCCTTCTCTTGACTCTCTGAGATCTGTCTCCCAGGCACCTACCTCTACCCCTCTCGTTCGCGTGTCACTCCCCGACGGCGGAACGACTGTTACAAGCCTTGGTGCATTTGACGCAGCACTATCACAAAACATAGATATTTGGATATCGAAAGATACAGGCGAACCTATCTCTGCGTCAATCGGCAGTCTGACGCCCCCACCACTGTCTAAAGAAGAAGAGCTACAGCGTCAGAAAGAAGAGAGGTTACGGAAGAGAGGCAAGGCCGTTCCCAGTACCAAACCAAAGCAGAAGCCCAAGTCAAAGAAGGCGAAAGATGCTGTAGTGGACGAGCAGCCGGCAGGTCCGGTCGTACGGGTGAATCTGCTTCTGGCTGGTCAAGGCGCGCTGCCAAAGCTGAACTCGCGGAAGCCGCCACAGCTTGATGCTGACGGACGAGAAGTGGTGCAAGAAGAGCAGCCGGAGAAGACCTTTTTGCAGAAATACTGGTTCGTCTTGCTGGCCGTAGCTTTTGTATTGATGAGCGGCGGTGGGGGCAAGGAGTGATACCTGCCGTATCTTTCTTTACTTGCCCTCGTCATGTCGCTTACAATTTCCTATCGCCTTGAATCCCACCATCAAAGAATCTCTACAGGCCGCACTTGAAGGGAGGGACCAGAACTCTTTTTGGACGGCATATCTGTGTCGTAGATGCGACTCTCAGTCTCGAAACCAGCAGGTAAATTTGGGCACTTCAGGCATGTCATACGCACCTCAACACTCTTCTCCCTATTCACACTCCATCCTTGATTGGTAGATAGCACAACCATGAGGCCAGAAGCTATCTGGAGGAGAATATGTGGAAGATGCAGTAGCAGCGCACAGTGGGACACTGTATAAGCAAACTGGATGATGCTGGCTGCATGAAGCTCACTCAAGCAGGTAGACATATAGATGGGACGCCAAAGTCAGACGTACTTACTTGCGTACCTGTGTATAACGCAAAAATATAGATGGCGAAGGAAACGACGCACGGAATACCAGGCAACGAGCTATTCGACATATTTTAGTCTCTACAGAATCAGCAGCATTGCAAGAGTTGAAACAAACAAAGCGTGGTAGGTTCCATTCAATTTCATTCTCATATCAGCGCGAACGCTTTCAACATCGCATGCTTCATTGCTTGACAATCCAATTTAGTATCCGGTCGAGCTTCGTAGATTGTGCGACCGCTTCCGCTTCATTCCCCGTTTCTCAGGGTCCACTGCCATCTCCAGGCCAGCGTTCCCAAGCAAGAGTTTCATTCGCTTCATAACTTCAACCCCTGCGTCCTCCTCGCAATCGTCCAAGGCACACTTTGTGTCCTTTCGGAGTGACAAGCAACAGCCGGCGCGATCGTCATCGACATCGCTGCTGCAGTCACATGCTTTTGTTGTTCCGGAATTGGCATGTCGAAGGTTGTGCGTGAACACCCAGCCGAGGGCGTCGAGCATTGCCAGCTCCATGTCATATTGGACGCGTGGCACGTTGTTGATGAACGGGTGTAGATCAGCCGTCCAGTCGGCTTCGGGACGTTCCGCCCGTTTCTTGATCAGATCGCGATACGCTCTGGTCGATTTGTCTGTTTGAAAGGTGATGCTGCGCAGCGGATCTTTGAGCGCGCAGCACAGTGGTTTGACGACGTACCAGTGGGGTATGTCATTTGCGTCGAAGAGCTCGGAGAACGAGTTTGTATGGATGGTAAGATGTCTGAGATCCGGAAAGTTGTCTCGGATCAGAGTTATGATGTCGGGGAAGCTTTCGGCACCCCAGCCGACACGCGCGTAGTCAATCCTCGAGTTTTGGCGATACGAGGATGACCTGAGAGTCGGGCGTGGTGAGAGTTTGATGGTAAGGTGTTTAATATAGGATGCCGGTGAGAATGTGAAAGGCATTGTCTTGTGGCCTTCTGGCAGTGGTATCTCAAAGGAGATGAGGTGTTTGTTTGATGTGAGCTTGCGAAGCTCCTTCAGAGGACTGTTGTTTGAGCAGCTCACGTAGATCACGGAGTTGGCGTAGATGATGCCAATTGTTTCTATGTAGAGCCATTTGCAAGTTCTAGCAAGGCTCAACTGGCTGCTGAGGTCTTTGTGCTGCTGTCTGGTTGCAGCTGTTTGTTTGGTCTCGCCTGTCTGATCGGCGTTAAGTTTGTGTGGTAGTAGCAAGTAATTGTAGATGTCCAGCCTCAGGTGTTGAGGGAGACTAAGTAGTGAGGAGTTCATTTTGTTTTGTAGAGCTTGAGTAGAGGTGTCTGTTTGTTGCGGTAGTTTGTTTGTGTAGTAGTCTTGTATTCAATGTCTGTATATTTTGTTTAAAAGAGGATTGTAGATGTGAGTAGCGGATGGAAGCTGAGTACACGAGCATGGTGTGCGATTATACCTTTACTTACATCTAGTAGGAGACATCGACAGATCCTTAACGGAAACTGGTACAGAATATTTCCGCAAAGGTGTGGTACGGCCTGCATCTTTTGGTCCTAACCAAAGCCTGACCAAAAGCTTTGGTACCGGAGAATTTGGGTCCGGACATTCATAACAGAGGACAAGCACCTACCAAGTTTTGTCTGATCTCAGAGATGCAGCGCGAGACTGGCGTTTTGCTATCTCTAAGCGTGACGGTGAATGTGCATGGTTGAATTTGGGTCTCCCTATGGGAGTAGGATGGCGCTACGTATTGTTTGGCATAGCCATACGACGAAATGAACATCGTCGCAATAAAATTATTTCTGCTGTGTCCGAGCACAGCTGGCTGTACTGAAGTGTGAGAAGCTGTGCGGGTCGAGCAGAAGCTTGAGCAGAAATGAAAAGGTCATCTCTGGTACTGTCGCTTCGATCTGGTTGCTGGTAGCGTGCGCCAAGCATCGGAAGTTTATTATCGAGTAGTGGTGTGAAAACCACTGTCGCTATTTGTTTCAGGCAAAGATGAATCGCACAATGTGAAGCATCAATTAACACGCATGGTACTTACAAGTTGCTCTGGCAAGGTTCTGCCGTAGAAGTTGCAAGGAGGTGTCAATATTAGAGGCTGTCGAGATCCGCACGTGCTTGATCCTGTTCTTCTCTTGCTGATTGGTGTGGAGATGTTAGTGGCTTGACAGTGGACAGCGCATGGAATGGCGGACTCGGCGAGCCTTGCTCGGATAGCGGGAATTAATAGTGCATTTCCACAGCTTGATTCGTCGTGAAAAACCTCAGCTAGAAACACTTATTCGAGATACAAACGTTTTCGTTCTAAGCAGTTCTGCTCCCTAAAAGGTTAAGATTGCTCCGCAGTGCTCAGCTAAAATTTTCCAATCATCCGCCAGAGCCCCCGTTCCTATCGCCAGTCGTGACACTCATAAAAGCCTTACGAATCGGTGCTGCTTTATTTGTCTTTTGCTTCGATGATCTTGCTCGTTGAGTATCTTGCTTAGTTGGATAATAAAGTGTGGACAGCACAATTTTATTGCAAGTATCATTGGATTGAGACTTCATCTTTGAAAATGGCACCACAACTCGGCTGGATCGGGTTGGGAAATATGGGTAGGGTAAGTAGGAGCAGATCAGCGGCCTTGAGACGGATTCTAATGTAGCATTTAGGGTATGTGCAAGAATTTAGTCGAGAAGGGTAATCTCTCCGAGCCCCTTCTGCTCTTCAACCGAACAACATCGCGAGCCGAGGCGCTCTCCGCGCAGATAGGACACAGTACCGTGGCCAGCTCCGTCTCTGACCTGATCAGCAAGTCTGACATTGTCCTTTATTGCCTTAGTGGTGACCAGTCGGTGCTAGACATGGTGGACCAATTACTTGCATCACCAGTTAAGGACAAGCTCTTTGTAGACTGCAGTACGATCCATCCAGATACTACGAAACGCGAAAATCAGGCGTTGACAGAGGCCGGTGCTAAATTTGTCGCGATGCCAGTCTTCGGTGCCCCTGCGGCGGCTGACGCAGGCAACCTCATCTGCGTTCTCGCTGGACCGGCATCTGACGTTGACAAAATCAAGCCATACACAAAAGGAGTTATCGGACGAGCAATCATTGACTTCTCAGACCAGCCAGTCACTAAGGCAACACTTCTCAAGGTTATTGGCAATACCTTCATCTTGTCCATGGTCACGACTCTTGCTGAAGGCCATGTCCTCGCTCAAACGTCCGGCCTGGGTACGGAAGAGCTGCACCAGTTTATTGAGGCACTTTTTCCAGGCCCATATACTGCATACTCGACAAGAATGTTAAGCGGGGACTACTACGGAAGAGACGAACCTCTATTCCACGTGGACCTGGCACGAAAAGACGCCAACCATGCCAAGAAGATTGCCAGTGATAGTGGTACCAGTATGCGGATTGTTGAACTTGGTGATGAGTATCTTGCCGGAGTAAAGGCAGAAATGCCAGAAAATGGCGATCTTGCAGGCATTTATGGTGCTAAGAGGAAGGAAGCTGGCCTCCCTTTTCAAAATCAAGGGAAGTAACAAAAATGCATTTTCATTTGCTGTTGAAACTCGTGGTAGAGTTTTGGTGAGTCGACGGATAAATTGCGAAGGAGGGGTCTTTGCTAGATTTTCGTACGGCTCGTGACTTATACCTGAAGCCTAAGTATTTTATGTCGGTGCCAAAGCGAAAATGGTAAAGATTGCAGCTTGCGCTCTCACTACTGTGCGCCTGACACACTATTTGAACCTTGGACAAAGAACCAATGCATATATGGTGAGCCACAGCACCTCGGGCCGATTCCAGCTTCGAATGAAGACCAGTGGGGTTCCCCACAAGATGACATCAACGCATGCCATGCCAAGCTCGCTACAACATAAGAACGTAACCACTCGCCACACAGAGTGGCCCTCGGCATGTACGAGCACCGGATACAACGAGCTTGCTACCCGGACCCAACGCCTGAAGCTTGTAGCTTCTATGGTAACGTCTTTTTGAAGTTTGACGTAGTGGTTTGATAATATCCGCACTCTTGCCTCTGAAAACATGCAAGACGAACGTCATGCACTGCTCCAGGACAGCTTTGGACAGCCCTTGCTACCTTGCTCATTGGCACGCCCTAATTGTTGCTCCAATCACCTGCACAAGGTAGCGTAGTATTCGGTAAGTACCCCAGAGTCTAATGATCAGCCTCAGGCGGTATGCGGAGCACGAGACTGGGGTGAGCAGGTTCGAAGTGACATGCGCGGGGAAGGATCTTACACTCCTACCTTCATGCAGAGCTCTATAAGTTTTCGTTGAGATCTTCAAGACATCAAACATCTTCAATGCTCTGGAACTTGAGTTGTTCGCCTTGCTCAAAATGGTCCGTCAAGGAGTGCTCTCGGCGTCCCTCCTCAGCCCTCATTTAGTGCTAGGACAAAATCTGTGCCCTGGATACTCTGCAAGTAATATTCAGGAGAGTGCCTCGGGTCTGACAGCCGACCTGACCCTTGCCGGTCAAGCTTGTAATGTATATGGCGTTGATCTACCTAATCTAACGCTTGCTGTTGAGTATCAATCAGGTTCGTACATGCTTTGTATTCCTCGCATAGACTGACGCCCACCCAGTGGACCGGCTCCACGTGCTCATCGAGGATCGGGATCAAGCCGTCTATCAAGTCCCTCAAGACATACTCCCTAGGCCCGAGTCAGCAAAGGATGCTTCTAGCTCAGAGTCAAATCTGGTTTTCACCTACACAGAATCACCTTTTTCGTTTGCGGTAGCTAGGTCGGATGGTGAGACCTTGTTCAACACATCCGGTACTCCCCTCATTTTTGAATCTCAATACCTCTATCTCCGCACAGCTCTTCCAGATGATCCAAATCTGTACGGTCTAGGGGAACACACAGATCCTTTCCGTCTAAACACGACAAACTACACAAGGACTATTTGGAATCGAGATGCATATGGTATTGCACCAGGGACGAATCTTTACGGCACCCATCCCATCTATGTTGATCATCGTGGAGAAAATGGCACCCACGGTGTAATATTTGTCAATTCCAATGGCATCGAGGTGAAGATCAATGACACGGATGGTCAGTATCTCGAATACAACACCCTGGGTGGAGTCTTTGATTTCTACTTTGTGGCTGGTCCATCGCCGGTAGAAGTTTCCAAGCAGATTGCGGAAGTCGTTGGACTACCTGCTCACATCCCTTACGGCGGCCTTGGTTTCCACAATTGTCGTTATGGTTATCGGGACGTTTACGAGGTGGCTGCCGTAGTCCACAACTACAGTCAAGCAAATATTCCATTAGAGACAATGTGGACTGATATTGATTACATGGATCGACGCTGGATCATGACGGTGAGTATTGTTTACCTGTTGCTCTTTGGGTTGGAGAGAACCAAATAGAGGGTTGTGCTGAACTTAAGTATAGGTCGACCCTGAGAGATTTCCTCTTCCTCTGGTGCGTCAGCTTGTGGACTATCTTCACCAGCACCAGCAAAAATACGTAGTCATGGTGGACCCGGCCATAGCCTACCAACCAAATGTCAGCTATGGTGCATTCGATGACGGTTTGGAACAAGATATCTTCCTGAAACGATCGAATGGCTCGCTGTATCTAGGCGTAGTCTGGCCCGGCGAAGCGGTGTTTCCAGATTGGTTTCACCCAGATTCACAAGCATATTGGACCGATCAATTTACCTCGTTTTTCAGCGCTAAAACGGGAGTCAACATCGATTATTTATGGATCGACATGAACGAAGTAAGCTAAATCTTATCCTGTTTGAGACATGCTGCATCTTAGATCATAGAAATTAACACAACTTCGCAGGCCTCGAATTTTTGCGATTACCCTTGCTCGGATCCTATCGGCTTTGCTGAAGAGCATGACTTTCCACCTGAGCCGCCCTCGGTTCGTAATTCTTCTCCAATTGCATTGCCTGGTTTTCCTCCCGACTTCCAGCCACCAATAGAATCCACGAAGCTCAAGCGGCAGAGTAGTGGAGGGGCCATGATGGGACTCCCGGATCGCGACTTGATAGATCCTGAGTATCAGATCCAGAACGCTGCCGGCAGTATATCCAATCACACTATTGATACTGATGTTGTTCATTATAACGGATTGGTTGAATATGACACTCATAACCTTTACGGGACGATGATGTCCAACCGTTCGAGGCACGCTATGCTGGCACGCCGTCCTCAAGAAAGAACTCTTATCATCACTAGGAGTACTTTCCTTGGAGCTGGCCAATATGTAGCTCATTGGCTTGGAGATAACCTGAGCGATTGGCCACATTACCGGATCAGCATTGCGCAGATGCTCGCATTTTCATCCTTGTTCCAGATCCCAATTGTGGGATCTGACGTGTGTGGCTTTGGTGGGAACACAACTGAGACTCTCTGCGCTCGATGGACGATGCTAGGAGCATTTAACCCGTTTTATCGAAGTAAGTCAACATACATTAGTCAGAACTTGGAGGCAACGATCATGACTGACACCTGGTAGATCACAATGCAATTGACTCTATCAGTCAAGAGGCCTACCGATGGGAAACAGTGGCAGAGGCAGCACGTCGAGCAATCGACATCAGATACCGCATGCTCGACTATATCTACACTGCAATCTATGACCAAACTGTAGACGGGACGCCAAGCTTGAATCCAATGTTCTTCATGTATCCGGAGGACAGCAATACGTTTGAAATCGATCTACAATTCTTTTACGGCAGCGCAGTGTTGATCAGCCCGGTCACTGAGGAAAATTCCACTTCTGTTGACGTCTATCTCCCAGACGATATCTTTTACGATTGGAACAACGGATTCGCACCTGTCCGAGGTAACGGCGAGACGACCACCTTAGACGATGTGGATTTCCAAACCATCCCAATCCACGTTAGGGGTGGCACGATCATACCACTGCGCATGGATGGCGCAAACACCACGACTGAGCTCCGCAAACAGCCATTTGAAATTGTTGTGGCTCCAGGACTCGATGGAACCGCTAAAGGTACATTATATCTTGATGACGGCATTTCTCTAGAGCAACCGGCTACGACTTACATTTCACTTTCGTGGAATGGGAGCGCCCTGACAATGACTGGAGACTTTGGGTTCGAGGCAGGTGTCAATATTTCGCGACTGAGTCTACTCGGTGTGGAATCTGCACCTGCAAGTGCTGCTTACAACGGCGAGAGCATCTCCGTCAGTCACAACAGCACGACTCAAGTTGCCAGCATTGAAGTCGATATCGCTCTGACTGGTGAGGCGAGTGTGTCGATTGGCTAGATCTTACCACACATAAAGGAACGGAGTTTAGGGGAGATCTGCTCTGAGGATCCTTGGGCTTTGGTTCATGCTACATGCCTGAGTTTCAATTAATATGCGCACTGCAGCAGTGACCACACTCGCAAGCATCCATACCTAAGTGTTTATAATATATGGAGGCAGTTGCGACCAATTGACACCGCTCGTGCACAGGCGAGATTTAAGGTTACTGGGCAGCTGCCTCGGCCCGACCACCTCAGGCTTAGGCCGGATTTTGTTTGACATATTAGGCGACTATTAATAATAATATTAACGTTGATTTGGGCTCAATTGTCATGGGGGTTTCAATGGGTCAGCCGCAGCCAAAAAACATGATTTCAAAATCTCTGATGTTCAGCCTTCTTAAAAGAGCCTGACCCATTGAGCCCAAATCAACGCGTAATACTATAAGGTACCTAACTAGGCAAGCCGCAGGGAAGGTGGACGCCCGTGAGTCAGCAGTCTCCGAAGGAAGCCTAATTCTCGATCTATTAGCGGACTTGTCCTCCCACCAAGCACCTGAATAATTGATGCAACTTTTGTCTTGGGTTTTGTATCCTGTTCCAAATGAAGCAGACAGCCATAGCTGGCGAAACTGCCGAGTTCCGGGTATTTAATTGAATAAGGCTGATCGTCGCAAGCGAGATGCAAAAAATCAAATGACAAACATGGGACGGACGTTCTGTGGCCTGTCCTTGCGATGGCTGATCCACCCAGGTAAGATGCATTGGATGGAGGGGCATTGAAAGTTTTCGCATGGCAGATTTACCTCGGGCATAAAAGCTCGTCTCTTGCGACTCGGAGGGAAGAATAGTCTTCTTTTGAGTTGGCGGCACTGCACGTTTTTTTTGCTGCACGATCCAGTCGTTGACTCGGTTCAATTATCATCATGGCAGTACAAGCCCGTATTAAGTCATGGTGGGGTAAATTTTAAAGTATCCTGCCCGATGAAAGGTGGGAGGCCATCACTTTGCAGGACGTGGACGTGGAACTCGATTCATCCAGCCGACGTCCATTATTAGCGAACACTGCGCTGCGAGCATGTGCCAGTGGGCATGCTATCGGCCTGTTGCACCGACAAATTCTTGTTCTTTACGATCCGCGGCCCTGTCTAGTCTTGTCCAGTCCAGTCTACGCCTGCCCTGCCAGTCCTGCGCTTCAGACACCAGCGTTTCCGCAACTGGTCGATGCTAGTCCCTTCACAGTTGGACTACTTTGCACCTTTGTTGTCGTCGTGACTTCTTGATCATCGTCGCTGTTTCAGTATCTGCATTTGATTCTATTGAAAACGTCCAGCATGCTCATCAAGAACACTCAAACAGACTCGCACTACAACCCAGCCAGAACTACATCCTGAGCTGTGTTGTTGTGCTCTCGCCTGTCGCCAGTCCATCGGCTATAGGTTCGACCGTGAAGAGCGAACAGTAGTCTACACACTACCTCTGAGTTGCATTAGAAGCATTCCACTACCACCATGTCTCGCCGTGAAGCAGGACCACCACGGCGGAAAAAGCCTCGTGACTCCTCAGATTCTAGCGAAGGGGAAGATGACAACGAGCGCATGCCTTACTTTGTGCCAGAGGAAGGTATCGATATTGAGCCGCTAGCCGGCTATGTACGAGGTATCCTCGACAGCGGAGCGCAAATCAGGATTGGCAGTCATCCCAAGGTAATCCCATACGCCATCGAGTTGACATCGGCTAACAGAAACGGAACAGAGACGCGATCAGAAGGGATTCTGGGTCGAATCGATCGTCGCCATCGGTGTGGTACGTCGTGTTGACCTCTCCTGGCGGATCTTGTGGCTGACCTGTGTGAAGGAGGACATTCGAGCGATGATAGACGACACTAGACTGTGGCAGAAAGAGAAAAACAATGGTATGCATGCGCTAATCCAGTTCAGCCGGAGTACACGCGCTAACTTTGGACTCAACAGGGTACTACGTCCACTCTGACACCATGAAACGACGAAAACGTATCGGCCGTCCTGAAGGAGCCAAAGCACGTCCGATAGCCGCTCTCAAGTCTCAGAAAGAAGGTGACAGTGCTCGAACCGCACGGCCAATGCCTCGAACTTCTGTCGAACCAGAGACGACATATATGCAACCATCTTCTACTTCCAGAGGCTCGGCGGACAATGTAACGATGGCGCAACGCAATGCACCAACAGGCGTGCCGAGCCCGAGACCAGCTACGGCTCAGCCTATACCAGCGGACCCCAGAAGACCCTCGTTCACCCAGTACGGTGGGATGTCGAATCCGAATCCTGGCTATATCCCAGCCTCTGCACCATACACAATGTCGGCCAACGTACCTCAATCCCAGCTCTCATCGCATGATACCACAATGTATGACACAGCACCGCCACCATACCCGAGCGACACCAAGCGTGGTGGTGGAAGCAACCAGCCTGCAACCACTCAGCCTAGTACAACCGGCAGTCAGGGATTTACGTCCATGTATGCAACTTCTGGAGGCCCGCCCCGAGCCTCGAACCAAGGGCGGCATCGACATGGTGCATCATAGAACAATGCTAGTCCATGCTAGTCCAGGTACCTCACCGGTCACGTCATATGAGGGCTGTCCATGTAACAGCGAGACGCTCGGCGTGCGCGGTGTGGAAACCGCATTTATTAAGTACGAAGTACGTCATCCGACAGGAAGACAAGCAGTCCGGAAGCGTCCAGCGATGCAAGGGTCGCCCTTCGCACTATGAAGCTTGATCTGTCTGTCCTTTGTGTTGGTGTGCTTGTTATCTGTCGACTTTAATCAACCATCGTTGCTTGATGAAGTCGTGCTCTAACTGGTTATTCTATTCCAGGCAGAGCGCCGCTGCCGACTTGTCGGATGCGGCTGTTGTCGAATTCTTAAGATTTGGACAAAACAAATATTAGAGAGCCATGAATGATCCTGGTTTTGGACCAGGGCGTCCGGAGATTGCTATGGTGTCTAGTTTCGGTGGCGGAACGGATGACTTGCATGTTACAGAGGACGAACCGTCGCGTCTCGTCAGGACGCAATTTAAAAATGAAATGGGTCGCGCAGTCCCAAGCCAGAGCCGGGAATGTGGGCATCCTCTACCTCATTGCGCTGACCAGCCTCCTTGACCGCTTTGAAGCTAACACGTATATCCTGCTGTCCTTCTTGCCTTGTGTGCGATAATTATCTTGTGGGGGACGCAATCTTATCGTTGACAGATCGAGAGGATGGGAGCAAGCTTATTTATGACGGACCGTGGCTGACTTCGAACCCGTACTAGTAGTTGCTGCGATCAGTTGGGTGCCTTGTGAATCTCATTTTATCCAGTCAGCCTTCGCCCTTGCCCCTCCCTCGCCTCAACCACCATTTTTTTGCCCGCGACGTTCGGCGCTAATGCAATGTCCTTACTGTACCGGCTTCTTAGGGGCCGACTGGGTCCCTGCTTTATCGTGACATGGCCTTGGAACTTGTATCCTTCAGGCTCAGGCTTAAATGCCAAACTCCACCAGCTCTCGTGCTAGTATTTCTCTGCTCCGCAAATATATGCTCGAAAAATGTCGGCGAACTAAGCCCTAGTCTTGATGGATCGACAATTTCTTGAAAGCTCGCTATCTGAACTCACTTTCCTCATCTGACCGGATCGGTTGTCAAGAATTAAAGTAGACGTCCTTTTCATCCTGATTGTGTCTGGTTTCCCACTCCACCACAACGCTTGCATTGATGTTGAGGAAAGAAGGATGTCCCGACCTTCACCTTATTCCTTCCCGCCCACGCCACAAGATTGGACCCAGATACAGGAGGCGGTCAGAGCGTATTACGTCAATCAAAAATTGCCATTGAAGGAAGTACGCACTGCTCTACGCGACCGCCATGGCTTCCGGGCGACGTAAGTTGGACTGTCTTTCTTTTCGACGTAGACTAAGATCCGCCTAGTGATCGGATGATCAAGGCTCGTCTCAAGCAATGGGGTTATCTCAAGAATGCCAAAAAGGAGGATTGGCACTTTCTCGCATTGCTTCATCAACGGCGACAAGACGGCGGCATGCCATCAACCATCTTCAACGTTCGTGGTCATCGCAAGACAGTCAAGGATCTCCACAGATTCATTCGCAATCAAAACATAACAGCTGAGCAATTCCTGGACGAAGCTCGACAAATGACGGGCGACAAACAGGTTCCTGACTATATTCAAGCCTTGACACCAGAAAGCCAACAGTGTCAAGAGTCACCAACGGGTGACGTGAGTCCCGATTATCTAACGCCTTCGCCGCCTCAAGTATCAGCCCGGCTGCCATGTTCCTACCACTTGCCTACTCCCGATCAAATCTTATATCAGCGAAGAATGAGTACGTACAAAAGGCCTCGATCAGAAAGTGCATCTTCCATTGAACCTGACTACGACCATCCGCCACGCTCGAGACGAAGTCCAAAGCAGGCTGTAGACCTACAGGCCTCTGACTACGTCTGCTCTTCATCTCCGTCCTCGACCTGTACACAAATGCAGATGGAGTTCGAGATGCTTGGTTCCCAGATCACCCGGCCAGCTCCGTTGTTGTCACGGCTCGGAGACGAAGACATAAGCTCATGGGCTATGATATCCAGCAGCCCTAGCAATAGCGAAAAGAGTGCTCGAAGCATACAATTTGTTTGTTCAAGATGCAACCAACCAAGCGATCGGCATTTCGTGAGCCTCGACCATTTTGAGCCCCACCAACCCGTAAGGAGGGACATCCTCAATGGAGACGATCACACCCTTCATCTGCCGGTGTCCACTAAAGATGAGGGATCGTGGCTGTGGGTTTCGCGCTGCTTTCTGGCATGCATGTGTTTGAGAAATGGCAATAACGAAGCAGCAGAACGAAGTCTTCGTGAGGCAGCAAACGAGTTTGAGCGCTTGCTAGAGCGAAAAGACAAGCAGCTGTTGACTGCTGCCGGCCTCGTCATGACCGTCTTGCATATGCACGACCAAGGCAGGTTGGCGGAAAAAATTATTGAAACGGCAAACGAGGTGTGCATGCGCGTCCTTGCACCCGAACATGCGATTCGAATGACGTTCTATTACCTAACTGCAAGTGCCACGATTTCAATGACAGCCAAAGGCCTTTCGAGTGAGTACATGGAAAACATCTGCCAAAAATTACTAGACTATTTGCCTCCAACGCACGAATATGTCATCGCTGCACGTTATAACTACGCTTGGATGCTTAAATATGAAGACAAGCTGGATGAAGCAGAAAAAGAAGCACGGGAAGTCTACACAATCTCTTGTCAGGTCCTCGGGAAGATCCATATGCAGTCAATCACCTGTCTGGCCGTCGTTGCTGGTTGCCTCTTTCCTCAATCAGACAGGGCTGACGAATGCATCGCACTATTCGAGGAGGTAATCAAACAAGCTGGTACATCCATGGGTCGACACCATCCCTATACCTTAGAGGCAAAACGACGGATGGCAGAAAAGTTGCTTGAAAAGTCAAAATCAAATCCAGACACACTGCAGTTGTTCAAAGACGTAGTATGGGGCCGCGTACATATGCTTGGGCCAACACATCCATTCACAATGGGTGCAAAGGAGAGGTACGAGCAACAACTGCGGGAGAGGAATCTATGGGAGACTGTGGGTAGTCAGCCTTCGACGCAACAGAGAGAACTCGAAGAATTGTTCGGGCCAAAAAGTCCAGGGTCGTGGACATGGATCACCCGACGGAGGACCTCGAGTCAGCAGACTCTGCCTAACCCACTGAGCAACCCCTTTGACGAACAGGACATGTGTGTCAATGATGACGATGAGGTAGTAATTATTGAGGATAGAGGACTTGGATCGCAAAGTCCAAGGAGCTGTCACGAGTTCGAGGCCTACTGAAAAGCAAAGAACAGGGAATGATATCGAGCTGATGTGTTCTGCGAAATAGTTCCCTCCAACAAAAATAACGCAGTTGACTTGCAGACGTGTTATTTCTCGCAATACACGCAATGTCGTAGGGCCATGGACGGTAGTAGGCCGGGCATAGTAATCTCGCTTCAATACGAACATGAATCAAAAAACATGTTTATCTCAACTTGCCGCCCCCTCCCCCACCGGTTCGCATGATCATCTTCACAGTGTCAAAAGTATTGATCCCATTTAATGCCTGCTGAAGGCGGATCTTGATAGCTTCCTGTCAAAAGACCTACGACTTCTTGAGATTTGCTCAGCGACAACAACACCTCCGGCGTGATGGAGTGCAGCTACGACACTACTGCCTTCCATCACAAAGGAATTCATCTCCGGGTGTAACAATGAGCAGCCCGACTTTATGTATGAGATTTATGTCGATTGCCAAGCTTGGAGCCAGGAACACTTTCATGGCCAACGCCAGCGTTATCGCTTTGAAATCTCGCTATTGAGTAAGCGGAGTTGCCACAGGTGAGAGAATGACAAGGAGGGTGTGCAAAAGGCGAAGTCCTTTGGGAGGCAAGTGCGATTCCGGCAGGACATAATTCGCAGTAATAATCATCAAGGATACTTGGGCCTCGCCGACCATTAAAAGTACGCCTATTGGCAAATTCTGGGTATGAACCAATCTCTCATCAGAGCAGTTCGTTAGACAGAAAATAGCTAAGTTTCATTGAAGCACAAATTTCGAAAGGGATCAATATTTTCGTAACCCTGATGGGAAAACAGGTGGTTGAAAGATGCTGTGTTGTTTAAAAGCGTTTCCCGCCGGCTGATTTTCGTCCGAGATGCTTTCAGAGCCGTACCCTCTACAGCTACAAATTTGCGAATACTAACGAAGTTCTTTCCTCTCCTTGCAGTCGCAGCGAAAGCACAGCAAAGGATGCTGACGCAAACTGGTTGCTGCTCACTTCAATTAGAGACATTGTCGAGGCATTCCGCAGAGAACGAGGATCATTGAAATGTACTCGTTGAGTACATCGAAGGCACGAGATGAATGTTTCAATTCAGGGAGGCTCTCAACTGCAGGGTACATCGTCCGATCTTCGCTGGTAGTAATGCTTCCTCACATTTGCTCTAAGCAAAAAAGAGCTGTAACGTCTGCCACCTACCAGTTCAGGTAATCGTTCTGCCACATCAACTGCCCAGAGCCTAAGACGCCCTCGTTCACAATCGCGTTTTCGGTTAGACCGAAGCCCGTTTAGCAACATTCACTGGTTTTATATGCTTGGCAGATGAGTATTTCGTCATAAAACATGAGTGCTTGCAGCTCTTGCGTCTTACATGTCAAAGAACGGGTGCAAAGTCAGATGGATGCCGCCTGTTTTGGGGCTCTTAAGAAGGCACAGCGCGCTTAAGTTGTCCAGTAGATGTTTCCAAATCAGAATTGGGCATGCTTTTATTGGTGCCACCGAGCTTCAGAAGCTTGTATTGTACGAAACATGATGCTAAAGTTGTGAGCCGTGCAAACTTCAATTCTATTGCCTCCTCGATCAAAAGGCAACTGTCGTCAACCTGCATGCTCGCTCCCACTTAATGCGCTAACAATATTGAATATGACGGTGTCCCCCTGGTACCAAAACTTTCGGGATGCTAACCACTGAGGATCTCAATCAACGACGATGCTTTGCAACTCCCGCAAGATGCTGTTCTTGGTTTCATCATCAGCCCAACTCATTTCAACGCCATTTCTCGCCAGATTGACCATCTCTTGCTTTGAAAGTGGACAATACCTGTATACCTTCTCCATATTGCCGTCGATCCAGACATTGTGCATGTACGTGGGGTCGTCACTGTTGATACAGATTTTGACACCATCTTTGATGAGTTTTGTTATTTTTGGGAACAGCACCTCCGTTTTCTGTCTTCGATGATATGCATGGGGACACAGTGTCAAGCCGATGTTCCTTGATTTCAATCCATCGATCAATTCTTGTCGTTCGATTGCGTTCAAGCCGTGATCAATTCTCTCGGTCCCTCGCCCACCGTTGACCTGGAATATAGCTTCTTGTACATGGTCTGCAGCATCCTTTTGATCCACGTCACAATGCATCGTCAGGTGAAGTCCATCGCTCCGAGCACGAGCATACCCTTCCTCAAACAACATTGGAGGCCGGTTATATTCGTTTGATGCCAGCCCGACAGCGTGGAACAACCCCTTTCCACCTTTCGCCCATGGCCGTGCTGCTTCATATGCTGCCAACCCGTCTTCTACCGGCCTATCCCGCAAGAAGCAAAAGATCCAGTTGCTTTTCACGCCAAACTTTGCCGCACCATCATGCTGTGCCCGCAGATACCCGTTCAGCACAGTCTCAACAGCGATACCTCTTTCCGTGTGTGCTTGGATGTCGAAGAAGGGCTCAACGTATCTGACATTCATCTCAGCCGCTTTCTCTAGATATGCCATGCTGAGCTCGTAAAAGTCGTCCTCAGTGCAAAGCACCTGGCAGCCCGCAAAGTATGCCTCTAAGAAAGTGGGACGGCCATCATCTCCATGAACCTCCTTGCGATGGTTGTATGTCACTTTGTACGAATCAAGTAAAGCTTCGTACGTTGCGTACCGCATCGCTATGTTGTTGCGCTTCGCCAGCTTCCATCGCAATAATGGCGTTAGTGTACCTTCGATGTGAATGTGTAACTCAACCTTAGGCAGCGATTGAATGAAGGGCGAGATCTCCAGGTCGTTCATTGTCGTTATCGTTGTCGACGCTGACGACTAGGATACTGGGCGAGCAGAAGCCAACAATGTAATTGGTAAGGACTGCTCGGTAATGCTGGCTGCAAAAAGTCTCGTCCCGAAGCTTTTGCTCGGTATCCCCCGAATGCCAGATGCCATGATAGCACTTTGACGACTTGCCCTTAGTTGAACCTAAGGGAGGACACTAGGACATCCCAAAAAAGAGGGAATAATGACGATGAGCCAATTACTAGTAAAAATCGGCCCTCAGAATGAACTCCAGCCAATCAACAAGCAGAACGGACAACTCCCTTCTAACCACTAGAGCTTTACTGCTAAGGGACCCTGAATTGGAAGATCCGCGCACATCCCGAGTTTTGATTGGACTGTGCCCCCGGGGTACGAAGCTTTTTGCCATTTGGGTGCCAGCGGGATGCCAGGATGCTTATCAGGGAAAAACTTGCAGATGGCGATTTTCTCCGACCCGTCAATGCTCGGTTGAATCCGAAGAAGAGCGATGAGGAGCTATGGCAAGTTGATATATTCTCCTCCCCTCTCGTGCATCCTATCTTCACGGCGCCTCTTCAAACTGCGTCGAACATGGATACTTCGAAGGAATCAGAATCTGGCGTAATGCCGGCCGTCGAAGACAGTGATGATTTAACCTTATTGGCAAAGCGTGTCTTGCGCAAGATTGACCGGCGGTTGATCCCGCTACTGTTCGTTACGTACTCTTTCAACTTCATGGACAAGACAATTTTGTCGAGTGCCTCGGTGTTCGGTCTGCGAGATGACACGGTGAGTCTCCTCCCCCCCCACACACATGAGACGACGACGTTTGCTGATCAGTTTGTAGCACCTTCATGGCCAACAGTACAGCTGGGTGTCCAGCATGTTCTACTTTGGTTACTTCTTCTGGGAATATCCGACCACGATTCTCATTGCTCGTCTGCCCGTCGCAAAGTACCTTGTCGTTAACACTTTGTTCTGGGGTACAGTCGTTGCAACGACGGCAGCTTGCACCAACTTCGGCGGCCTGCTAGTGGTGCGCTTCTTACTTGGTATTGCGGAAGCCACCATCACACCAGCCTTCGTGTTCGTCACCTCGACATGGTATACTCGAAGCGAAATCCCAACCAGGACAGGTATTTGGTTCGCAGGCAACTCAGTGGGTGGTCTACTTTCAAGCCTGCTTGCCTATGGTCTTGGCCATATCGAGCGACCATTGAATCCTTGGCAATGGATGTTCATCGTGCTTGGCGTCGGGACCTTCCTCTGGTCGTTTCCTCTGCTATTCTTACTACCCGACAGCATTGATAGCGCAAAGTTCCTGACACCAGAAGAGCGAAAGATGGCGACAGACCGAGTGGTCATCGCTGGGACTGGTCGTACCAACAAAACAAAGTGGAAACTCGATCAAGCTATCGAATGCCTTCTCGATCCAAAGACTTGGTTCATATTCTGCCTCTCATTCGTCACACAGATTCCTAACAGCGGCACTCAAAACTTCGCCAACATTGTCCTTAAATCGTTCGGCTTCACCTCACTCCAGTCGACCTTGCTCAACATTCCGGCATCCGTGATCTCCGCCACCACCATCGCAACTACTGGCTGGCTTGCGGGCCGATACCATCAAATGAACTGCCTCCTGATTCTTTGCGTTGTCACCCCAGCAATCGTGGGAAGTTCTCTCATCTATGCACGTCCTGCAACCTCTTCGGGCGTGCAGCTCTTTGGATATTTCTTACTTTCAACGGCCCCAGGTGGCATTCCGCTTTTGATGTCCCTGGTGGGGTCCAATTACAAAGGCGTCACGAAGAAAATGACCATGACTGCATTGATGTTCATTTCATATTGTGCTGGAAACATTGCCGGGCCGCAGTTCTTCATAACAGCTGAGGCTCCACACTACAACACTGCTTTCAAAGCAATTCTGATTTGTTACTGTCTGGCCTGTGGGCTTGCCGTCAGCCTAAGGTTCTATCTTCAATATGTGAACCTTAAGCGTGCCCGGCAAGAGGGTATCGAAGGTAGTGCTAAGACTGGCGGTGCAGTCGCTGGTGGGAAAATAGTCGGACAGCAAGAAGCTGCTCGGCGTGCTAGCGAAATTGTGCTGAGAGACGAGGACTATGATGACGTGACGGATCTCAAAACCTTTGGGTTCCGCTATCGGCTATAGAATCAGTCTGGAGGATTATCAGCACTGTGTCGGTTCGCACTCTACGACCCGAGTTTTAACTATTTTCTGACAGATTATAAGAATGTACTTGAGCAATCACTTCAGAAAGATTTTCACGCTCTCTTCATGCTGTGACACGTAGATATAGCTTGACATCCCAGGGCCAAGGAGGTGTGACGCCACTCGCCCAAAGAGCTCTCCGGCAACCTGGAACCACATCGGAAATCTCAACTGCGAGGAGACATTAGCAGCAGATGATTCACACGATTTGCACCATTCAATGGCCCACTGTCACATGTCCACATACCTGGACCGTAACATCAACAGATCCAGACCGAGAACCTCGAAGCAATTTTGTTCTATGTAGTGAAGTCTGCGACCTTCCGTCCCACTGGAAGAGCTCCCTCTACAAACATCTGATTGCATTCATATCCGCATTTGCGCTTCCCATTCAATATTCGAGCCAAGCACGCCGGCAGTCGCACGGCGTCAAAACATTTCTTGCCCTACAGGATTCTCTCAACCTATCGGCACGATATGAACGGCATCAACCGATAAACCGAAGCACCGTCCAGGTCAAGCTTGTGCCGACAAGGTAGGTAAGGCTGAGGCGCATCCAGCAGGGAGACCTGTACGGTATCCGACAAGTACAGTCCTGGGCACTTTGGCTTTTAAGCTTTTAGTGTCATCGGGACAATGGTGTGAACGTGATAATTCGATGTCTTGCAGTAGGATGCAGCGGCTTCTGCCGGGAATGAGGTTCGCAGGATCGAACAACGCCCACGTTTGATCGTTATTGCATCTCGGTTTTGGGATTTAGCGGTTAGACTTGGATTTTGAATGGCTAAATTTGCCGCGAGAGGAAATCGTGGAGCGGAGATCGAATGTACGTTGGGTGGTGATAAAGTTGCACCTAAAATTCTTCTGTGATAGCGCAACTTTCGGATCATGCATTCCGAACGACTTAGACTTCAGCTAGAATACTTTTACCCATTCCTTGTGATCTCGGCTCTCACACATTCTCGATGGTGGAAGCAATCATTGGGAACGCTAATGCAGGTTATCTTCAGTTCCCCGGTCTTCAAATCGTCGGCCCAAATACCTAATCACGCCGCCAACGAGAAGTTTCTTCAGCTGGACGCGGTCGGGTCATTCCAAGCGGATAATACGAGAAGGCACAGGCTAGCTTTAAAGTCCAGAACTACTTAGGGAGGATGAAAACGAATCTCCAGTTCTTGGTATCTGCCCTAGAACCCTTAGACTGGAGGCTTAGCGCGCAAAGTGCATCCTGTGGGGAGCGAAATGACTGGCTGACCCCACCAGCAGGCCTGGTAAGTCATGAGTCAGACAACGATTAGCCTCGATCTCGATGATCTGGCCCGTTGAAAACTCAGCTATCGGTGAGAGACAGACGGCTATCCATTCTTAGGAAGTCGGAGCCATCGAGCAGCTGATGCTAATGCTGATGTGGTTCTGCAAAGCCTGGGCCCTGGGCTTCAATGCGGGCACTACTTAAGCGGGAAGGCGAGAAAGAAGCCCAGAACATGTACTTCGTCCCCCCCTGATCGGCGGCCGCACCAGAAAGACTTCGCCAAAAAACACAGATCTGTTGTTGTGCCCCACTCAACCGCAAGCAGAGCTCAGTAACAATGGGCGTGCTTAAAAGCTGCTGTGCGAATGCAACTCCGATGATGCACTGACGTATTGCGTGAGCTTGGCCACATGTTGCGTGAATCCTTCAATGATCGTCCAGGAAGCATATGTGCTCACGAGCTGCAATTTCACAGCACGCATTAGGCGCAGGTGGCTGCTGCACTATGTTCGAATTTGTCAAAGTTGGCAATGTCGACCGTCAGGCTACCGACTTTTGGCATTCTCCTAGTGTTGCAAGAAGAGGTTCAAGACTAATCTGCAGCATGGTTCACAGGTGCAGCGCTAGCTCGCATCGTTGTCAACTGCCATACCAATGAGCCGCAACAGATCTAGGATTTGATGACATACTTGCTGGTTGACGTGCACAGTCGAAGTCCACAGCGTTCGGATTCAGCCAACAGAATCGGGAGCGACCAATGCCTGATGGACGCGAACGGGAGCCAAGGCCCTCATTCGCAAAGTTCTGGTTGGCTATCGACTCGAGCCTCTGAGAAATCACGAGAAATATACCAGAAATGATGTAAGATGAGCGACTGAGCTACAAGCTATTCGCTGTAATCACATTGAAGCTGCCCAAGCTTTGTGGTACCAAAGGAGTACTGAAGGGACACCGAGTAGGGTTCGCGACTACACTGACAGTCTCAAGAACGATCGTCTCGTATTTCGTGAAGCTACTTCTCCCTAGTCGTGCATTTGCAACGCTTGATATTTAAAGTTTAATACCAAAGAAGAAAGCACTACTTTGGCCCATTTCCTAGTCATTCATATCGCCAATGTCATGTACAGTCAAATCACCTCCGTCAGCTAAACGGCATCCTGTCCTGTCAGTCTAGCTGGCTCCCTGCTTTGTGAATGCACCTAAAACCAATCGCATAAGGGGGTATCTCTAAAAGAATTATGCAACGGTCGCCATTCCTGTGCATCTCGACCTGTAAACGCCAATGTAAATCAAAGTGACAAGGTCAAATCTATCTTTGTGTGTGGAGAAAATCGCCGTGGTATCGTTAATAGTTCACATATTGTACTTTGGGGGCCCACAGGCTGGTCGTGAGATGCGCCATTTAGAACGTTAGCGCGTGAGAGAATCGGTTAAGAAGATGCACAAAGGGTTTGTGCAGTGGAAGTTGCGGAGAAATCGAAGGATGGATTTTGGTAAGTTGTGTCAAGAGACGACTGGAAGAAAGCGCCCGTGCAGTCAGAGGGGTCGTCTTCGAAAGGTCTCTTTCTGGACATCGGATACTGCACAGTATCCGAGGCTGGTTTGCTAAGGATGGGGCTGAGTATAACCCGATCAAAGGGAGCATCGGCAAATGCTGGACGCGTCATATTCATGGACAAACGGCTGGGTTCGAATCTTGTCGGGGACGAAGTCAAAGTTGTAGAAGATCCTGGACTAGTCGTGCAACTATCAGATTCGTCCCCACGATGAGATGTGTGACAAAATGTTGACCCGTAATGGTGGCTCTGTCGGAAAGGCACATGAGTGCCACTCATGCTTGTCGAATGATTACCACTCGGTGCGTGCAGAGAAAAGCTAGTATGCCCCTCCCCTCCATGACCGGGGCCACCATCTGGATCCATGCTTGTCTGGCTGTCGCGACGGTTATCCTTGTAGTGGCCTGGTGATCTTCCCCTGACCACCATTTGATCGGATTGTCTTGTCGCGATCACGACCCAGTCATCGCGACCCCCCGGTCGACCAACGTTCACTTCGAGCCTGACAACAACGTGGAAATATTGTTGCTGAGCTCGTCTTTTTCCATTGTTTGCTGTCGCCTTCTGGAACTGTATTCTTTCAAACATGTAGTTTGATTGCAAGGGCTGCACAGCTGAATTGCCAAACGGGTCAAGTCCCGATGGCAGACATCCTGGCAAATGTGCAGCGGGGGTGTACAATTGGCCATGTGGGATGGTCTGATTGTTAGGCATGCTTTGCGCAGGGGTGGGTACGATATGATGGCGTGTTGGAACGCTTTCTGAGGCCTTGTCTCTTTTTGGTGTATGTTGCACTAGGCCTCTTGCCTCGCTTTCGGTATTGTTTGCGGCTGCAGTCTTAGCTGCGATGGACACAGCGTACTCAATTACCAGCTCAGGCTGGTGCGCCTGTGAGAACCTTTGCAGGAACACCTGCCCGTCAAAGTTGTGAGACTTGAACATGAAGCCACACGAGACACTAAAATAGTTTCTCCTATAACACGTCCATTTATCATCTACTCGGAAGAAGCCTTTGGGAATGCTTGCGATAATATCGACGCCAAGGTGCTGTCCTCGAGAGTTGACGAGTTGGTAGATCTTCTGAGTGTCTTCGAACGGCGGTCCCTCTTGTCGGCTTTGAGGTGTCGGCATAGATGTAGGAAAAGGATTGACGGGTGCATACGAAGCATGGGTCGTTAGAGCACGCGAAAATGGAAGGGGAGTTCTGAAAAGGTCGAATGCACCATTCCTCGAGTTCGAGTAACATTGGTCGACAGGCCGAGACATCGAATAGTGGGGTGCAAAGCTGCCGCTGTTCAAGTGACCATAGCTACTATACGGAGGCGAGTGTGGAGCGTTTATAGGCCTGCTTCATCCACACTTGGTCAGTGGGGTCCCTTGGGCTTTTATCACATTTTTCGGTTCTACTTACGACTGCGCAGGACCACGTCGATCGAGTTGTGTCATACTTGTTCCTCCATTAAAAGTCGAATGAAGGAAGCTAGATCCAGAGGTTGAATAACATTCAGGCCCGGAGGCATTGCTTCCGGAAATCTTAGGCAGTGCAGAGAAAGTGAATGATGTTGAAGCAGGATGGCTGATAGTTGAGGAAGACTCGTCCCCCGACTGAGGTGGTGTCAGTATGAGCGATTGCGGCTGGGTGTTGCAGCTACTGAGTAGAATTGTTAGCTAGTCATTCCATACAATGTGAAGTAACAGCCTCCTTGCGCTGCGGCACGGAGCGAAAGGCTGGGGGTAAGAAAGTGGACGAGTCTGACAGATCAGCCTCGTGAAAGCGGTTGAAAAGTCTCTGTGCTATGCACTTATAGTAATAGGAAGTGCTCAGCTTGGTGCGAGGTACCACAATGCCCAACTTCAAAGGCATGCAATAGCGTCGGCTCGGAGCGTTTCCGTTTGTGACCAAGTCATTCGCGAGGTGTGATCAAACAGGGGGAACGCGGGAATTACAGGGTACTTACGGCGTTTCGTGCTGCAGCTGGTTCGCAGCATAGTCTATGCCACTGCTTGACGCTGCAAGGGACAATGACTGGTCGAAAGTGGAACTGCCTAGTCCGTTCTTCCTCGTGAGGTAGTCGTTGTTGGACAATGAATCGCTGGAGTGATGACGATCTTGCGATGAATATTTGTAGTCTCCACTCAGGGAATAATTAATAGGATAGGTGTTTTGAATCAAAGCTGTTCACATGCATCATCAGTACAGGCACTCTCAGACAGAATGGCAATGTTTGGCACAACTTTGTACGCGAATGTGGACAAAGTGGGGCAAGGGACAGGTTGCCAGAAAACCGAAGTTTCGGCAAGTGCAATCACTGTGTCGTACAAGATTGCATCACCCCGGTCCCTTTTGGAGTGAAAGTGCAGTGGCTTCCGATTGCAAAGCCAGACAGACGTGAGACCAGCCTCAAGGTGAGTGGTTAGTTGGTCAAGGCCAAGCCTTCCCCTCGGTGAGCTTTCATGAGCCAGCCAGAACGACTGGCGTTAGCACACCATTCGACCGCCACAAATCAAATCGGTGTAAGTTGAATGTAGACTTACCTGGATTCATCATGAACTACGAGTGCTCGTGTTCTCATCACATAGGTTTGCATATGCCCGACTGCAATTCCTCCCACCGCCAACGAGTCTGCAATATGTACGCAACCTGATCCTGGTCGAGGTCGAACCGATGTTTATAGTCAGTCTCTTTGCATACTTCGTACGTGTTGTTGTCTTGTGTTCGCGTAAGACCTGTGGAAAGACCTGTAGACGTGTCCTTGAGGATCTTTAGATGTTTTATTCGAGACAAGGTGGCTGTGGCCCTTCTCACAACTTGTATACACGTTTCTAATTGTGGTGAACACTGATTGCTGGCAGCACAATATCAGGTATACGGCATCAAGGGGCCGAGGGCTTCTGTGTAAGCTTCGAGCTAGCGACCGAAGTTCCAAATATGGCTTTTGATCCGCAAATGTCGATGGATTGGAATGGTTCCTACAAGAAGGAAGGCTTGCTGCTCGTAACGGCGTCAGTTTCAAAACAAAAATGCACCCTTGCCCCAAGGATTTTTGGGACTGGCCGTCAGTGGCGGTTGTGGTCACCGCCAAAACCGTCAAGAGGTCGAGACTGCAGCATCAGAGTGTGGTGGGATGTCGCAAAGTGAACAGGTATGAGAGGAGAGAAATCGTAGGGCGTGATGTATTGGGATAAATGGCGAAATTGAGAAACAGCACACAGGCGGATGGAATCGCCCTTTAGAAGGAAAATTGTGTGTATAGTTGATAGTCAAGATGGCCCTCGAAGATGTGTGCATGCATGATGGAGTCTGCCCACTGGGTAGCCTGCCGTAAGAAATCGAATGCATGGGTCCAAGGCCCGCCGACCGAGCTGATTATGCTCGGAAAGGAATAACAAAAACACAAGCCCTGTTACGCCGTAGGGCAGACTCATGTTTGGGTTGGACGCTATTCGAAAAGACATTGTAGCAGCCAAAGAATTCGCAGCTGAGCGAAATCCACAGGGTAACTGCAGAAAACGAAACCCAATGAATTAATGCCAAACAAATTTTTGACCTTGAAACCGCCTCGCGCAATATGCAGGTAGCCTTTAGAAGAAGAAACCAACCGAAAGGAGCCAAAAATTGCTATGGGGCGGTGATTATCTGTCCACTTCTTGATTTGGATCAGCGAGGGAGAATGCTCAGGGCTGGTCCCTTCGGCTGACACCAAGCACAGCCGTATTGAGCAATACATGGCCGGGAACGAAGCCGTGCAGTTGCTCAAGCGTCTCCATATATCTCGATCGGCGAATCTGCATCATGCCCACGTGTAATGCTGGAGTTCAAAGTCATATTCACAGCAGCCACGAGACCTGAGGCTAGCAAAAGGGGTTCCCTTCAGAAGGAGAAGGTCAAACGCCCCCAAGACGTGTTCCCTCGTTGAGGCAGAGCAATCTTCGAAAGCTGTCTCCCTTTCGAGTAGGTCAACGTACTGGCCCTTCCACACCGTCGTATGGGACTTTGGCAGGGCTAATGACGCCTTGAACATCCATTCTTGCAATGCGGCTTTGGTAGAGACGCTAAGAGAAATTCAGTCTGGCTCAAAACGCGCCAATTGCAAGAATTTCGGAGAATGGCTCGGTAGCAAGTGGAGCTTGGTGTTACGAGCCACGTCAAGACCTTTTCTGGGCCAAGAAAGAATCGAATGGCGACAAAGACTTCTCAAATAGATGCAAATTCGAGACATTTGTTTGTCGACCAGACAAGTGTGTAAGCCATTCTCTTCGACTGCCTTTTGCTTGTAGGGCGGATGGGGATTGTCTCAAGCTCTACAGTCTCTTGCTCAAGGAGTAATATTGAAAGATGGCTTTTCCAGTCTCAGGAGCCAGCGCGGCGGCGGCAGTAGTTTTTAGATCCATGTAGATTGACGAGAAAGGAGGCATAGATCCGATTGGCTTGACCAAAGTTCATCTGTTCTTGGATGCGAGTATGTCATGCCTCAAGTGCTCCAAAACCCTGTAAAACGGATCCTGGTGAGGCCTCCGACCTTAGCGCAGATGCAGCGTTAACGAGCCATTGATGCCTGAAAAGTGAGTAAGTGCGATGATCGCAGACTATTCCAACAGCATGGATTAGCAAAATGGAGGCAAGGAAGAAAATGGTCAGCGGTCAAAAAGGTTGGCTGCAGAGTAGAGGCTTACATTGGCAGAGCCAACTGGAATCTGAAGCGACTCGGAGGGCTGCGAAAGTGGATCCTCATCATAGTCACTCCACTGGGGTGGCCCAGTATTCGAGAAGAACGGACTCGCTAGCTTTTGTTCCCAAGTATCGCTTGCTCCCTCTGGCGCGATGATCGACTGTTGACCCTACAGCAGTCGTTACTGATTAGATTGTGCAAGAACACGTCCTTGCGAAGCAGCAGTCTGAAATTCTCCGTTGGCAGATTCCTTTCATACAGCTGCTCCTACTGCGAGCACTTGACTGACTACCTCCACTGTAATTACGCACGCCTAAATCACTAGCTGGTATGAGGTTCTGGATGAAAGCGTCAAAGGGACCCCCACAACCCTTCCCATTCACCTCCGAGCTCAACCTTGAATTGGTAAGCGTTTAGACTGTTATACACTTAGACACCCTGTATAGCTACAGCTTGGGGCTGGTATTGCTCAAGTGAGTATCTACCGAACCTCGAACTGTGTGGTCGAAGATACTAGCATGAGCAAGATAATTCGCAAATCAAGGAACATCAAGCTTCTGTAACAGATATGCACGGACCAACAGTTCGAGTGACAGTGAATAGCGTTGCACAGTTGTCGTCAATCGTTACAATGTCATTCACAACTGAAACGCTTTTAGCTCGTCCGCGCCTGCGACCATAAAGCAAAATTCTGGCAAATTAAGGGCAATTCCAAATTCTGGAAAGTGCCACCAGGTTTGGCCGAAAATATCCACCCTTGCATCAAATTCTCCCCGCGGGCGGTCAAGAAGGGAAGCTTGCTCAACTGGGTCAACGCAAGGATCAGACAGAGAGGCATTGTCATCATTGTGACACGGGGCCACTTCCTCTCGTACACCGATTCCGACGGCTGTGCTTGGCCGTTGCCGATCCTAACAGGGCGATAAACTATCTGGCAGAAGCCGCAGAATGCCCCTATAGCGCATCAATTTCTGGGCACGGCTGCGCACATGGCCTGGAATACTTTGCTGTAATGGGATATAGAATGGCTGAGACGTGGGTATGACGATCAAGTGTCAGTCGCATATCAGTGTTCCCTGATCTTGGTTCTCGAAAGGGCGGCTACGACTTGGGCGCACAGCTGAAGTGGTGCTTGCTGTGACACTTTGGATTCCCAATTCTCCGAGGGCGAATTCAAGGACAGGCTCATCGGATCGGGCGCCCATTGTCCAACGCCTCAAGGCATCTGAATCGTTGAGAGACGCAGTTGTGAGGCAACCAAACAGCATGACAGTGATTAGCCGAGGCGTATCTGCTGGCAAAGACTGCGTGGGGCGGTCCGGTGCGATACCACAGTTGATTGTTGGACCTCAATCATCCAATATGACACCGAGTCGCGTTTAAATGTCGGCCTGTTGTTCGTTAGTTGTTGGGCATGGTTCGGACGGAATGGAGTCGTATTGAGATATTGCTTTCAATTTTCAATATGGACGATGAGATCACGTGATCTGTACCGATAGGACTGCGGCGGAGAGAAAGAGTAAGCGGACTACCGGGAACGATTCAGGTCCCCGGAGCCGCCATCATTCGGGTTCTGCTTCATCTGCGCAAGACCATAGACCACATCTTCCCAGCCTCTATATTAAGCCAGTCATGTATGATAGAAATGGTCAGGCTGCTTAGTACAGAAATCTGGCATTGAAATGAAAGTTTCCCCAACGTGTTTGTTTGCTCTAAGTCGTCTCAGGTTGTGCGCTTTGCAAACTCAACCCGCAAGATCAAATGTCTATAGCCAAAGCCGTCCATTTTCTCGCAGGCACGAGCGGCTTCGGATCTATCGACGAAACTGATGAATGCAAATCCTTTGGCTCTACCAGTCTCTCGGTCTTTCGCTAGGAAGACTCTTGTGACTCGACCAAATCTCTCAAAGAGATCACGCAATTCCTGCTCTTCGGCCAATTCAGACACCTAGAACAAAATTGTCAGTAGAGGCGCGCATGGACGCAGATCGAACGGTCGTCTTACATTGGTTACTCTGAGTGTAGCTAGGTCGTCTCTCTCGAATTTGCCGCCCATTCTCTCCCCAGCACCAGCATTGGCACCTTTTCGTAGATGTGGTGGTACGTATCCTCCCGTTCCACTACCCAGTCCTCCACCTGCCTTGGTAGCGTTCGCATCATCGTCGGCCATAGGATCAGCCACGGGTTCGTTGTCGCCACCTACCGGTGCCATGGTATCCTTGTAGGGGCAGCGAGCGGTAAAGTGCTCGCCTTGACAGATTCTGCACTTGACCTTTTTATCGCGTAGTTGTTCTTTCAGACTCTTCTCTTCTGCCTTGCCGCCGCCTTCCTTCGCCTCAGCGGCCTGCACTGCCCTCCAGTCCCTCGATGGTCGGAAGACAATATTCTCTCCGACCGAGGTCGTGTCTGGTTGTGGGCCTTTTGACTTTCCCTTCTCGAGACCAAACTTGGCCCATGTTCTTCGCTCGGCGACTTCTGGGTTGACCTTTTCTTTGTGGATCGTTGTTCGTGTCTTGCGGGTGACTTTTACACGGCGTCCTGAGTCGTCGATTTTGTACGAAACGGTGGTTTTGGTGCCATCCTTGTTGATCGTTGTTACAGGGGCCGGGATAGATGTGGGATCGTTGGCTTCATTATCACTGATATCTTCGGCCCATTCACGGCTGAGAGAAGACGACGTCAGTCTCATAATCTTACAACATGAATGTCAATCGACACTTACCCTGCAACTTTTGACATTGTGTTACTTTCTTGTGAGGTCTGGTCGGTTAAATGATTCGAGAAAAATTGAAGGTCGGAGAAATGACTGAGTCAAGAAGTATCTGAGGAGGTCTAATGGTTCTCAAGAATGTCACAAATGCCGCTCTATTGACGACGATTAAGTACCCAACAGTCTAACTACGTTGCTTTGGCCGCTTTGCGAGAGAAATCTTGGCAGGATCCACTGAGTCTAAGATGACTAAGCTAAAACGCCTCTCTTGCCCCCTAGGTAGGTCTAATGAAAGTCATGCAACGCGTTCGCGAGCTTGTGCCATACACACCCACACTCCCATCTGGCCTTGATAGATATGTTCGGAGTCGTCTGGCTCGTGGACTTAAGCTATGTCGGCAAATCTAGTACTTCTTATCAACAGGCTCACTTCCGCCAGTCTCCTGTCGATGGTCTTGAAGCCTTTATTTCCCGCTAGCCACCACCACTGTGGGACTTGTCAGGTTTATCAAAACGCCATCTTCACGCGCTGCTTGGAGACCAGGGAATAGGCAGAGCTTAGTGTCTGTAATGAAGCTGTCTTCGATCTGTCCGGGAAGAACGTCGCCACCATGTTCCGCATGGATTAATCTGAATCCTGCAAGCATGCCGACTCTGGCTAATTGTGCTTTTGACCCCGTTGACACGTTGGGAAAATGGAATCTGTACTCCGCTATTGAACCTTTGATCAGATGGGCAAGTTGGAGACACGGCTCTACAATCTTGACTTTCACGCGCTCTTGCTTGATCGGCCTCTTCGATGCATCGACGAAATGCGACAGGAAGCTACTCAAGTTGCGCACGATTCTTTGTACCTGAATCTGATGTCTTGCAACGCGGTGTGGCTGGTTGGCTAACGACCGAAAAGCCTCGCTGCGCCATCTCTTGTGTATCAAATTGCCTGTTGATGTTAGTCACGAATCCCTTCGTCATGGAGACCTTACCCGTTGCAAGGTTAGTCCCTTCCAAATCGTCGACGATATCGTTCAACACTGCTTCCTCATTTGAAAATGTGCCTGCATACCAGCAACTGTCGTTCAAAAGCACATCGAATAGGTATCCGAAGACGCTAGAAGCGAGTATAAACGTACTGATGTTTGGATAACGCTCGGATAGTTCGATTTCTCGGGGCAGGAGGTTTCTGTGGAGGAATTTGAGTTCACCTGGAGCCCACCTGCCTTTGACAATAATCTCGTCCAAGCTCTGTACTGAGCCACATTCAATTTCGATGTACTCCTCAATGTTCAAACACAGGCCTTCGAATGCGCTCTTCACATCCCGCTCTGACACGTCTTGCTTTGGCATCAGCCTCAAGAGCTTCAGTCTAGTCTCTTGAAGCGTCCCTTCAAGCTGTTCTACTCTGGCGCGTTCAGGGATCTGCTGTGCGGTACCTTCAACACATTGTCCCTGTCGATCTTGCAAGGGCTTTTGCTGCTGGTTTTGTACCTCCGCCGCCTTCGAGGGTGGTGGCTTCAGGGCCGGTTTGAAGTCCTTGTCAGCCTAACAACCCTAGATCAGCTAACATGGAAAAGAGCGCAATAGATAACCCTACTGTTTGAATTGCTGCACGGGCTGCTGCTGCCCAGTCGAGTGGTAGCGCTGGCTTCTTATGGAGATCTGAGCATGAGTCCATCATATGTGGATTACTCGGACTTGAGTGTTGATCAGGAGGTAAGATATGTTCGCAGGCCTGCGGAATGGATACAATGCAAAGCGTTTGAGCTGACGGATCAACTGCCTAAATTTCTCTTTAAAGTGTTAATCTTCACTTGGAAAATACACTAAGTAGGTCCATCCAAGTGTGGCTGCAAGGCTTTCACTTTTTGTTTGTTTGTTTGGACCTCATGTCTCAGGCTCTCGCCTTGTCTAAGTTCTGGTCGGACCAGTACTCTACACATTTGCAACTCATGCCGTCAGCATCATTGGCAACGAGCAGTTCTCAATACTTCAAAGACCAGAACAGTAAGAAACTCCACAATGACAGTGCTCACAGAGTCTGAGGCCGTTCTAATTGTGGCGATT
The DNA here is from genome assembly GCA_017656005.1 of Incumbomyces lentus. Taxonomy (NCBI): domain Eukaryota; kingdom Fungi; phylum Ascomycota; class Eurotiomycetes; order Chaetothyriales; family Trichomeriaceae; genus Incumbomyces; species Incumbomyces lentus. The sequence goes on along the minus strand of JACJVT010000005.1, from coordinate 2,962,325 downwards.
GACTTCGGTACCACTTGGTCAGGGGTCTGCTGGGTGTTTTCTGACAATGTAAGGACATTATCACTCCCTCGTGCTTCCGCTGACGCGAACTAGTTGGAAAACCCAAGAGTCGTGAGAACCTGGCCTGCGGGAGATGGCTTGATAGAATCGTCGGAGAAGGTGCCCACGCGCATCGCTTACGATGAGAATAACAGCATTCCATCATGGGGTTTCATGATCAGAGGAACCCAGCAACGATATCAAGAATTCAAGCTCAACCTGGATACATCGCGTAAGAAACACGAAGCAAAACTAGCTCAATTGTTTCCCGATCCCGCAAGTCTACAATTCACCCAGTACTTCTCGGCAACACGCCTGTCGATTGACTACTTACGAGAAATTAGAAAATGGTTGAACCAAGATATTGATAGCATCACTGGTAACGGCACATTTTCGTCGGTCAAAATTGAATACATCATCACGGTACCTGCAATCTGGTCGGATGCGGCAAAAAAAATGACGAGATTCTGCGCTGAAAAGGCTGGAATGGGCAAAAACGTGAAGATTATTTCTGAACCTGAAGCTGCCATGGTCCACGCACTCGAAAAACTGCCGCCAGAACAGTATCGCGAAGGAGACTGCTTCATTCTCTGCGATGCAGGGGGCGGCACAGTCGATCTCATAAGCTATAAAATCACTAGTCTCGAGCCTCTTCAGGTTGAGGAACTTATCGCTGGAGACGGTGATCGGTGTGGCAGTGTCTTCATCGACCGACAATTCAAAGCTTACGTGCAAAAGACGTATGGGAGGTTACCTTTCTGGACTGATCAACTCACCATTGACGTGGTTGACTATTTTGAACGAATCACAAAGCGAAAGTTTGACGATAGCGACCGTGAGCTTATCGTCAAAGCTCCTGGCGCACCAAACTATAGTAAAAAGAATATCAACATCAAGAAGGGTAAAATTTTCGTGCCCGCAGCTGACGTGCGATCTATGTTCCAAACGGTTTGCAAAATAATAACAAGTCTCATCGCCAAGCAAAGACGGCACGCACTCAGAGCCAAAGCCCAAATCAAAGGTCTTATTCTGGTAGGTGGGTTTGGACAAAGTGCTTACGTCCGGAAGGACCTGGAGAGAAGCCTGCGTTGGATGGACAAGGAGTTAAAGCTCTACTTACCCGACGACGGTTGGACCGCCATTGTTCGAGGCGCTTTAAGCCGAGCACTGCCAATTCTCGCACCAAGACTAACTCAAGCAAGAGTGTCTTCAAGAGTTGCGAGAAAGCACTATGGTATCACTTTCAGCCGTGAATTCGATGATAGCCGTGACGAGATTGTCAGTGAGAAAAAGTAAGTCTTCAGGGAGCAGCAGGAGCAGCACCACCACCACCACCAACGATAACCAAGCGCTGACCAGGAGGAAGATTCTTCGTCGCAGTTGAACAGAAATACTACATCGAGACAATACACTGGTTTCTGCAAAAGGTAGGCGTATCAAGGACACATTATTGATCATCAACGCTGAATCGGCCACAGGGTACTAGAGTAGAGGAGGGCTATCAAAGTCAGCGTTCGTACGTGCACAGCTGGCCGCGAGAATCCACCGACCCAGAAGATGCGACAATCCGCCTGCGAGTTTACGCATGGGACAGCGGAGAAGAGGAGCAGCCTCCACAGTATCCGAGCAGTGAGGGTGGGGGTGTTCCCGTCACGACCATGAACTTAAGCGGATCTGCTAACTTTTTCTCTCTGGGCAGGCGTCGAAAAGGTGACAGATCTCAACATCAATCTAAATGTAATTCCCCGGGAACACGTCCAGGGGCTGACAGTAGATGAGACCGTTCATCTGTGGTGCGATCCGTGGCTCGTCATCAAGTTCTCCTTCGCCACTATCCACTATACACTGTCATACCGTGGCAAAGACTACGGCAGTGTAGAGGCAGGCTTCGAAGCATGAATTTCTTTTTCTTAGCTTGACTGCATCGAGCAGCTAGAGCTTCTGCATGCCTACGAGTACTCAAATTGGAAAAGGATCCTCAGCAGGAGCAGCAGGAGCAGCAGGAGCATTGCCACCACTCCGACGCAGACGAATGCTTACGGACAATGTACAGCACTCTTATTGAAGTTTACAAAAAGAAACACGTTAGTCCAGTCGGTGTCAGTCACTGACGAGGATAGCTAGACACGGCTGAATTTGAATATCAGCGCGATCCATGGATGCAGATAGAATTGGAGCGAGTGACGCGACCATAGAGAATTGGAAATGAACAACAAAGTTCAAAATAGATGAATTAGCGATATGCCAGCCACCCGAACCAAATCGCCAAGCACTCTGAACTAAATCGCATATCTTGTGATCTAAAGCTTGCTCTTTGAGACTATAGCGGCGTTCCCCCTCGACAGACACTGCACAGCCCCCGACACCATTTCGTCCACGATTGCTCTAGCGCTCTTCTTCTCGTTGACGACAGCAGCTACCTTGCCCATCAAGAAGGGTCTCGCCTGATCCATCATCTCGTCACTGATATCATCACCCTGGGTTTCCAAGTCGTGCTCGACTGGAATGGTGCCTTTGTCTGTTAGTTGCTTAATCTCAGCCTGTCTGTTCACCTCCCAATTTGTGATATATTCGTTCCGCCTGACTCGCAATGGACGGCCGGTGAAGATGATGGTGCGAACGTTGTCGTCAAAGCCGGATGTGCGCACGGCCTCCTGATGAGCCTTGGGGGCACCTGCTTCTTCGGAGAGCACAAATCGGGTGCCTACCCAGACAGCCCCGGCGCCCAGCATCATGGCCGCGGCTACCGATTGGCCATTGAAGATACCTCCAGCAGCGACAACTTGCACGGGCTGGCCGGTCATTGGGGAGGTCTTGCTGGCACAAAGCCTGGCAACTTCAGGGATGAGTACGGTGGTGGGGACGTCGCCGGTATGGCCGCCACCTTCACCGCCTTGGGCGCAGATCAGGTCGACGCCGAGGTCGAGGCATTTCTGCACGTGTTTCGGGTGGCCGATCATGTTCATGTAGAGGATGCCATTCTAAAAGTGTGTGTGTGTGTCAGTCGGCCTGCTCTTGTGCCCTATCTGGATACATGTTTGGCATGTTGGAGGCTCACCTTGTGTAGCTTTTCCACGACGGCTTGCGGCGGTACACCCACAGCTGAAACGAACAGCTTCGCACCACTGTCGATGATGATGTCAATCAGTTCATTGAGTTTGCCCTTGGTATAGTCATAGTTTGTCCTCCGCGCCGAGCCACCAACCTGTGGAAGCAGCAGATCGACACCGAATGGGGCGTTCTTGTCATTCAAATAGGACTTGAGCTCGCCGATTTGCTCTCGCAACATGTCTGGGGAGTAGCCAACCTGAACAGTTATTAGCGTCTCTGGGTGCGGATGAGATGAATCAAGCGGTAGGACGTACGCCACCAATCACGCCGAGACCGCCGGCATTTGTCACTGCTGCTGCGAGCTTTGGACCAGCAGCGACATTCATGCCGGCGAGGAGGATAGGATGCTTGATTTTGAGCAGGTCAGTGACCGTGGTCCGGAGTTGCTGAGGAGATGACATGTTGATGGCTGTGGATTTGGTGCGCGAGACTGTCCGTATGCAAGATGTGAAGAGGCAGCGAGATCCAGGAATAGAGAAGAGAACAACTTCCAACGCAAGTTCGTCAAGACGCCTTATGTAGGCAGTGTCTGAAGTCTTTCGAATTGGTCCGTCGACGGCAAAATAGATTTATGACACGAGACTGTCAGTTGACCGAAATTGCCGAGGCGTAGCGGCGGCATCTCCACGCTCCAGCTTTGCCATGCCATTGCTAATACATCGGGGGTATGGAGTAACCGCGCCTATCCGGGCTATTACCTAGGTACTCGGTCAGTAATAATAATATTAGGCTCCCAGCCAAACTCGGTCCGGAGTCAGCACCATCTTGTGCCGCTCTCGCCGCTTTGTTATTATCGTTAATTATTATTACCATGTGCTTTTCCTTCCTTAGCGCTTATCCAGCTTAGAAGCTCTGGCGAGGCGGCTGGAAGGCATGCAGCCTGCACCTAAGTATTGCCTCCTTTTTTCGCCATCCATAAAGGTGGATAGAGTAAATTAGCACCTACGCAAGATCGTGAGGTCGCTGAGTTCCATAGATGAGTCTTGCTGCCGGATTGTTGACTAGAGCTGGCTCATATTTCAATCGAAAACATCTGGGCTTTTCAGGGCTTCAAAATCAAGCTGCTACACGATGTCAACACGCGTGGACAGGAACTGCATTTAGCTCGCAAAAAATTCTACACCAAGAAATCAAGCCAAGGGTGGAAAGACGCGATGCGATACGTGCTTGTCTAAGTACGCGCGGATTTTGCGGAAGTGCAGCATGTAAGTCTGCCACCGGCAGTCTCTTCAGCAGTAACATTCCTTTCCGTGAATGGGTTACACGTTCTACGCAACGCAAGCTGTGTGCTAGTGCCCATGCTTATCACCATGTCAAAGCACAAGAACTCATCATGGCGCCCGACCCAGTTGGCAACAAACACCGAGCCATCATCGCTTTTGGCAGCAATCTGGGAGACAGAGTCGCTCATATCGAGAATGCTCTTGACTCAATGCGCAGACATGGGTTGAAGACGTTGAAGCTAAGTCGCCTCTATGAGACGAAGCCGATGTACTATGAGCACCAAGGCTCCTTTCTAAATGGTGTCATGGCCGTTGAAACTACTCTTCAGCCCTTGGAGCTGTTGGATGTCTTGCAGAAGATTGAGTTAGAGCAAGGGCGAAAGCGCGAGATCGATAAAGGCCCGCGTACCTTGGACCTCGACATCATCTTGTATGACGAGCAAAGGATCGAACACGACCGACTCAAAGTGCCCCACACGCTGATGTTGGAGCGTGAATTTGTTCTGAAGCCACTTTCCGAGTAAGTAGATTCCAGGATGCGCCAAGGTCAACTTCCGAAGCTGATGTGAATGAGTGTGCTCCCTAACCAGAGAGTTTTGACTCCCACTCCAATGGACAGTGAACAGGACGACACGACGACGGTGCACATGCAGGATGCCCTTCGCAATGTCACCGATTCAAGTCAACCAATCTTTCCTGTCACCTGCCTGATCCCCGCCCAACCTCTCACCACCACCGCGACCATTGACTTACGAAGCAAGACTCATGTCATGTCAATCCTGAACATGACCCCTGATTCTTTCTCGGATGGTGGCGTTCTGGTGTCCGAAGATATCGATGCGGTAGTAACCACTGCAAAGTCTCATATTGCATCGGGAGCAACAATCCTCGACGTCGGAGGCCAATCCACAAGGCCGAAAGCTACCCTCATTTCAGCCGTTGAGGAACTGTCTCGCATACTCCCTGTGCTCGAAGCCATTCGCACTATTCCCGCAGTATCGTCGGGTGATGTGGCTGTCAGCGTCGACACCTTTTATGCCTCTGTCGCGAGGGCTTGCATGGAGCGTGGATTCGTAGATATCGTCAATGATGTGTCTGGAGGCGTGTTAGATCCCGACATGCTTAGAACAGTGGCAGAGCACAAGAAAACCATTATCCTCATGCACATGCGGGGCACGCCGCAGACCATGACCGAAAAGAAGTTCACTGATTACACTGCAGAAGGTGGCGTCGTTGCGGGGGTTGCGAAAGAACTTGCTGCTCGTGTTCAGGGAGCTCTCGACGCTGGTGTACCTCCGTGGCGCATTGTGCTCGACCCCGGTATTGGATTCGCAAAGGATAAGACTGGCAATCTCGAATTGTTAAGAGCTGGTCCGGAAGGTATCGTGGCTGAGATGCCAGACGCGTTGGGAGGCTATCCGTGGTTGATAGGACCGAGCAGAAAAGGGTTTATAGGCACGATCACAGGTGTCAAAACACCAAGCGAGCGCGTTTGGGGCACAGCAGCTTGTGTCACGGCCGCCGTTGCCATGGGAGCGGATATCGTGCGAGTGCATGATGTTCCAGAAATGACTAACGCGGTGAAGATGGCTCAAGCGATCTATCGACCTCAATGTTCTGTGTAAGTACGAATGCAGACGGGTGAATCTGCCCGATCCTCGTTGCTGGATCTTATTGAGAGCATGCATGAGGATATCCTTTTTGGTTTACAGCACTTGACTCAAGAAACACATTTTGAGGCAAGGAGTATTGTCATACAAGGCAGGATGCGGAGTGAATTGGGTAAGCTGCTGGATTCGTTGTTTTGGATCGTGGTGTATGACTAACTATCTGTCTTGTTGTCTACACTGTAGGCTGGCCTATGATGAGCACCATTGGTAAAAGGTTCGAAGGTGAGCTAGAGGACACACGTTACTCTACGCATACGTTGCGAACATTACAGATACTTCTGAGGCCTAACTTTCTATTGCTACGTACAACACGCCGAACATTTCAGCATTCCACCTCAAAACCATGCTGTTCTGATGAATCACCTTTCAGGAAGCTAGCGAAACCTTCGCATCCCTTTTTCAAGTGAGACTGGCCGCTCGAGAAGGAGTCATAAATCTTTTCCCTCGAGACCAAGCCGATTATCGCTCACGGCATTTTCGGGTGTTTTGCGGTCTATGCGCGGCTGCTCAGCCCGGCGAGCCAGGGTTGGGGCAACGAACGCTAACCGCGTTTTAGGCTTAACTTTGGGCCAATGAGCAACTGGCTATTTGTTCTCTGCGATATCGGCGTTTGGAATTGGCGGAGTTGTGCAGATTGACGTCGGTGTGCCGCGCCATATATCAAACAAAACTCTCGGTGTGCCAACTGTGATCTTCCTCCAAGCTTCTGTCTCTCACTCTGGGCTGATCTTGTCCTATTTGTTCGCTCTTTTGACCAGATCACCATGCCTTCCGCCGTCCGACAGCCACGAACGCTTTATGAAAAGGTGTTTTACGATCACATCGTCAATCAGCAAGACGATGGCACCGTTTTGCTGTATATCGGTGAGTCCAATCCCGGTCGAACGGAAAAGCCGCACAGGCCTAACAAGGAGTAGACAGACATCTAGTCCACGAGGTTACATCCCCTCAAGCCTTTGAAGGACTGAAAAATGCTGGCCGTAAAGTCCGGCGGCCAGATTGCACCCTCGCCACGACCGATCATAATGTGCCCACTACAACCCGAAAGAACTTCAAGAATGTGGCAGACTTTGTAAAAGAGGATGACTCGAGATTACAGTGCATGACTTTGGAAGAGAATGTCAAGGATTTTGGTCTCACATACTTTGGTCTTGGGAGCAGCAACCAGGGCATTGTGCACATCATTGGCCCTGAGCAGGGCTTTACCCTCCCCGGCACAACTGTTGTTTGCGGTGATTCTCACACTTCCACACATGGTGCCTTCGGCTCTTTGGCATTTGGTATTGGAACCAGCGAGGTCGAGCATGTCCTTGCCACTCAATGTCTGCTCACCAAGAAGAGCAAAAACATGAAGGTACAAGTCGATGGAAGGCTCGCTCCAGGCGTGTCGAGTAAAGACATTATCCTCCACGTCATCGGTGTGATAGGAACTGCTGGTGGTACGGGCGCAGTCATCGAGTTTTGTGGCTCAGCCATTCGAGCTCTGAGCATGGAGGCACGCATGTCGATATGCAACATGTCTGTCGAGGCTGGCGCAAGAGCAGGCATGATAGCACCGGATCAGACCACCTTCGACTACCTCCGAGGCAGACCCTTGGCTCCGGCACCGGATAGTTCAGAGTGGAAAAAGGCAGTCTCCTACTGGTCAAGCCTGCCGTCAGATCCAGAGGCCAAGTACGATATTGAAGTCTTTATCGATGCCAAGGACATCGCGCCAACGGTCTCGTGGGGTACCTCACCACAAGACGTGGTTCCAATCACGGGTGTGGTCCCAGGTCCTGATGATTTTGATACCAAGGCGAAGAAAGAGTCGTGTACACGAGCCCTTGAATACATGGGTTTGACCGCCGGCACGAAGATGGAGGATATTCAATTAGACAAGATCTTCATTGGTTCTTGTACCAATGCCAGAATAGAAGACTTGAGAGTGGCCGCCAAAATAGTCCAAGGCAAGAAGGTGGCAGACAACATCAAGCGGGCCATGGTCGTTCCCGGCTCCGGCAACGTCAAGAATCAGGCAGAAAAAGAGGGTCTGGACAAAATCTTCATTGATGCTGGCTTTGAGTGGCGGGAGGCTGGCTGCAGTATGTGCCTCGGCATGAACCCTGACATTCTTTCCCCACGCGAGCGATGCGCTTCCACCTCAAATCGAAACTTTGAGGGCCGACAAGGCGCCCTCGGCAGAACACACCTCTGTTCTCCAGTCATGGCCGCCGCCGCCGCCATTACAGGCAAACTGACTGACATCCGCAAAATCACCGATAACGCAACTCCCCTGAAAGCCTCTCCCAAGCTCGAAATCACCGAGCACGTAGATGATGTGTCCGACACGGACGATCTCGACCGGATCATGGACCTGCCGCCGGACACTGAAGGAGGAACCAATGGCGAGGCTCGCCCAGCCAAGGGTTCAGCTGGCCTCCCCAAGTTTACTACCCTGAAAGGAATCGCGGCCCCTCTGGACAGAACGAATGTCGATACCGATGCCATCATCCCGAAACAATTCCTCAAAACTATCAAGCGAACGGGCCTCGGCAAGGCTCTCTTCCACCCCCTCCGGTACAAGGAAGACGGCTCTGACAACCCTGACTTCATCCTCAACCAGGATCCATATACCCAGGCCAAGATCCTGGTTGTGACAGGACCCAACTTTGGCTGCGGATCATCTCGAGAACACGCACCGTGGGCACTCTTAGACTTTGGCATCAAATGCGTGATTGCACCCTCGTACGCAGACATTTTCTTCAACAACACATTCAAAAACGGCATGCTCCCCATCGCCATGCCGGATGAATCGGCGCTTGACGCGATCGCCGAGAAAGCCAAGGCCGGCGAAGAGATCGAAGTCGATCTGCCGAACCAAGTCGTCAGAGACGCGTCGGGCAAGGAGCTCGCCAGATTCGACGTGGAGGAGTTCCGGAAACACTGTCTGGTCGAAGGGCTGGACGACATTGGGCTGACGATGCAGATGGATGAGAAGATCAGCAAGTTTGAGGATCGACGGACGATGGACACGCCTTGGCTGGACGGAAGTGGTTATTTGGCCAAGTGGAGGAAGACGGGAAAGAAGAACGCGCCCGGGCAGCCGGTGCAGGTTGAGGCAGCCCCTGTGCCCAAGACGAATCGTGGGCAACCACTAAAAGATCCTACAGACTGGTAGGGGTGTTGGTAGTAGGTTCATAATAAGTAACATTCAAGTTGTCAACAAATGTACCAATTTCTTGTTTTAAATGGTCCCTTTATATGTCTCTCTCTCTCTCTCTGTGTGTGTGTGTGAATGTGTGGTCTCGAGATATGTTCCCCAATTTATCATCATCCAATTCAACCACTTCACGCAAGCAATATATCCTACATTACGCCCCCAAGACTGCATCTGATCTCGGGTTCAGATACAGTGGTGGAGTGCTGTGCCATGATCATCTGTCCAACATCATGCAAATCATGCGTTAGCTAGCCAAAACAAAGCATCACCAATTGTGAAGAGTACGGACCCTCTCCGACTCCAGCACTGTTGCGTACATGAGACTGTTCAAGAGACACCAGGCCACGCATTGTCTGTCCCATATAGACATTCCCAGGGGAAGATTTGCGATTGTCACTATCGATCGCATTCTGAAGATGTGCGGCGGCGTCTCTGCCCTAAGGGCTGGTTGGAATCAGCCTGTGGCATGCCGGTGAAGCTGAAGTGAATGCTACCAATCGCTTGCCGTATCAGTACGCCACTGTGCGTCGTTCCATGGCACCCGGCTGTAGAGTATAATCTCGGCTTGTCAATATTCTGTGAAGCACCGATGCTACGTGGGTACGTTTGTGGTGGGCATGCAAATTGCTGCCTTTTTTAGCCATCCTCTCCGAAACATTCGTCAGATTGGGCAGCAACCACGAGCCGATTGAACTTGACCAGAGGCTTATGTAAACGCGCCCAGGAAGGTAGATTGCAATCAAGGTTTGCGAACGTCGCCGGAGACGAGTTGCGAGACCATTTCCCAGAGACCAGTCGTGCCCAGGGGGAGATAATATTCTGGGTAGAAACAGCTCGATCTCGAAAAGTGAAGTTGTGGATCGATGGTCATGGTATTTCAATCTCTTTTCCCAGGCCCTGAATAACCTCCGTAACCACCGTAGCCGCCATAACCAGAACTTCTGGCACCTGTTGTCGAGGCATATCCATTGGTGGGGAGTATTCCGTTGGTAAACTTATCTGCTCTCCCACTTTTGCGCCTTTCATACAACAGCATCAAGAGCGCTCCAGTACCTGCGCTGCCTGCGATCGCGAAGAAAGACAAGAGAGAAAAGCCGGTGGTGTGATCTGTCACGCCCATGTACGGCTTTCCCGTGTCCGCGCTGACCATGCCGGGCAGGATGGCCCCGGGAATCCAACCAACATTGAAAGTGAACTTCAGCGGTTCACCACGTATTATTTTTGTCCCTTCTGGAAGCACCTTGGGATCAGGAAGTGAATACGCAGCGGAGGCTATCAAATGAGATGGCGTATCGTGTGAGAGCATTGCGGCTGGCTTCTTCTTCGACATTTGGGAAGGATGTTTATCGCCGCTAGAAGTATGGAACAGCACATTGATGTTTGTATGGAGATGTAGGTGGCTCAGCTGGAAGATTCCTTGCAATGCGATTGTCAGAGGCGTCCACGTTTCTGCATCTGCGGCCGCGTTAGACCCAGGCTCGGTCGAGTGAGAGGCTGCCGCAAGCGCATCTTCGGCGGAGAGGGGATAAGAAGGTACCCGACAAGAGAGGGGAACATCGGAATGGACAAAGTACTGGAGCAAATGGTAAAACTCGTCCGACAGGGTTTCGATGGTGCATGTATAGGTTTGTGGGATTCCGTAGGTAAAGGACAGCGGGGCGTTGTCGCTTTCGTTGCAGTGGAGGAACGGAATATACTGCAGATTACCGTGATCGTCGGTGATGTGCTCACCCGTGTCGATAGTGCGGTTGAGACATGTCACCGGCATCGAGTCGCCTTTTGTGTATGCCCTATGGTCCTTGCCGAGCGACGTTTGACCGCTCGATGATGCTGTTTGTACAAACGCTGACAATGAGGTGTAAAAGAGCAATAGAGTCCGGAAAATGATGCTGTTTGTGGAAGGCATCTTGACCACGGACAACAAAGCGACAGTAGAGGTGGGAAGGGTCAAATCAAGCACGACATCCTTGAGGACGACATTCAGCGAAAGGACACACCTCAACGTTTACCACAATTTTAGATTCCTGGCGATCTTGAAGACCCTTAGGTGCCTGAGGCCAACGGCCCCATTTTGCCCCGTTAGAGGCCGATGCATTGCACTAACAGGCCACTAGGACAGCTAGTACAACGACTAAGAATGCCTAATTTGGACAAGTGACGCAAGACGAAGGAGGTCATGATGTCGATGGGCTTTTTCTGTAGCAATGAATATTGCGTTGTATTTTCGTTTTTGGTATGGAGTGCTGTAGCCATCAGCAATACGAGTCCGAGCTCTCTTCAAATCCAGAAACCGAACTAGCACGGCAACATGAAGGACTCCGAAAAGCTAGGCATCCAATTTACTTCGGCCGAAATGGGCCTAAAATCCGGGTTGGCTTTCGAGAATGAGGTATATAGACTACCAGGCGTATCAGACCTTCTGGCCATCTCTATTCCTCGACGAAGCGTTACCATTCACTGCAAATCCTGCTGTTCCGTCACCTGCAGCCTTTTGAACTGAAGACAAATTAAGAGTCAGTCGACGGCTTGGTCCACCGGATTCAAAATGCATTTGATTCTCACCGGGGCTACCGGCTTGGTGGGCACAGCAGTGCTACATCACGTCTTGTCCTTGCCCGCAACATCGCCCGTAGCCCAGAAAATCTCCCGTCTTTCCATCATAAGTCGCAGGCCTGAGATTCCACTGTTAGAGCATGTTGATAGGCCGAAGGAAAATACAATCACCAAGGTCGAAGTCCTGTCGCACAAGGATTTCAAAGACTACGACAAGGACGGGCTACTAGCGAAGCTGAAGCAACACGGAGACAACGAGAAGGTCGGGGTCATATGGGCACTTGGCGTCTCCCAGACGCTAACTTCGTCTGAGGAACAATATGATGAAATCACACGCGTGTTTCCGCTAGAAGCAGCAAAAGCATTTTCATCAAGCCTTGGGGCAACGCAGCTCAACTTCATTTACGTCTCGGGAGAAGGCGCAAACCCCAACCCCGGCTTCATGACCCCCCTATTCGGCAGAGTCAAAGGAAAGACGGAAACTCAGCTAATACAGCTCATGGAGACATATAAGAATCTGAAAGTTTTGAATGCGAGACCTGGTGGTGTCGATCCTGGCTACGAAAGGGACCAGAGACTTGTCCACCAATTGACACACACCGTTGACGGCGGCACCGGCGGACAAGTCAGAAATTCCATGAGTATGAAACTTGCCGAGGCAATAATGTTGCCATTCTTGAGGAGAGGTGTGTACAAAGGAATGCATAGTCCGACCGGCGAGCTTGGAAGAGTCCTAGTGGAACTTGCAATTGGGGACGGTGAACCGGTCACGGTCAAAGGAGCGGAAGCCAATGGAAGGACACTACCCAACCTTGTCCTCAGACGAATAGGAGGGAGTGTGAAGAACTGAACTTCCAAGAAAGCTCAATGTCAGCTTGCTTTCAATGTGGATCAATGATAGTATGAGTACATAATTCTAGTCCTTGCGAGTCCCCGGTCTATGCGTAGGGCACGTAGAGGAAATGGGACCTCCTATTCGACAAGAACCTCACCCTAATAGTTGGGCTATTACAAGAAGAAGCTTATCCGAGATCATCTTCTCCGCAGTCCAGACACGGAGATTTCTGATTTCTCTGGGCTGTTGCTTCCGCCTGCTAGGACTAGGCCCCTCAGCTTTTTCCCTTTGAGCCTGTGTCATACAGCAAAGGGTCGTGCTTGCTTCACTAACGGGTGGTGTCACAAGCAATCCCTTAAGCCGCTCTCCTGGTCCAGCTATTTATTCTACCTCATGAATTGGCAGGCGGCAGCATCTTTACCACCACCATTCACTCCCTGTTTCTTTGAACAAAGTCCATGGCTACTGACCCTTCACCGATCTCTACCACAAAGCGCAGCCATGTAAGAAAATCCACGCCTGTCATACCTGCCCTGCCGTTGCCTGTGTCCGGGAAGATCTTACGCAATCGTTCTCCTATTTCGAAAGAGTTTGACGTCAATGTTGTCAATCCAGATGCACCATCACCGTCGCAGTCGCAGTTGCAGTTGCAGTCGCAAAATGAAGGCCACAAAACTGCCAAAGAAGAGAGTCAACCTCCGCCTCAAGAACCCGGAACAGGCTCTCCTGTGCTGAATGAGAGAGAACCATTGGAAACTCTAGGGAAAAGTGTGCCTCCTGGCCTCAGCAAAGAGTCTATGCAAGGGCAATGGCTATTAGACCAATCTCAAGCCATGACACTGCTGAGTGGTGGATGCGTCACTCTGTCTGAGCTTCAAGAGGAGAGGCAAGAACAAAATACACAATCACCGCGCATGTCTCGTCCCATAGATACAATGCAGCCCATGGCGGATAATGGTGCGTCGAAGGACGATCACACAGGCATTACCTGGAGACCTGAATTGTCCTTGCTGGCGACCAATGGCCTGAATAGGGAAGAGTCAGACGACGACCAGAGGCTGCGGACGGCTGAAGAAGATACCCAACCGTCGGAGCATGAGGCCTCGAGTTTCGAGCCAAGCAGCACAACCGCAATCACTGATTATGGCAGCACTGCTGGCGAATCCACATTGGAAACGGTGGTGGAAGATCCACAGGCTTCACGTCAAGCTGTCTGCATACCTCATCGCAAGTCTGAAGTCGCACCTGAGGTCCTAACTAACGGCTTTTCGCCTCGATCGACACACAGCAGCCATGCCTCCCAACCCGCTGCTGAGACGGCGCAGATGCCTCTGCGGCCCGAACCCGTCTCAGTTCCGACCATACATGAACACTTGCTCATGCTGGGAAGCACGAAACAGTTCTTTGACACCGTTCTTTGCGTCAACAACCCTAATCAAACGTACCAGCCATCTGAGCACTTTGCGCATTCTCTTTTCCTTTCACGTAGCCCTGACATGGTCAAGATGCTCGCGGAATTCGGCCCCAGTCTGAAACCTCGGGTGATCAACCTCTACCCTGCACGAAATATCCTTCCCCATGCCTTCGAGGCTGCTCTAAGATTCTTCTACTCGGACCACATCTTGACCATACAAACATTGATCCCTCCCACAGCCTATCAGGACAAGCAGGCGAGACAACAAACCCTGGAGTATATCATGTCGTATTGGATCGCCGGTGTCGAGCTTGGCCTACTGCCAGTCAAGGCCCGCGCGTATGAAATGGTCTCGGAATTGATCAACTGGGATCTCGCCGAAAACATTGCCAAAGAGATGCAGGTTCTTCGAGCGGGTGCGCAGAATCTGTCGAGTACACACGATACGATCGAGATCGAGGATATTGCCGACACGTTGTCCCATTTACTTGCTCAGCTTTTCGTCACACAACTGAATATTCCCAGTTTTACCCTGGACTCCACTTCGCAGGTAACGGTTCTGCCGAACAGGTTCGCTGCGTTAGAGTATCCACGTTCGAACAATCCAGCCTTGTCGTCTATGGTCTTTGGCTCTCTGTCCTCCGAGGCGGCAGTGTCTCCGACCTCGACACCGGTCTCGGTTGCGTCGACCATTCTACTCAACATTGATTTTGTCGACTTCAGCATCATTGCTCGGGAACTAGGTGCAATGCATGGCTTCGCGGGGACCGAGGTCGTTCGACAGGCGGTTGAGCGTCGCGAAGAGAAGCGTGCACACGTTATCGATAACCGAGCAATACTAAACAAAGATCGGATAAGCAATTCATCTATGTGGGAAGATGCCGGTTGGAAGGAGTCCGTGGACGAGCGAGGTCATCTAGCTAGAGACCTGGTTGGTTACCTCCTGCCAACCAAAAATCGCTAAGCACTGATTTGGTCCTCGACTCGAGAGGCTAACTCCAGCATCATCGCTTGGGCGCAACGGGAAGGAGTTGATGCCACCACTTGCAATACACAGCGTCGATTTTGGGCACGGAACGGAGTGGGTGCAAAACAAGATGAAAAGTGAGCGTTCGTAGGCACCCGCATCGCAATTTGAGAGGCGTCCGGGACGAAGGACTTCTGGCCAACTGGGCAACAAGCATTCTAGGCGGGCTTTTTGACACGAGGTTATGAGGATATGAATACACCCTAGATACCCTGAATGAAAAGTAATGTTGAACTTGCTTGAGTAAATAGGCATCATGCCGAAGTTGTCCACTGGACCCATTCTGTCAGCTATTTAGACCTCCCTGCCTCGATATGCTCGCTCTTCCAGCAGCAGCACCACCACTCCTCCCGGGTCGAGTGCTTGCACCTCCTCCATCACTACCAAACCCTTCAGCCCCGTTCGGGCCTGGCAATTGTCCATCGTCCTGGTCGGATTGTACACCAAAGCCAGACCTGACCCGACCAGCAAGCGCACTTTTCTGTATAGCGTCGCCAGCGCCAGTCTTGACGACAAAAGGCTTTATTAATGCCCACGCCAGCAGCACGCCCGTGGCGACGACGAACAAGGTCACGATGGTGCGGTCTTTCAACGAGTCTCGCTCTGCAAAAATACAGCGTGTTAGCAACATTTCTTCGAGCGTAAAATGCCCCCAACCGATGACAGGAAGCACCAGCACCAGCACCAGTACCAGCATTACCATCGGTATTGGGTAGGGAGCAGGTGCAGCAGAGGTAGGAGAGAGAACAGAAGGCGAAAAAAGAGGAGCAGGGAAATGGGGAAACGCACGAAAACATTGTGCAAAGACGTCTTCTTCCCCAGCATTCTTGCAGATGGGAAGATTGTAGCCAAGACAAAAAGCTCGATTGCAGTCATTGCAGGTCAGAGTGTGGTGGTGCGCTTTCTTGCCGCTGCCGTCGTTGTCGTTGTCGTTGCTGGCTGTATGATCGTCGTCGTCGTCGTCATCTTCACGCACAGAGAGTCGAGATCGAGATGAGAACGGAGAGGCCGCTGGAGACTGCGACTCGGACGGCGGACTATTGAGCGGGATGATGGTGCTGTTCTGGAAGCAGATGCATTTGCAGTACGACGTTGGTTGTTTAAGGGCCTGAGTGACCGGAATGAGGCAGAGCAAGATCGAGACAAAGAGGGTGAGCACGCGAAGAGATCGATGGCCTAAGGTGCGCATATCGGGGCTGGGGGGGTAAAGCTACAGGACTGCGCAACCTGTGCCAAAGAGAGATGCTGCCTCGTCGTCGATTGTGATCTTGAACCTCCAAAGGCTTGAATTTGGAGACAACTCCGGGATGTTGATGGGTAAATTTCGGGGAATCGTCTGCAAGCAGGGACAAACCCCGGGCTTTTACAGATAACCGACCGAGGCACCTTTGGGCTTGGGATACGAGCGGAGAAACTTCTTTAACACGTGGAACTACACTGACTTGCTATCACTCACATCATCTTCGCGAGCTTCGCGCTGGCGATGGAATGCTTGTCTCCTTGCTAAGCACTGGTCTTGGCGCGAGTCTTCTCGCGAATTAAGGTGATCTCCCAGTCTAATAATGCAGGCATGAACAAGTAGGACCCGTTTTTCACCCATTGCTCGTCGTTTCGAGCACATCACTCGAAAAGACTGAAAGCCAACGGGGAGCTTAGCCTAAACCTCTCCATGCGCCATGGCAACTCAGGTTGCACCAAGACAGTTCCTTCTCAGTCAGCGAGAATATGAAGTTCTTCGAGAGGCCATCAATGATAGCATCACCGATGATCCAAGATTCGTTCATCTCTCACCGGTCCAGACGCCAAAGCAACAGCCCCGCGGAGAACCTTCATACGTCTCTGCCTTCAGAGCTGCGACACGAGTCTACCTAGGAACCAATTACGGACTCAAAGCCGTGCAAGCTCTTCTGGAACAACTGACGACACGGCGATCTCCAGGCAAGCGTCGGAAACCCTTGGTCGCAAGTCCTCGGCGCGTAGCTCTGTCTATTTCGACTCTTTTATTCCTTCACCGAGTCATCTACAGCCTGTTGCGCCATATGAGGCGTGACTTGCTGCGTCAGAACGTTAGAGACATCCGAAACAGGTGGCCCAGAACCCACTATTTGCTCACTCACAGGCTCGCCCCGGCTGTGGGTGCCAGTCTTTCTGGCCTGGCGCTAGGGATCTGTCCTGCAGATGCACTCCGCGTCACGGTCGTGATTTATGTATTGGTTAGAGCAGGTGAACTAATTTACAAAGGCGCTGAGGCAGCTGGTAGGCTCAAGAAAAAGCCGAAATGGGTTGGCAGCTGGATGCTGTCAGCTCTTTCTCAGGGACAACTGCTTCATTCCTTTGTGTTCGACCCGGATTGCTTTCCGACGACTTACGGAGACTTTATCCTCGACAATAGTCCCGAATACGTTCAGATGAGACCGGAAGGACTCTCAGCGGCTGTCAAATGGCCAACGAGAAGACAAATCGTAGACAGCTTGGCAGAGATGGCTCGCCTACGCTGGCCGCCGTACATCTCACCAATCCTGCGACCGAAAGACTTGACCACCCTACCACCAAGCATAGACCCCGTCATTTCACCAATCACATCTCGAGCCCATCCTGCACTGCAACATCTATCATGCGCTGTCCTCCACCCCTCTGAGACATCATGCTTCACCCCTTTCCTGCGCCAGATCCTTCTCTCCTTCACCAGCGTCGGCCGTTTTATGGCCATCTACTACGCCGCCTTCTCCCTGCTAAGAGTCGGCAAACTATTCAAAGATCCGATTGCGTTCACCACCCGTCTCGGGTCGCAGATTTTACGGGCTACGATAAGCATTGTCGGAGCAGTCGCTGGCGCATGGGGCTCGATCTGCTTCTTCAACAACTACCTTCCTAGATCGTTCATTCCGCAGTTCCGATTCTTCGTCGGCGGTGCGCTGAGTGGATGTGTTGCAGCGGTCGATCGAACCTCGACGGGACATGTGAACAACATGTATGTTGTGCGCAATAGCCTGGATTCTCTGTGGAAGGTCGGCGTGAAGCGGAAGTGGTGGCGCAGCGTACGAGGTGGGGATGTGTACGTCTTTGTACTAGCGTTGGCGGCGGTCAACACGTTGTACGATGCGCAGCGACCAGTGTTTGCAGAAGACCGCAATATGGCCGTGATTAGAATCTTGAGAGGAGATATTGAGATTGGTTTGAAGGATAAGACTAAGCATGAGGGCCTAGAAAGAAGGAGTTCGGCAACTGACCTTTGAAGCGAAGGGCGAGAGATGAGTAGCATGGCATGTTGGGAATGTTAGAGCTTTCGAAGATCACGCAGAGTGATATGCTGCGAGCCTCTGTTCATGTGAAAAGGAGCTGGCACGTGTCCAGTGACGGTGCAGCGCGTGTGTTGCAGCTCTGTAGCGATCGTAGCAGACTTACCTAGTCGATTGTACGTAACGGGGCAAAGAGTGATCATTTAAGACCTTATTACTAAGACAACTATTAAACGTAAGGCGATATCGAAACTTGAGTCTTTGAGCTTCGTTTGGTTATGCTTGATCATGCATGGTTCGTTAGGCCCAAAATGACGGGTAGATTTAGTAACGAGTATCACAGTGGTTCATGCATGGGCCTGATCTACAAGATATGTTGAAAAGTGTGTGGAGCAGGGACCTAATAAATCTGCGATCTACTCGGTGGTACGAGGTTCTGCGTTCCCATCGTCACCGCTTTTCGGTAGTCATGGCCAAGACTTGCAGCCAAGTTAGCGAGGTACAGCATGTACACACTTGTAGGTTTGTTCAAGGGTCCAGAATTCAGCACGCTGATTTATGCATTTGACTGCCGGTTTCACCTGTGCCTTGCAGAAGTTTGGAGATGGACAGCGTCTCGACCTGCCGAAAGCCTGGACGAAACGAGGCAGTTCGCTTGGCGTGTTCGGCGGGGTAAACCAGCTCGAACTTTGCGCAGCGTGCCGACATTTAGCTCGCGTCTTACCTAGACAGGCAAAGTTGCACAGCTTCTCGTTGGTTGCGGATGCGTCTCCAAGCAGGGAAAGAAAACCTGACTCTTGGGAAAGATCTCATCTCAGCCAATTGTAGCGGCTCTTCGGCATTTGAATTTCCATTGCGCATGCACTTTTCTTTTTTTGGACGTGCGCCCTATTTGTGGCTCCATTTTTACCTGGGAAAGTGGCGTAAGCGGGCTATTTGCGGCGGGGATTAATCAACCCTAGCAACTAGTAGGTGCTGGTGAAAACTCATTTGAATGCCTTGTTCATCATGTGTGCAAGCCGCACTGCAGATACATTTTCGTGTCCCTTTCGACTTTTCCCCGTGCATTGCCCAACAGTTGTCCTACATCCTCCACCGCCTCTCTTATTTCCTCCCCCTCCTTCTCCTCAAGTCAACTCTTCTCTCTCTCTCTCGTTAAGGACCTCGATTGTACGTTATCATTGGAGGTGCTGTTTATCAGACCGCTGATTCGTCGCAATCAAATCACAACACTTCAGACTCCTTTTTTGTGCGATAGATAGCAAATCCGGCCAGGCTTCCCAAAAGCGCTCACCATTGATTGTGATTTTGAATTCAGCAGTCAAACTCTGAACGCACTTTTGGAAGTCTGGCCTTGCGGAGGACTGGTCGTAAGGACCCTCGCGGGTCACAAGAAGATGAAACTTACACAGCCCACAAGATCTGCCCATGAAGACAGCTTTCCTACCTTTCAGCTGTTTCTTTTAGGTAGGACGCTCGTGCGGAATCCTTCTGTTTTGTGAAATAACACTCTCCTAGCAATATGTCGGCTAGCCGAGCCGATCGCCCTCACTTCGATGTTCCCTTATGCCTGGCTAATGGTGCAAGGGTTTCATGTCGGCAGTGAGGATGACGCTTCATTTTATGCTGGTATTCTCATCTCAGCGTTCAGTTTTGCCGAGGCTGCATCGGGCATGTTCTGGGGATGTCTGTCAGATCGAGTCGGTCGGAAACCAGTCATGCTGATGGGCTGTTTTGGAACCGTGCTGTCCTTGCTGATGGTTGGATTTTCGAAGAACTTCGGCTTTGCTTTGGCAGGACGGGTGCTTGGTGGTTTGTTGAACGGAAATATTGGAGTAATCCAGACTATGGTCGGGGAACTGGTGAAAAACCCAGCCCACGAGCCTCGTGCATATGCAATCATGCCCTTTGTCTGGTCTATCGGTATAGCGGTCTTGAACATCATGGCTCTGGAACCTCTACTAACGGAGTACAGGAACTATTATTGGACCGGCAGTGGGCGGCACGTTCGCAAACCCTGTTCAAGGATTTCCTTCTATTTTCCCTTCCGGCGGTATCTTCGATGAATACCCATGGGCTTTGCCAAATTTTATTTGCGCTGCTGTTATGTTGTTTAGCATTGCAATTTCTTACTTCTTGCTCGAAGAAACTCATCCCGACTTCTGCGATCAAACAAATCCTGAACCTACTCACGATTTTACAGAAACCACGCCCATGATAATGGGTGGCAGTGCAAACGCCGATCCAGGCGTAGACTTGAGGCAAGAAAGTTACGGCACATTCAACGAAGTACAAATCACCACACACAGTGGATGGACAGTAGGATCAACTGGATCTTCCAGAACACCCTCGCTCTCGGAGAAGCAAGTAGACAAGTGGTTTACTTGGAAGGTCGCCATGATTGTCTCCGCACTTGGGATTTATACTTGTAAGTGCAAAACGTTTTCCTGGACTAGATCGGCGTGCCCTTGCACAGGTCAGAAACTCCATCGACTGCAGCTAATATTCCGACCCAACGCAGATCATTCCATGTGCTACGATCATTTGCTTCCTATTTTTCTCCAAGACGAGCGTCGAGAACAGTCGAAAGTCCTTGCGAAAAACGAGTCACTCTTCCACATCCAGGGTGGTCTCGGTCTGGACACCAAGGCTGTTGGCCTTATCATGTCAGTCAACGGGATCATCGCCTTATTCATTCAAGCTGTGATATTTCCTGTTGTGGCTGATAAGCTTGGTGTTTTTCAAACCTTCATGATGGTCACGCTACTCCATCCTGTTGCCTTCTTTATTGTCCCTTATCTTGTTTTGCTGCCGTCAAATCTGCTGTATGTTGGAATATACCTATGTCTTACTGTACGACAATTTCTGTCAATCCTCGACTATCCGGTCCTTCTGATCCTACTGAAGCAAGCATGTCCAGCCCGTAAATATCTCGGAAAGCTTAACGGGCTGGCGGCATCTGTTGGAGCAGGATGCAGAATGATAGCTCCTCCAATTGCAGGACTGCTCTATTCGCAAGGACGAAAGATGGAGTTCACAGGATTGGCATGGTTCGGTGCTGGAGTTGTGGCCATCTTTGGTATCTTCCAGTTGTTCACGGTTCCTCGGGGCGATGACAACACTACGGTGGTACTATCCTTGCCAGGAGTTCCCTCCAATGCGGAGGAATCGGGTGTACCTAAGGAAATTGTTCATATTAGAGTTGTGCACGAAAACCGGCATGTCGAAACACAAGAGATATAGATTGCTGTATAGAATGGCTTTCAGAGTAAGAAAACGAAGTCACAACTGTTTCAATGAGTGAACAACACGATGAGAACATAACAGTATTATTGCTGTTAGCACCCGAGTCTTTCTCCCAGAAACGTTAGCGTTTCACGTGGCCTTTTGAGAAAGCTCAGATTAGTGCTAAGTTTAGCTCGCAGCCGCCGTTCCTTAGAGGTTTCAGGTTTTCTTTGAAGTTCCTCCCTCCACGTCCAACCGTTGCTTTGTCTCGTTCAACCTTTGATTCAACCCATCCGGAGTGTCGACCTGAGCAAATGCAGGTTATAGAATTGCACGACCGCAATGTCGCGCCTTTGTCCCAAATAGTTGTTACGCGGTGAAGCATGGCTGTTTCATGCATCCGAGCTCCTCAAGCTATGTTCTATTCTGTACTACTTGCTGAGACTCATATAGATCTCTTTTCCTTCTCATACACCTTGCGTACAATCCTGATTTAAGTCGATTTGGTCCTGTGCCTTTACCATATTTCTGTTTGTACTAACTGGAGCTGGCTCTTTGATTCTCGCAATCCTCTCTTTATCTAGATTTCCTTCTGGCATTGTTTGGAAATAAATAACATTCCTGTTCGATTGTTCCAAACTAGGACATCCTGCACAATCCGTGAATAAGCCTTCATGATTTTCAACCGACATAGCTTAGCAAGGAAACCGTCGCTCTCTACCATCGATTCCGTCGACACCGCCAAACAGACTCTGTCACCAAGCTTGTCGCACAATACCGAACGCAAGGAATTTTACGTCTCTTCCGAGCGTCGCCATACAGCACACCCACGACCACACGTTCCTTCTCCGGCTACTGTGAATCAAGTCTGGATTCCGCCTGCCATGGAGCACGATCTACCGCCAAACCCCGTTGGGCGGATACCAACTACAGAGACACGTTACATGCAGATGCTTTTACACCTCGACCGAATTCCGCGTGTCTACAACTTCCTGGCCGGGGTCTTTACATGGATCTTGCTGGCCAGTTTCCTCATCATTCCTGGTACTTTCACGAGTTTCAAGAATAGCGACATGTTCAAGAACATCCAGGATGATGAGGACAAGAGCAATGCCGTTGCTCGAGCGATCCTCGATTCTGCTGCCAATGTTGGCCTCCTATGGCTGAGTGGCGCGTTTTGCATCATTGGCGGAACCGGCTGTCTCTTCCTGTGGTTCAAATGGAGAAGAAACTATGTCTGGCTTGTCAACAAAGTCTTCCTGTGAGTTCTACGCAATTTTTATGTGCTCTCTTTACTAATACCTTGCTAGGCCAGCGACACTCAATTCAGTTGCAGGCTTGCTTACCACAATCGTTAACGTCTACACCGCGCAGAAGGGGGTCTGGAGCCTGACTGCCAAAATTACAGCCATCGTCACAGGCTGCTTAATCGCCGTCGCTGGAGGCTTGTTTGCAGCATACAATTTTTGGATGTTAGAGAAGGTCCGCGATGCACACGAAGCTGCGTATTATCCTGAGGAAAAGCGAGATTCTGCATAAGGAGCGAAAGCCAAGGCATAGGACGTTGAAGGAATCTTATGGTAAAGTAGTAGGGACGACTGACGGATCGCATGCGCTCCTGCCTGCACATCCTGCCTGCACATCCTGAGCCAATTTCAATCATGTCCCCGGCTGATGTTCGCCGCCTTCTGTTGCATTCCCTCTCAGCCTATCACCGTGCATTGAGCTATATCGCCAACATATTACTATCTCACCCTTCCTAAAACAGCTCATGTCTTCAGTATTTTTAAACTCTTCACCTGCCAGCCGTCGGGACCGTCGAAGGCAGCAGAGACGCCGAAAGAGATTTTGTGAAAAACAGAGGGCGCTCAACTATTGGTCTCAGGATGAAGAAATTTCAGTCCGTCAATCAGGACACAAGAAAGAGGCTGCATCCATTAGTCCGGCATTTCCCCTAAGGCGTTCTCGAGCTATCGAACGCAGACCTCAATCGAACCTCAATAGCGATTCAAGTAGTCTCCACCTTGGTTCGTGTGGCGGCCCAGGTTCCTTAGCATGCGACAGTTTTCCACTTCTGGACATTCCAATACCGTCTCCTACGTTGATAAGCCCTACACTTCCTTTGCAGCCTTCTAACCTCCTGTCTGGCATCGATTGCTACAAGAGGGGTGCAAGCCTGACTCCACCCACTGAACAAGACATCAAGAGAATCTTGCATCAAGATGAACAGACTTGGTCACCACAGCAAGCGGCGATTACTGCGGGACCTGGAGGATTGTCCATGCAAGCGAGCGGAAGGCAAGATCGAGTCATTGCCAATTTCTGTTCTCCGCCAAACGGCAATCTGCCATCTGATGTGAGCACACGCGTGTTCTCTAAAGAGATCGCCGCCAAAGAAGCAACCCCTATCCGGATCCCAAGCCCTCTACTATACCACCAGGAAAGGGGAGAGACATTTACACAGCCTGGAAAAGCACGGCCGTTCTTCTCAATCAGTGAGAGCACCCCTGGACCGAGAATGTTAACGTCAAACTACCATAGTCTCATCTCGAAGCATGAATCCGCAACCTCCCAGAAAATGTCTTCCTCAACCTTTGATTCGAACCGAATAGCTTCCAGTGCGGCAAGACTGCCTCTAATCGACATTCAGTCTGCTCAAGATAAGGTATATGAAAAGGAGGCCGTGCTTCATGAAGACCCCGACTTTCCGACCTACGTTGTTCCTCGATTCGAGGAGCATTGCAAGAAGCCTGCAACCGAGGTGACTGCTAACACCTCCATTTTTCGCGACAAATGCCCGTTCGGTCGACTGGCATCGAATCCTTACAACCCCTTTGTGGGTTGGAATGAGGGCTTGGTTTTCCCAGAGTTGTTCGTTCCTGAATGTCAACCTTTGAATCTTTTCACTACAAATGGGCAATACTCCTCTAACCTGCAACCCGACTCCAATCATCCAGCATCGAGCACATACTCGGACCTAGTGCACTCCGACAAAGACGCATCTATACCAGCATTATCAATCACTAGGGATACATCTTCGACAGAGGAGTCGCTCGATGGTAGTTTCAACGTCACATCCGCGACAAAGAGTGCTAGGCCAGACAATATCTTTGACAGGACACCAGCCAAGGACCAAATTTTTGGTCATGGTTTAAGTTGGGACTCGCAGGCAGAAGATGCGTTTTCCCTCTCCTTGTTCTGGGAAGACATCGAAAACCTTGACACTAGAGCAGGAAATGGCCAATCTGGTTCCCCATCCCAATCAATTCAAGACGCTCAATTGACGACGCTGATTGGATGGTTGTAGGACGACACTGACTTCACTTCCCAACAAGACTATCCCAATCAACTTGAAAGCCATGCTCCCCCGGGAGTCGAACACCCGGAAACAGTGGTGATCCCTCGTCGTTGTAGTCCACCTGTGGAAGCACAATGCGAGGCTCACAGACATTGCACGACGGAACTTTTGGTCGATGGTTGTCGGCCAGTTGCTGTCGCTGACAATGATTCTGATGATTCTGCGAGCGAAGTCGAAATCGTGATGAAGGAAGCAGAATTTGATGAGGGAAAGTGGGATTGGGCTGAAGAGCAATGGGATACCGCTTCAGACTGTTCTTCCAGTGAAGGAGAGAGCCAGATTGGGCTTCACGCTATGGGTTGGGACATGTGAACTTGCCTAATAGTACATTTTCAACGTGGGAGCGGAAATTCAATTTGACAAAAGAGAGGGCGAGTGTGACGAGCAGCATCAAGGCTATCAAGATTGGGCGGCTTAGCCACTAACTCCAACTAAAACATTACATACAGATACGAAAGAAAATTTCTGAAGCTGAATGCACTCTCACGTAACTACTTTGCCCGAATCCCAGGAAGTTGCAACTTTGCTAACATCATCGGCGGTAGCGATTAAAATATGCTAGAGAAACAAATGCTTAGTCCAGGGAATGAAATATTTCTCCTGGAAGAGTATGATGACTGCCACTCAGGAAGGATCGCTGTGTAGCTGGTACTACAATCGGAAGCAGAAACATGAACGACATATATCGAGTCAGCACGACGGCTGACAGGCGCGTCTGCATCCGCTACCAATGAAAAAGGTGACGAGCGTGCTGGATAGGGTTGTTTCGGATCTGCGACAATTGATAGACATTGAGAAGTTGACCACATAGCATTAGATGTCGAGTTACTCATTCAGCGACCTGGTGTAGTCCACCTCCACCACCACGTCGAGATTGTCCTCAGCTTATTGGCACACGTGGCACCAGGATACGATCAATAAATACAAGGATGCAGTTGTGTCGGCGACGTTGACGTGACACGACGTGTTTAGTCCCAAATCCCACCCCCCTCTGTCACACTCTGGCCCCCCTATTTTATTCAAACACGACCAGCGAGCGTGAGACTTTTCCCCCCAGCAAGCGGAATGAAGAGGTTCGGCCAGGATTCTCAGCTGGTCCCCAAACTGCGACTTCAACCCGTGGATTGTCAGCCCAGTGTTCGGAATCCCCCTGTCCGGAAAAGCGGGCAACCATGTTTGATAGCTAGATTGTAGTAAGATTGTCAAAGTGTACAATGCTGGGAATGGGATTAGAGTTGGCAATGGCAATGGCAATGGCAATTGTACTGTTAATGGGGAAGGGGTCGGACAATGGTCAGCATTACTGTCTCGTAGCCTATTTCCTCGCCATAAAGAGGGTGGAAAAGAGGGGGGAAGGCGATTAAAGGGTTCCAAAAAAGATGAGATTAAATGGTAAAATAAACTATTTTCATTATAGCATCAGTATCATCCAAAGATGGCATCCCAATATTGAGTCGCTTTCTTGCAGCTATCCGTCTTGCCTTTCCAACTGGCAAAGCGGCCTTCGTATTCACACGCGATTTCCTTGACGACTCGCCAAAGAGTTCGTTCAAGATCGAAGCCAAAGAAGTCGATGGTATCCTGCTCGGTGGTGTGCCAGATGCGCCGCATTGAGCCGTCAGAGTCGTGGGTTGGACCTTTGGCGCCGAAACTGTCGTTGTCGAAGATCTGTGCAGGGTCGAGTTTGGGGAAATTGACGTGCATGAAAAAGGGCCTCGGGTAGGTTGTGTTCGCCAGCTCGGCGGCTTCTTCTTCCTCATTTCCACCCGAGCTCGGATGATGATGATGGTCTTGCATGGGATCGAATTGTGCCATTGCCGAACCTCGCCATTCTCCGCTCTTGGTGATGTATCCGAGCGCCTTGACGCCCTCCTTGACGGTGTAGAAGGGCTCGCCGAGCGCCGCTGCTGACCACAAAAAGGTCTCTTTGTCGCCTTCACCGGGCGCGCCTTGGCTCTGTAAGGGATAGTAGAAGCCGGGGCCGTAGTAGTTGTAGTAGGCGGCCAGCAGCAAGCTTGACTCGTGCTTTCGTTTGGAGTACAAGATCTCGCCTGCCTCCGTGCTGGCTCGCTCTTGAATTTCAGGTGCTGGGATTCCGGCGATCCCAAAGAAGAGCGGTGACTCGGAAGGATACCAGAAATCCGGCCAAAGCACCAACCCGGTAGAGGTAAAGGGTTCAGACTCGAACAATTGATTTGCTTTGTGGATCGGGAAGCAGTCGCTGTCGATGAATAAGACTTCTTCAAAGGACGAGAAGAGGATCGACATGACTTTGTATTGGTATTTGTCGAGTCCGTGTTTGCCTGTCTTTTTGTCGTACTCAAAAATGTCCTGCAGCACGACACATTTGGCGTTCAGGGAGGGTAGAAGCTTGCCACAGATGATCGGATCCCATTCATTCCAACTTGCCAGGAAGACCTCGACGGGCAGCTCCGAACCGGTCTCGCGTAGCATTCGTATGCTCACAAGCGCCACGGGCAGGTAAGGCCCGCCTGCTGTCGTCACAATCCCTCGAGTACCCGGCTCGTACGGAAGTCGATATTGCCTGCTGCGGATCTTTTCCACAAATCCTGAATGAGCATCGCGGAGTACTTCCCACTGCGTGACCCGCATGGAAAGAAGGTCTGGGCGAGGTCTTGGTTTAGTTGCCTCAAAGTGAATGTCAAGATTCGTCCCTTCAGGATGGTTGAGGGGAATACGACCAGGTCTGTACTGCTCGATATCTGCCTTGAGCAGCGGCCAGAATTTGCCTTGCTCATTCAGCAACTGACTTGCTGGCCTCGTGTACTGCATGAAGGTAGGACTAGTGACTATCGTCTCGCGATGTGTGACGATGAGGAGCACCAGAAAGACGAGGACTACAGCAGCTGCAATCCATCTTCTCACGACGAAAAGCATGGGAGCAGCGAAGGTTGCAGGAGGATGACACCAAGATTTAATTTTGAAAAAGGTAGCAAACGTGCCTCGTATGCACACACTGCCATTCACTCACGTCGAGAATAAGAAGTGCTTTGTAAGCCACCAAGGAGAACCGGTTCGGGAAAAAAGATTGCGAAAAAGTCCTTTGAGGGCGTTGGTATCATGGAGTGTTCATGCAAACGCGCATAGATGTGGCGGTAATTGTGTGGTGCTCCGAATGTTGCACTGTCTTTCCAGACGTGACATCTGCTGCAGTCTGCAGGGCTACCATTGTCATGTTTTAGCCCCGGCCAACATGTCGGTTTAATTCAGCTTTAATCTCGCCGGCAAACAAGCCACAGGATGTAGAGGAATGAACCTGAAACATTGAGAGATCTTTGTAGGATAAACGCTAATAAAGAGAAAGATAACGGTGTATACATCAAACGTATTCTTTAATACGAGAGACAGCAAAAGGCCGCTTAACAAAGCATTCACTAAGTGGATACCGAATTCGTCAGCGTTCCGTTCGCATCCCTCCACTTCTGATTGCGGAATAAAACTGGTTGGCTGAGATTTCCTCCGGCCTCCTAGCTCTGCATCCTTTTAGCATCAGCCACGACGTACTTCGTACACTATCCTTCAAATCTTCTAACCCTGGGCTGTACTAAACCCAAGGCTTAGGAAGGTATTAGTCTTGAGATCGACACGGTTGACACGGAGAGAGAGCGAACTCGTGGCATGTCGCTGTGTGTCCAGTGGCTTCTCCAAGCATTCAGCACCAGGAATAAATTTCGGTCAGCAGAAAGTCTATATACTCTATGCCAGTGAGTGCAAGCAGAAAAGATATGCTCCTGCGGGATCAAGCAGGCATGTACTTTGGTAGTATGAATGCACCGGCCGCGGAACAATGAATCGGGAATATATCCACATGTTCGTCAACCAAGTCTCCTTAAAGGTAAGCGCTTAGGCAGGATCCCTCGACGATGGATATTATCAAAGTCGGCATCAAGGTCGCCACAACTTCATTACACGCCGAGATGAGTCAGACGCGAATGAGAGATTGAAGGAGCATATATCATGTCATGACATCTATGTACTCGTCCTTTTACGTACGACGCACAGTTCGTCAATGGGCTGCCACCTGGACTTTTGCGATGAAGAGTAACCAGCTCTCGACGCTGTTGTTGCTGCATTCGTCTCCTTCAGTCATATCAACTCTCACTTCATTGTCTTCTCTAGCTTCTCTTTTTGAATGTCATCAAGAGGATGCTTGGGGTTGCTCTCAAGGCCGGCGACTTGATCTTCCTTGCCTTCGTCCTTTTGTGCCGATTCGTCAAGCTGCCAGTTCAACATATTAGCTGTTTGCCTTTTCAAAGCGGAGGCGTTGCAAAGGGGCTCCTTCCTGCTCGCGTCCAGGATTCCGGGGTTTCGATCAAAGTCACGCAGAAGATGAAGGCTGACAGACCTTGCCGCTTCCTGGTTCGCTTGGGTGAGATTGTTGCTGAGCTCCAGACTGAGTTTCTGGCGGCGGGGATTGTCGACCTGCGTTGGGAGCAGACATGGTGGATGTCGATCAGAGTAACTATTGACTGCACAGCTTGTCAGTGTCGAACAAGTCAAGATTGAGAGAGGGTACGTACCCGAAAGCAGAAAAGGTAGTTGTAAAATTGTGGTAACAAAAGTCGTGGCTGGAAGAGCAATCTATCTCGTGGGAGAATACTTGTAAATTGTTATATCAACAGCCCACCTGCGCTTTGAGTCGTATGATGTGATCAATATTTACTCGAGAGAGCATCACCCCACTGGACAGTCAGGAACTACGTCACGCTTTTCGCGGGCCATTGACCCGAAACCCTTGGAGGTACATAAAAATTGGCCGAGAATAGCTGCATCAAAGCATACTAGTATGTACATAACAGATCGTGATCAGGTTTGATGAGGAATAGAAGGCATCGTAAATAGTTCTGAAAATCATCGGTTGGTAAATCAATCATCGCTTTCGACAACGTCCGCGAGCCATCGCATTTGCTCCATCTCCTCACAGGCGAGCATGAAGATGAGGCAATGCAGGTTTGCGCAAGCCTGCCTCGCCTTGTAGGCTCTAAAAGGATTAGACGTAAGCGGCTCTCAAACAAAGTATCAAAAATTCAATGCAAAACATTTTTACTGCAGCTGGATGCCCAAGTCGAATGATCTAGGACCGTAGTTGTCTAACGTTAGGACGTACGTGGTAGCAGTTTAGAGCGCGTTGA
Source organism: Incumbomyces lentus (assembly GCA_017656005.1). Lineage (NCBI taxonomy): Eukaryota > Fungi > Ascomycota > Eurotiomycetes > Chaetothyriales > Trichomeriaceae > Incumbomyces > Incumbomyces lentus. Next base: position 2,932,276 of record JACJVT010000005.1, on the reverse strand, counting down.
CTCCTTCCGTGGGCTCTGCCATGCAGTCATTTGAGCCGTAGAAGACTTGGACTAGCGACACCCAAATGCACATTTCGGACTGCCTGGCAAGTGATACAACTGCGAGTCTTGCTCTCTCTAATGACAAGCTGGACAAAATTGGGGCAGCTCTTGTGCAACTTGTGAGTGCAGTTGTGCTGGTCAACCTTGTAGATTTCGTAGTGGCCGCATCGAAGGCGGATGAGACGTTCGAGACACATCGTGCCAACAGTGCCGAGGATTCCAACTCGCGGGCAGTCAGCGCAACGATGGCCTCGACCTCGAAGTCTCGTGGTCCCGGGGTTCGGGTGTCTGACACGATCGGTGAGCCATGTCGTCTATTGAGGTTAATCCCCGGACAGACTTACAGTGTTCCAATTTGTGGTATGTGTTTGGGCCGGTAGCAATGACCTTAGCGTATCATCGGAGGATGAGTGTCGTCTTTCTCTCTTTCTTGCTCGTTGCGAGAGCCTCAATTACGAGTCGGCCGAGTTAGCCAGGCTCGTCGCAAGCCTCCGTGAAGAGAACAATCGTCGAACTTGAGAGTTTGTTCATACTCTGGCGGTTTTAGAGCCAACAAGACCACCAATCGGGTCGGAGGGGATGAAGCAGCGTGAAAAGCTCAAAATGAAATCCCAAGATATCCAACTTCGTAGCAGAGTGCTACCACAAACAAGGTGCGGTGAGGAGAGAAGAGGTTGAAAAACATGCGCTGGCGGCGAAAAGCTTTCTGGGGCCACGGTAGGCGCGGCCTGGCGCTGGCAGTCATCATTATTTGCCTCATCGCTGATTGCAGGCCGTTCTGCCTCGGCTGCCTGTCAACCACAACGATCACCATAGGGTGGCCATGGCATGAACCCAGTCATTAGCTCTCACCATCATGTCGGTTGGAAGTGCACCGTCTTGCTCTGACTGGTATGAGGTATTAGTCGCTAAATGTCCAGTAGTAAATCTGACGGCCGAGATTCCTATTTTGTGCATGGTCGGAGATCGGCCTGCCTGTGCCCGCGCGGCCATAAAGGTCTAAGTTTTTAGCTGGATAGAATACCCACAATACCCTAAATATTAATTGTCAGCTTGCTGGAACACACCTCTTCTCGCACGTCCAAATTGTCTCTAATAGTCATTAAAATTTGCTATGGAAGCCTGGCTTACCTCAGTCTACAACTTCATTCATGTCGGTTTATGGCCGACTTAGGACAAAACGGCGAACATATCAATGTGCTATGAATTCTGTTCAAAACCTGCAGCGCACAGCAAGCGGCATACCCGGTGACATAAAAATACACAAAACAACTGTCGAGTCTCTTTCCTGCATCCAAAGTCGTGCCTACCTTCCTTCTTCAGTCATTTATGCACTAGCTGTAGCAGACGTGCCAAATGTTTCTTTAGGAAGTGTCTGACCCGACGCTTGAGCAGCCTCCTTGACCTCGGTGATAGCCTCGGGTGTGGCCTTGGAGCAACTAGCACAGGCACATTTGCCAGGAGGACAACCACAAACACCATCTTTGCCACCACACGTGCACACCGTCTTCTCTGTACCCTTCACTTCTTGAGGTGGATTCTCGGTTTGGCTCGGATCCTCGTTCTTTGAGCAGCTAGCACAAGCACACTTTCCGGGAGCACAACCACAGATTCCCCCTGCTCCTCCGCAACTACAAACGGTCTTTCCAGATGCGCCAGCGACGTCGTGAGGTTCTTCTTTGCCCTTCTTGAAATCGGCCAGTCTGCGTGCCTCGTTGTGAACATCCGTCACTTGTTTCTCACCTTGGACGTAAAAGTCTCGTATCTTCTGTCCGGTAGGAGTGCCGAGTGCCTTTTCGAAGTAGCTGTTGAACCCGCCCCAAGCATTCCAGGCCTTGTCTGTTACTTTATACTTTGTGTCCATTTCCTTGGACTTGTCCGTGACTTTGTACTTTTGGTCAAAGTTTTGCAGCGCAGAGGTGAAGCGATTGCTAATGCCATGCTTGCTGTCGAGGTTGATGGCCCTCTGAATGACGTTGTCGGAAAGTGTGTAACCATGAGCGAGATACTCCGCAACGATCCGCGATCGGGGTTTATCTTCCTGCGGGATCTGGTCTTCAGCTGCTTGAGCGGCGCTTGTTACGGCCGAGCCCGCCTGTGTAGCAACCTGGTCTATAGTTGACGCTGTCGAGACCTGAACCTGAGATTTTCCAAGTTGGGTGTGGTCGAGGAGGAGCGCAGTCTTAGCGGCTGTTTCTTTCTCGAAAGTCACAGTGGCTGATTTTTGAGCGTCCGCCGCAGGGGAGACTGGTGTAATAGAGAGGCTGGTGATCTTACCACAGAACGAGAAGAAATCCTAGGGTAGGTTAGCATGGTGAAAATCTCGTTGAGCTTGAGCCGGGAACTACGGACCTTGACCTCTTTCGCGGTTGTCTCGTGAGAGATGTTTTGAACGTGGACTGTGGTCGACATCTTGATTGGGACTTTCCCAATATTGAGCTAAACTCGTAAGTGTTGTGCTTTGTTAGATAAGGATGAGAAACTTGAAATCCTGATGAATGCAGCTGATCGTGGCTAAGAAACACTTGAATAGTTTTTGTATCCTGCAAGCGGAATGCCTGCGACATCCGAAAAGAAGGAGGTTACGTCACACGAGGGGAAGGCGCTCAGCCACGCACAGCGCCACACAACTACTGAGCCACCAAATGTAAAAGTTTTGCGGCTGCCTGCGCCTGGATTACGAGATACGCGCCATGACGTCCATTATTTCACCTACCCCGGGAAATCCGCATTCGGTTTAGGCGGTCCTGCCATTTCGGGTATGGTGCGATTTGCGGTCATGGGTTCAGCCCGTTCTACCTGTACTGCTACATACATATGTGAAAAGCCATTTGCCCAGGGCGTCCTACGTCCCAGGCGTGTTTCACGCCTACACAGTGATCTCCAAGGTGGGTTTTCGGCGTCGTCTTCAGCGTCGCATGGTCTTCGTTTAGCCAACCACGGCCATTGACTTGGACCGCCGCTTTGGCGTTGCCTGTTCCCTCTTGGGGATTCGCCGCCCCATGGGCGTCGCCCGCAGCGCCTGTCGCTGCCGTTGTCCAGTCCATTTCTTTAGCTGTTTCCGGCAGCAAGAGATGGTTACTGTCGGGGCTGGCGCAGGCGGTGTGGTGGCCGCGGGCCCTGTCCTCCAAACACCTGCTCCTGCCCGTCCGGCAGCTCCTTCCCGTGGCTGTGGGCGTCTAACGTCTACAAGAGTCCTCGTCCCCTCCCACGAAGCACTTTACTCTCGGTCGTGAAAAGTTCGTATCTGTTTGCTTAAAGTAGCATAATTTGAGCGATCATGTGGGAGGAAGAACTCCCTGCCTGTTCAGAAAATATATCAAAGCTTTTACTTTAGTCCGAGACGAGAGGCCTAGTGGAATAACCTATCGAGCAGATTCTGCAAATTTCTCAATGTGTTTCGGTCTCTCCGGTATCGGTATTATTGCCTTTTCGAGTAGCAAAGGAAAGAAAGCCGGGCCAGGGAAATCAGCATCCCAGACATCCAGACGAGCCAGAGCATTAGTCGGCCAAGAAGAAAAGCCATCACCTTAGCCAGGGTTAAGAACGGGGCAAGCCTAGCACATAAGAAGACCGACTCACCAACGCCCGGCAGTGGCAGCGGCAGCGGCAAATGCTAGGCTTCGTTGACTCAACGCAGCACGAGCGACGCCAAGGTGATAGCATCAAAGAAGGTGTTGGTGCACATGCAGTTCCGATACACACCACTGAGCAGAATCCCGGATATATTTCCGCTGCCAGGCATTAAAACCGGCTCTTCCAGCTTTCTATTATCGGGATATGCTACCCTATAGCGTCCACGTAGCCTTCGTAAGTGGCTACGATTGCCATATTCTGGAAAGATCAACATAGAGAATAAATGACCGCCGAGCTTTTCTCAGCTTTTCTCAGGACCCCAACTCTTCAATCTCGGCGGAAGACTAGAAGGGTGGGATCTGCAACAGCCCGAGTACATTCAGACCCTGAAAATGGCGCGATACCAGAGCATCCATAGTTGATAATGGTTAGGTAAGCTGGAAGTTGTCAATTCAACGAGTTGAACGACGCCATTCAGATCAAGGACCTTTGTAGTTTGTAGCCCACTCCTTCAGGCAGCATGCAGATAGAGCTTGCTTGAGATTACTTGGGAACTTTCTTGTTTGGGAAGACCATGTGTCATTGAGCAACAAGCAGTGGTAGTATCAACAATCGACAGATCATGGATACAAGCTCTGCTCCACGTAATACGCGACCCGCAAACCATGTGCGTGCCGGGGTCAAGCCGAGCGGGTTATTGATCCGTTTGCCATCCCCAATACCATACATTCTTACCGACGCCCCAACATCTTGCTGCCAAGTACAGCTGCATGCAACCCATGTGGTACATGTACCCTGAGAACTTGTGTTTTTAAGCTATCAGGGCTCACGGCTTTGTCTGCGGCGATCATTGCCGAGGTCCGGATCAGATAAGATAAGTCCATCAGATTAGATACGTCATACAAGAGACTTGGCATCGCTGGGCAAGTACCAATTCCTCCGCCTGCTCCGCCCATTCCGCAGATGGCATTTTGACCAATGAAGAGGAATTGAGTGATGGCAGTCTCTGTGCTTTCTCTTGGGTCTCGGACCGCGGCACGCAAAGTTTGCGTCCCGAATACTTTTCTGCTTGGCTTGGACTTGTGCTATTGGCGCCGAGAATCTTTGCATTCAGCAAACTTGAGCAAAGTCAACCGGTATGAAGACATGGAGGAGGTATATAGATGTCGAAGCAGTATCATGAGCTCTCTGGTCATCATCCGGTGCAACATTCAACACACAATAGTCCCGGAAGAATCTCAGCCATCACACTCCTCAAGACTTTGAATATGGCAAAGATCGCTCTCTTCTTAGGGCTTGCAGCAGCACCAGCTGTGATTGCACAGTCATTGGCCTTCTCTCAACTAGAGGGGTCTCGACAGAGTATCATTTATGATGAAACTCCAGTTGGTAGGTCGTACACGGTTCGCGCAAGATAGCTCAGACTGACTCTTTTTCCAGCCAAGTACATTTTCCCGGTATGTGATAGATATATGTTTTCTCCAGCATCTATCTTACTCCAATATTCAATCTAACGTCCCAAAGCCTTCCCGTGGAGCCAGCAATCTAGTATCGGGTGTTGGCCCTTGCCAGGGATACGAGCTGGGTGGACGCATTTCATACCCAGTATCTGGAGGAGTGATCTCCTTTTCGACATTGGTAGACCTCAGCGAGATGGAAATTCGCTTCTCGACATCGGAAGATCCAACTTCGCAAGACGATTTTGAAGCTGCACTTACGAACGTGACTGGTCTCTGGAGAGGTCAACAATGCATCGATGCTCCGGATTTCAGTGCTCTGGGACTGACGGCCGGACAGCAGGTCACCATGCAGATGGCCTGGAAAGCCGGGCCGCGTAGGAGCGAAGGGTTCGAGGTAAGTTTCTTAAGCGACTTGCCAGAGTATCTCAGCCAAGTTATTCTAACTTTCCTAGTGTGCCGATCTCGACCTCGTCAGCAGCGACGAATTTGACGGTCAGAACTTCCAAACCAACTGTGAGACCATTGTCAGGTCGACGCAGCAACGCCGAGATAGCGCCTCGAACCCGCAGATCGTTCCCCTCCGCGAAAAAGCGGAGAAAGAGGCTCTCGAGAACGACCCCTACTACCAATCCCGAAGTGGTGGCCTGACCCTCGCCGAGGCCGGTGTCATCGGAGCAATGGTGACACTTGGTGTCTTCACTGTTGCCTTGCTCACTGCAGCGCTGTTGGGTTTTGTTGGTTTCGGCAAACGCAGTCGTCTCGACAACCAGGGTGTCTTGGGCACTGTAAGTCTAGCTGCCTGTCACACTGATCAAAAAGCCCGCTAATGGTTGCACAGGACACAAAGTCTACCTCTTTCTCTTCCTAATAAGCGAGCCGCGGGCTGATTCAACGCCACCGCAGGATGGTCATCGTGCGGTATCACTTGTCAAAAAGGTCTTCTGAGGTATATTGAGATTCTGCAGGCTAAGAGGCTGCCTGCGGAGCCGGCCAGGCTTTTAGCTGCCATCTAGATACTTCCTAAGTTTGCGTAACAACACAAAGTGATATGGAGAACAGGGCAATGAAGGTGTATCCAGATGGAGCTTCAAGGTCAATTTGACGTATCCTACCTGGTCTAGGAGTTCGTGCTGCTTGTCAGTAGAGGCATACAAAACATGAACAGTTTTTCTGAAGCACAAACCTTACTCACCTCTCACCACACAAAGTCTAATTCTGCTGCCGCGTTTCCAAGGCTCTTGGACTCACCTTTTCATTGCCCATCACAGAACATCTCATCGAATTCCACCTTCTACAATTTTGCGCTCACCTCGCCTTGAGAAGGTCTCTTTTATCAGAAATGACGTGATGTTTAGGTACTGCCTCGACTGCTACCTTTAACACAGGACCCACGACTGATACGAAGGGTGCTTGAGGGGAAGAAACCCTCTAAAAGCGGCGAAACTGACTGCCAAATTCGGCGGGAAATTTCCCTGTAACCTACGTTGCGCTGTAAAGCAAAGCATGCGGGCAATTGCTGACCGGGTTGTTAAGCAAAGGTGTACGGAGTAGTTCCGTGCAGTAGACACGACGGCTATGTGTGGAACTACATCGCCGACTAATCACAAAGAAGATTGTAGCTAGTCATGTGGATCGGCTGCCGTCGGTGATTATGCTGGGAAACGACAATCTGCTTTACATAGATGGACTCGTCACAGCCTGCTGTGGGAGGACCATGGTTTGCTGGTACTAGTAGCTCAGCTTGCACAGCTGCTCATATGAGTTTCAAGGTCCTGTTATCAAAGACGTATACCTCCAGCGCCGCGCTTAGAACTGAACGGTCAAAATCAAGTCATGCTTTCGTGATCCAGCCGCTATGTATCATGAAGTCGAAAATGCGATTGGCTTTATTGACATCAATCTAAGAATGATTAGTGAGGCCCAATGGCGTAAAGGCTAAGATTGAGGACTTACTCGACAAACGCCACGTGCTTCTTTCTTTTTCATTGTGCCACCCTGTTTCATCGCTTCTCGAAGAAGTCCCTCTTTCAAAGCCAGATAGGGCTTGGGCCTGATATGAAGTGCATTACAGAGATGAATTTCTTCTTCGCTCAAGAGCTGTAAGTCCGGTGCCAGGTTCTTCTCGTCCTCCAGCCGCCAAGGTGTAACACCATTCAATGGCTGGACAACATATCGGGTCTTTGGTCTGGGTGCCGGGTTGGAATCATTGCCATTAGTTTCCGCAAACATTTTATCGAACTCGTTTTCGACCGCCGGCTGAGTATCTGCGAAGACTGGAGCTGATTTTGGTTTGCGTTGGAAGCGAAGTGGCAGGTCGGGGGCCACAAGCTTAGAGGCTTCGCTCGGTACGGTGTCGGTCTCTTTCTCCTTGCGCTTTGGATTGTACTGTGCCATGCGATCGAATTGACCCTGTGGCTGCATTCGCTGGACTCGAGCTGCTTTCTCATGTTCGTACCTCTCACCTTGTTTCAGATCTGTGACGCCATGCATGCGCCAATCTTGAAGGGTGACGATGGCCTGGCGAAGATTGTGCTCCAAGAGAAGATCCCGATTGAAAGCCTCGAAATCCTCATGATTCATCATTTTGGCGAACGGTTTTGCCTTGTGAAGCAAGTCGCTCTCTTCTTTGGTCCGTCGCTTGGCAAGTGCTTGGTTTTTCTTGTACTCTAGAAGTTGGTGTTCGAAAATGACCTTTTTCCGCTCCGCTCGAGCGGTCAGCTTCGAGTTGTAAATGTCAAAGACTGTCATCTTCAACACAGTCTCTTCGTCCATCTGCCCCGTCCTGGGGTCGAACCCGTCGCCTGGCTCGAAAGCCATGTGTTGTACAGCCTCCTCGGCATCATTGAGGTGTTCCGTCTCAAATTCTAGTCGTCCAGGCATGAAGCCTTGGACTTCGTGACACGCGGGGACAGATGCGGTTGGTTTTTGTTTTGGGGTGGCCGGAGGAGCCGATTTGGCAGCCTCCTTCCTGTCCTCTATTCGACGCTTTTTCCTTGCCTGGAACTCTTCTTTCGGCACTCTTTCCGAGAGTTCTGTATTCTGGGGGTCGGCCAATTCGGGGAGCGGAAATCGAGAAGAATGAATGTATGTATTGATGTAATGGTCGCGAACCTCGTCCTTTTCTCGGTAGCCACCAATATGTTCAGCTACATCTGCCCAGGAGCCAAGTCCATACCTTTCAGACCCCTCGAGCATCAGTAGTTCTTCATCAGCGCCCCAATCATCGGTGTAGATGGGTATCGAATTCTGCTCGACCACTCGATAAGCATGTCTTGGGGGCTCATGATTTTTGCTCTTTTCGCCTCGGGAGAAGCAAGGGACACATAGATCGTAGTCGCGGCAGACCGGGTCAGCGCAATTGATTCTGACGGTGGACGTGATGTCTATGGAACACACGTCGCAATGGTATTTTGTGCCGCCGTCGCTGCCCCGCGAGGCTGCCGCTTTCCTAATCACACCCATATCGTCGGCTACTTGGAGGTCATCTTCAAAACTTGGAATGCAATGCGATCGGATGGAGCGAATGCGGAACACCTAAGTTATGGGGCAAGGCTTTCGTATTGATGTCGGTCGAAAGATGGTCGTCGTCGCCACCACAAAGGCTTTTCCAACCAATGCGTGTTATGCTATGGGCGCTTTTTGGGCAGTATGCGAGACTCTCACAGATTTGGGGTAAGCTGCGCCCCTATGTGGTCGGGATTTGTTGCGATGCTGTTATTTGGGATCAACTCTCTGTTCTCTCGACTGGCTGGACGTGTCAGGTTACGGTCACGTGAAAACCGGCGGGGGCTTTTGCGCTGCGGCCGACTTGCCATATCTGCAAAAGTTGGGCGGCCTTAGAAGTCGAAAGCCGAACAGGGTCGTAGAAGTGCTGGCCCATTCTACGGTGGAGCACGGAGTAGCCGACGATGGAATAATGATGTGCCCGCAGCCAACGTAACTGCGCCTCTAACGGATCACGATACTCCGTACCAACATCGTAACGGGGGCAGCTCTTCACTATTATGCTCACTCGTTTGAGGTGGACACTGTTGGACTCTTTTAGCTGATGTCCCGTTCTGCAGTGTCAATAAACACCACTGTCGACTGTTGCCCCATTGTTCGCTGCAAAACTGCTCGGTCTCTCCTTCCCAACATCTGTCCGTCTGCTGGCTCAGACTGTTCTAAATAGGTGAAGTCACTTAGAAAGACCGGAAACCAAGCGTAACTATGTCGTGGAAATTGACCAAGAGTAAGCCTTTGATCTCATAGTCGCAGCGCTGACCCTCGACTAATTATGGGCGCAGAGTTAAAGGAAACGCATCTGGCGCCCTTAACCAGTGGCTTCAGCAGCCGGTCGACGTCGACGTCGACCATCAAGCATGAGGATGCTGCATCAGCTCCAGTCGACGCGGCAGACGGTGCGAATACGGCCAATACGGCGAACGGCATTGGTATGTAACCCAGCAGGCTGGCTTCATTGCGTCTTACTGATGGATCGTGAAGCGGCGTCAGAACACCTGATCAACCCGCCAGTGGCGATGGTCAAGCCTGGTATTCTCATAGTCACGCTGCACGAAGGAAGGTCGTTCTCACTGCCTCAGCAATATCACTCTGTCTTCAACTCCTATTATGGGCAGGGGTTACAAGCTGGCTCCGCACGACCGACCTCGTCATATGCACCAACCTCGGCGGTAGGATCTTACGCTAATTCGAACCGGCCTGTGTCGACGCATTCGGGAATCAACGCTGCCCCAACAAACCATGGAAGATACATAAGCAAATACCTTCCTTATGCGCTGCTCGACTTCGATAAAAACCAGGTCTTTGTCGACGCAGTCTCGGGCAGTCCGGAGAACCCTCTGTGGGCTGGAGACAACACAGCCTTCAAATTCGACGTTTCGAGGGTGACGGAACTGAGCGTGCAGCTCTATCTGCGGAACCCGGCTGCAAGACCAGGAGTCGGCCGAAGCGAGGACATCTTCCTGGGGGGAGCCCGAGTCACGCCACGATTAGAAGAGCCTAAACATTTTGTGCCTGATCCCAAAAAGAGTAAAAAGGATAACGAGAAGGCCGAGGCTGCCTTTAACGCGAGCGAAAGGCAGGCTGGCCAGTTGGGTGCAGAATGGCATGACATTCAATTTGGCACAGGCTCGATCAAGCTTGGCGTAAATTACGTCGAAACCAAACAATCGAGCCTGAAGGTGGAGGATTTTGATCTCCTCAAGGTGGTAGGGCGAGGCAGTTTCGGCAAGGTCATGCAGGTCATGAAGAAGGACACTGGCCGAATCTATGCTCTCAAGATCATCAAAAAGGCACACATCATCTCAAGGTCGGAAGTCGCTCATACCCTGGCCGAGAGGTCCGTGTTGGCACAAATCAACAACCCCTTTATCACGCCCCTCAAGTTTTCCTTTCAGTCGCCCGACAAGCTGTACTTTGTTCTGGCTTTTGTCAATGGTGGAGAACTGTTCCACCACCTCCAAAGAGAACAGAGATTTGATATCAACCGGTCCAGGTTCTACACCGCGGAGCTGCTGTGTGCATTAGAATGTTTGCATGGCTTCAAGGTCATATACCGAGACTTGAAGCCAGAAAACATTCTCCTAGACTACACAGGTCACATTGCTCTTTGCGATTTTGGCCTGTGCAAGCTCGACATGAAGGACGAAGATCGAACCAACACCTTCTGTGGCACTCCCGAGTATCTTGCCCCAGAGTTATTGCTAGGCCAGGGCTACACAAAAGCGGTAGATTGGTGGACACTCGGTGTCCTCCTGTACGAGATGTTGACAGGCCTGCCTCCCTTCTACGACGAGAATACGAACGAGATGTACCGCAAGATTTTGCAAGATCCTTTGCAGTTCCCCGGCCCAGAAATTGTGCCGGCCGCAGCTAAAGACCTGCTCCAACGCCTTCTCGACCGCAACCCTGATCGCCGCTTAGGCGCCAACGGAGCGGCTGAAATCAAGGCACACCACTTCTTCGCCAACATCGACTGGAGGAAACTGCTGCAGCGCAAGTATGAACCAAGCTTCAAACCGAACGTGGTATGTGGCATATCCCCGTAACTTCTTTCTTGACCTAGCTAATGAAATCCAGGCTGATGCACGAGATACCGCCAACTTTGACCGAGAGTTCACCTCAGAGGTGCCGAAAGATTCATACGTTGAAGGACCAGTGCTTTCTGAAACAATGCAGCAACAGTTTGCCGGCTGGTCCTACAACAGACCAGTCGCAGGTTTGGGAGATGCGGGCGGGAGCGTCAAAGATCCTTCATTTGGCAGCATACGATAGATGCCATTTTAGCGCATTCATGTACATTGAGCGATTACGGGGGTACGGCATGACACCAGGGATTTTTTTATGAGCTAGGTCAGATGTTCATATACGCGCACGATCATCGAGGGTTTTGCCATCAACCGTAGCATCGCATTGACAACATTCTGACTATACATTTCTTTTCTAGCTTCTAGCTCTGAATTAGACCTTTGTCAGACATTCAGGAGAGGCAGTGACCTGTCTCACATCATATGCATTCAAAGCCGCGTGTTTCGGAATCTTTCGAGCTTCGGTCACAACAATAGCACGTGCTTTTCCCTTTGGCCCCCAATCTTCACACCCTGGTTGGCCCCGAGTGTTCCTATTTCTGGCCTCCGTTCACTGCAATCCGCCATCCTGCTTAGTAGTACACGACTGACTTCGTCCTTCCAAGAAGGATTTAGTCGAAGAAGCTCTGCATCTGTTTCCCTGAGGGCAGAGTTCGACCGTGACCGCACTAGCTCGTGTTGTTATAGTTTTGTTGTTGTTTGGGAGGTATTCAGGCTTTTCTTGTTCCCCACACCACCGGGCAAACCCCCTTGTACCTTTTCACCGTGCTGCGGTCCCCATTTTGAATATGTCTGAATCAGCCTTCAGGGGGGTCGATATGTATGTCGCCAGGCGGTATAACCACGAATGATGCATCGGCGGGCCTTGGTTCCGCTGCAAGGAAAAAGCTTTGCGGGTAAGGTGAGTCCCGTTGCGCTGATATTCTATGAGACCGGCAAGTAGCACAAGGGAGTGAACTGTCTTGCTTTTGGTCCGCTCGCGTTGCCCTCGTGAAAGCACTCGCCTGCTCGTCTTCAGCAGTTCAGTGCTGCTCCTGCTCCTGCTGTTGTTGTTGTTGTTGTTGTTGTTTTACTTTTCGTCCCTGGTATAGCCATGCTTAGCACCACAGCAATCGTTGCCATCGTCATCCTTGCAGGCTCAATAGCGCTGACTCTGGTCATCGCTCTCGTGTATTGGCTCGTCCGCCGGCATCACAAGCGCGCCAGCTTGTCTTCAAGTCCGCAGCGACAGTACACGAGGCTCCGCAAACGTGACTACTACAGCAGCAGCAGCACCACCACCACCACCACCAGCAAAACATCATCATCATCATTGTCATCGTCATCGTCAAGAAGTGCAAAGTCCCCATCGGTGGAAACCAGAGAAATCTCCAACAGCAGCCAAGGCGCACCTCGAATACCTACTACACCCACGCCTCACAGTTCTCGGTTCGAGCTGGATCTCGAGTGCCAGGCTCCGACCCCGATCTCAGGCTTAGGCTCGAGTCTCAAGCGCCCAGCCAGCAGCAGCAGCCTATACTCGTTCCATTCGGCTAGTGACCACCTCTCCGAGCCCGCTGCGCAGCCATGCCGACCAGCGCCACGCTCGCAACGGCATGTGTTTGCCAGTCGGCCGTATGCTTCAGTCTCTGCATATGAAACCGTAGTAGCCGCCTTGAATGTGAGGAGGACCGATGGGCTCGGCCCGTGCGTATATCCGTCGAGTTCTCGCGCAGTCACAAGCACAGACGAGGACTTGGACACGGATTCAAGCCTCACTCTGCAGGAGTGGGCGGTACTGCTGGCTCACGACGCTACTGCTCCGCCGCCCCCTATCCCGCGGAAATCAAGTCGGCGGACGAGCTCGCCTAGAGATGTGGACAGGAAGGCTGCTTCTGAGCGGTGCGACGATGGATGAAGAGCATGCTCGAGCCGAGGGTATCTATCCGTCATAGCAATGGACCAGTGGAGCTCTCAAGCACGGGCATCTAAGGATGGGGCTGGATTAATGGGAATAGTATAGTCCGACTGTGAAATTCAGCGCAATTCGAACGAGAGAAATTTGTCAATTTGTCCATAATGTAACTTGCGTGCCTGACTGATGTGTACATTTACCGGTAGCATAGACTATATATCTCTGCCGTTTCACACGACTAGTGCTGTACATCTATCGACGAGCGCGAGGTCCTGCTTGCTAGTTAGGGCACAATCCCATCACCACTGAGATGTTTTCCATTCCGCAGTTGCGCCGATATTGTCGGCTTAGCTACCGAGAAAGCTGACCAAAGATATTTGCCTGTGATGCCGCCACACGTTCCACTTGCTTGCGATATCGAGGCCGGCCCCTTCTCTGGCCTGCTTCTCCACCAACTTCATGGGATGGTGTTTCTTTCACGCTTGAGCCAAGCCTGGAACCATCGAGCAACGAGTGACCTGGCGAGCGAGTAGACTTGGGTGGACGGCTCTCCAACGCCGAAGAAGCGGTAAGGGTTCCATTTATTGTCATTCGCTCGTGGGTCTCTCGGGCCACAGGATGTATCTAGCTGGTGATTGTTTTTGCGCTCATGCGCAGTCCGGGGTTTTTTCCCTCTTCCTTACCAGCCTTGTCTAATCATCTTCTTGACTCTCGAACACTCGGCCAGATAGCCTGCTTTGAACAACTCCCTCCACCGTTCCCTGCGCTTGATCTTCTTCAGCATCCCCTTCCGCACGTGGTGTTTCTGTGCGCGTTCGTCCTTTCTCACCGCGTTGCCCCGGCCGTTGATCTTGCCTTCGAGCGCGATGAAGGCACGCGTGACGTCGAACGTGGCCGTGACTCTTACTGTTTTGCCCAGGGCCGGGTTCAGGCGGAGCGGTGCGAGGTCGTCGGTTCCGATGTCGGCAGTCAAAGATCGGGTGGGATCGAGTGAGGACGAGCCCAGGGCGAGCTCTTGGTTGATTTGGTTCAGAATCGATTGGTCAGACGGCCTTGACGCAGAGTTCTGGTGACCGGATGTCCGTGAAGAAAAGGCACCGCCACGGCCGTAGACGTCGGCATTGTAGGGGCTGGATGTCTTCTGCGTCTTCTGTAGCTGTTGGCTCGTTCGTTGTTGTGAGCGGGCCAAGAGCCTGTCGAGGGCTTCGTTCATACTCTTGGGCGGCGGTTCGGTGGCGGTGCGCTCTTGTGGTGCTGCTGAGTAGCGCACCGGAGCTTTGTAGTCTGGGTTGGTAGAGATGGAGGAGAGATCCATCGCTGATGGTTGTCTTTTCCTCCTCTGGATCTGCCATCGGTTCGGGGAAGTGCTCTGTGGCTGCTGTGACGAAGCAGGCTCTGGAGGGGCTCCTTGCCATCGGGCCGTAGACGTGGTAAATGGTCGTGCTTGTGTAGCTGCTGAATCTCTCGAGCTCAAGCTTAGAGTGATGGATCGAGGTGCTTCGTGGTTGGTGAATCTGCTGCAGAATCGACTCGACGCGATCGCTGGCACGCCGAGACAGCGCTGCTGTCTGGTATTGACGTCTATTAGACACTGCACAAGCCTTCGTGGGCGCTTCATTATGATCCCCTGCTCTTGTTGCTCTGGCAGAAACGTAATCGGTAACGAAGGGCGATTAATCACCTTTAAATTCTTGAGAGCCCGACTGCGAGTCCGTCTAGAAGTAGAAAGCTGCAACTAACCAATCACCGTCGTTTTACCGGGGAACCTTATCCACCCCCTTACCAGATGGCACCCCGAGTGCTAGGCGAGCATATGGCTTGCGGTTCTATTTGAAGGCTCCAAGGCAACAGTAGATGTGCGCCCAGTTAGGTAGCAATTTGAAATTGATTGCCGCATCAACAGTCCTTTGCGTGTCTAGGTCGAGCCAAAGAACCATGACTAGTACTACTAATATAAGTCCTCCCCCCATCACCATCTCGTCGCTGAAATTTATCAAACCAGCAGAACTAGCACGCAGTTTGCGAGACACTGAAGCCAGGTCAAAAGTTGCTGTGGTGGATGTCCGAGACAATGACCACGTAGGTGGACACATCAAAGGCTCTCAATGGGTACCCGTGAATCAACTGGACGCACGCATGCCAGAGCTCCTGAGGATCAACAACGGCAAAGAACGTGTGGTGTTTCACTGTATGTTGAGCCAGCAAAGAGGACCAAAGGCAGCTTTGGCCTATGCCAGAGCCAGAGCTTATGAAGTCGAGAAGGATCGGGTCGTCGCCAAAGCCAACGAAAATGAGACTGCCAAGGACAAAGAAATTCAACCGGGAAGTGGCAGCATTGGTGGGCAGGAGGTCTGTGTGCTAGAAGGCGGCTTTGAGAACTGGCAGTCATGCTATGGAGAGGATAGTACTTTGACCGATGCTTACGCTAAAGATTTGTGGGACTGATGAAGAACCGTTCAGCAGTCCTCGTGAAAGGGTCACTCATGAGGCGACATTCTAATCAGAGAATCGGAGTCAAGAAACAAAGCTTAAGAGGATGCTTGCATAATGTCTTTGAGCCGTATGACAAGCAAGGAAATGCGCATTCGTTCATAAAGCTCATCAGAGCCCATCTGATCTGTCATTCAGACTGGCGTATGTGTAGGAAATAACGATGGTCATGACATGGTCCCTTCCATCGCTCCGCCTCGCCAGGATCCATTGACCTGCTATGCCTAGGTTCCCGGCAATGCAAAAATGAAAGATGCGCGCCGCAGGATAATCATAACCAAAATCAAAATTGTGTGGTCATTCAGCCTTCCCCAAAAAGTAATCGTTATGAAAATGTTGTCAACGCTTCCCACACCATGTAGTATTACACCATCAAGTCGCAGGGTCAAAACGGGATGGTGGCAGATTCCCGAACAAAGAGTTGCTATTCTGCCGATCACTGCCGCTCCATGCACATCTCACACTCAACACGTGCTTGGGAGTGTCGGGGGCCACAGAGGAATGCTTGTCATGTTATTAGGGCTCCACCTTCGCAGCACAGCTTCAAGTTGTCATTTGCAAGTGGGAGTTGGCCTCCCGACAACCATGTGCTCGGTGTGATACCACAGACGCCTCTCAAAACACGCTCATCATTTGTACCATTCTTGGCTGTACCTCTGATAGAAATCAGCCCTTGTATGAAGTGCTTCGTCATTACGATCTAGCCGCCACAGGACGTTGAAAAAGTCTTCGAACGCTTCTCCAGTAGCAGCAGCAAGAGCGCCAAATGTAGCCAGCCGAAACCGATACACCTCTTCGAGTCGCGGGATGCTTTCGTGAGCGAGGCCTTGCTCGAGAAATATCATTGCCAGTTGTGCTATGAGTCGATATCTGTAGCCGAGTAACGGCTTTGGGCAACCTTGGAGCCGGAGGATGGCCACTTCAAGCCAGTTTCTGGCCAGATAGAGATCACGGAAATTAGTGCGATGCGCTCGGTAACATCTAGACGCCATGGCCATGCAGTTCACACTGACCAGATGCTTCAGTCCTAAGATGGATTCGGATAGCGGAAGGCAGTCCCTGCCAATAATAACATTGAGACAATCGTCGTACCGAGCGACCTTCTCAAAGTACCACGCAAGAGTAGTTTGCGTGATCACGTAAGACGACGATCGACTTTGGCCACACTGCACCAGCCGTTCGAGGCTGTCTCGCAGCTCGGCATCCAGGTCAGAGTTGGCAATCGCTTCGTCGACTATGGGTTGCTGATCCGAACAATATGATCGCGCTTCGTCCGGTCGGCTGTCTCTTGTCAAGATCCCAAGCTTGACAAAAGGCCTGATGGTTCGACTTTCGGGACTCGGACAAGCTCCGATGCACTCCCAACAATCTTCGTAGAATGCTTTGAGTTGTGCCCCCTTGTCATTACTGCCAATTACTGTTGAGATCCAATGAATGGTCAGCAAAAGCTCCGAGTTGCCTGTGGAAAGCGCTTCTGATAACTTTGCACGTGCATCTTTACGGCTTGGATGGTCATGCTCCTCTACATCTTTGGAGGTACCCAAGGATAGAGAAATGTAGTAAGCTGCAAATTCCATAAGGACACGTTTCTTTGAGCTCCACCGACTCTGCTGGTATGCGACATTACCAAGGAAGCTCTGCAATGTTAATCTGTGCTCACCGCTGTCATCTTGACCACAGGTCATCGCCGTGAACAACTCGGCCAAGTTGTCTACGATATCAATCCCCACAGGCTCAGCTGAGTACATCGCCTGTTGTTGATTTGCATTCGCATCGACCTGGCGTTGGTGTAAATCTCCAGCTGGAGCACGCGGTGATACGGGATGATTTTGACCATCCGACCTGCTGTCTTGTTGCCCTGGCGCATCAATGAACTCGTAGTCAGAGAATGATTCTTCTGAAGCCCCGCTGCTATCATCATCCACTGTTTCTCGTCTAAAATTGTGGTCGCCTCGTTGACTGCTAGAAAGCTGTTGCCAATCCGACAGCTGCCAGCAATTATTAATGCGAATATTAGCTTTGCGCAGAATCCGGCCAGCTTCATCCAGACTTCTGATCGGTGGTGGCAATGGTTTGCTACTTTTACACGCGTTTTCGATCTTCCTCTTGACCTCCTTAGAGATGGTGTGAGCGTCCTTACGGGTCAAAGGCTGTCGAGGAGTTACGGGCACGTCGAAAGTGACATGTGTGCCGCACTGCTTTATTACAAAATCCATAGCGAAGAACAATTGGCTGTCGTTGATCTTCTTGGTCCAGCCCCAGGACTTGAACTTTTGCTTCAATTGACGCTGTGAACAATAGAAGCCATGATTAGTCCGCAGGTATTCCATCACCTGTTTGGTAGGCATGCCTTCCACCAGGTACAGCCTCTCCAACTCTGTTTGCATTTGCACCCATTGTTGAGCAGACACCGAGTAATGAGCAATGGCCATCCTCGACCGACGTAGGTGAGAGACGCTACAAGAGGTCTTCACGATGTTTGTCAGAATGGAGAAGGCGAGCGAGGAGATAAAGGACGCATGAGAATCAAGCAAAAGGCAGCTGGTACAATCTGATCAATCAGAAAGCGCAAGGCGCCCGAGAACCCTACACTAGTAACAGTAGTTTGCATAGTTGGGGTGCTGCGAGGGTATGCTGGTGAATTGGCGGTATGCAGACGAAGGAGGTATGTACTTTGTGAGAGGTTGAGGAGCAATCCCGCACTAGTGTTAGCATTTGGAGCACTTTAGCGAGCTTCAGCACTCGGATACAGCTCGGGACGCTATAGGTAATTTGCGCCTCCAATCGCCCCTCACAGACGGAGTCTTCGGCCTGGAAAAAAACAACTTCAAGCCTATTAGTTCCCACGCGGTCAACCCATCACAGTTAGGTGCAGTATCGAATGGAGTTCGCTAAGCCATGTGAGATCATAGCCAACGACTAAAACCTAAAATGGGCAAGGATGGGTTACAAAGTCACATATTAGAGCAAAGCATTCAGTGACTACGCTCTCAGACGCATTTCTCCCTGGCATCAGGCCCAAGTCATTGGTCGTTGGTCGGGACTTTAGCCAACGAACCTAGTGCACCACGAGGTTGAGGGACGTTTGCTTGCACATGATGCTCCTGCCCGAAGAATGATGCTTGCAAACATTACCTATGTGGAAGACCCTCATTGCGCCGGTCCCAAAAGATTTCGAGGCAGCTCGGAGTCGTCAGCCGCACCTGCAGTACCCGATGTGCCCTTTCCTTCCTCGCTCATTCACCCTATGCACAAAGAAGGAACCTGCAACTTGGCTTGCCTAGAGGCTAACGACATAGGACTCCAGAGGCATACCTGGCGTGTCGTTCTGGCAGATTAGTAGCGTCTTTCTGAAGTGGAAGCGGGCATGTAAACAGGCCGGCCGCAAACCCATAATCGTGCCATGACATGCCAGTGATAAATCAAAATTGTAACAATGGCTCCGCATTCTCTCGATTCGGTAGAGTTCAATTCCTTGTTAGACAACCTCTAGTGGAGGACGTGATCACATCACGACCAATTCGAACTGTGCTTGTTCTTTGGTCGAGCTGAATGCATGGAGCTTGCATTCGGGCACGAGACACTGCTCTGCGGAACTTTGTTTGGATATCTGTAGAACAATGTGAGGCACTGCGACATTTGCATTGTTGTTTAGCGCTGACTATGTGGGCCATAGATCATTCTCGAGACAACTGTCTTGCATACCAGTCCTTTAGATGCTCGCAGGCAAGTGGGTTCACTCTCATAGCCAGTCAATCAATCCCAACAATCGAGCGCACTTCGGAATCCTTGGGCGGTGGGGGTGGTTTGCCTTTGTGCTCCTTCCCTTTTGGTGGTGGCGGTGGTGAGGGCGGTGGAGGAGGAGGGTTGTCTTTGGGAGGTTTGGTCTCGTCCGGTTTACCGCACCGCTTGTAACGCTCGTTGGGCTCGCATGGCTCGGCTTGACCTAAAGTTTGACTCATCAGATCTTCGAGCTAGAGGTGGTAACAATCATCGCTGCAGAGATGCCCTGCTGCACGCAATAACCACTCCTAAGGGAACGGAAAGGCCTACCCAATGCCGATCGAACTCGGGATCCTAAAAACAGTCAGCCGCTGACAAAGTGGTGTAGAAGCTAAGACAGCAAAACGCGCTGCGCCATCGCGGGAAGGCCCCTGCTTACTTTCACTAGCCGACATAGTTTTGTAACTGACGAACGATGAATGAAGGCTTGTACCTCTGCTCAAAGTCGATGCTATCAACTTGAGGGGGGATCTGAAAGAGATGACAGTAGGATGGAGGAAGGTGAGAAGCAATCGGCATATATAAACTCCACAGCTGGCTGAGAGAACACCGACTGAACATCCGAGAAGTACCATTCCTCGATATCTTGCATGACCTGTGCCGTATCAACAGCCCCTAGCTTGCACGTGCCTGTGGACCATAGGCAATAAGCCTTTGGCTATGACCGGAGTTGCGAGCAGGTATGTTGAGTGGCCGATCCTGCGAATCGGCCCGCCCCATGTCCATTTCTTTTCGTGTCATTGCAGAACTGCTCAGGGGAGAATTAAGTAATCATCGAAAGGCTCGTCACTCTTCTGGAATTGGTTATTGTGTTCTGCGCATTCAAACAATGCAAGGTGAGCTTCGCCCCAACTCGAGTCCACTAATCGTCGGCCACAATTCGGAAAGCATGAGGTTTGCATTGCCAACATGGCAGTTGCGTGACGCATTTCCCAATCTTTCCAGCCTAGCCACTGAGCTAACTTTATATTGCAGTAAAGGATATTGGCTATGATGACTCCTTTACTCCGATTCCATGTATTTCGCATCAGGAACACGTGCTGGGACAACAGAGTTGAATTTCAGACCGAAAGTGGTTGGCTCGGTGTGACTCTGTGCTCGACAATCATAGCCTTTCCTGGTACGAACGATATCTTGCCGCATTGTCGTGAAGCAAGTCTGCGATGCTGACCTGGGCAGGAATTTTCGGATCTCCAATCCGACGTGCTTGTTGGAACCGGTCGAATCCTCTGCTTCTGCCGTCAAGTAAATGCGTGGCATTGGAATCCACGCCACATCGAGTTGAACTTGATAAGGTGGTCTGCTGTACAACCACAATTGAACAGAACTCCTTGAGCATGTTCCTCGAACCCGTTTCACAACCATAGCATACGGTCGGACAATCTGCACGTCATTCTTAGTGAACGATGAGCGCACCACGTCGGCTTCTTCCTCTACATTTCGAGTCTGACACCGTCAAGAAGGAAATAGGCGTGTGTGGTAACGGAGGATACTCCAAAGTGTCTGATCGGCACGCAGATGTTGTCATAATCTTTGAAAGCCATGATATGCAAATTTGGCACTGGAAACGAGGGACTGAATAACGGGTGTTGCAGAGCAGGCGTGCGAATATATAAAAGAAAGTTGAATATGCCGGTGGACTCGAATGTCAAATCGACTTTCAGACACGAGTGTGGATCAGCTTTCCCCTTGGAAGGTGATAGTGGCTCAATGGAGCTAGTTACGGACCGGATCGCAAATGCCCCGTGGGTTCGCGGTGCCCGTGGTGCGGCCCCTACAGTAGCAGCACCGCAGTTTGACAGTCATCGAGCTGCATGATGTCTCAATAAGTCTTTGGATTCATTGAATAGACTCCAGAGCATACCGACCAGCTCCTTGTCCCTTGGCACCATTTACTCAAGCTCTCTGCCAAAGCCTGTTCAAGAGCAAAGTATCAAACCTGAAAGAGGAAGTTCAGCTGTAAAGATGCTTTGCAAAACAGCTGAGGACAGGGAACAAAGCTGCTAGAGCTGCAGAAAAAAGGCTGTTTGCCAAAGTCGAGCCTACACATCCCAGGAATGGTGGGATGCTTAGGTATAGTAATGCATCTCACCGCCGGGATTCAATGCCGGGCGCCATCAACTAAACAGTGCTATGCCTTTGAGCTGCGAATCAGACTCAAGCTTCCGGAATGCTGCAGGAGTTTGGAGTCACCTGCCTCCCCTTCCACTGTGCATATGGGTTGCTTCGCTAAAGTACGTACATGCATGAATCACCTCCATGTCCCATTTACCTCGCATTTGGGTTCCTCCCGGATGCGCCGTCTGAATGCACTGTTGGCATTCAATTTACCACACCGGCTTACGAACTGCCTCCACTATAATCAACCAGATGCTTGGTTGCATTTACGCCTTCAAGATTTTTCCCATGATCGACGATGAAGGTGCGACACGAGGCTGTCCGGAGCAAGAGCTCGATGCTGCATCAACCATGCACGTTCGACGGCTGTAGGACAACTGCAACTAGCGACATTTCGATTTCTAAACTTGGCCAAAGCAAGAAGATTTGCACGCCTATCTTAATGAACAACTGAGCCATTAAAGGCGGATGTTGTGAATATTCTGTGTATGCAATCCTCTGGCCAGAAGAGCCGTCACACTGAGAGTGGGTGCACAAGGTCGGTGATGGACCGTGCGTCGCACTGGTCTCAACGGTCCAAAGTCAAGAAGGAGATGCGGCATAGCCTTTTGGTATAGGCCTCCATTGGCTGTGATCGCGATGCTTCCTGGGACGGTACCAACCTGCAAATCCTAGAGGCGCGTCGAGGGCCAATGCTAACCCTAGGCCATCAATACGTGTGTTGGTTGCTGTCCGCGGATCAATCCAATGACAATCACCAAATCGAAGGGGTCATGAGATCTTTCATTGTCGTACTGCTACGTTGCCAACATCCGGTGCATTAGCACGTTGCTAGTGGAAGCAAATATTCAAGCGTCTAAGCAGTCCACCGTACCGCCCAAAAAACCACTCCGATGTCGTCTGTCATCACATTGGCACGCCACCAAGACGAGAAATTGAGGCTGATGTACATGAATCTGTGGGTAACTCATTCGTCCTTCTGTCGGCCATTTATGATGCTGACTTCACTGATATGATTGGTTTGTAAAGGTCGTGGGCAGGATAAGCCTTGAGCGAGCATGATGCGGCCATCGACGCAATTCATGACTTGCTGAAAGGGAATCTGCGAGAACATGTGCTTGCAGTTTATTTGATGATCGCTCCTGCATCGTTCGCCCCATCGTTTCAGTGCTTCCATGGATTCAGCACAATCATTGAACGTTTACGGTGATGATACGGACATCATTATTTCCACCCGACCACGCGTTCACCCAGCGGCGGTGCACATTGACAGATAAGTTGCTGATTTGGGGAACCCTACTGCTAGACATATCGTTCTGTCGCCAAACCTGAAGTTGAAGAGGATCTCCTTGGCGGCTAGTAGTTCCCCAATCTTACTCATTAGAGACATTCAAATCTCCTTGCACCACTTCGTCAATACGTCCCGGGCTCCTCCACCACCACCTCCTCCTCTACCCAGCTTATCCTTCTCAAGACCCTCTCTTACTCCCCAGAACACATCATCTAAAGTCATTTCGCACTTCCACATTCTCGTCTCTTCTATCTCCGCGCCTCCACCAGCAACGAAGCCGGCTTCCTCATCTCTTCCTCCACCTACGAGAGGCACGATCAGTCCCAAGAGTCCTAGCTCCTCCCAGGCTCCTCGGCACGTCTCGCGGCTCCACTGACGTAAAATACCAGAATGCGTGACAGATCCATGTGCTGTCTGTTTCAGTCGCGACGACTGGATGAGCTCCGTATAGTGACTGTACACAAGGTTGAAGTTTGAGGTTGTAAGCGCATAGATGGCTTCAAGCCTGCACATTGAGATCAGGAGAGAAAGATGCAGCAGCGGCAGGGTGACTAAGACCGAAAGGACTGAAGGAGCTGTGGAAAGTCGAGGCGTTGAACATGGCCCTGTTATTGGAAGTGGCTGGTTTGGAGGCACAGTTGGGTCTGGCAACCGCAATGTCGCGATTGTAGGATACAGATCGATGAAGAGATCAGGCAGCGACTTTGTGGTATAAAAATGCGATTTGATTAACAGCTGCACTTCTCGTGACGGGAGAAGCGTTTTCTGCGAGGATATCTGTCAGCAGCCAGCCACTTTAATGCCGTACCTAAAGCCCACTTACCTCAATATAGGTGTTCCACCTCTCTGTCCAACGCCTGGTCTCTGTGCACCTCTTCACAGCCTGCTCCTCCGACACATCCACCAGCAAAGCATCCCTGACCGCGGCCTCCCATTCAAGTAATGTCTTACAACCGGGCACAAGGATCCACCGATGACTGAATCTTGACTTGACTCGCTTTTCCAGGTATTCAATCACATCCATGCGACTGCTGCATCCAACAACAGCAATAGGAGCCTTGCGTGACTGAGCAATATCAAACAGATTGTACAGGAGTGTCTGCCGTGAATGCGTCGTGAATAGGTCGAACTCATCAAGGATGAACAAAATCGATTTACACGTCCTTTGTGGCCCGGTTTCAATTGGCACATTGTGCTGGGGCGTTGTTTCACTGCCAACATTACCATTGATAGGCGGATCAACAGCTATTTCGTCAGGGTGGCTAAGCAGTGACAGGAGGCTTGCCATGGTGTCTGCGTAGCTGGATCCTATCTCCTCTGTCTCAGACTCGTCAAGAGCTCTCGAGTGGCCGAGCTGACGCCAGATCTCTCGGAGGGCCAGGCGGTCATCGGTCTGGAAGAAGCCATTCAGTCTTACGATCAGGAAATCGTTCGGATACAGTGCGGCCAAGTCGCGAATGGCAAGATCAAGAAGCATAGATTTGCCTGCTCCCCGCGAGCCCAGAAGAAGGAGAGAGTTGGATTCGGATGAGCTAACAGTCGATTTGAGTAGTGACCGAAGCCGTTGATATTGGGAGTCGAGGTGCGTGGGCGGCTTGGAGGGCAGAGAGGCGGAGGTAATTCGGGACAAAATATCGTGCTTGATTGATCGGAGAATCGGGACGTCGTTATCAATGATGCTTACTACAGGCTCTGCATTGGAAGAAATGTCGGGTATGGGGATAGCAGCGTGGGCCTCATCTGTGAGCACATCATCGAAATTTGGCCCTCCGATCTCACCGTGCGCCCACTTGCTCTTTCCATGACTTTCTGGTTGTGCGATGGTCACTTCGTTAGAACTCGTCTTCTTTGCATATGGCGTCGGATGTCTGGGCAGCTTCGGTAGAGGTGCGTCTATATCCCTGAAGCCGAACTGCTCTTCAATCTCTCTTTCGTCCTGATTGAACATTACTGACTTCCGAGACCTGCCCTTCTGTTTACGTGAGGGTGTCAGTATGCCCTTTAGTGCGACAGGCTCTGGCATGGAGGGTTCCGGGCCTGCTTGTTGCTTCCCTGTCTGCTTCGATTTGGAGCGCTTGGAAGAAGGGGTTTCCGCTATCGTGTCTTCGAGCCGGCGTGGAGGACGTCTTTGTCTACCGCTTGATCGAGGTTTAGGTGTGAGCTCTTCGGCTTCCTCCTCGTCTGCTTCGCTTCCAAACTCTGTGCTACCGACATGGTTCGCTGGCTGCCTCTCATGATCTCCCTGCGCACTGCCCTTCCTTACCAACTCTTGCTGAATCCGATTTGTACCCGCAGTGCCCGCTTTGAACCCATCCAAGTGAGGTTCAAAGATTTCACCCTGCATGCTGATGTCGTCTAAGGGTAGAGAAGGCCTGTCTGCTTCCCTACTCGCTCGTGCTAAAGATGTGCGCTTCGATGAAGATGGTTTCGTGGGTGTCTGCTCCTTTGGTGTTCCAACATCTTTCCTATGACTGCCTCCTGTTTCCAAGTCCCTTTTTGGGCTTCCATCTGCATTACTGTGCGCGTCATGACCCTGATTGTCTCCTTGGTCAGCGTTCTCGAGGTCTCTCAGTCTTGTTCTTTGTCCCGTAACCCGTCGTCGTTTTGCTGCTCGAGGCGACGGATCAAAAGCATCAGCATCAGCCATCATTTTGGCATGTTATTAGAAAACTCTGTCCATATATTCAGAGTTAGCGGTTCTAATCCTCATCGAGCTGAACCCGCTCTCATCTCTAGGCTATCTTCCCCATTTTTCCTACGCGCCTTGCCGTTTCACCGTAATCACCACGTGACTATTTCTAGGTGCGCCGAGGGTGCGCTTTATCCTATAACGTAAATTTGGGCTCAATGGGTTCAATGGGTCAGGCTCTTTTAACAAGGCTGTGAGATGCTGCGGCTGACCCAGTGAACCCAGTGACCCATTGAGCCGTTCCAAGGGTCCCCAGGCCCCTGCTGACAACTAGCAAGAAGTGCCGTTGCACCCGAGGGACATTGAAACCTCTCGGAAAAGAGGAAGGTCCAATCCTGGTGGTGGCACCAATCGTCCCCCAACCGTTGGTCCATCAGAAGATACTCCCGGCCCATCAGAAAACACCCCGCCACCACCTACATCAACTACGATAAGTATTGACCCTGCTAAGGTCACATATCAGCGCCCTGATCCGGACGACATGGGCCAAAACCCCGCACCACAGCTGACTGCAGCCGAAGTGGCACGCATCATCAACCAAGAACTGGACTGGAGAGGCATCGGTCGTGCACCCCAGCCAGCTAACCCAAATGATGGCCAATCAGCACAACCCCCGCCAGCCAACCCCGGTAATGGCCCTGCGGAAGCAAACACCAACAACCAACTTTTGCAATTGGTTCAAGCATTGTCCAATGGCGGTCCCCAAGGGTCCTTTTACGATTGCCCGTAACTCCTCTAATAATGCTTTCTCTACTTCATCCCATCGTCCATCGCTACGAAAACACAATCCATATTTCAACATAAGAGCCATTCTTCTAATATCATTCCTATTCACGAGGACAGAGTCCAAGGTATACCGTACGTGATGCATGCACAGTCTTCTCCACATGCTCCTGTTCTTGTCCATCATCGTTCGGGAACACTTGTTCTAGTCGCGCAGTTGCCGCTCTTGTCTATAAGGGGAGCAACTCTTTTTTCCGAAGCCAGTTCCGCGTCGCCAAATGCACCAGCCTGTGCACGCCGGATAATCTGGTCTACTGGTCGTATGCTGATGAAATCATAAGCGTTGAGCGTTCCAACAGCGTCTGTTTCCTTCTTTAACGACGGCGCCTTCGGTAGAAGAAACTTCGGAATATCCTTCGAGTCCACACAGGATATGAACGATAGGTATTCTGCTGCTAGGGAGTCGACGCGTTGGATCTTCTCAAAGGAGATGAACCATGTTGTAGCTACTGGGTTCGTCGTATGGTGATACCTACTATCGTCGTTAAATTCTTCGCTCAGTAGATCTATGACCTCTTCTTCCTTCTCTTTCAGAAGATATAAGTAATCAGCCAGCGTAATTCCGTTCTCATTGATATAAGCCGCTGCTTGAATAATTGCCACTGGTAGGTGAGTAAGCTCCAACAGTACCGCTGTAGCATCTTCAGATGATCGACGAGTTCAGGACTAGCTAGACACTTCCTCAGCATCACCATCGCCATCTCCTCGCTCATCTCTAGTACCTCGACGATGTTCTGTTGTGCTAACTTGACTGCTGCCTTCCTATCACGAGTCGTGAAGATGATGCATCCTCGCTTGTTTTTAGGAAGATAGTCGATCAGATGATGGTATAGTCATAGGCCAACTTTGGGTCAAAATGCCCTCGATCGTGACTTCGCTGCGGAGATATATACAAAAAGCAATTACCACATCAACATTCTGATAATATCATTCGTTCCTTTTCCGAGAGCTCACACTACAGAAGTCTTACTCCAGCACGAATTGATTGAACTATAACACGTCAGTACATTCATAATCCACAGAATTCTTATCGATCTCCTACCTCAGTCTCGGTACTTTTGAAATACTCCTCAAATGTAATAAATTCCTCAACCACATTGTCACTCTCCCGCATACTTGTGTCTAACCTAAGCTCCATAAGCACCTCACCCACCCCGCTCGTCTTCTTTACCTCCTCTGACGTCGTCGGCCGCGAGAACACAATCTTGAATCCTTCCTCAGTAGGTTTGTTTCGGATCTGGAACATGCAAGTATCCATGAACGCAGGACGCAGTTCCCCAACCTCCTCCTTCCGCACCCAGTGGACCCATTGTCCGTGGGTCAACCCTGTCGGGTCTTCATGGTAGAGTGCGTAGAAGGGCTTACTAGTTAGACTTGCGCCTGGTGGTGCGTATGCTGGGATAACATCGAATTTTGAGATTTGTTGTGGAGTTGGATCGATGATGACTGATAATTTGGTGTCAGAATTGCGGACATGGAAGTAGATTCCACCCCTGGGAGCCTTAGGACTATAGGCTTTGATTGCTCGGGAAGTATACGGAATTGCGACCCATGAGAAGATTTGGCGTAGGACGGATTCGTTAAGGCGTGTGCCTCTGCTGCCACGACCTCTGAACCGCTGATTCTGATTACTGGGTGGCGTGACTGATTAGCTACGAGGCTCTACCGCATTGTAGTGACTTACTGGATTGCAACAATACACTCCCCATTCCGATTAACCATCCAAACTGGACTCCCACTCATCCCCTCCTCGGTATCAATTCCATATTCTAACTGTTCATTCCTCAACCGCTCTTCCCCTTCAACGTACAAGTCCCCTGAGCGCTCTAGCGGTGCTCCCACCCTATCGGTAACTCTGTAGCTCGTAATTTTCACACATGGCTTATAGGTTGTGTAGAGTACCTTATCCCTGAATTCATCGAAATATCGAGTATCCCCTATCTCCTGGACGCCGACCCGGAAGTTATACCCGAACCCTGCCCTTTTAACCTTCGATTTTGGTATGAGGATTACGCCCCAGTCATGAATGGCATTGGTGTTTGTGTTGGGATTGGCGGCGTATGCGGGACAGACCTTCACCCTTGACGAGTCATCGATGGAAATAATTTCTACTTTCGGGATAGTATCATCAAGTGTCTGCTTTGGTACGAGAGTATGGACCTTTAGGTCTTGGGTTGGGGCACCAGAGGAATCAATCAGGTTGTGGCCTGCAGTCAAAATGACATCGTAGGCGGATTCAGGGACGTTGAGGAAGAACCCTGTGCCCCAAGATTTCTTTGCTGTTTCTACTTAGTAGCCGGTTCGTGGAAATGATTCCAAAGTGATCAGGGGCATTGAATTACCTTTGACAAACTCGAGTTTCACGATCCACGCCTTGCGATCATTGGGCTTGTCTGTAAATCTGCCGGAGTCGAGGCTATCCGGCAGATTTGTATAGCCTTTTCCGAAATCTCCGGCGTCCAAGCGATATTTTGAACTCATAATGAGAAAATGGAGTCAAATGGTGATAATTAGTGCTCGACCGGAGTCTCCAGATTTTGATTTTCTAAGGAATGGAGAAACAGAAGCAAAGTGCTTTAGGTTTCACTGTCGGCGACACCCCACCTATATACCCCACCTGGTAGAACTCAACTTAGACCAAGTTAATTACCTAATAGCTGAAGACCCTGACGTTACTGCTCCAAGCTGTCAGATAGATTCAGCTCAACTATCACAATGATGGCCGAGTAGTAATTGTATCAGAGGACTGAGAATGGACGTTTACTTTGTTATTTAGATTGCACAAACCAATACGACAGGAAAGAGCTTCGGAGACTGACTACATGACTACGATACTGAAAGTCCTAGTCTTTATCTCTACCAGCAATAGCAACATCTCGGCCTGGGCGCACACGGATACCAAACCACAACGGGACAGTAACACATGGCAAAGCACTGAGCACTCGAATCAGGCTCGAACCTACCATTGGTTGAGTAGCCTAACACCGCTTGCTTTCCATCTGCATCCACACGGTGCAAGACGCTCGAATTACGTGTTTCGCTTGGAGTGATGAAGTACGCTTCAGTGCTCTGATCACCTCGGAAGACCAGGAAGTTCTCGACATGCTTGTCGAACTTTGTTCCTTGGTATGTGTGGTCTATCAATTGTCAGCAATCTCCAGATTTTCCGTATGGTATCTTTCTGACCTTTGAATTCTCCTGTTGAACGAGCGACAGACAGATAATGAAGGGCTTCATCTTTGCCAATGTAATTCAGAATCAAACGATCTTCTTCATCCGAGAACGAAACAGACAGCGGCGTACCATCTTTTGTCTCCAAAGTCAGAGGGGTCAGCGTCTTCCAAATGCCATCCTGTTCCTCGATACCGCTGAATTTGCCCGACGGATCTTGGAAATAGACCACGATTCCAGTTGGCGTGAAACAAGTAGCAAGCTGGCTATTTAGATGAAGCTTCTGCTTCGGTAGAGACCCAAGTTGCGATTCTCTCCATTTCCCGTCGTACTGATAGAACCGAAGCGTGTTTTCCTTATCCACAGCGAACGCATATCGCTACAGAGGAAGATATCAGCACAACCAACCTCAACCTACTGGACACTCGGACTTACCTCATTGAAGTTATTATAAAGGTAAGCGACAGGGGATCTCTCCTTCACACCGGTGGCGACCTTATCTGATTCCACGACGGTACTTCCTACCATCTGACTCTCCTTCAAAAAGTGAGAAGTACCGTCGCTCTGCACATGGATGAGGTACAGGGTGTCTTCGAGGTCGGCAGGGACAGCGCCGCTGGCGGCTTGAAGGCACCGGGATACGACTTCGTACTTTGATGCGTCGTCGGTCATGATGGAAGGAGGCTTTAGATGGGTGATACAGAGTTCAGGAAGACTAAGAAGGTGAGTAGAATGTGGTGGGACACCAAATCAGAATAAATACCCAGACTCCTACTATAATCGGAAGCGCACCCGGCATCCCCGAATCTCCTTCCTGCATTTTTGATTGGACAGAATTATCTCCAGTCCACTCGATCTCAGTCATTATTAGTTCAGCTCGCACAAAATTAGGCGGGCTCCAATAGACTCATTTCTGCTCTGCCACCCCTTCCAACAACGCGCGGCTTGAATGCATTTCGATGCATCAGATCGCTCGATCCCCGAGTGCTAAGGATTACCGAATTACCGAAAAGTAACGGTTGAGGACAGTTGCAGGATGCAGGTGTAGGAAGGCTGGCTGTGAATTACTTCAGAGGACATGGTGGAGAGCAAGGACCGTACAGTTAGGAGGGGCATTCGAATTCTTCGTAAGTGGGGGAGGTCGTTTATGTGTTCGTGTCAGGCTGAATTACTAATGTCCACTCCTCTGCTCTATCTCATATCAATAATCTCTTAATCCCCTGGACCGCCATTCAACATGACACTGTACACTGACGCAGCTGCTGGCCTTCTCACGCCCAAAAAGCTCCAGGCCTACGGCGCCGACCTCAAAGACGATATTGACCCAACCACTGGTCTCACCCCGCTTATCGCGGCCATAAACAATGCCCACATCAAAGTCGTCGAACTGCTCCTTTCCAGTGGCGCCAACCCTGACAAACCCTCCCGCGACCATCGCACACCACTATTCTGGACGACGTGGAAACCCGCCCCAAACCGTGCCGAAATCGTCTCTGCCCTCATTGCCGCGAAAGCAGAAATCGACAACACCTCCCCAGATGTTCAGAACAATACACCACTAATGAACTCCGTCCGCAGACTGAAGGACCCAGAGGTTATCAGTCTACTTGTTGATGCTGGCGCCTCTGTCACGGCGACCAACAGTCGAGGAGAGTCGGCGAAAGATTGCGCGGAGAGGATGGGTAAGCCAGAGTTGAGTCGAGCGTTGAGACCGAAGTTGGAGAGATATGCGCCGACGGCGCAGACGGTGAACATGTTAGTTTCTTTTGTGCTATTTATTTTCGCTTGGATAAACAACAAGACGCTTGACGGGATTGTAAAGGGGATCGCGACACAAATTTTCAAGTTGACAGGGGAGTATAATCCGGTACTTGATGAGGTAAGTTTTGAGAGAAAGGGAATCTTCAAAAGATGTTCTTACTAACACTTTACGTAGGTTATGGCCGGCCCGAAAGAACCGAAGTCAGTTGAGGAGTTTCAAGACAAGATAAATGATTGGCTAGTCGAAAGCAACTTAGGCAGGTTCTTCCAGTCCGACGACGGCTATCTCAATACTGTAGCGAAGAAAGCCATGAGCCTAAAAGAAGAGGGGTCATCCTTCCTAAGTCAGCCTGAAAACCTCGAGAAGCTAGTCAAACTCTCACTCTACAAGACGATAATTTATTGCGGTACTCGTTATCTTCCACTCTCCTTCCCTTTAACTCATCACTGACAAAACCAGACGACAGCGAGTCAATGGGCGATCCCAAGGTCCCCAATTCCAATGCATACAATCAAGTTCAACTTGTAAAACGAATGACAGCACTCTGCACTAAAATCGTTCCAGATGACGAAGGCGTCGATCTCTTTTTCATCAACTCCAATGGCGTCCTGAACGAACGTGAAGACAAGATTATCGACGTCATGAAGAGAACGTACACCCGCCTCGCGACGCCTATAGGTACGAAGCTCAAAAACAAAATTCTAGAGCCTTTAGTGTATCAGGTCATACAGGGCGCCGATAAGACTTTTAAGAGGCCACTGCTCATTACGACTATCACGGACGGAGCTCCTTCTCACGAGGCGGACAATGATAAGAAGGCTTTTGAGAAAGCGATCTTGGACTGTATTGATGAGCTTCGAAAGCATGGATACCCTGAACATGGTGAGATACCAATGACGAAGTTGTTTTGTATGATGCTAATTCTAGAAGCTGTTGTTTTTCAAGTCAGTCAAATTGGCGATGATAAGAGTGCGGACGACTTCCTAAAGAGACTGGAGAAGGAAAGAATTTCGAGGAACTTAAAGTCGCTGTACTGCACAGCAGGTAAGTCACTAGATTATAACCCTTAGTATTACAAGGTTACGCTGAGTCGCTGACTTTGAGGAAGAGAAATTAGATGTTGCTCTGAAAGAACAGGGTGAGAGACTTGAAGAATGGGTAATATACAGTCCCTTCCCTATTCTTTTCGCGAAATATCTTTATCTAACATCGTATGACAGCTCTTCAAGCTTCTCACGACACCTATTGTTGGAGCTCTTCCTGGTCACTAAGCAAGTGAATGAGGTTTGAGCATGGTTATTACCAGGATGTTTCTGGATTCTCGGCCGCGCCCTCTCTCTCTCTCTCTCTGATCTTGTGAGAGCTCACATGGGAGAGTTGGCCAGGCGAAACGGATGAAGTTGTGACGTGGCTGGTTTGTGTCGACTGAGATGCATGCTGAAGCGCTAACGTTTCAATGGTGTTACACGCCAGCCTTGCGAGGCTTAGGGGCTCGAACAAACACCACGCCGGCTGTTACGAATCATGAACCAATTGGAAGGAGTTCAGTATAAAGGCTACCTGTTTAGGTAACAAAGGTCCCCAAGGTGTGGGGCGCATTTTCCTCGTTTGCAAATTGCGTTGGTCGGTTTCTAGCGGCCAGTCTATATTCATCGTTCACTACAACTGAGAGTTTACACTGTTCTTTTCTTTTCAAAGGCTGTCAGCGCATTGAATGTTCCGCGTCATAATCGCCGTGGCCAAACGGAGCGAAGAATTCGTCTTTGCCGTATTTTGCTTCCATTGATATAGTTACTAGTCACTGGATACCTGTCGCTATTTGGGTTAGGTACATGGACTGATTTTCAGTACTTTCTCTCTCTATTCCAAGATCCTTCAAGCGCGACTGCGCCAATGTCAACCTTCGTACGATCTCTTTGCGAACCTACAGTAGCAAATGAGTTCCAGAGGATGCTGAATAGGAGCTCGCGGTTACTCACATTTAGGAACCCATGGCGTACAAGGTCAGAAAGAACCTCCTGTAGGCGAAGTCGGAGAGACTTTATACCAACCCTGCCCTGGTCCAAACTCTTCCAAGGTGCTGTATCGCGGAAGAAGTTCGATTCCAACTGATCTCGGTTGACGCCTTGATCGTCGAGCTGATTCTGCCCCGGATTAGGTACCAAATACCGTCCTAATCGCATAACATGAGTTCGTCCCTCGATGAGGTCGATGATAGCAGGTTCGGCGCCGCGATCAACCAGATCAGGTTTTGTGAGCACCCCCAGAGTCCTCCTTCCATCCTCATCGACCTCTGAGGCTATTTCCAGGATCCCCTGGGTGGCAGTGTCGACATTAGCAGGGATTACTATCAATATTGCAGACCTGGGATTCTCCATGTATTTGCGAACCATTCCCTGGACGAGTAGCATTTCGGCTTTGGTGGCAGTACCACCTGTTGTATTCTGAAATATACCCGGAATGTCAATGACGCTGAGGTGATCTTCTTCTGGCCCAGAGATTTCAAGCCAAGTATGTCTGCTGAGAACATAGATACCGAATAAAGTGACGATCCTTCTTAGACGCGAGCCCCATAATATTATGAACCTCCAACATGATCTTGTGAAACGACTCCGAATCCATTACGTCGAAGCTCTTCTTCCACGCTTTGGCTTTCTCAGTGTGGCCGCTATTCGCGTTTGGGTCAGGGAAATAATAGATGTTCCTATCCCTTTTCTTGCAGAGCGACAAAATATGATCTGAGTGGTAATCTTATGCACAATCCGCTGTCACGGGGGAAGGGCATCTTAATCAGTCCTTCAAGGACGCTGCTCTTTCCCGAGGAGTGATCACCCACGACCACGATCTGTGGAAGGTTGACATATTCCCCGACATTACATGCGAACAATTTGTCTACCTTCTCAAGCATTTTCGGGTCACCGAGGCTCTGAATATTATGATCTTTCCAGATTTCGGATGAGGCTTTGTAGTATCAGCTCTCACTGCTCATCAAGAGGCCGACCTGTTTAGTATGAGCTTTCTTAAGCACAGAATGGAAAGAATGACGCCCTGTCATTGATAGGAGTCCGCGGAATGAGAAGGCGACCTTGAATTTCCGATTTCTGCAATCGGCTGCAACTTGGAACAAGCTGTCTTATCATTACGCCGACGGTCCAGCCTCGCTAGGTCACCCAGACTGTGCTGATCGTGAGCGGTCGCGCGCCAGCCCGTAAGCATATAACGACGCTAAAGCTATTATTAATCATCGGAGACGTAGCTTAGTGCGCGGCCCAGGTGTGCTATTAGGCAGCCGCACACCCGCTGAAGCGGCGCGCACACCCGCCCAAAGAGGCAATGCAGCGGTTGTCGTGTATCAATGAAGTCAGGACGCGTCGTACGTGACACACACAGTTTTTCAATCGATATCTCTATCATACCAAGGCTTGGGATGAATGGATAGAATGCAAAACTCTAGTCTATCTGAATCTATTCTATGCAATTTACCACAAACTAGTTGATGGCCAGATTGTGCTTTCGAGCTAGGTTCTGCAATACTTTTGGGTTACCTCCAATAAAGGCAAGGGACAGGACAGCCGTAATTCCAGCTATGATGGCAAAGATAGCATTCATGTTCCCGTAGCCAATACTGTCTCGGAGGGCACCACTGAGCACAGGACCTAGCGTCAATCCAGCAGAGAATGCCAGTGATTGACAGCCGTACAACTGTGCATAAGGACCATTCTCTCCAAAGAACCCTTCGTTGGCCTTGTCGTATTTCTGAACGACGTCACTGGCTTCGACAATGCCTGGAGAGCCTATTATGGCCATACCGATGCCGTTCAGCGCAAGGGTGGCACACCAGAGTATCAAGGTACTCTTTTGAGAATTCACGATGCCAGAGGTCGGTAACCGAAGCAAAATCAACGTTGGGACAAGGTAACTAAACCCGAGGACAGCTGCAAGTTTTGGCCCATATTTGTCAACAAACCAGCCCGCAAGAGGTCCAAGCAGCAAGTATGGCACATCCAGGGCGATGAAAAGAAGACCAGCTTCAAGTGAACTAAACCCCAGCAAGGACTTCGCCTCTGTTGGAATGGTTGCATCGAACATTGCGAGTGTGGCTGCTTGGACGAAAGACAGCAGCAAAGCTACTGCAACTCGTGGGTTGGACAGACAATAGAGGATAGGCAGGGATTGTACCATTCTGTTCTGCCCTTCCGGGATCCTGAATACCGCTTCTTCTTTTTGTCCGAGGAGGGCAGTTTCTTCGCCTGCTTCGTCGCCGTCAGCTGCACCGTTTGTTCTAGATCCATATTCTCGAGGGTTTGAAGACGTGCTTTCCACACCATAATTAGCAGCGACCTTTTTCTCCACTACCAGGAGTCGCATGATGAAATCCACGCCAAGAAGAGCAGTACCCGCACCAAAGACACCCGCGTAGCCTGTTTTCTCGTACAAAACACCTCCGAGGACCGGGGCGGCAAGTTCGCCCACCGAAATGATCGAAAATATTGATCCTATTACCTTCCCAAGATTTTTAGGGCCGACGGTATCAAGAACCATCGCTAAGCCAACGGTCCACACTACTGCAGCGCTCACACCTTGCAAAACCCTAGCTACCACAAGGACTGCCATGGAACGACCCAAAGCCAGCATGATCGTTGCTGCTAGCAGTGCTACAAGCCCCGCCAGGAACGGAGACTGTCGAGCGTTGGTGCGATCGGCGATCATCCCTGCCGGTAATGAAAAGAGGACACTCGCACCAGCATATGCAGCGAGTAGTCCTGACACATAACTTTGAACTTTGCCTCCAGGGATGTTGACTCTGTCTTGTAGCATGAAAGGAAGAATTGGAACAACAAGACCATAGAGAAAAAGGTCGGTGAAGAGACCAACCGCAACAGTTGCGAGGATAAACAGCGTGTTGGACCTCCATCTGAGACCGATTGGTGCTTTGCTGCTTCCCATCTTCAAGGAAGACCTTTCGAAGTGAGCGAAGTGAGCGACGGACAGATAAGAAACCAGAATATTGAGACAGGAAAGCCAGATGCCCTTGTATACACTCTTCGAACACCCGCTGGATTTGAGCTCTACATTACTTACCCGAAAATTCCCAAAATCCAATACGTCATCGTACCTGATATTCCTGGAGCGGAAGGTTATTTTAGCGGAAAGTCCTCTATTAACCCTTTAATTCCGCGACGTGAGAGAAGACTGTCCCTTTCCATGAATGTTGTCCTATATCAATCCTACATTTAACATACCGCCTGTCCTACCAAACAGACAGCATGCGTTTTGAGGTTGCTCTATTCCCAGGCATATGGATCCCACTCGCCCACATTCCCCTTTTGTCCTTCGTCCAGGTCATCGATTAGTTGCACATCTGCCGCTTCCAGCCCCCAATCAAAGATGCCTTTATTCTCGATGATTCGGCTCTCTTTATCGCTCTTTGGAATCACCACAATCCCCTTCTGCAGACACCATCTCAGCACAATCTGAGCAGGCGTACGACCGTATTTCTCTGCCATCTTGACGATAGTCGGATCTCCCAGTCGCCTACCCTGCGTAAGTGGTGAATACGCAACGACGACAATGCCCTTCTCTTTGCAATATTTCACTAGTTCTCGTTGCTGTTGCCATGGGTGGAGCTCAATCTGGTTTACAGCAGGCAATGTTGTAACGCCGGGTTCCCTCATGAGCTGCTCAATATGTTTGGGAGCCCAGTTGCTAACGCCAATGCTTTTTACCCAACCTCTCTCAACGGCGTCTTGGAGTCCTAGCCAGCTTTCCAGTCGTGCCTTTGGGCCTGGTCGCGGGTTGTGAATTAGATATAGATCGATCGTATTTAGTCCAAGCTTCTTCAAACTCCCCTCAACGCCGTCCAAAGCGCCTTGACGAGTGTACATGTCCTCCCAAAGCTTGCTGCAAACGAAGAGCTTGTCATGCGGTATCCTGGATTGAGCTATTGCTTCGCCTGTCTCGGCTTCGTTCTTATAAATTTGTGCTGTGTCTAGATGAATGTAGTCATTGTTCAATGCCCACAATGCAGATTGTGTACAGGTTGCGCTGGCGCATGTGCCGAAGCCAAATTGTGGCATGTGGGTGCCATCGTTCAGTGGCAGCGTGGAGCTAATACTATAGGTGGTAGTCATCTTGAAAACTTGTACCTTTCGACGGAAGCGACGATTATGTTCACAGAAAAGAAGTGAAGAGGATCGCCGCCTGTCTCGTTAGCAGTTGCGCAGTCTTTCAGTGTTTGTGGGACGGAAGTATTTTCGGACTCGTGCGGAGTTTCCACAATTTTTTTTTTTTTTTTTTTTCACGAGGAATGAGAATTAACAATGGTAAGCAGGGAGCATGGGGATATACAATCCTCTCCGTGGACCCGGACGGTTCGTCGATACGTTGACCTGGCTTTACTCGGGGTTTCTCTCACAAATTCGTAGCTGTATTGCACCCGATCGCCCGAGGTCTGAGCAAACCGTGGCAAACATAACAAATACTCCTGCTCAACGTCGGCACTGTTACGTTTTTTGCTTCCAAAACATTCATCAAGTGAATGACTCTGAGTAACTCTCATTTAGGCCATGGCTGCGGCTGCACAGCAAGAATGCAAAGTAGTGCTAACGACAACCTTTGCTCTGATTGAGCAATTCCAAAACTCTCTCAATATTACCAGCCCTGACGAACATGGAGGCCATGACACGGGAGATCATCCCTCACCCCTTCTTCTTTTGAAAGCAGCAGCAGAGTCGCTGAAGTCGACTACTACAAAGTTGTCTCTCCTTTCGATCACACCTCCATTCACGGGCTCTGCAGTCGCTTCATTGCTGAAATCTACAAACGATGCAATATTACCGTCGCTTGTAAACGCTGCTTTACTCGTCTCGCCGAACCTCTTTCCCGAATCCTTCTCTGCCGAAACTAGACGTCTCACGGTCGCTTCTCTATCTGAACTGAAGTTCTTAGTTGAGCTGGTAGCCCAAAGAGCGGAATATGGTACTTCCCGGGCGGAGCCTAGCCAGAACGAGAAATGGGCCGTGACCGGAGCTACGGGGAGGGTATGGGAGATTTGTGATGCTATTTGCGAGATTGCGAGCGATGGTTTTCCAGGTTTTATTACTAAGAAAGCTGAACAATGGCTTGAGTTAATGAAGGATGCGATCCAGGAGCTTCAAGAATGGGATCCCGAAGAGGATGTGGATGACGACTTTTTCGGTGAAGCATTGAGTGACCACGAAGTGGCAAATCCCCCTGCAAGTAATACAAATGCGCAGGATCAAACTACGATAGCTTCTAGTATCAAAGATCAAGCTCTCAAGGTACTTTCAAGGATTCCACAGAGTATCCATGTTGTCGTGAAGCAGCGGCTTGCTAAGATGCCACCTACACTGAAGACTGGTCAGCAGCAACTAAGTCTTGAACAGAAACAGCTTTTGAACTTGATCCTTAGGGACATTCGAGTCATTTCAGAACTGATCGATGAGAGTGCGGAGGCTCTATACATGGGCAATGCTGAGCTGTGTCTGAAAAAGGCTGGAGAAGCGCGAGCAACGACTATAAATGTTGTTACGTCCGTTATTCCGCCATGGCAGATAGCGAAGCCTGGTGGTGGACCAACAAAGGAAGACACTTTCATTAACAGAGCGCTAATGTGGGTCGAGCAAGTCAACGTTCAAAATGCGCCCAGCAGGAACGACGGATGAAACAATGATGTGACCATCTGCGTTGAGCAACGTGAACAAATATAGCGCTGACAATAGTAAGGCAACAGCCTGGAAACAATTATAATTTCCTGCGACTACGCGCACGCCGATAGCTGACAAACTACGCTTATCGGATGACTGAACAGCGTAAACACTCGGGTCCCTGCCTCCTGACTCCTTAAGCATGTATCGCCGGCTGTCTTGAGTCTTGGACGTTGCGAATTGCTCTCTACACAGTATGTGGTGTTCCCCAACTTTGCAACAATGACAGTCCTGCAACAAACGAATCTATTATCGAACGGATACTATTACTCGACCTGGGAAGCTTGGTTTCCCCCAAAATCGAAAGCACTACCAGTCACAGCCCGTTCACAAGTTTTCCCATTTCTAGCGCACGGTCCTACATCTGGATCTTTGATCCATGGAAGGAATCCATCCAGCCGTATGCTTTCGCCTCAAAGAATATGGAGAACATATCTACAGCGCCATTTCCACTCCTCCCTCTGGACGCAGATCACAACAGCTTATCTACAGAGTCTGTCCAATCTCTAGCATCGAGTACGGGACCTTTTACGACACCAGGGCCACTGGATGACACTCAAGTAGTTATCCAATGGCAAGCAGCGCATCTGCTCAATCAGATTGACACAAACGTCCTGATCAATTATGTCCCAAAGCTTGCCGGAGCTTTCTGCGAAATCGAGAAGGTCCCGATCATCAAGTCGTATATGAACATGCTTCTACTCCTCGAGGAAAGGGACACAGAGAAGAAGTGGGTCACCCGTATACCATATCGTCAAGGAGATAAAAAGTTTCTTACCGACCAAGTTGAGCCTCTCATTCGGGCAAGGCGAAAATTCAAGTTCCGAGTTCCTCGCTTGTGCCACTACGGTCTTGCAAAAGATGTGAAGAACAGGCTCGGGGTCGATTTCATGCTCCTCGACTTCATCGAAGGGAGGCAAATGCCCATGTGGACGAGAACTTTCCCAGCTTGGGCGCAAAAGCAACAGATCCTTGAGCAACTCGCACTTGTCTATCTTGAAATGCTCTCTAAGCCTGTGACATATCGAGACCGGCTCGTGCTTGATAGTGAGTATTTCAAGTATCTCGAAGTATTTTCTTACTAATCGTGAAAGATGCCAACGATATTGCTGGAATGCAGCGGAATTTCGTCTCTTTCGAGATTCCACCGACTATGACTGCATCGCTGTATCTCCATGATCTTGTTGATGAGGCAATCTCGGGGAAGTTCGAACGACTCTTAGCCGATGATGCTTCTCAGCGAGCAGCAGATATGCAGACGACCATGGAAGACCGATTCGCGGATTTACTTACTCTGCTTCTGATGCGATCCCTTATACCGACTTATGTTGAAAGCAAGTATAACGACAGTCCATTTTATATATTCCATCCAGATCTGCACAATCGAAACATTATCATTGCTGGCAGGCCGGAATCAGAGAGCTTCTGTGCCAAGAAGAACGCCACAAGTGCCCCAGCAAGTTTTTCGGCCGCCGTTCCCCAAACAATTGCTCCGAACCGAGATAAATGGTCCTCCAAAGCTCCAGCAAGGGAGTATCTGGAAGTAGTTG
Organism: Incumbomyces lentus; assembly: GCA_017656005.1. Classification (NCBI taxonomy): domain Eukaryota; kingdom Fungi; phylum Ascomycota; class Eurotiomycetes; order Chaetothyriales; family Trichomeriaceae; genus Incumbomyces; species Incumbomyces lentus. The sequence continues at coordinate 2,891,851 of JACJVT010000005.1, read as the reverse complement.
GGATTGTAGATTGGGATGCGGCACACCCTTTGCCGTTGCAAGCGGCTGCCATTTACCCAAAATTTCTTCAAACAGTTCCGGGCGCTGAGTTTCCAGACCTGCCTAAAAACTATGTGTCACCAGATCTGACCAAGGAGAAAGTGGAATTCTTGGCTATCCTCAGAAAGAAAGAAAGTGAACGAACAGGACACAGCATATTATCAGACCTCATTGAGAAAGACAGCTACCAGAGGGATTTCTTCACAATTGCTTTGAGGAGAGGCGATGTAAGACTCAAGTGGTGGACATGGTGGAAAGACCAACAGGCCGTATGTCATCGAACGCATCCACTGATACGAGACCAGCTGCTACGACAGACAGACATCGATGGAATGCGCTACGGTCTTCAGGGTTACCTAGCTCGGTCAGGCAACAGAGCCGTTGTAGATAGAACTCACGGGTGGAGCTTAGTTTCCAAGGTCGCGGTTGAACTCGAGATCTTCGCACAGAGAGTGGGAGAATTCTCCTGGATGACCTCTCTGACCTAGTGTCCACTACTCGAGACTGCTCAGTTACGCAGGTCTATCGAGAAACTTAGTTCAAGTCACAGAGACAAAAGGCAAGAGCACAGACAGTTCCGTAGTCAAGAGCAGGCCTCCGTCTGTGACCTACTCATATTTCGTTTCCAACGGGTTATTGTAGACTGAAGGTAAATTTGACAGGTTTCTATCAAAGCAGGCAGACAATTTCTAATGCTGGAGGGCGAGTTTGCGCTTTGCTTCACAATATTCGGCCAGCTCGGTGCTCTTCCGCAAATCCATTCCAGCTAGCGACGGCTTTCACCATCAAGACCGCGTATTCAGACAGCGCACGTGGAGGACTTGGTGTTCATTTCTCCAACACGTGATTCGACTTTTGAATTATCTGGACACGTTGGGACTCTGCCATTTTTGGTTCAGCTTCTAGGCACAATAACCAAAAAGGCTGTCATTGGAAGACTTGATCTCAACCACTTGCATCTGGCTGGAGCGACTTATCCTTCTATTCCGACCCTAGAACTTGCCATTACAAATACACCATGGGTGCTTCAATTTCTAAATTATTCTCCGGCCTAATATTTGGCAAGAAGGATATACGAATCTTGATTTTGGGCCTCGTACGTAGACGTGAATAACAAAAGCCGCGGATACTCACGTATTGTTAGGATAATGCAGGTAAGACGACCTTGCTTTACAGGCTTAAGATGGGCGAGGTAGTCACTACAATACCTACCATTGGGTTCAATGTCGAGTAGGCAGCTTCCTAACAATCCGAGCACAACTGATCCTTCATCAGGTCTGTAAAATATGGACAACTGACTTTTGACGTCTGGGATCTCGGTGGCCAGACATCAATCAGACCATACTGGAGGAGCTATTACGCAAATACAGCGGCCGTTGTCTTTGTGGTCGATTCAACAGACATTGAACGTCTCGAAATAGCAGCTGACGAACTTCGATCTATGCTGAATGAAGACGAGCTGAAGGACGCGGCACTTTTGGTGTTCGCAAACAAGCAAGACCAGGTAAGCAGAGTCTCCTGGCTATGTTCTGTCAAGATGGTTAACCACGTGTAGCCTGGTGCCCAGGGAGCAGGCGAGATATCGGAAGCGCTAAAACTAGGCGAGCTTCGTGATCGTAATTGGTCGATTGTCGCCTGTTCCTGCATCGATGGTAAGGGAATCAACGAGGGCATGGACTGGCTGTCACAAACTGTGTCATCAGAAGCCTGAATTGCACCCCTTCTGATCTAGCATAGCATTGCCCTGTCGCTGGAGCTGCAAAGGTAAATAAGCCTGTCTCTACACTGCATTGGAATGTCTTACCCAAGATTTGCGGTTGTTCACATCTCGCACATGGGCATTCCAAGGCCCACAGATACATGCCAAAGGCCAGGTCGCGGCTGGGTAGGATGCCAAGTACTCCGTACAATGGGACCAATGCGTTTTGTTTCGGTCTGCAAATTTAGGCTCGATTTTCAACGGATCCAAAGTTGAGGCTTGATCGTACCGAACAAGGCTGCGAATGGCTCCTCCGTGCGCATCAGAACAGGAGCATGTTCGCGATATGCACAACACTTTATTTCAAAAGGATCACTTATTCCCGAATCATCCCCATCTGAAAGGAAAAATGACGAAAATTGTTGAGACCTGCCCGAAAGACATCACCACCATAAATTCACAGCTACCATCGCTGGTCGTCACCTTCTTGACCTAGCTAGACGCACATCTAAGCATACAGGGGACAAAGCTGGACCATGGACTAGGTCGATAGGATAAGTCAAAATGCTTGGCTGGAATGTTGGAGGGCTACAGCATTGCAAGGGTCCCAAATATCGAAGCCCCCAGGCAAAGAGTGGACTGGAGTCTGTGAGGTGCTCCATCGTGCATCAACAAAGTCCTACTAAGTTCAATCCTCATTCGCTGCGCCTTGAAGAGTGGAGCTCGCAGCCGCCTCTTCGGGTCGATTGGGCACGATTGGGTGGTGGGATTACCAGATGGACAAAAATTAATAGGTATAGATTTAAAGTACAAGATGCATTCTGTGCCGCTTGGAAGATTGAAGGACATTAGCAGTCGTCCGCGAGAAAAACATGATTCTTGCAAGGCACCAACAATTAAGCTAAGGAACTGGTTCGGTGGCAGGGAGGACACCCTGTGCATCAGCACACGTCTCATTTCTGCGCTACAATAGTAACTACGAGAGAGTCGCGAGTACGGCTAACTGGTTTCTGAACAGATGCTAATAGATGTTTGCGGTTGCCAGAATCAGATGCGACGTGCTAACGCTAAACACACCGATCTCCGAAGCAATGTTGGGTTCACCTCACATAGAGCTCTAAAGCGGCGAATAACTTTTGTTATTGACATCACGCAATGCTATTCTCGAAGCCGATAATTGTGTCTAATACTTCAGTAGAAACTGCTGCTTCCTCTTCTTCTCATTAAGACCACACTTTGCGAATCTAAAAGCACTGATATATACAAGAAACGACCGACTCCGGAATACCCTTGTATAATCTTTCCTGTGAATCCAGCGAAAATATTGCTGTGGCCAATAAGCGTGACAGGTCTTCGTCACACGTATCCACCAACGGCGTTCGAAGGTACTAGCCTGTTTGAACATTAGTGGCTCAGGATTGTGGACTCCTTGACCTCCCGAGTCCTGGTATCCGCTCGTGTGGTCGAAAGATCGTTCGACCAGTCACCGCAACTCATTAAATTTACAACCCAGTACCTACATGCAAGTCACACATCATTGTGCATATTTTCGAGTGTCTCCATTTCAACAACGCTAATTTCCCCTCGCTTAGTAGTTGGTTTCACACACTACGATTCTCGCGCAAGCAGATCCGGCATCAACTACCAAGGATACACCACAATTGACTGCGTACTTGCAGGCATTTCCCCGGCTCACTTTACGTCTATGTGTCAGCCAAATCCGACTCGCATGCAACTATTCACCCGGCTTGATGCATCAACTTCCGTGTAAATTACCCACCGCAAGGGGCAGAAAGACCTAAGCTTGGCCGTCCCAACTTGACAAAATTCGGGAGCCATCTGCTTGACATTTCAAATGCTTATTGACCCAAGGCGGTTGATCACAATCTTTGTTTGCATTCGAGACTATAATTTACTGCTCCAACGAAACATATGGCAAGACCTAGAAAGCCCAAACACTAGGGGCAAGAAGCTGTTAAGAGCATGGTGCGTCTTGCACGTCTTGCAGCAAAAAAAGGCACGGGACAGGAATGATCATCCTCGACCCATAGGGTTTATAGCGGAGACGCACAACATTTTGACGTAACTTTTGCCCGGCTCCACTAACGTCTACCAGTGTGGCCGCGTTTCGCTACCTGCTTGGATCGATATCCTTGTGCTCTGGATGTACTCGGTAGCCTTGCAGTGTGAACACAAGTGATCTTCGATTCTTCGAGGGTCTTCATTCATATTTCGTCCTGCGATTCTGCAGCAAGAGTGTCTGAAGCGCGCTTCCCATCAAGGCGCCCTGTATTATATTGTACCAGCAATACCCAGTTCGGAAAGACTTCCTTTTGATTGATTGTGGCAAATATCCGCGTTTACGTTCTGCGACGCCATATCACCAAGTATTTCGGTCGCTTGAAGCGGAGCAGACTAATATTGCATAAACCCTGGCACTTTCCGTCAAGCCGCTTGCTCAAGGCTTCGGAATCCACAATTGCGTGGCGCCCACATATAAAGCAAGAGCATCCTCTGACCTAGATGGTCCGAGTCTGATGCTCAGCGTCTTTTAGGGCGACTCGAGGCCATTTTTGATTGCCTAATTTTTGTGGCAGATACCGCATTTCTTGGCAGCATGGAGACCGTATTCATAACCATTCACGGTCAGCTTTATTTATTGCGATCCTCAAGTATTAGCTGACCAGCTTCAGACTTATCTCTAGATGCTCGAATCAAATACTGCTCGGACTCTGTAGAGGAGATTTTGGGTTACCGACCAGCCGAGGTCAAGGGCAAGTCATGTTGGGAATATTTCCATCCAGATGAGATACCTTTCGCTAGGGCCATACATGGTCGAGGCCTGGATCTGGAGAAGGCAGCTGCGTTGAACTATTGTCGCATCAGACACAAAGATGGAAGATGGATTGGTTGCGAGTGTGTTTTCACTGTTGTTTATGATGTTCTTGTTGCTTCCACCGCTATCTACCAGGTTGGTGAAAAGGCACAGAGTACGTCAAAGCGATGTCTATGCTCGTCAAGATGGTGGTGGGCTAACAAAGATTATAGAGCGCGCTGTTGACAGTGCAACTGTCCGACGAGTTTTCTCATCTTCACCTCGGGATCCTCGTTATCACATGCTGTCCTATCTATCGAACAAATTCTCGAAGGATGTCCTCCTACCTGATGCACGAGAACCTCGTGCGGCATTGATTTTGAACAGATTCACTCGAACGTCCACTATCATGTTTGCTACGAACGGCGTGGAGCAGATCCTTGGGTTCTCGCCACTACAGCTTGTTGGCAAAAGTTTCTATTATTGCATTGCGGAAAACTGCCTTGGAGATGCGGTTCGCACTGTGGAAAGCGCCAAACAGAACGATTCTATTGCATACCTGCGTTTTCGCTTCAGAGACCCGACCCTGCCGGATCCTCCGACGATTGAGCATGGAGACAGCGACAGCGACGGAAGCGAAGACGGCGGCGTGGCACTCGCATCATCCCGTGATTCCAGTGTCTCAATGCCGTCGGCTTCACCTCCACGAAACCGTGATATTGTGACTCAGATGCTTCTCGACAATGCGCGACCTGACGGTACCGCAGAATTACGTGGAGGAACCAGCCGACGAACCACCGGAGGCGAAGAGATCAATGGGAGCAGGTCGAGAGACTCCTCGGGAAATAGTACTGACTTGGACGGCAACGCTCCCGACCGTATATTCGACCCCCCAATGTTACCTGCCCAATCATCGGCGTCATCGACAACGCCGCGAGAGACGCCGCCAAATCCAGGTCCATCTGACATAGAAATCGAAGCAGTGGTATCCTGTTCTTCGGACGGATTGGTCGTTATCGTTCGGCGTGCGCATCCAATCGTACCAGAAACAGCAGTTGGTGAGCAGCAACAGCCGACATTTCCTAACGGACTTTTTGCATCTCCATGGGCTCCTGAGCCCATCCTCCCTAGTGGCATTCAGCAGGCAACACCCGTTCCAAGCATGCCTTACCCGCCTTTTGACGAACCGGCTGAAGGCGGCTTTATGAATGCCATCAGAGATGTTGCAGTGTTTGCATGGTCATTAACAGGCATTAATGGCACTGTGATTGAGCAAGCGAATGGTACGCCTATGGATGAAGCGGTGCCTCCAGGTGGTCTACCTGTTTGGGATCCTAACGCGCCGTTTGGTCAAAATGACCGATATAACGGCTTTTCCGAAACCACCCATCGGCCGTTGGATGGAATGGATTATCCTGCGGCAGTTGATGGCGAGCTCACTAGTAGCGGTGACGAAGTTGTGTGGAGGCGCGCACCCCAAATGCCAGCTTTCAAGAGACCGAAGAGAAGAGCACATCGAGACGCCTTTGGGACAGATGAAGAAGACTCCACTGATCAGGGTGGAGTCAACGTCCAGGACAAGAGAAGAAGGAAATTGGAGAATGGACAGCCTCGTTAAAGACAATTTCACGCGTCTTAGCCTGGTGTATTGCGTTTCGGCGGATGGCACGGGGTAGTAAAGTGAATGATTGATACCCCAGCACCTTCATTTGAGGACACCTAGAATTGAATTGGTCATAGCTACGCAGGAGTCTTGAGGACTCCGTCAGACCCAGTTGAGGTCCCAGAATGAAGTGCTGGACAATGTCCTGCGGATATATACTCATCATGTCACGTGTTTTCGTACACCAGCAGTAATGCCTGCCTCGCGTCGCGGGCACTCTCCAATCATCAGTCGCGTTCCTTCTAAATCGATTGCCCACCTGCCTAAGACATTTCGCCATGTCTACTCGACTGTATATGCAGTCCATTTCTCTATATTGTCGTGATACTCTCAAAGCAGCATATCATGCCACTCAACCGGGATCACCAGAAAAAGGTTGACATGCAGCAGACAAAATCTGCCGCAGAATTTGCAAGTGAACGCCAGCATGCACGATCCGAGCCTAGAGCAGTGAACAGCCTTGATCGACCAGCGACTCCTTTGAACCCTCAAATCAATCGACCACAAAGTAGAGCATACAATGAGGCAAATCGTGATGTCCCCAACATCGGCAAAAAGCATACATTCGGTGTCGACGTACCTCGAGGGGATCACAACGTTTTCAAAATACCCGTCCCGTCGACTCTAGGGCCTAAAGGCACGAAATCGGCCCAGCAGCTTGTTCCACAGCCTGGGACGGTGTCACCGAAGTTACAACCGCAGAATCAGCTTCAGACCAGCAAGAAATGGCAAAAGCATCCTGTGTGCATATTGACCGTTTTCCATTGTACATCTTTGCTAATTCCTGCTTCAGCGGAATCATGGAGGCAGCACGTTCGATGACACTGCGAGTATTGACGCTTCGATATTCGATAACACTAGCTACGAAGACCCCCAGACTGCAATATTCAAGCCTCTGCCTCAAAGCACAGCTGTACGTCCACCGCCACAAGAAAACGGCCGAGCACCCTACGTGAACGACACCAAAGCACAGCGCATATTCGACCAGCTGAACAATAACGTGAATTGGCGGGGTGAGGTTGTCGAGGAGATGGAGCTCTTTAAAGACTCGATTGGACACGCCCCCGGCTTCAAGAGAAGCATAGCACATCTAAGTCACCTTGTCGATTATCATGACGAGAGCATACGGCAGCAGTTTACAGGCCCAGAAGAGCAGTCAGAAACGCCATCAAGAATCCGGTCTGCCCCACCACCGCAGACTAACGTCTTCGCCCCGGTTGCACGCAAAGCTGTGGATTTTGCTCTAACCCCAGAGATATGTGATTCACCACAATTCCAAAGTGCAGAGATTGCCAGAGAAGAGGACCTCAGCGCTTCCCCATCCCGGTTCGTCACCACTCAAACCACAGCCCGGAAGATTGCATCTCGCCGAAAACCTCAACCGCCAGGACAACTGCTTGAGGGTCGACTTTCGAAAGCAGCTCGGAGGGTTACGAGTGGACGATTTCAGAATCTAGTAGGTCATCAAAGTCGGCCGATGCAGCAGGAACAGAAGGTATCTGCGCCCGAATCAGACAGGCAGGACACCTCGGATGATGAAAATCTCGATCACCAGCAAGTCAAAAGCGTTCGAGACAGCTGTCCTGAGCCGTCCGAGGAAGTTCCACTGTCAAGTAAGAAGCGAACGCTTGAGTCGGGTAACTTTTTTGACTATGATCCCGTGGATTTGTCCCAGAAAAAGCTTTCTGAGTTGCAGGATGAGCCTTTTACCAAGGACCCGAGAGCCCCAGTACGGCGGTCAACAAGAGACAAACAGGGCAATGAAAAGACGTTGGAGCAGATACTTGATGTTTCAATGGAGACGCAGTCCCCAGAAGCTCAGCGAGAGGTTTTCCGCGGCCAGACCGATGAGCAGTGGGCTCAGACAGGTCAGTGGTTCATTGACAAGTTTCAGGCAGACTTGAGAGAGCTGATGCAGGTGAGGCTCGAGAGGAGACGAACTGCATTGAAGTACGAGAATAAAATCCGACAGAGACAGAGTGAAGTAGAGCATTATCAGGCTGGTGTTGAGAAGGAGCTTGGAGAGCTTCAGCAAGGTGGTACTGGTTTGTTGAAGGACCGCAAGACTGCCAGCGGCAGCATTGTTGAGACGCCGGTCAAGCTAGGCAGAGACTGAACCAAGATCGCGAACAGCCTCAGCAACTATGTCAAGATGAAGTTGGACCAAAATTAGAAATGAACCACACCTCTCATATCTCGTCGCTGAGGAGGCCCGAAGCCAGCATATACATGTTTATGTCCCAAGCTAGTCCTCACTGTACGTTAGGGGTACCCCGTAATCGTGCAGTTGGTCGTTAGCATGCAAAGTGAAACTCTTGTACATAACGTGTTCTGTGATGCTTGAACGGCACGGACTAGCTCGATGGTGTACCCTGATGTGACTTGGCAACTTTCAGCCTTCGATTCGACCGTTGTGGCTGTTGGACCAAGAACGAAGTAGATGTCAGCACTGCTCAGAACCCCGAGGCAAAGGATCACCACTCGGGTCTGCCGCCAATTTCCCCTGGAGTCGCGGGATCTAGTTCATCGAAAGGGCCCATCGTCGGTCGCAACACAAGCCCATTGCTTTCCTCTACTCTGGCCGCATACCCAAGCTCAATCATGACTGCCATACTTTTCCCTATATAGTATCATCTGTTCTAGTTGTACCGGGCCAGCGCCATCTATTTGACCTGCCTTGACTGCTTTCATGATATCTTGGAAATTCAGGACAGCACGCACAGGAACGTCCAATTCGTCTTCTGCGACTTTCATAGCGCTTCTCGGCTCAGCGTCTGACACTCTTTCTTGCCGTGTGAGTAGCAACACCACGCCCACCACGACCCCTCCTTGACTTTGAATAATGCTCACAGCCTCTCTCAGTGCAGTACCCGCGGTCATCACATCGTCAATAATGACAACTCTCTTGTCTTTCAAAGGTGCGCCGACTATACTTCCACCTTCGCCATGGTCTTTGGCTTCCTTCCTGTTGAAAGAGTAGCTGACACCTGCGTAGGCAGGTCCTGCATGCTCCAATTCCCGTGTCACGACCGCACTGACAGGAATACCCTTGTACGCCGGACCGAAGAGAATATCGTATTTCGGTCTATTATCCTCAGTGAATGGAGGGTAAGTCAACACCGAAGCATAGGCGCGTGCGACTGCGGCAAGAAGACCAGAGGTATGGAGGAGGGACGAGGTGAAGAAATATGGGGAGGTGCGGCCAGATTTGAGCGTGTAAGTACCGAAGGTGAGAGCGTTGGCTTGGAGGAGCAATGGAAAGAGCTCTGCTTTTGCCTGCTCAGAGGCCATAGCGTAGCGACACGATAGCGACGCTGATAGACAAGAAATCTGGAGCTGTTGTCAAAGTATCAAAAAGTACAGAAAGAAAATAAGTGACTATCGATAACGAGGCCAGTCGCCAAGAAACTGCCACCACCCTAGTAGGACATGGGCCCTGGGCAAGCCACGGCAAGCTTAAGCCAGGCACAAACTCGTTGGTATTATTAACATGCCTTGTTATGACCTGCATGTCCTGCCCCCACGACTTCTTAATAGCTTAACAGATCATGACGATGCATCGGTCATATGTTAGCGGCTAGGCCTCCCCCCCCGGAGCACAACGGGAGCGCGCTGCAAGGTTCAAGGTGGCCCCGAAACACTAGTCACAAAGGGACTGGTGGAATCATAGTCCGCTCACATTTTTCCTGCATGACCGCCATCACTTTCCCGTGCACAGCTTGACCATACCGGGCTGAAAACTTTGCAGCATTCTCTACCCACATTCAAAGCTTGCATGCCTCTAGGCCCTCGTTGACCCGTCCTGATACCCTATAGGCTCTCTTGAGAAAGTGTCACCCGGGTACTCGTTTTGCAATCGGGAGTTTTTGTCGTCTCCATCGACCATGCCTCTGTGTTGAGAAATATACTTAAATTTGGGGTTGCCAGCCTGCCTTCCATGTCGAGAGAACTCGCAGACAGATGGGCTCGGATTAGATATCTTGGCTGACATTCACTTGGATTGTGGGTAAAAATAGGTTCGCCTCGGTGCGGTCGGATCTGTCCCGGTTGCCACTCGTTGTACCCTGGACTTTAACGGCCTCTCTACATCACGAGAAGCGGGCCAGCACACTCACACGTAGCTGATCAGCTCCGAGGCAGTGAGTGAGCTTCGCAGAGCTCGTCTACCGTATTACCACACGCATTCGCAGGTCGAACGATACCGACGGCAGAATGCACATCTCTCAAAAATTGGCGTTTAACCATGCCACGAGCAAACCCTCCTTTTCCTTCGAATTCTTTCCTCCAAAGACGGTACAGGGGGTGCAAAATCTCTACGACCGCATGGACCGAATGCACGATCTGGGTCCAGCTTTTATTGACATCACTTGGGGTGCGGGTGGCCGGCATTCCCAATTGACCTGTGAAATGGTGGATGCTGCACAAGCAAAATACGGCTTGGAGACATGCATGCACTTGACTTGCACAGACATGGAAAAAGAGAAACTGGACAATGCCCTGGATCTTGCCTATCGAAGTGGCTGCCGAAACATTCTTGCTTTACGAGGCGATCCACCCAGAGATGCTGAAAAGTGGGAGGCCACGAGTAACGAGTTCAGGTATGCACTCGATCTAGTGCGCTACATCAAGAAGAAATATCAAGATCATTTTGACATCGGTGTAGCTGGTTATCCCGAAGGCTGCGAAGACGGCACAGAACCAGAACTACTGATGGATCACTTGAAGCAGAAGGTCGACGCTGGCGGCTCTTTCATTGTCACCCAAATGTTCTATGATGTTGATAATTTTCTAGACTGGGTACGAAAATGCAGATCCAATGGGATCACAGTGCCCATCCTTCCTGGCATTATGCCTATCTCGACCTACGCCTCCTTCGAGCGCAGGGTCAAGTGGACCAAATGTCACGTCCCTCCTTCCTGGTACGAAGTGCTGAATCCTCACAAGAATGACGATACCGTTGTCAAAAACGTAGGCAAGGACCTTGTCGTGGACATGTGCAAGAAATTGTTGCACGCCGGAATTTTGCATTTGCATTTTTACACCATGAACCTTGCCCAAGCAACACAACGAATACTGGACGATCTGCGACTTACTCCCGAAGAGTCGGGTACACCATTAGAGAAACCCCTCCCATGGCGACAATCGCTGGGCAAGAACAGACGTGATGAAACCGTAAGACCTATTTTCTGGCGGAATCGCAATGTTAGCTATGTGGCCCGAACTGCCGATTGGGATGAGTTCCCGAACGGCAGGTGGGGCGATTCTCGAAGTCCTGCCTTTGGAGAATTGGATGTCTACGGTGTCGGGTTGAAGGGCACAAACGACGCTAATATCAAATTGTGGGGTAGACCAAAGTCTTTGAGAGAGATTACTGATCTATTCGTTTCCTATATGCATGGAAAACTTGATCGACTACCATGGAGTGAAGGCAAAATATCTACTGAGGCAGACAGCATCAGAGACCAGCTGGTGAACGTAAACAGCCGAGGCTTTCTCTCTATTAATTCTCAACCTGCGATCAATGGACTTCCGTCGTCTCACCCTGTGCACGGATGGGGGCCAAAGGGTGGATATGTCTACCAGAAAGCCTACCTCGAACTTCTGGTCTTTCCTTCCGTGATTGACAAGTTGCTGCATCGTTTAGAAGCGAATCCAAACCTGACTTACTACGCAGTGAACAAAGATGGGACGCTCAAAACAAACACTAAAGATGAAGGACCCAACGCAGTCACCTGGGGTATCTTCCCAAACCGCGAAGTCGTGCAGCCTACCATCGTCGAGACGGTTTCTTTTCTCGCTTGGAAGGACGAGGCGTTCAGACTCGGCGAAGATTGGTCGAGGTGCTACCCCACAGGCTCAGGCTCGAGAAGACTCATTCAGACAGTGATGGATGAGTGTTATTTGATGAATATCGTCGATAACGATTTCCATTCGACAGAAGAAATCTTCAAGATTTTCCAGGGGCTAGAGGTTGCAGACCTGGATCTCGTTTTTGAAGACGACAAGCCTGTCAATCAACAGCAGAATGGTGTTCGACAAATTGCCGACGGCGACACAAGATGTGAAAAGCTGGATTTACAAGGTGGTGACCAGAGGAGACTCCCATTCCAACCAGCTGGGACGCATTTGCGACCCGAGGTCAACGGCGCGGAGGGACATTGAGGCAAAAGCACCGGATCGGTCATTTTTCACAGGCGTTCGGGGTTGGGGTCATGTTTGGGATTGATATTTTTGATACCTTGATCTGCTCAACGCGATCGAGCTCTGGTCGGGATGCGGGACACGCATAACCAAAATTCAACATGATACCCAAGAAGCATGTAACCAAGTGAACTTTTTATGAAGACGGAGAAAGCAAAAAGATTTGCGATAATGGAATGTTAATGGCCGGCTGTTCAACAGCGCAGGTCTGGCGGCCGCCCCTTTTCAACATGGGTCGTGCCCATCGAAGTGAATAGAAAATGCAGAAGCAAAGTGCAAGTGCAAAGACAAACCACAAGCATTGACCGATTACACACCTAGTAGGTAAATAATTCTATAATCGTGTAGATGAAACGTCGTCGAGGCCACCGTTGTGAACGATACATTGATTGATGAGCTCATGATGATACCCATACATCCCCCCAAGAATCAATGAAAAAAGGGGGGTCTTCCTGCGGTTCCGAGTCCATGCCTTAGGCAGAGCAATCTAAGCTAGGACTAGACCTAGACATATCACTGTCACTGTGAGCGCTAATATCAGAACCAGGTGTTTTTGCAGCGTCAAACTCAAACTCAAACTCTGAACCACTACCCTCACTATTATTGATTTCCTTCTGGATTTCGGTTCTGATTTCCGCTTCGGCTTCTGCCTCTGCCTCTGCCTCAGCCTCAGCAGGGGGCACACCAAACACGACGCGTTGATTGATGAAGCCAGGCTCGGGCGAGTCCCAGGCGAAATCTATCCATTGCTCGCGCAGAATGTGCTGCCGGATGTAGTCTACGAGAGGCTGAATGGTGAGAGCTTGCTGCTGCTGCTGCTGCTGCTGCTGCTCATTGCTCTCGAGGATGACGCGGTACAAGGCCAGGGTGTCGTGGAGCTCACTGAGCTTGCTGACGCCAATTACGGATACGCCGAGTCTGGTTTCAGAACGTGTGGGCTCGGTCTGAGCGACACTGGGGTTGGTGTCGTCGGTATTACTTGCAGCGCATCGTTTTGCGCGGCGGGCGAGCGTGGGTATAGCGTCGTTCGGCCGTACGCCGCTTGAGCCGAGAGGTTGGCCGAGGCGCAGCCAGCTCCCAATGGAAAAGTGCGAGGCCACTGACTCCAGATTTTCGGACGATGTGGTTTCAAGCCAGCGCGCCGCGTCAAGGCATGCGAGGCGCAGACCGTCCGGGGCCGGATGCCAGTTTCCCATTGCGCCGACTGGGACGCCTTGGCTCCGGCAGAGGCCCATTCCCAACGGGGATGCATTCGGAACAACATCTACGCCGGCATTGACGAGACGCTGAAGGCCGTGGGTCAGGAGTCGCTGGTTTTGGATCGTGTAGTTTGCGTAGGACTGCACGATGTCGAGCGGCTCGCCTGTCTCGCGTAGGACGAGTTCGGCGAGGTCGCAGAGCGTGTCGATTGGGTAGCCACAGATGCCGACATGCTTGATTGTGCCCGTTTCGTCACGGATTCGCCGGAGCGTGCGAATACCGCTGAGCACTTCGGCACTGGACACGAATTCGACGTCGTGCAGGTAGACTACGTCCAAGTAGCTAGTTCGAAGGTGACGGAGAGAGCGTCTGACTGAGTGCCGGATCCAGGCCGGGGAGTAGTCAAAGGTGTCGGAAGCGATACGGCCTGCTTTAGTGAGGAGGTGGTAGTCAGAGCGGCGGAGGTGAGACAGTACAGGATCGGATGTGATGAGTTGTGAATGGAGAGCAGCGCCGAGGATGGACTCGGCTGGTCCGTAGTAGGGGCTTGTGTCGAAGGCACGTATGCCGGACTCTAAAGCGGAGTGGACAATACGATCAGGGTGGAGGGCGTATGGGTTGGTGTTGTACTGGTAGTTGAAAGCTGCGGTTCCGAAAATAAGGGGCGGGAGGGTGGAGGACAGTTTGGGCGAAGGGGTGAAAGCAGGAGTGACTGTGGCTGAGGAAGGCGGAGGAAGAGGAGTGTCGCGGTCGCATCGAGCGCTAGTGATCGTATTGACGCCTGTTGCTGTTATATCTGGGATTCGTTCCCGCGGGTTAGTGGCAGCGTGCGCTGACCTGGACGAGATATTGACTGGCATATTCCCTGGTCTAGTGGAGTTGATGTGGGTGACTAAACTGTATATGCAGCTTCGAACCTGAACCACCGAATTGCTTTGCGATGACTTGTTTCTTTGTTGGGGGCAACCCTAATTACGGGAACAGAAGGACCTCTCGCGCGGCAATTGCTACGGAAATCAGAAGAAGCTACCCATCAGTACAAGGCAAGGTCAGAAGTCAAAGAAGGTAGAGTGGAGGTCGTCACCGGCAGTAATAATGCTTGGTCAAGAAGTATACTGGAGGTTCTGAGACTCAGGACGGACTTGGGGAGGGCCGAAATTTCATCAGCCAAATGCATCATTACGGAGTCGATAATGATAACGACACTGGAAAGAAATAGCTTGAGACGAGTACTCATTGGACAGATAAGGCTAGGCTATGGGAATATGCGAAGCATTCGACGCACCCGACCAACAAAGAGGCAAAGTTGTTGAGGTGTGTGGAAAATTGGCGGGTTGAAAATATCTCGGAACAGTGTGGAGATATTTCGGGTAGACATAAACTTTATAATAGCGCCATGGCGAGCAGATGCGAATCTAGTTGGTCCGGCAGCCAAAGAATGACGCTTACATATGACCTTGCCAGGAAGGTAGTCCAGGGGAGCGTTTTACGGGTTAAGGATTGAAAGGATTTGAGATGGTTTGATTGGACTGCCATATTATCGACATATATGTTTGGTACTTATACTCCTTGCGTATGGCCTCGGCTACGCAAGATACACATGGCATAGATCCTGTCTGGTCTTTCCGAAGCCTGGTCTGACAGGGCCAACCAATTGCAGCGATGCGCTGTCTTCGGTGTACAGGTGTCATAATTGTTCGTATTGTAGGTTTGCAGGTACAAGTAGGTTGCAGGCGAATGTTTTCGGAAAGCTTTCTAAATCTAGCTCTGCCACAACTCAGGTCTTTTGGGGTAGAGATTTGTACAAGAAAAGTTCCCTAATATGCTCAACATTCTGGGCCCACCAAACTCATATTGCACACTCATCCGCTCTGGGATGTCAAATTCGAGGATGTGATATGTGGGCATCAGTCCAACGCCGAAACCAGTCCGAAGCGGATGGGATGGAGAGCTTTGGTTGTCAGGATTCAATGTAGAAAATACTCCTCTGCTTGTTCGGAGAGGAGCGTTGTCAATAGTCACCTGTGCTCGCTAACATGGCAATGCTGCATGCTGTACACTTTTTTGCGCCCAAACACCACGCTATGCAGAATTTCCAAAATTGTACAAATCCACCGATGGCTGGAAGATGTGGCGGAAGAGGGGAGAAGTTGCAGTTTGCAGTCGAACGCACATGAAGGCGCGTGTGTCGGTCCTGGCTCAGGTACCAGTGTCGGTCGCAGGTTGTAGAGGTGTCATTTTCCGCCTGACACGGTTTAGCATTTCATTGATCAGTCTTTGTACATTTTTGGCTTCCAACCTTCTCGCAGCTCTTTCTCCATCTGGGCTTTCCTCGCAGCGTCACGAACTTCAGCCTCTATGCGTTCTCGCGCTCGTAAGATCTTGGATTGCAGATAGAAACTTCCGCCCTGTTTGGGATCATTCAGGTCGTACAGCTTCTTGAAACGTTCCATCACGCCTTCCATGTTGACAATACCCCCCTGCGGCGGCTTCACGTTGAGAATCTTGCAGGCTTCGTCGAGGGTGAGGCCGGCCATGCCAGCGGTCCGTAGGGCTCCAGGGTCATCTTTGGCTGCGGCACGGGCATATGCCGACGAAGCTTGTGCTTGTTTGTAGGCTTCAGCGAACGCTCTTCCAAACACCCGACTTCCAGTGAGCACGATCTGTGCTATTAACCGATGTGCCTGATGGGAATGCTGTTAACTACCGGTACCCTTGCGCATCGTCGCCTTGCTCAGACTACTTACCATTTTGATGTGTGGACAGCACGGCCGGCGCTCAAGTAAACCAGCGACGGACGAACAAAAGAAAAGAGCGACAACGTCGATGCTAGAAGCTGATGATGATGCTGGTGACTACGACATTGTCAATACTTGTACAGCAGCATGAAGACGGAAATCTTTCTAGCCCAGTGGAGGATGGTGTCTACCGCGGCAGGAACAGGCGATCTCAGCCTCGCCTTACTCGCTAGATCTTTCTACCTTTAATAGTTTAGTCGTGGATTGTCAGTCACATGTTCACATCACGTGTGAGGCCGTCACGCACATGCCTTTTGTCCGACATGTCTACGGCATTACGATTGATGTTGCCGTGCCTAAAAGAAGTGCCCAGATCGCGACTTCCTCACTCTCGTCACCATGCCTTGGCCGAGTGAAGTCTATCAGCCTTTCCACTCTCCCACTGACAGTCTTGAAGTCACAGGCTAAAAGTCGTTTGGCGCATCTGGGTTTCAGTCCAAGCGAACGCCCATTAGTGTGCCTTGTGCTGCTCGTTTCGGCTTTGGCAATGACGAAATCGTACATGTTGTATGGCAGCATTCGGTAAGGTCTTTCTTTCCGGCCATGACGGCGGCAAAAGATATACTCATTATATTGCTCTATTTCGTCGTAACAGTCTGATCATGGTGTTGAGTGATTCTGGTGTTATGAGGCTTCTAACTCGGCGCCACAGACACTCCCTGGCTGTCCCACATGTCCAGATCAGCGACCAGTAGCCAACCATCCGACCATGGGCCTGCCTCTCCCGGCGCCACATACGATCCCAATCCGCCCACCGTCGCAGTCTTCTCGCCGTCGACCACCTCGGGCTATTCAGCTTCGGCCAAACAGCGCTCGACCGTCATCGTCCACAAGAAATCGCCGCTTCTGCTTGCAACCCCTCCACAGATCACCAGAGCACTAGCACATTCGCATCCTTTCCTCCTTCCACTGAACAAACTTCTTGGTCTACTATCATGGACAACCGCCGATCCGTGGGAGTCCTTCCTCCTCGTCGCTCTCTTCTGGGCCATCACCCTCTACGGTGATGATGTCTTCAAGTACGGAGGGCCCATCATTCTCGTCACCTTCATCATCGTGGGCATGTACTCGCGGAGGTACTCTCCTCTGTCCTCTACCAGCAAAACAGGAGAGAAGCTAGGCAACAAGAGACGCCAGTCCGATACAACTCCTCAACATAAGTCGTTGGATGAGATTGTGGAAACCCTGCAAGAGCTCACAGGCCGATGCAATCTTCTGTTAGAGCCCTTTCTGGTCATGACCGACTTCCTTTCCACCCAAAGGACGGCCACTTCGGCAACAACACGTCCTGCCCTGACCACGCTCTTCATCCGTATCCTACTTGTCACGCCCGCCTGGATCTGCTTGACTCTACCTCCATTCTATATCCTGACTCCTCGAAGGATTATTCTGATTACAGGCACCATCATTCTCTCCTGGCACAGTCGACCTGCTAAGATTACGAGGGTCATTTTGTGGAGAAGCGTTCTTCTACGTCGACTTGCCTCTCTCGTCACCGGCCTCAACTTTCCCACTCCTCACTCCGATGGTCGCCCACCCCTCCCACGAAGGAAATCTCAAGTCAACCACGCTCTGGAGGTGGCCACCAAGACTCGTTCCCCCGGCGTGAGGTTCACTTTCATCCTCTACGAAAATCAACGGAGATGGATAGGTCTCGGCTGGACCACCAGCCTGTTCTCTGGTGAACGTGGTCCGTGGACAGACGAACATCTCAATCCCGCACCATCCAAAGACGAATTCGAGCTGCCGGATGTGGATGGTGGCATCGCCCGATGGAGGTGGCTTGACCACTCCGAGTGGCGTATTGATGGAGGAGATGCCAAACAGCACAAACGATCCGGCTCAAAGACTGGTCCCGCGGGCACCACCTCTCCCACCTCTCCAGGGAAAGACGGAGAAGAGACGGATGGAGGCGGCTGGATCTACTACGACAACAAGTGGTCTGATGGGAGGACCGACGATGGATGGGGCCGATACACCCGACGAAGGAAGTGGTACCGCGATGCCGAGTTGGTCGAGGTAACTCCGAGCACTGAGAATAGCCCTGCGCCGACCTCGGTCAATTCAGACGAGGAGGCCGAGAAGATTCGAAAAGCAAAAGCATACGCCAATTCTCTAAACAGCCCCGATCTTGCAGATAGTGTCGCCACCATCAAACCTCCACAAACTCCAGTACGACCTTCGCACTCGCGATCGACGTCTTTCAACAATGCCTCGCCCACTAGCAAAGACAATAGTGCTGGAAAGGACAAGAAAAAGAAAGGCTGGTTCGGGAGAAAAAGGAGTGATTCCAAATCCTCGTCGAGCAAGAACACAGCAACCACGACGACGAGCACACATAGCCGAGACGGTCCCCACGACGATGTGTACGACCAGTGGCGCGATACGGGAGCTGGCACCCAAAGCGGCATCTCGATCAATGAGGACGTTGCTCTTGGCTTGAGTTGACAGCATGCTACAGATTCAGAGCCTATCAATGAAGCTCTTCCAACTTCCTTCTCTTCAACTTCTCGCAGAGCTCGCTCAATCTTCTGTGCATTTCAAATATCTCCTCTCTAACTGCTGCCCGATGCAAGTTCCAACGCTGGTGCGGAGAGGCCAGGTCACCCAAGCAGTAACACTTTACGTTCCCTCAAGGAAATTGTAACCTCAAATCACAGCGTGGCATAGTCACCTAAAGCGTATGTTCCGCACCAGTTTTCGTGGGTAAGGTTACATCCTAGTATTCCCCAGAGCCGCTGCTATCAGCCTAAATGCTCGCTTCCCTGTGAACCTGACGCCAATGAACATTCATACCCGCACCTCCTAGTGCTTGTAATGCTTGTCGGTCGCCCCATAGCTTGAACTCTCCCTCATCTCCGTTGCCTGAAGACCATGGCAGGATATGCAACTCCAACTACATACAACACACGATCCCTTATTGGCGGGCAGTCCATTCGACGTTCCATCAGATCTCCGTCATTGAGCTTTACCCCGGACTACTCAACTGCCGCATGATGGCAAATGCACTGGGGCACCCGCTCCGGACCCAAGCAGGCCAGCATAAAATCCCTATGAATCCTTTGGCTTTTGTATTCTTTTGCTGTTCTTCCAAATTGGACCATAGCCATCGTCACTCTTACTTGCGATCAGAATGGGCTTCCTTCAGAAGATTGTTCGGAACGATGCGATGAAAACAGATCCTCATGAGATATACAATTGGAGGGTATTTGCACTGGCTTGTTCGGTACGCCGGAGCGACGCGTTGTCGTAGAACCGAACACCAACTAACGCTTGATCAGGCATGTTTCGGGGGCACGCTCTTCGGAATGGACATTGGAATCATAGGTGGTGTTATCACCATGCCTAGCTTCAAAGAGTTCGTTTGTCCCGACAATGTCAACGCTCAGCACTGATATTCCGACTAGGGAGTACGGCCTTTCTCACCTTTCTCAGCTAGCGCGATCCAATCTTTCGGCCAACCTGGTCTCCGTCATGCAAGCAGGAGCGTTCGCTGGTGCACTGCTCGCAAATCCCTTGGCTGATAGAATCGGCCGCAAAGCCGGTCTTCTAGTCGTCAGCGTTTTCGCTTTCATCGGTGGCATTCTTCAAGGCGTCGCCTTCGGTCACCTATCCTGCTTCTATATTGGCCGTTTCATTGAAGGCCTCGGTCTCGGAGGTGCAACCATGGTCGCACCTACCTATGTTTCCGAGAATGCTCCTCGCAGCATCCGTGGCCTCCTGATAGGTTTCTACCAACTGTTCGAAACTCTAGGCGCCATGACCGCCTTCTTCATCAATTACGGCTCCCTCTTGCACATGAAAGGCCACGGCCAATTCATCGTCCCTTTGTGTATGCAGGCACTGCCCCCTTTCCTACTCTTCTTCAGCATGCTTCTTTGTCCAGAGTCACCTCGCTTCCTGGCAAAGCAAGATAACTGGGACCAGGCGTCGAAGGTGCTTTCCACCGTTCGTCATCTGCCGGTAGAGCATCCCTACATCCAGGCAGAGCTCCACGAGATGCGGGCCCAGCTCGAGAAGGAGCGAGAATCTGTGCATGGATCGGGCTTTTGGGCCATTCAGAAAGAGTGCTGGTTGATCCCAGGCAATCGAAACAGAGCGCTCCTCTCCATCGGCTTAATGATTTGCCAGCAAATGACCGGCACCAACGCCTTGAATTATTACGCGCCCACCATCTTCAACAACCTTGGCATCACAGGAAATGCGCAGTCGCTTTTTGCGACCGGAGTATACGGCATAGTCAAAGTCGTTTCTTGTGCCATCTTCATCACCTTCCTCGCAGACACGCTGGGCCGACGTTGGTCCTTCATCTGGACCGGGATTCTTATGTCAATTCTGATGTTTTACCTGGGATTCTACGTCCGCTTCGACCCTCCCGTCGCAGGCGCCTCGGTCCCAGCTGCTGGGTACGTCGCTCTCGTTGCTATCTACCTCTTCGCAGCCGGGTTTCAGCTCGCATGGGGTGGAGGGGTATGGATCTACGTGGCCGAAATCCCGACCGCACGTCTACGAGGCTTGAACGTTGCCCTGGCAGCTGCGACACAGTGGCTCTTCAACCTCGTCATTGCCCGCTCCACTCCAGTGATGCTCCAGACTCTCGGCTCTCACGGATATGGTACGTATATGTTGTTTGGCTGCTTCAATGCCGCCATCGTTGTGGTTGCCGTGCTTTTCGTGAAGGAGACCAAGGGCGTGAGCTTGGAGAGAATGGACGAACTGTTCGGTCTGACGCGGCTAGACAATGCCGAAGAGCTCGGCAAGGCCGCACGGATGGGCCTCGAGCATGCCGAGCACACTGAACACGTCGATACTCGACCCCAAAAGAGACTATAGCAGTCGAGGATGACCTAACAAGGAGAAGAACGACTGAGAAGAGGAAGTTGGCCAAGACACACCTTACCGAGGAGCGGTATACTACTACATAACCCCTGTATACGATTATTGGATGATAGCGGCATCAATAGAGGACGCATCTCCGAGTCAACACTGCAGCTGAGCCACATCATTCATACATCACCACCACCCTTTCCAAGCATCGAGGTGTTTGAAACGTCCCCCTCATCCACCTCTTTCCCTCTCGCTGCAATCTGTCGGTCTCTGAGAGAATACTGTATGAGAGTAACGACACAAGTCGCTCGGTACTGGTGCCGGTATGGCGCTCCAAGAATTCCTCAAACTGCCGAAACACGAACTTACCGCACATCCTGCCTTCACTTGACACTATTCCGCCTGCTCTGCCTCCCCTTGTTCCTCATATCTGTTACTTTGCATGTACTGTGTGACTTTGATGAACTGTATTTTGGTGCTTCTGTTTCTTTTTCCTTTCTTCTGTCGTCTTCACTCTAGTTGACTACCGTTAATATGGTGCTTCTCACCTCGAGTCGCTTCAATTTGCCTCCTGTGACTTTACCTTCTTTTCGAGACCTATCTCTTTTGTGTGTGTGTGTGTGTGTGTGTGTGAGAGAGAGAGAGAGAGCTCTAATTCACGCAAGCAGGATAACAGGGCCGCCCGCAAAACTAAACTGATGCATTCAAAGAAGTGTGCTAAAATACAGGGTTGTTGCTTGGAAAATTACTTGCTCGACACTATCGATAATCCTTCTGCTTCCTTTTATACTATACTGAACCTACAGGATAGAGCTGTGTGATTGGATGTTTCGCCAAAACTAACTTCACATGTAATTATCACCAGGATCAAAGCTCTCGCTTGCTTGCACGACCTGTCTGCATCCTCTGCCATGAATCCACCGTCAGCGCGAGGGTGTCTCCCGGATCAACTCCCAGAGCATCAAAACCGGTAAAGTCGCTATAGTGGAAGCCCATGAGAATCACCAAGTAGGCCATGACGAGTATACTGCCTTTGAAGTAGTTACTTTTGCCTTCCGAGTTGACGTAGCTGAGCAGGAAGACACACAGAATCACAGTCACCATGTCCCATTGCGGGAAGATGAGGTTGAAAGTGTAGTCGGCAAGCGGACCTGCAACTTGCGACTGGTACACGGCGCTGAATAGGACCAATGCTGGAGCCTGGAGAAGCGCTACTTGCAGGACGTAGGCAGAACCGATTTCCATCGACAACGCAATGTTTCCGTTCATCGCGAACGAGATGGCATTAAGAAACTCGGTAGTGTTCGGAACAAGAGCAAACAGCGTAATCCCAAGGAACTTCTCATCGACTTCGACCGACGACAAGATCACATCAACCGTGTCGACCAGGATCTCAGCAACCGCGGCATATGCCAAGGTGGCTGTGAGAAGAATTGCCGCTGACTTCGTGCGTGACCAGTTGGGGGCATCATGTCCACCTCCTTGCTGGCCTGCATCATGAGCCTCAGTAGCAATTGCAGCCTGCTCGGCGGCTCGACTGGCATCGAAGATGGTGTCTAGACGCGCGTTTGATGGTCGTCGTTTGTCAGGCTTGCCTGTGTGCGAGATCATGTAGGACGTTTGACGTGGATGATTTACAGCATCTCTGGCGGCGACTGTGGCAGCTGTGGAAGCCAGTGCCGCGACCTGTCGGAGCAAGGTTTGACTCTCCTCTTCGGAAAGACCAGGAACCACCGGCCGGGCTTCCGGACTTGTCGTACCAGTCGGAGACTTGACACCGGGCGGAACAAGATGCGGCAACGTGTTGATAGTGCCATGATCGTGCGTTGCAATGCCATCTTCTCTCGCGAGTGTTGGCACAGCTTCAGTGATACTTCCTCCCTCAAGTCCAGCTAACCGCAGAGACTGTCCGAGGATGCGTTTGTACAGCTGTGAGTCCTTAATTGCTGGCTTTGGAGTATGCGAACCATGAGGAGGGAGGGTCTGTGAGGCACCCAAGCTCTGACCCCGAGTATCGGCTGGGCTCACCTCTGTGGTTGGCACATGTGGCGCAGGCTTTTTCTCGTCGATTTCAGTTTGCCAGATAACGGCTGCGTGCGTGCGAAGGGTGAACAGTAGACCAATTACGTAGGACAGGAAGAGAAGGAAGGCGGCGATCCAACAGTAAGGACGAACAGCTTGAACAAAGAAGGCATCGTCGGGGGCAGCAATTTGGCGGAAATAGCACTGCCGGCAGTCTCTCGGCTCATCGTCCGGGCCGGTATTGCACGATCTGCAGATCAGTTCGTGTGCTCCGTAAATTTTGTAGAACAGAGTTGGCCCAAATGCTGCAATCATAGCAAAAAGCAACATGGTAGACGTTGCACTCGCTGATTTAACGTTAAAGCGTTGAGTCTTCCTCCTGATGGCACCAAAACACATGGAAAGACCTGGAAGAAGGAGGATGCCGGCAAAGATGCTGCCCACGATGCTACCTTCCACAAGGCGGCCCTTGCCCTGCTGTAAGGCTACACAATAGAGGTAGACCTCAACAATGGTTGAGAAAAAGGCATTTATGACGGCTCCCAGTCCCATCGAAGATTGTGCTGAGATGGATGCAACGGCTTGACCAATGAAATACGCCAGTGGTATGATCGAAATCAGACCTAAGAAGAACATTAGAGCTGGGCTGGTAATCCAGGTATGAAGGCCCAGGAGCTCCCCGATAAAGAAATAGTCGATTATGACGAAGGCGACGATGGAGAGGAAATTGATGAGGAAAATATTGGTGCCGTCGACTGTATACTTCCAGTACTTGAGGCCAGCAGCCCGATAAGTACACAAGATGATGGAAGATGGCTTGGTTGAGTCCCGGGCATATGAGACATCAGGGTGGAAGGTCAGCGCTAGTGGGCGCTTGCGCAGGTGGTGAAAGAGGATGAGGAGCGCTCGTCCCATAGGGATCCAGAAGACCATGAACCAGCAGAGGAGAGCGACCAAAAGCATTAGCGGGGCAACAAAGCCGTAGAAGAAGGTGAAGAAGACAATGCGACCCAGGGTCCATTGGCCACGACCGAAGAGTCTACGTTTCCTGGCTATTGGGTCGGAATCGGGTTGATCAGCTCGACCGTTTCTGCCGAGCAGACTGTCCCGTTCACTCGCTGAATCAACACTGTTTCGGTGTCTACCGACGATGGAACCGGAGTGAGTAATGTCGGCGCCGAACATGAGTCGACCATATTCTAGGTCACCACTCTGCCATCTCTCGTATTCACTAATACTTCGACCCTCTCCTTCGTCCTCTTCGGCATAGTTGTCGTCTTGTTCTAGCTTCACGAATTGACCAAATGGCCAGAAGAGGTAGCCAGCCAATCCTGAGAAGGTTCTCCCGTACGCCACGGCACTTGGCTCGAAAGAGAAGGCGAAGCAGACAAGGGCGGCCAGAGCAGCGGCAGCGGCCAACCACCAGCCAAATAAGATTGTCCACAAGAGGTTAAAAGACCACAGCCATTTGCTAACGATCTGGGAGGGTGATGAGTGGATGTCTTCTTCAGCGTTTTTCTCAACCGATCTATTCTTCTTGTATAAGGCTGGTTTCCAGATTCTGATACCGAAGGGATGGGTCGCGTTTATGGCAAGCTGTCGATCTTTGAGGGTGAAGCTTTCCGCGTCGCTAGCGTCACCATCGTCCTCCTCTTCAGCGGCACTGAGCACATCTTCCTCATCAGCATCGTCCGCTTCTGCTGAGAGCTGGGCTGGATCAATCTCAGTTTGCCTGTCGAGGGTGGCTCCATCCTCCCCGTCATCTGCATCTTCTACTTGCGAATCGACCCGTGGCAGGTTGGGAACGTGGATAGTCCGCTTTCGGAGGGTGTTCGACCGGGTCAGGTGAGGGAAGCTTTCATGGGGAGGCCATTCTCTGCTCTGTTGTTCACGATCTTCCTCGACCTCTGAGGGATCGTCATCGACGGAGAAATGCTCGCCTCGATGTGGGAGTGATCTTCTTGCAGCGGATTGTCTCCGTGGAGCAGGAGGTCTTCTTTGCGTTCGAGACGGCTGAGGGGACATGGGGAGGTTCTCCTCATTGGGGCGGTCTCTTCTGATAGCCGGAGAGCTCGGACCACGAGAGAGTGGCACACGTCGTCGTACGGAACCAGGATCTGCGGAATCGAGGGTTCCTTCACATTCAATCCAAGTTAGTTGGGCATCTGTAGAGTTGGATCAGCACATACCATATTCCCGACGAGCATCTAGTGCAGAACTTTGATGCGTAGAGGTCGCCGGCCTCACCGTGTCTGAAGAATTGGCTTCCTCTTCCTCTTCCTCTCGTATGGATGGCGGTTGAGAAGGACGCCTGGGAGTTAACGAGTCGGATGTCCTAGGCCTAGAATCCGGTGTCATATCGGCAGCGTTGTGAACCTTGCAGGTGATAAATCGCGGACTGTTCAGATGTTCATTTCTCACCACCTCCCTAGAAATGAAGTATAACGCGACGCTCGAGCCAGCCAAGCGTTGAGCTGAGCCTGACTTGCGGCCCTACCCGGTTCGTACGGGTAATAGCTCAAAACAAAATGATGCAAAGAACAGCTAATCCAGTCAAGTCAGATGATCGAAATGTAGCGTAGAATGGAGCTGAGGGATGTCAGATGCTTCGACTGAAGTCTGTGCGTGGGAAAGTTGACCGCAATGCACGTGCATCAACTTAGAACATCCCGTCGTCGTGAGAGCAGGGTATCAAGATTTCACTTGGTTTCGATTAATTAAGTCGACACAATAGGCGGCTGGCTTAAGATCCTCCTTCCGTGACTCGTTGTATTCTGAAAACTTGAATCAGACTCGAGAGCAGGAAGCAGCGACGACCCGAGCAAGCACCTGCACATGTGCAGCCAAAATCTGTAAACGCGAGGAACCTACTAGTGGACATATAATAGAGATCAAAGCTCGGGCCCTAAAACCTTGTTTGGAGTGCCACTGGCACCGGAGAAGGTGGAGTTCTTTAGACTTATCCGCCGCAATTTAGCGCAGTCTAATTACGCACTCCCAAAGTATGTACTGTTTGCCAATTCTGGGCGTTGCTTTAGCCTCACTCGCCTCAGCCGATGACCGGATAATGGTTACGTAGGGCACCTTGGCAGATCCTTGGAAGTGACCGACGCGATGGGGAGCCCCGTGGAGGCTGACATAAGGTACCTCCGTAGAATGCCTGATCAAGATGAAAAGACAGAAACGCAGCTATTATACCCCACAGCAATCGCGCCTTCCACAGTGGGTAGCCACCCATGCCGCACTAGCCGGCACTGAACTTTAAACTTGATGCCTGACAATATCATCGAAATGCCATTTCTTTCTCTTCCTTTGACTATACTTCGGCAGCTTCAATTTCAACTTGCTATCTTCTACGTTCACTAACATCACTTAGATCCTACCTTTTTTATTCAACATCTCACCGATAGATAGACTTCCTGACCGCCCTGTGGAACACGATGGCCACTCCCAGCGCTCACAAAAGACTCACAAGAGAGTATCAGAACATTCAGAAAGACCCTCCTCCATACATCGTGGCTCACCCCTCAGAGTCGAACATACTAGAGTGGCATTACATCCTTACTGGCGCGCCAAAGACGCCCTACGAAGGTGGACAATACTGGGGTTCTCTTGTGTTTCCCCCGGACTATCCGTTTGCGCCTCCTGCCATTCGAATGCACACTCCAAGCGGTCGTTTTCGTCCCTCTGAGCGACTATGTCTTAGTATCAGTGATTTCCATCCCAAATCCTTCAATCCCGCCTGGTCGGTGGCCACCATCCTCAACGGCCTGCTTTCTTTTATGAATAGCGAAGAGATGACTGCCGGCAGTATAAGCAACTCCCCTGCGGAACGAAGATTCTATGCTGCCAGGTCAAGATGGTGGAATACTACTGGTGGAGGCTCAGCTACAGCCCCCACTCCTGGTGTCCAGCATACTACAAAAGGCGTGGGCAACATTAAAGCCGGCGACGGAGGCCTCAAATTTCGTGCTGAATGGCCGGACGAGGATGTGGAGAACTGGAACTGGATTACGGAGAACCGGATCGATCCAAAAACCGGCAAGTGTCTGCCAGACCCTCCTGGACACATTTTCCAGTGCTCTCCGGAGACCGCTGCCCTTCGTCGAAGACTTGGCGGCGCCACTTCTTCTGGCGCACTTGCTACAGGAGGTGATGTCGTCCGCGAAGCCGGTCAGGGGTGGCTGACCAAGCGAAATCTGTGGTACGCAGCTGCTGCTTTCATGTTATATGTAATTCTAGTTCGAATATTTGGTGAAGTCGATTGATACTACACAACACTTCACGCTAGCACGCTCGACTCGTTTCGCCGACCTTCATCTAACACTTGACACGAATCGCCTGTCGATGATCCAAAACCAACCAGAAGTCTCTGTCTCGAAACATCGAACAAGGTCAGCAATAGCAAGCATTGAGCAAGACAACATCTGAGGGAGAGTTTGCATCACAAGTTGAACTGTACTGGATGGCGTACTGTACTCCGACTCCTTGATCTGGCAACTAAAAAGGTCATTCGGACGGGCTATCCATCCTAAGTGATTGACCGGTCACTCTACTATAGTACCCTATGATCCAACCCTGCTCACGAATTAAATGCAAAATTCATACGAAGCAGACGCCTCTAGACTTTTGGACAGCTTGTTGCTTCGAACATGCATCAAGTACCTGTTAAATACAGCCACGCAGTCTACAATAACAAAAGCTTCGCGACGCCAACGCAATGTTACATACTGTACCGTCCCTTGACGTTGGATGGTTAGGTCTCATGTGGAGGTACAACACGAAAACGCCAACCTCAATGTCACACTCCATTAATGATGGTATTGAGGATGACAGCAGACTTGGGCCGCCAATGAATTCAAATCGTCTCGCTCGCACGACGGCTTCGCCGATATTTAGTATCCCGTTACAATTTTGTTCACGTACTGCTGATTCTGTCCAACTAGCATTCCAGCCACGGGTCAGAAAGTAGCTCTTTAGCCGTGGCCCGATCTTCTGGGAGCCAGGTCAAGATTCTGCCCACGAATTTAAGGAACTTCCCCTTGTCCTCTCCTTCTAGCACGGTAATGGTATCCCCAAGGCTTAATTTGCTTCTAGGTGAGATATTAGATGATAGGAGCACACCTGCTTTTGAGTTAGTTACTCAAAGTTTCAGAATAGCAGTAGTTACTTGAATGCAAACAATACCTTTGGGGGAGAAGTATTCACTCGTAGCTCTTCCACGACGAAGGAGTTCTGTTGGCGGACTCCCCAAAAAAGCAATCATCTCTTGCAGATGTAGCTCAGCTCGGTATCTGTCGCCTTCCGGGTCTTTGGCCTGAAATAGTATCTGCCGTTCTAGGAGGTCCCATATCTAACACATATACCCGGGAGTATCAGTGGGAGCACTTCAAAGCACATCTGCACACGGTATAGATGGACAGCAGAAATTTAGAACGTACCATCACTCCAAGATTCCATATATCGGTGGGGAACGACCAGCCCGCGCCCAGGATCACCTCTGGGGCTTGAAATAGAGCTGGCTGGATGGGATGGTAATGGGGGCCCGGTGAGGGTACAGCGAGGCCAAAATCTGAAATCTTCGGCTCACGAGGAACTCCGCGCAACTGGCCAAAATTTCGTGACAGATAGATCAATCGACCATCGCCTACCTCTTTCGTCGGTGCGGGATCACTCCTTTCATGTTCCACCATCTCTTTAATTACTCCATTATCTTCAATGCCAACCAGAATATTATCCGGTTTTAGATCTAGAGGTGTATGTCAGTTTCATACATAGAAAATGAAGATTTGAGTATATTAATGTACCAGTATGTATGATATGGCATTCTTCGTGAAGGTAATTCAGGCCTTTAAGAAGAATCAAGAGTATCGCCTTCAATAGGTCGGGCGTAACTCGCTCGTCTTGTAGACGTCTCTGAAATGTTGCTAAAGTTTCTCGCATAGGATGATACAAATGACACATGTGATTCCCAGATGGGCCGTTGACGATGAAGGAACCTTGTACCGTCCTCACGTACTGAAAGCCGTCATGATTTGGGTTGGTATTCTTCAATATTTGCGAAATGTCCAGCTCGGAGATTTTCTGGGACTTTGTATAGTCTTTCGTGAGTATCTTGAGTGTGTAAAACTTGTCGCCGAACAATTTCCATCTGGAGAGGTCTAAATAGGTGGGAAGGTAGGGAGTGCTTGTCAAGTTGTCATCTTCTCACCGATTAACATCCTTCACAAGCCACACTGTAGATGCGGTTCCGTAACCCAATTTGGCCGTAATCTCATATCTCCCACCATAAACCTGGCCAGTTTTGACGGGTAAAAAGTTTTGAGGGTAGTAGCCAGGTGTTGTTTCTTCCTGAATGGGGTGAGAAATTTGAGAGATAGTGTTTTTGGCGACTCGAACAACAGCATGGGCAACACGTCGTCTTGCTGCAGCATTACAGATGTTCAGGTTCATGTACTGGTGGGGGTGGTGCAGAGCAAGCGACATGTTCACTTTTGTAATGAATCAGAAAGCTTACCAGATGACGGGCATGGAGTGCCTAGTGGAGACGTTTTAAACTCTTACTATATCGGGATTAGTGGGACGATGAATATCATTTGGAAAAGAACGCATTTTGGCAAGATAACGCACGCACAGCAATTGCAAGCAAATCCAAGCTGCCAGAAAATCGACATAGCCGAAGTCCAGTGTTCAATCCATTCACACGCAGAGAAAATGACTGACCTACAGTCTTACAGAGGCCAACCGCACAAATCAAAAGATCCAAAGAACATATTTCAGTAACCTTGCTCGACAAAGAAGGAAAGAGAGTCACATCAATGCACATCTATGCAGACGGCTCGGGAACGTGTTCCAAACAGAAATACAACTGATAGGAATCAATATGATCTTGAGGGACAGTTCGAAATGACAAATGCCAAGCCACACTTGCTCCAACCGAGCACCTCCAAGGAGGATAAGATCTGAGCTGATTGTACGGTTCTACCGAAAAGAGAGGCGCACTCCCTTTCTTACATAATGTCTCCGGAGTTCAAGGTGGTTCACGTTTTGTATTCTTATGTAACAATTGAGCAACCACATGTATTCCCCTCTAGAATCGATAGTCTCCATTTCTCTTGGAATGGCCTCATTAACGATCAATGATTGCTGCAACACCGATTCCTGAGTCCTAAATGGCCAAAATCTGACACCAGCTATTTATAGATTGACGTCACCGGTGCCCTCTTTAGGTACGCCCCCGCGCTGTGACCTCGACTTGTCTTGGCATCTTGGGTACGAAGTACACGCGACTACCCCATACAATCTACCGCTAGTTGTCATCGACATTGAACTATCTCGTCTACTTGTGGATTTGATTGGACCTACTACAAGTTGCAAGTACAAGCACGACAGCTTGGGAAGAACGTCGCGCCAGCCACCAACATGAGACGACGAATGAAGATAGAATTTCGACCATGTTCGAAAGACCTTTGGACAACTGCCGGCCCTCATTGGCCGAAAAGTGACACCTTACGTCTGCACCTTCACTCAGCCAAGAAATAAATAAAATAGGATGCTCAACCTAATCTCGAAAGCTTGTCAATTCTTGCCAGCATCTTGAATCTCTCGGCTGGTGACCTTTTGCTTCCCAACCCGGCAGACTCGTTTTCTTGAATCTTCATCCAAGCTGCCGTAGCCATGCATTACAGCAGTGAGCTGCTTGTGGCCGCCACCACATGTCTGGCTTTTGCTTCTGCAATGTTGCCAGGACCTAAGATCCACAAACCTGGGTATTCCAGGGTGATGCAGGTTACCAAAAGACAGCTGCCAGCTGAACCAGTCGGGGTGCAGCAGCTTACCAGCCCTTCCGGCATTAACATCACGTACAAAGATCCTGGTGCAGAAGGTGTTTGTGAAACCACTCCAGGTGTGAACTCTTATGCCGGCTTCATCAACTTAGCCCCTGATGTGCATAGCTTTGTGAGTGCTCACATCCAATGATACTGCTCCTGCCGCATACTGACGGTCTGCAGTTCTGGTTTTTCGAAAGTAGAAGCGACCCCGCAAACGATCCCGTCACCCTTTGGCTCAATGGAGGTCCTGGGAGCGACAGTTTGATTGGTCTCTTTCAAGAACTTGGACCATGTAATGTGACTGAAGACCTGGTAACGCAACTGAATCCATATGCATGGAATAATGTCTCGAACATGCTTTTCTTAAGCCAGCCTGTGGGTGTCGGTTTCTCTTATGCAGGAAAAGAACCAGGATCACTGGACCCGTTCTTTAACAACTTTTTGAACGCCTCAGAAGCTCCAGTCGACGGTCGCTACCCAGTCATTGATAACACAAAGATTGACAGTACAGAACTTGCAGCTGTGGCAGCATGGGAGGTCATTCAAGCATTTTATTCAGCGCTACCCCAGCTAAACTCAAATGTGACTTCGAAGACTTTCAACCTGGCCACTGAAAGTTATGGGGGTGAGTATCGACAATTCAGTTGATCGGTATATGCTCATAAGGTTACCAGGCCACTATGGTCCAGCATTCCTCAGTTATTTCTACCAGCAGAACCAGCTTATTTTGAACGGTAGCGCAGAAGGTGTGCCTCTCGAGTTCAATTCTCTGACGATCATCAATGGAATAATCGATGCGTTTATACAAACACCGTATTATCCGGAATTCGCAGTCAACAACACCTATGGTATTGTGGCATACAACCAGTCCATCTACGACTACACCCAACTCGCCCTCTATTCCCCAAACTTTGGCTGCTTATTCCAGATTATCAGTTGCTACCTGACCGACCAAACCAGCTTGGTGGGAAATGCGGTGTGTGCAGCAGCATCCAACCAATGCCGTGACAATGTCGAAGTACCATACTATGTATTCGGAGGCCGTGGGGTATACGACATTCGACATCCCTTCAACGACTCTACACCACCAGACTACATGATCGACTACTTGAATCAGGCCAGCGTTCAAGAAGCTCTAGGCGTTGACACCAACTACACAACTCTCAGCAACACCAACATATTCTACGCGTTCCAGCAAACTGGGGACTTTGTCTACCCCAACTTCCTGGAGGACCTTGAAGATCTTCTCGACTCTGGCATTAGAGTTGCGCTCATATATGGCGATGCAGACTACATATGGTACGGTTGCCTTTTCACCCTTCTTGCCCCCTCTTGATCTCTGCCTATACGGCTATGCTAACGTGCTCGCTCGCTCGATAGCAATTGGTATGGTGGCGAAGCTGTCTCCTTGTACACAGACTACGCCTACACCGCCGAATTCAACGAGGCCGGATACACGCCACTTCTCGTGGATGGCGTCCAGTACGGCGAAACACGAGAATTCGGCAACTTTTCCTTCACCCGCGTCTACGAAGCCGGCCACGAAGTCCCCTACTACCAGCCGGTCGCTTCGCTGCAGCTGTTCAACCGCACCATCAACGGCTACGACATAGCGACCGGCACGGAGAAGATCAACGCCAACTACAGCACCAACGGAACTGCTGAAACGACGCACACCGCATCCGCTCCACCGCTGCCGTCCAGCGCAACGGAGAGCGGTGGTGGTGGTGCTGCATCCGAATCTGCACTAGAACCCAGCGTGCCTACTGCCTCTGTCTCGAGGAATAAGCGGGCGAGGTACGAGAAGAGAAACTCACTTGTGGGATTGATGCCATCGTGGTGAAGAGGGTGGGGCGTGGGTCACAGAGAAAACGATGGCGTTGATGTGGAAAATTCACTTGATCCAGGGACGACGACACGGCAAAGCTTAATAGTTACGCTCTAATGAGTCTCATGAAAGCGATGAATTTGAGGTAATGAGTGCTGATTGAACCGAACACGAACACGAATGAATAATTAAAGAAAGGCGAGTTGCTACAATACAACACTCGAGAAGTTTTTACCCTGGTTTTGCCCTTTGTGCGTTTCTTTGGTTCAGAAATTCGACGCTGGGCCAGCCATATTACCGGCGTTGGCCGTGTTTCGGTCTGGGAGAGGTTTCCGTAATGGACTGCTTGCTATGATGCTATGTGATCGACTTTTGACCGATGTAAATGCTTTTATTGCACATGAGACTACAGATGCCGTTTGAGTAGAGGTTCAACACTAGAACAAACATTGGGGCCCGCGGCCGGAACACATATCTGACTTCCAACTTCCCCTGCCAATTCGACCCATCAAACCCTTTGTTGGATAGCTCAAAATTTCAGCCATATGTATTGGTGAGGCTTCATGTGGATTCCGGCATCCTTTAGATTGATCATACTTTCGGTAATCAAGTCTCTGGCGTTATCTGGCATTCCCATGAATCGATCACGTCCAATCCACTGGTAGTCATCACTGAAGTTGCACAAGCACAACACCGTCGCCTTCGCGCCTGGTCGCTGGTATCCCAGAATAGCAGGGTTACCAGTGAAAAACCCTATCGCACGACCGCCGGCGAGTTCTTCGGTAGATTTACGCAGGTCAATCAAGTGCTTGACACCTGCATATACCCTTCCAGGAACAGTCGTAATATCGTGGCGTTGAGCGTAGTTCGTTTCCGGGTAGGAGGGTCGGTTCACCCAGCGTGAATCATCCATTTTGCTGGAGTCATTGAGATAGCTATAATCGTTGAGTTGGCCGACTTCGTCGCCCAGGTAGATCAGAGGAATGCCGCCAGAGGACATGGCAATGGAGAAGAGGAGCAAGATGCGCTCGAGCGCACCGTCATGTCCACTTTCAAGGCCAGCGAGCGAGGCAGTGGTGCCCGAGATGCGGCAGTCGCCCGTTCTCGGATTATCTTGAAATGGAACACCTCTGGCGAAGGAGCCTGGGTGGCGGTTGACGAAGAAGGCGTTGAGGAATTTTCGGTGGTTGGTGCCATTCTTGCCTAACTCAGCTGCGTCCTCGTCGGAGAAGGTCCATCCTATATCATCATGAGATCGGACGTAGTTGACCCATGCACAGCCTCGCGGAATATTATGACGGCGTTCAATGGCCTGAGCGAGCAGGCTAGCCTCTCTCGTTGCCAGTGCCTCCCACGCAAGTGCCATCTGCAAGGGATTGTAAGACAGCTGGCACTCGTAGCGATCGATGTAAGACACGACGTAGTCCGGATGGACAATTGCTTCGGACTTGAACAAGACGGAAGGTGCGGCAATTCTGCAAAGAGAATTGAAAGCTCGAAGCAGTTTGTGGACCTCGGGAAGATTCTCACAATCTGTGTTCATGCGTTTCCACATAAAGGCAACTGCGTCCATGCGGAAAAAGTCGACACCAACGTTGGCCAAGTACAACATCTCTCCTGCCATGGCTCGGAAAACAGTTGGATTTGAGTAGTTCAAGTCCCATTGAAAATGGTAGAAGGTGGACCACACGTAGCGACCATCGGGTAGTTGAATGAATGAACCTGGATGGTCGTCCGGGAAGATTTCTCGAGTGTTTCGCTCAAAAGCCATAGGAACATTCCTATCTGGAAATATCCAGTACATTGCTGCATGTTCAGGGTCGCCGGCGATAGCCTTCTTCGCCCATTTGTGCTCATTTGAGGTGTGGTTGAAGACCAGATCAACCACCAAACTTATTCCGGCCTTCCTCAGATCTGCAGCAAGCTCTCGCAACTCTTCGATATCCCCGATGTCCGGATCTACATCTCGATAACTGGACACGGCATAGCCACCATCATTCAGCGGTTTGGGAGACAAGAACAGGGGCATGAGGTGCAAATAGGTCAGACCGAGCTCCTTGAAGTAGGGGATCTTTTCCTTGATGCCTTTTAGATTCTTGGCGTACTTGTCGACGTAACAGACGCCTCCCAGCATCTTGTTCGACATATACCAGTCTGGATCCAGTTCCCTCTGCTTGTCGAGCTTGCGTAATTCTGGATCTCTCTGCTGCCAGCTTTTCCCACACATGGAGATCAGGTCAACCAGTTGATCCAGACAGTCATGTCTGTAGCCATACAATTCTGCATATATGGCAAAGATGGTTATGAAGTTCATATCCAGCCGCGCCCGGAAATGCTCGTCCTTGAGTATCGATTGGCCATCTTCGGTTTTCCCAAGCTCTTGCAAGATGTACGCTTCTGCAGCACGAGCTTGCTGGTCTATGGATAAACTCGTCATGCTCTGAGCCCTTGTCTTCCGAGTTTGTGATGTTCAAGCAATTGAGTAGGTAGGGGGCGCCCTTTGTGTGCGTACAGCTACAATGGAAAAGGCCAAGCAAGGTGAGAAAGTCCTTGGAGGCTACTAGATTTTCTGAGGGACCACAAGCTACATGGGGAGCTCATCCATGCAAAGCACTAGACACATCCACTACATCAGTCTAACAGGTCTGTGCTTTCGGTCGAATTTTACAAGGATAAGAGATCCTGGACTAAAAGGACCTAGCTTCGTCGGAGTGGAGGCGGAGTGAGTTTGAAGCTTGAAGCTTGAAGTTACGTGTTGCGTTGTTGCGTGAGCTCAAGCAGCACCTTTGTGCAACGCACTTTCACAACAATATCCGTATGAGCACCCGGCAGCCTCCTTGCGCACGGCGAAGCCAGTCCTATATAACGATGGAAGGATTGGAGCTGGGTCTGAAACCGTGTTTTAATGGGGATCAACGAGTAGACCAATTCGGGCCGAAGCCAAGATTTTTGAGGCTTAATGAGGTGGCAGGGTCATGTGAGCTTTAGAAGCTGCACAAATTCAGTGGACCCGCCCTGATCTTGCTCTAATTGATGGTTATGTTATCCATGTCAACTCCCGACTACCTTCCATCTACATCTCATTTCTAACAGCCCGTGGACTTGAGTTCGGTGATGTGGCGAGGCGCGGCCGACTCTTGAAAACACTTTCATAGTCAGCATCAAGACCTATGTGATTGTCTTGAGTTATCGGTGTTCCCAGCGATTCTTGTGACCAAGTTCTAGCAAACCTAGGCTGCTGCAATGGCAGATTTATAGTAGTCTTGCTTCTTGTATGCGTCGGCTTTCTGGGGTTCCACTTTGAACGATTTTGATAGATATCCTCTGACACGCCTGTCAACTTTGACGTCAACTGAGGGGTGGGATCGAGAAAAGTTCTCCCATTCGACGAATGCAGCGGTGACTGATGGAGAGCATTTTGTCCTGATACGTCTCGTTCTCGATCAGAACTTTCGTGTAGAGTATGGGGAGGCGGTTTGGCAAATGCACACTGCGTTAACGAAGCTCGAGTCCTTTCTGAGAGGGCCAGCCCAAGGTTCTCGACAAGTTTGGTTCGCGGCCTTGACGAAGTCGTCTCCTTCTCCGTTTCTGATCTCGTCAGTTGTGTAGGGCTTGATATCCTTTCCGCCTCTACGTAGCTGGTGCCAACTTCACCATAAGCAACAACAGCATCGGGTTGGGCGATATTTGGAGGTTGCAGGAAGCTCCGCTTGTTCACGTCCGCATCTAATTCGCAAGCTGAGCTCGCTAGGACTCGTGCAGATTTGTCCTTCGATGATGACCATGCATGTCGCGTAGGGAGTGCAGCTTGCGCAGCAAGCTTGCTGTTGTTGTATATGCTGAAATCCCTATCCAGTGACCTTAAAAGATCTGCATGTAGATCTTGCAAGCCCTCATGGGAGGTGATACCCTCGTCGGCGTCAACGATGGTGGGCAAGCTCAGGTGTCGAGTGAATTTGGGTGCTCGGGATCGGCCAAGTTCCGCTGGCGTTCGACCAGTACCAACGACGGGTTTCTGCTGGGATTGTAAGTCTTGCAAACATGATTGCCATTCTGCCAGGCGCACGTTCTGCATGTGGATTCGTGACTGAAGATCAGCCAGTAGGCGAGAGTTCGGCTCATTGTGTGCATAGTCATCCTCAGGCCGGTGCTCAACGCTGCTGCCGCTGGTCATACCGTTGATAATTGTGTCCGGCCATGAAAGGCGGCTTCCAATCCAATTCTCGCGAACAAGAGACTCGACAAGATCTGCATTATCGGGAAGCTTTGGAGGAGGCTTGCTTTGCAGTTCTGCAGCTTCTGCATGAAGAGCGGCTATCAACGAGTTAATGCTCTGTAGCTGATGGGCAGCCTGCCGTTTCAGCTCCTTTCTCTTCTCCAAATCAAGTTGGATACTTCTGCGGTAGGCGAGAATCAAGGGTAGTAAATTATCCTTCCTGACTTGGCCACCGGAGCCTAACATTTTCTCGAGGACTATAAGAGAGAATGCAGCGAGCAATTCTTCAAATTTGTCACCCTTGCACTCATCCAGCATGGTCTTTCGCAGAACGACATGCGGTGGAAGAACGCCATTTTTCTTAAGCTCGGTCAATTGTCGAAGGAAAGCAGCACGAAGGTTCATGGAATGCAGTGAAGTGGTGGGGGGAAAGAAGGGCCGCAGTTTCTACATGAACTTAGCCAACGTGGTCTCAGTACGTCTGTGCAGACCTACATCTCGCGTTGTACGGGCATCATAAAGCTCAAACAAGTGGTACAGAGACCATTCTACCGCTCGAAGCCGGTGCTGAAGGTTGGACTTGGGACTGAAGGATTGCATGCTCAAAGCTGGCCAGTCTGGACGTCGGTCAAGGTCTAGGAGATGAAGGCTGTGTACGTAAATCGAAATAGGAGTTCTGCCAGGCCATGCTGGCAATTCATTCATGATCGGGATTCGAGGTAGTACGTATCGCTCAAGGCCAGAGGCTGGTGGCTACCTTGATGTCGAGGTAATTTGTATGTATGAGTGTTGAGACCGCCAGTGATCAGCTCTGTCTCTGCCAGAACCAACAATCCCGCCTCCTCCCTTTTTCGTCTTCCAAGAATGGAGCGCAAGAGGGTTCCAACGCAGACATCGCAAGAACAATGAGCAGGATCGGCCGCGTGGTACTGCTGGCTGATCACCTTGCATGGGCGAAGTGTGATGCTCGGTTTTGTGGTACCAAAATCTATTATGGCGACTAAGAGGCCGACCGCGCCGAGGCGAGGCCAATCGGATCTGATGTGTTCCTGACCATCTCCGCCCGGAAGCCACTGATATCATGTAAACAATAATGCCCAAAAAGATCCCACCAGCATCATCGGCTGCGATGTAGCTTTATTCATCCATTCCCCCCATTAACCCAGTCCGTGCTATTAGAACAGCCTTTTCATTGTCTGCAGCAAACGCTCAGAGTTGCAGCAAACACCATCAAAGCTGGGCTCTGTGCACTAAGCAAATCAGGTCGTATTTTAATGCTCATCAATTCCTTCTTCCTGATCAGTCTTCTACCACCCGCTTGGGCCTCAAGTCGCAGATGATAACTGACAAAGCTACCGGTACGATTTCATTGATGTGTCGCGCATAGTTCTTTCACTAAACCCGTTAGCAGAGTTCGATCAAGCCCAGAAGATGCAGCATACCTCCCTGTTGCCAAAGCCAAACCCGTGGTCGGTCGCCGCCGTATTAGAAGACCTGCCAAATGCACCCGTCTCGGGCTCTTCCAGCCCCATAGAGTTCTTCCACTATCTCGAACGGCTTAAGATCGAAAAGCGTGAAGGCTGGCGCCGTTTTGGCATATCAAGGGGCGAGTCAATCGCAGACCATATGTACCGAATGTCTATCATCACCATGCTGGCCCCTCCCACACTATCATCAAAGCTTGACATCGCAAAGTGCACAAAGATGGCCTTGGTTCATGACATGGCTGAAGGTCTCGTCGGCGACCTCACTCCGGTGGATCGCGTTCCAAAAGTTGAGAAGAGCCGACGTGAAGCTGAAACCATCGGCTGGATCGCAAATGGACTACTCGGAAAGGTCCACGGTGGATTGGCCGGAGAGAGCCTGGAAGCCGCGTGGTGGGAGTATGAAGACGATCAGACCCTCGAAAGCAAGTTCGTGCACGATGTCGACAAGATCGAACTGATCCTACAGATGGTCGAGTATGAGCGAGCACACGATTGCCAGATCGACTTGTCTGAATTCTCCTGGGTAGCTAAACGATTGACCCTGCAAGAAATGATCGATTGGGCACAAGAAATACTCAACGAGCGGAACGAGCTGTGGCAGAAGCATAGAAAGGACCCGCGTGATCCATCTGCCGCGAACGCCATCAAGTCTCAACAAGACCAGTATTACGGCAATTCACCCCAGACGAATGGTCATGTCTAGAGTGCCTCACAGCGTATTTGTTTGCATGATACCCCAATCATTGCGTAGTAGAACACACGCATGTTGCGAAGGAGTTGGTGGCAGAGTTGGCCGATCATTTGAAAAACTAGAATTTCAATCAACTATCGATTCAACCTACCGTCCGAGGCCTAGGCGAAACTTGTAATTTCATTGATTTGACCCCGTCTCTGCACGCCCCTCATCTTGCTCTATCATAACACAGTCTAGCTCTGTCGTATATCCTCGCCTCCGTTCCAAGGCATTCAACCTGCTCACCGGCGGTGCTGCGGATGCCGCTGGGTTGACACAAGCCCAACTATCACCCATCGTCTTCTTCAGAGTCAAATTGCTTGACAAGGTTGAGAATCTGGCAAATGCGTGCCTTCAATGTTCTGTTGTGTAGTGGTGTCTCGTTGCTTTGACTTAGCAATTCATAATTTGCGGCAGTCGTTCTGTTGCAAATTTCAACATTTCAAGGTATTTCGCCACCTGCGCCTCCATGGCTCTCTCCCCTCCTCATCTCTTCCAATTCTATCTGTCGATCCATTTCCCATCGCAACCATTCAGCTTCTCTCTTCATCTCCTCCTCACTCCGATCTACCCTCTTCCTATCTGCATCGGCCCCGCTTACGATGTCTCTCTTTCCAAGTGCATCCTTCCGTCGCTTTCGTGTCTGAAGCATCTCGTATTCCTCCCAAGCAGATCCTAGGTCACCATCCTGCCCGTCCATTCTCTCGTAAATCTCATCCCCATTCCCATCATCTCCCCGAAGCCGCGGAATCAGGTGGACGTGAACATGATTCACACTTTGACCAGCTTCGGCACCATCCTGCACTGCAAGGTTCAAGGCGTCGGCTTTGAACACTCGTTCGAGCATTTTGCTAACTCTCTTAGCCGTGAGAAAGAGATCTGTAGTCTCTGCGTCGGTAAGCTGACTGAGACGCGGTACACGTCTTACGGGACAGACGAGGGTGTGACCTGGAAGAATTGGACGAAGATTCACCAACGAATAGCTGAGAGAGCTTGGTGAGACATGAAAAGCCTGCGTAGCCGTGATCGGAAATGGGCCAAAGGTCAAGCTCGGTGGAAGCTTGAGAGGCGGCAAGCGCATGTCGGGAACTCTTGATAGACCTTCTGTACGTGGACAATGAGCAGAAATATGAGACGCTGGCGTTTCTGTGGCGGTCATGATGCTCCTTCAAAAGTCCATGAAGGGTCGACTGATCCTTCTTATGACAATATCCCTATTGAAGCAACCGTAGATAATGGCAGGGAAGAAAACAATTGCAACTTAACAACCGTGACCAACTCAGTCGGGCTGAGAGAATGTCTTCCGCACGCCACATCCGGCAATCACAAATGATCCATTGGTTAGTTGTCTTACATTCCTTAGGTCTTGCTGTCGTTCTCGAGCACAACTCTGAGATGAAGATGCAATTGATGCTTAGTCACCGACAAGTAAATCAAGACTTGATGGCAGTCTTGTCTAGAAGCATAGTGGTTCGACACTCTAAGGTCTTTACACTCAAGACTGGGGTATGATAAGCAGATCAAATGGGTATTTGACGCTATTCGAACCTGCGCTGAGGCTTTCGGACGTCCTTGACGCAAGGCCGACACAGCCGTGATCGACCTCAAAATCGGCAGTGCACTTCATGGCGTCGTTTACTGAACAACCAGCTTGAGTACACCCATACTTGATCTGCGCTATCCAGGGTCAAGAATGTGGACGCCATTCCTTGAAAGCATTGAAAATTATTTACGAATCTCCGAGTCTTGACTTGAATGTTCTAGGAAGCTTCATACAATGGCAAATAACGAAACCACGCAACAAATCGTGCTCCCAGCGAATATGACTTCGTCACGCACAGGGACATTCTATCTAGCATTTGGTTCAAACCTTTCACCTAACCAAATGGCCTTACGGCTTCAGGCAAGTCGTACCTCCAGCGAGCCAGTGGCCATTGCGCGCCTAGAATCTTATGCATGGATCATATGCTCGAGAGGGTATGCGAATGTTGTGGCCCTACCTGTGTCTAACGCTGCCTCGCATGAGAACACGGTCTGGGGCATGCTGTACAACCTGTCTGCGGAAGACGAAGCCAGACTGGACATGTTTGAAGGGCACGATAATTGGAGGAATCCTCAGCCAGAGTTAAACCCCAATCCGTCAAAGCAGCAAGAAGTCCCATATCTACAAGGGAACTGGGATTATAACAAGCACTATCTGCCAGTGACGGTGACGAAATGGCTGGAAGATCCAAACCGGTATGGGGTACAAGTGGCAGGATGGAGTGCAGACTACCGCCAGCCAACATCGATTCGAGCCCTGGTGTACGTGGATGAGATCCGTACTCAACCAGGCAAGATTAACCAAGAATATATCGGAAGGATGAACCGTGGGATTCGTGAGAGTGTGGAACTTGGAATGCCACAAGCCTGGGTAGATTCAGTAATGCGTCCATATATCCCTCCAGGTATCGAGGTCGACCACGACGGTTATATTGGAACTGATAAAGGGTACGTTGAATCAGAAGCGACTGAAACGGCATCGGAACTCAAGGAAAGAGTCCTCAGAGAAATGCAGCAAACTACGCGATAGCAAGGTGGACGGCTCCAATTTGGCGTAGATCCTTGGTTGAGTCTGGTTACCGGGGATAGAGTGGTCGCAAGCGCTTGAAATTGGTGGGATAGAAGTTAGAGCAAGCTTCGCGCTCTCAATACAGCCATAGTCAAATTGGTTGTGTTTCGATGGAAGGCGTAAATCATTCAGTTTTTTGTACACGATCTGTCTATCTATTCCCATTTTTGGAGAAGAGATCGGACTTTTCTTTGCAAATGCCTGTGAAGAATCGGGGTTAGCTTATCCAGGCGGACACTAATCCCGCATGAGACAAGCGTGGTCGTCACTACTCTTGTCGGGCGACGCAACTTGCGAATTTTCCTCGGGACTTGATTAGAGCATTTCGACCAAACTCCTGCAAGTTTGGAGGCAATTTGAGCGCGCAAGAAGATTGACCCCTGTTGACTGCGTCGTTCACAATGCCTTCGACTCACAAAAAGGACAAGCCGTGGGACACAGATGATGTCGATAAGTGGAGGGTATTGTTCTCCCTGGATCCGTCTACCCATTGTGGAATGCTAATGTATCTCTAGATTGACGAGTTCACGATCGAGGACAACAAAGGCGGGGCTTTCGCAGAAGAATCGTCGTTCGCATGTCTGTTTCCTAAATACCGCGAGGTCTACCTAAAGCAGGCGTGGCCAATGGTTACCAAGGCTCTGGAAAAGCGTGGCATCGCATGCACCCTCGATCTTGTTGAAGGTCGTATGGAAGTCAAGACAACGCGGAAAACCTTCGATCCATCGGCCATCCTGGACGCTCGTGATCTGATCAAACTACTTAGCAG
Source organism: Incumbomyces lentus (assembly GCA_017656005.1). NCBI lineage: Eukaryota > Fungi > Ascomycota > Eurotiomycetes > Chaetothyriales > Trichomeriaceae > Incumbomyces > Incumbomyces lentus. The sequence goes on along the minus strand of JACJVT010000005.1, from coordinate 2,849,111 downwards.
AAGTGTACCAGCGCCGCAAGCGCTGAAGATTCTGGAAGATGGTGTCGCATGCGACGTGATCAAGATTCGCAGTCTTGTGAGGAACAAGGAAAAGTTTGTAAAGAGGCGACAAAGGATTCTAGGGCCGAACGGCAGCACGTTAAAGGCTCTCGAATTGTTAACGGAAACTTATATCCTTGTTCAAGGGAACACAGTCTCGGCGATGGGTCCGTACAAAGGTTTAAAGGAGGTACGGCGGGTCGTCGAGGACTGCATGAACAATATCCACCCCATATATCACGTCAAAGAACTCATGATTAAACGCGAGTTAGCAAAGGATCCCAATTTAAAAAATGAAAACTGGGCTCGATTCCTCCCCAATTTCAAGAAACGCACACTCAGCAAGAGACGGCAACCTTTCAAGATCACAGACAAGAGCAAGAAAGTCTACACTCCATTTCCGCCGCCGCAAGAGAAGAGTAAAATTGATCTCCAAATTGAGAGTGGAGAGTTTTTCTTGGCAAAACAGGCTAAAGAGAGAGCACAGAGAGCGGAGAAATTTGAAAAGCGGAAAGAGAAGAAAGCAGAGCGAGACAAGGAGAGAATGGCAGCGTTCGTGGCGCCAAAAGAGGATGGGGATGAACCCAAAAAACAGAAGAAAAGGAGGCTTGAAGAGGCCGGCGACGAGGGCAACTTCAAAGCTGCCAAAGTCGAGTTGTGATTGTGGAGCTGTAGCTATATACTTAGAGGTGAACTCTGAACAAGGATCACTCAAAACCGTGAAAAGTCTTTCAGTTAGCTCTCAGATCGATTACTGCGCTATTGACTAGAGCGAGTATCTCTTCTTATTCAGTTAGCAATACGTGACTGTCTATATCTCCCAACAAAAACCTTGTTTTAGGTATGCGGGAGATAAGGAATCTCATCCATCCGCGTAAAATTCGAGACGAGAGAACAATTGTCTTGCCCATTTTACATACTCATCTGGGTAAGCGCTACACTGGAACAGCATGCCTGGAATGTGATTAGCGCCCTCTGGAGAACCCCACGAAACCCCAACCTCTGCTACCTGGTAACGCATCCTCCAATCATGTGTAGTCGCAGGCTGAGGATTGAAGTCTGGACTGCTGGAAGGAATGCACGCCGGGGAAAAGTTTCAGCGATGCCGAGCCCAAAGCTTGGTCCAATGTTGAGAGTACACCCAGACGTTCGTAAATGGCGCACATGGTCGGCCCATTGTCCGTCTAGCTGATGCGCTTCGCCAATTTTCACTATCGTACTCGTCGCTTACCACCTCCCAGACCGTGATGTGGCTCGAGTAACGGTGGTGGAACCGTTTGCAAAACAACTTCACCACATGACCTTTACACAACTTTCTTGGCTGTGGGTCTTCATTGATTAGCGTCAGAGAGTTGCAATGACTTGGCCTCTGCTTTTGCCTAATCATTTATAGTAAAGTAATATGATCGTCAAGCACGAAAAATTCAAGTTCACGAGGCGTCCCTTCCACGGGTTCCCCATCGCGTAGGGTTATTACGATGTCTGTATAATGCGGGGCTGGGATTGCAAAGGCTGCATGCTCCGGTCATCGGATGATGCCATTGGGCTTAGGCTAAAGCATGCGCATGATATCGCACGTTGCTCATTATTTACTGTGCGCACTCTAGATTCGTCCGAAGCACCAGCTGGGGTAAAGCCAGGGCTCAATGTCGAAGTTAGGACGAGCGCGTCGCTCATTGGGTACCTCAAACGAAACACGCAGCTGCAGACGCTAAGGGTAATCGCTTCCTGCCTGATCGGTAAAACTTTGCTGTGCTTTAGCTCGCTAAGCGCAATGGATCAGCGAATCAGATATGGTCGCTCAAACTAGAGAATTGCCTGCGAGTCTTGACGTACTCTCTCCGGCCAATTCTTGGTCTAGCTGGGGTGCGCTAACAATATGCAATGCGGGCTTCACGTTACTCCTGCTACAGTCCAGGCTCTTCGGCGAAACTCTATTGACCAGCGTCCACAGCGTGCACATCCTCCATTTGATGCGGGGATACGTCTAGAGCCTTTAGTGACTGGGAGGCGATAAGCCAGAGGCTCTTTTGGTGGATCTTCCCCGACCAAAGCCAGTGGTAGGCGAGGTACCAGCTCAGAGCTCGAAAGTTATATTATAATCAACATGGATGGCACAAGTTCGCAGCTTCTTCTCCTCATCCCGCAGCAAACCAAGCTTCCCGTCACAACCTCCTGGGTACACTCGAACTTGCTGATAGGTAATCTATTCTCACGATTTTCCTCATCGGCCACAACTCTCACGAAGCCTCTGATCCACAACAAAGTCGAAAATGGAGCCCACGCGAGACGATGTCCTCAGCCAGCGGCAGCCCTCTAGTGCTGAGGCCATGGCCAATGCTGCTTCACGCCGAAGTGTTGCCAACAAAGGGCTGACCGGTGCGTCGGCTTTGACGGTCAGACAGTCCGTCTTTCCTGTCACCCTTGTGACGGTGCTCTTTTTCTTGTGGGGGTTTGCCTATGGTCTCCTCGATGTCCTGAACTCGAAGTTCCAGACAGCATTGAATATCACTGCTGCTAAAGCTGGAGGTCTCCAGGGTGCTTACTTCGGCGCCTACTTCATTGGCCCGCTCACATACTCTGGTTGGTTCGTCCGACGCTTTGGCTACAGATGGACATTCATCTTGGGTCTTTTGATCTACGCCGTTGGTGCGCTGATGTTTTGGCCATCGGCCGTCTTCAAGTCATTCGGTGGCTTCTGCGGATCTCTTTTCATCGTCGGTAGCGGCCTCTCCACTCTTGAGACTTCCGCCAACCCCTTCATCGCAACTTGCGGCCCACCTAGACTGTCCGAGTTTCGTCTCGAGCTTTCCCAGTCATTCCAGGCTGCTGGTTCCGTCGTTGCTCCGCTTCTAGCTTCGAGGGTTTTCTTCAAGGAGACGAACCTTACTGATCTCAGCCACGTCCAGTGGACTTATGTCGGTATTGCTGCTTTCGTCACTTTCCTTGCTGTGGTTTTCTTCTTCTCGCCAATCCCCGAAGTCACCGATGCCGACATGGCTTTGCAAGCCGAGCAATGCGCCGACCTGACCGGCTATGTCGAGAAGCCACTCAGTCAGCAACACAAGCTCTTTTTCGGCGTTGCAGCTCAGTTCTGTTACGTGGGTGCACAAGTCGCCGTCGCTTCCCAGTTCATCAATTACACCATCGAATCTACCGGCCTCGGACACGCTGCGGCATCTGATCGATATGCCCTCGGCCAGGGCCTCTTCGCCATCGGTCGATTTGCCGCAGCTGGCCTCTTCATGTTCGTGAAGCCTCGCCTCGTCCTCATGTTTTTCATGACGATGATCATGATCTTTATTGCCGCTGCGATGGGTGTCTGGGGTGAAGCTGGTTTCGCCATGCTCTGCATCGTCCTTTTCTTCGAGTCTTGCATCTTCCCCACGATCTTCACACTCTCGATCCGAGGTCTCGGCCGACACACCAAACGTGGTTCATCCTGGATCGTGGCATCCGTCTGCGGTGGCGCTCTTTTCCCCTCGCTCACCGGTCTTCTTGCCGACAAGCAAGACTACCACTTGGCTATGGGTGTGCCACTGGCTGGCTTCTTTGTGTCGTTCTGCTTCCCGATCTATCTCAACACTATCTGCGCAAAAGAGTTGGATGGTTTCCGTGACACCAAGATTGGATATCATGATGATCGCCGAGGCACGATCATTGGTGATGCTAATGATGTTGAGACCATAGAGGCTGTCAAGCGAGCTAGCGTTTCATATCAGGGCAAGGTGTAAACCCAACGCTGCAGGATTTATTTGAGACAGTTCTCACGAACCTTGATATCTTACCATCGTAGTTTGATAGAAGATGATACCTCTTTGTCAATCGCTCAGTCCTACATTTGATTGCCAAACTACATTTCCGCTTGTGCCTTTCTGCTTATCCTGTTGCTAAGACTAAGATTGACATTCAAGCTATCTTCTACGAGCATCGAACCATGGATCGGTATCCCCATGGTCATATTTCTTAAATGACACCTTGTTCGGTGCCCTGATTATTGCTTTGGCACGTGAATCTATTCTAGTAACACCATTGGCTTCGACAACAATTCGAAAACTCTAATATGGCCACATAATGCTATACGACTCATTTCAATGAGGGCTGTTCAGCTCACCATGATCGCTGTTTGGAACACCAGAGGTCTAGACCAACAAAACCACAGAATCTGATGAGATAGCTCTGTTCGGGTATGCTTCTCTCGTACAAGTTTCTTCGATTATGAACCCCTTCAGCCCACAAAAGTCGCAACAATAAAACGTCCCTTAGGGTCTCTCCGTCGCTAACGTATCTTGAGCCATAGCTACATTATATAGTGATAAGTCGAAAGTTTAGAAGATGTCTTCTTTTTGGCGTTTCCTTACCTGTCCAAGGTTTTACTCTCCCAATATCCTCGCTCACCTGCGGTCAGGAGCCCAAATCTCTATCTTCACATGAAACAATGTCGGAATCTGCCCGGGTTGGAATTTTGTCTTGATTACCGTAGAGATTGCTGAAAGCCCTGTAACTGGAAATGTGTCCCGTCTTTTCCAAAGCAATCTTCCGAGATATCCAGGCCTCAAGGCATCAAGGCAGCAACAATTTACTCTTTGCGCACTGCCAAGATTTCTGGCACTTTTCAGTTCAGCCTCCACCTGGACACCAAGGCGTTGGGCTCTTGAACGGTTCTAAATAGTCTGTGCTGCAACCCCCGTTATACCTGTTCCCTCGCACGAGCTCGCGACCTGCTCATCAGTACTTCGATCGCTGGTGTCGAATTACGATTTGCTGGAGCAAATGTCGTACCCCAATGGCATTCGGCCACCAATGGACGACGATGATGTAGAAGAGGAGGCTTTGGTGGCAGACTACCAAGAGCAAGTGAATTACGAGGATGAAGACGACTATGGCGACGAAAGAAGAGACTCGATAGGCGGACCGGCCGACATCAAAGCCCAGCTGGAGGCAGCAGCAGCACCACTCGAGTACGCTGCTTCACTGGAAGTCAAGTTTCAAAGTTACGACAACTACTGCAGCCTTTTCCACTACATCCTCAACTCAGAAGGGCCTGTGGATATAGAGCAGCCTTCGTACTACTGGGCCTGGGACGTCATTGACGAATTTATTTACCAATTCGAATCATTCTGCCGATATCGAAACCGAGTCGCCCGGACTGCACCAACAGAAGAGGAGGCACAAGTCCTGCGAGAGAACCCGCAAACATGGGGCTGCTATTCCGTGCTTAACGTGCTCTACTCACTTATCCAACGATCTCAGATCAACGAGCAACTGGCTGCGCAAAAAAGAGGCGAGGATGCCAATGCCGTGGCCGGCGAATACGGTACTCGACCGCTCTACAAAATGCTCGGGTACTTCTCCATAATCGGCCTGCTGCGAGTTCATTGCCTCCTTGGCGACTTCAGCCTGGCTCTGAAGACCCTCGACGATATCGAGATGAACAAAAAGGCCATGTTTGCTCGTGTCATGGCTGCCCATCTCAACACCTACTACTACGTGGGCTTCTCCTACATGATGCTCCGACGCTATGCCGACGCGGTCCGGATGTTCAGCCACATCCTTGTCTACGTTTCAAGGACCAAGAACTTCCAAAAGGGCAATACACAATTCGACGCCATCGCCAAGAAGACCGAGCAAATGTACGCGTTGATAGCTATCTGTGTCTCCTTCGCACCCACCCGTCTCGATGACACAATCCACAGCGCTCTACGCGAAAAGTATGGTGATAAGTTCTCCCGTCTCCAGCGTGGCGGCCCCGAATCTCTGCCCATCTACAAGGAACTCTTCCAATCCGCCTGTCCGAAATTCATCTCTCCCGTGCCACCGGACTTTGACAATCCATCGCTGAACATCGACCCTGTTGAACACCACACCGACATCTTCATGGACGAAGTGAAAACCACCCTGTTCAACCCGACGGTCAAATCGTACCTCAAGCTCTACTCGACCATGGATCTGAACAAGCTCGCCGGATTCCTCGAAGTCGAGCCTGAAAAGCTGCGGTCATGGCTGCTGGTCAACAAGCAGCGCAGTCGGCAGATCCGGTGGACCGACGGCGGATTGCTCGAGGGCGAAGTGTTCAACGGCAGTGACGGACTGGACTACGCGATTGAGGGCGATTTGATCCACATTAGCGAGGCCAAGCAGGGAAGGCGCCTTGTCGATTGGTATCTGCGGAACTTGGCACGAGCATACTAGGGCGTAACTCGCTTGTCTGGGGCCGTGGGCGTGCTGATGGGAAAGGTTGGCCGTAGTATGTCAGCCTTGAGCGGACGGCAGGACTCAAGGCAATCACCTCCTTAACATGAGTGTGAGTGGAAGCCACGCACACATCAGATATGTGCACAGGAGAGAGGAGAGAGAGAGAGAGAGATCATATGGGAAGGGAGATGGAGCAAAGAGCCGCTGCAACGGGGGCCTAATTACCTGGGTACTCGTGGCATAGACGATTCATGAATTACGAGCAGCATAACATGTCAAGACATGAGATCCGAGCAGGTTGGGGGTGCAGTGCAGGACGGGGAGCGTTCCAAACGAGATCCCTCTTAGGTGGCCTCATCGAGTCGTCAATATCCTTCGTGTTCTGTTCTAGTCTACATTATGCATGTAGTCTATAGCGATAGCAGTCTCGCACTGGCAGTCGAGACAAAATCATACAAATATCATAGATCAAGATCTGAAAGTCCGTCTAATGAATTTCAATGCGGCACATCGCTACATGCAGTGGCCGAATGTGTACAGGTTGCCTGCACAGTCTGGCCGGGATTTCCCCTCCTCATGTCCTTGCCCACGTCGAAGACGTGCAAAAGAATCCTTGCAGCATGTTGAACGAGAGGGCTTGGTCCTTAATTGTTCTAGATGCAGGATTTAGACTCAATGTTGGTGGGTCGGTGGATTCGTGTAGATGAAGCGTATCTACTTTCCACTTCGTATTCTGTCTTCTGGTGGCACAGCATCACTATTCGCGGCCTCGCCTGCTCTTATTGAGCCTTTTTGTTGGTGGGGGTGGATGACTAGATTACCTACCCGCTCAGCACCTTGCTCTAGAATCCGCCACTACTCTGCTTCTCTGCTCAAGTTGGAAGCCGCCTAATGAGATGCTGGGAGAATGCTTCGAATAGACGATATTCCTACATGTCATGCTGTGCCTACCATGCCCCTACTTGGCATGTAAGCTATGCTCTGTTGATCAACGGAATGCAATTCGCCTAGCCTTCTTTTGGGTATGTGTCATTCGCGAATGTTGGATGAACTCACGACCTTGAAATAATTTGTTTCGAGGCTTTTCAAAGCGTGAATATCCTTTTCAATCGGCATCGTCTTCTGTCAGGTAGTGTTCGGCATCAGCCATGTCGACGTCTCGTCCACCAGCTACACGTGCACTTTCAACCGATTGTGCGATGTCTGCTTCGGCAGCGTCAGCGTCTTGGTCATCGATCGGGCCTTGCTCCTCCTTAGCCCTCGCGAGAATCTCGGCGTAGGTCTCGGCAAAGCTGGGGTCAAAGTCCTCACGACTGTAATATCTATTCGCCAGCTCAACATTGGTGGGATCGTGCACATTGACCAGAACCTGATCAGGCAACTCCCGTTCAAAGTCGGCTCGCCAGGCCTGGCGTGTGGTAGCCCGATCGGACATGAGTTTGTTGGCTTGGCCGATTGGGTAGTAGTGAGCCATCGCTGGGGAGTTGGAGGTGGGGTCGTTTTCAGACAGGGCAAGGACGACTTGGCGGGTGTAGCGGCCTGGTTCTTTATCTTGAGAGGTGGCGTTACTGTAGAAGCGAGCTCGGTCGAAGGCTATTTTCAGCTTATCACTGTCCTGATCGTCAGGTTCGGCAACTCTTGCAAAGAGCGCGTCATCAGCGTGTTCGGGGTCTTTGCTGTTCATGATCTTGCGGATGAGGGTGGTAGATCCTTGATCACGCGGGAGGAGGAGAGACCAGACAGCAGGGGCATTGCCTGGATCGGCAAATTTCCTGGGATCTGCTTCGTAGGCAGCTTTTTGGTCTTCCCACTGCTTTTTCTTCTCTGGGTGGTCGGAGGTCATGAGGAAAGCGGCATCAACCCGGTTGTCTCTGTGACCCTTGATGGCTGGTAGTGGAGGCTTGTCGAATCTAAGCAGATTCCAGGCTGGGCCGATGGCGGTCGCTGCCTCGAAATCTGGAAAAATAGGGTAGGTAGCGACAGGCTTAGCCATCTTGTTAGCAGGATGAATCGGACGATCCCAGGCATTTCTTTCTGCTGAGGTCACGGGGGCAGCATTTGAATCGGGATTTTTGGAGGCTGGATAAGCAAGGTCGAAGGCTTTCTGAATATTTCGTTTAATGTTCTCCTTGTCGTCTCTTGCGAGCACGACGGGCTTGGCCTTAACATCCTTCCGTAGACGAGGTTGAGCAGCTCGTAGGGGGTCATTAGCCGATCCTGAAGTAGAGGTCAAGTATTGTGTTTTGCGCAAAAAGTTGGAGCCTGTCACGGCACCGCCAGCCTTCAGCTGCTCGGGAGTGAGCATCAAGGCCTCGTCGTCGGGGTCCAGAGGAGGTGTGATCTCTGGTGCCATTATGGAAGACTCGTCTCCTTCGAAGTAGCCATACATGCCTATGACATCAATCGGCATGCCTCCCTCGGCATCGGCTTCGATGTTTGGCTCTTCCCGTTTGGCGATGCTGGCTGCAAAACCCGGGTCTAGATATTGCTGCAAGCCACCAGTATCGATGTCGAGCAGCTTTGGAGGCATGGGCGGAGGTGGCAGATCATTGCGGTATCTGATGCTGATGACGAGGTCTTGCTTGTATGACTCTTTGGAGGCCATGGCTGCGAGAAATTGGAGATGGAGGTCGATGTTAAGGATTTGAGAGTGATTGCAACAGCGGCGACAACATCAGTAGCGAGAGCCGGGTGCACCCTCGGCGCAGGATTCCCGCACTGCACTCTAACACCCGTCGACGTCTGATATTGAGGACCACTTAGCTGTGTCGATTCGTTGTAAGGTGAGAAGATGTACCTAGGTGGTGGGTTTGCGACATGCGACGTGAACTTTTTGGAGACGCGAGCCAATTGAGCCAACTTGCATGGTACGCCGTAGCTACGAAGTGGTTGAACAGTACTCCGTACTGTGGACAAGCAGGTGGATCGCAGCAGCAGGGATGGTCGATGGTCGGGGAAAAGTGCCGTGGTTCAGCGCCTAAGCCTGTTAGCGTTCAGGGTAAGTGTAGCTGCTATGCGATCATCATATTCCTATCTATTACTACTCAGTATATTATCATTCTCCGACAAAGAGTATCGTATAACAACTTCATCCTCCACATCTACCTCGTCAGGGGCGCTCTTCTCGTCGTCTGGCCGTCTGGCCTCGTCTGCAGCCTGCCTTTTTAATCGTCGGGTGGTGATCGAAGAATCTGTCGGCAGCATGGGCTGGTTTTGGACAAACAACCCAGGCCCCTCGGGCACTGTCCGGGCGCCCATTGTGCCACCGCATCCAGTGCCCCAGGCTGGTGCAGCCCCTCCACCGGAGTGTCCAATGCACAAATCAGATAAGCCATCACCGCTACGACAGCGCATGGAAGCTTCGCAGATAAACACAGATGCCTCATCGTCATCACCACCGTCCGCATCGTCATCCTCCTCGTGTCCCGTCAAATCCCCCACCCAAGCCGCCCGATATGCGACCAGTCCAGAAAGCTCCATCGAGCCATCTAAGCAGCCACAGTCGCGGCCGCAGGCATCATGGTCGGCCTCCCTCAACCCGCTCAACTACATGCCAACATTCAAGAATGAGCGTGTTGCCAACTCTCCGCAGTCAGTCAATCTGCCGCTGGACCGAGAGATGTCCTCAATCCCTCGAGGGGACTCAGAGTCGAACTGGGAGTATCCTTCGGCCCAGCAGATGTATAATGCCATGCTACGCAAAGGCCACACCGACACGCCCGCTGAAGATGTGGAAGCTATGGTTGCTGTCCACAATTTCCTAAACGAAGGCGCCTGGAATGAGATTGTAGAGTGGGAGAATATCTTCTCAAACGGTCTGGCCGTCGGCCTGCAGAAGTGCAAACGAGGAGAAAAGGGTCTGGCCATGGAACGAGCCAAGAAGGAGTATCTCGCTCAGTTACAGAACGAGAGGAGGCGTGCGGCCGGTCTTCCCGAAGATACAGCGTCAAATGTTGACCAGCCCCGACTTCTTCGCTTCCAAGGACGGCCCGGAGAGCCGACACCGAAAGCAAGAATCCTGCAGTACCTCGCACAGGCTTTTCCCAACAGGTTCGGACAGGAACCTCCCTTTGATAGGCATGACTGGTACGTGGCACGAAAGCAACCCGATGGCTCGATAAAGGAGGTCCGATACGTCATCGACTACTACGGCGGTGGCCTACAGGCCACAGGAGAGCCCGTGTTTTACCTAGACATCCGGCCTGCTCTTGACACCCCCACCGCCGCGGCGGAAAGAGCGATTCGATGGGGGTCTGATGTGTGGTACACCGCAACCGGCTCCGGCGTGAGAGAGAGAATCAAACAACAAGAAGCTCGAGCCAAGCCGTCCAGCTGACCACCTTTAATGTCTCGGCTTTGAGCCAACGTTGTTTAACTATCCGAAGTATATTTCACGATCCTGTCTGCTGGCAACCTCCTCTGCCTTGCATCAATCTCCGACTGATCTCGCTCGCAAGTCCTTTGTGGTCCAAAGATACTTTCAAACAACCAATGACAGTACAAAGTCTGCGTGAACACCGAGCTGGACCGACTTCCGAAAGACGGCGTCACGTTCTGCCCTCCTTTCGTCTCTCGAGTGACAAGCACAGTTCTTCTGCACCGCACAAGATACAAAGCCACCATACCAGACTCGCGCGATGGCCCAAGATATCCGCGAGAGCCTGGACGGACTGTCCACGGAGAGCAAAGCAGGGGGAGGCCTGTTCTATTCAACCTGATTTTCTCCTGTCATCGCTTCAGATGGGGACTCGACGATTTCCGCTCTTCAAGTTGTCCAATTACATGTAGACAGGACGGACCATTTATCTCCCCTCAATTTGTACCTTTTTTTCACATCTTCGCGTCTCTCAAACTTCGGTACAGGTCAGTTTAGTTCAGTTGGCTGGGTGCGTTCAATCTCACTGTATGTATGTAGATGCGCTACGACTGTGGATATTAAGTAATGACATTTATGATGATTTCTTGGATTCTGCATCAATAGTTCCCATTCTCCTTCCCGTTCCCGTACCTTCTGTGTCTGTGTTAGAGCTGAACGTGACGAGGAAACGGGCCGAAAGAACCTCGATTGCGAAACCGCTGACAGGGCTGGCGTGCTTGGTCTGGTCAGAGTTCATTGTATTATTGTTTCGTGTACGGAGACGGGGTCTAGCAAATGCGTATCTTCATTTTAGTGCCTACGAGTGAGAGCTTGCTCAGGGCCTATCATGCTATTCTTGTGCTTCATCCAAACATAATCCAACCATAGTGCAACCGCAGACGCCTTTGAATGCTCGTTCTTTTCATATACCGTGTAAGTCATGCCTATGAACTTGTCATCGTGATTCGTCGTCAATTTTCTAACATCAGCCTCTTCTTTTCCGGACTCCTGCTCCGACCTCGATCCTTGCTGGGCGTTTGCTGCTCATACCCCAGCTGTCCCTTGCTCTCGTGCCCCAATGCTGCGGGCCACCCTGATTGCTGCGGTGTTTGCCATGGCATCCCCGGTGTCATGGCGAATTGGCCCATTTGTGCCCCGTGTGGTCCCGGGTGGTGCATACCACCACCGTATTGTGCCGAGCCAGCCCGGTACGCTCCTTCATGCTGCTGATGTTCCTGCGACCTCCGGTACAAGGTGAATGTTGCGTTATTGATCAGCAGAGCCAATCCAACGATCAAGGCCGTGAACACCATTGTTTTTAGACTAATCGGTTCAACAAAGCTGTTGAAGATCTCGGCAAATGTATGCGCACTCAACTTGGCCCGTCGCACTGCGTTTGCGTCTTTGTTCATGCACAGTTCCCATTCTGCACAGAAGGACTCCAGTGCCGGAAGACGGTTATCTGCGCCACAGCGGTTCTCAACGTAGTTCTTCTGGCACGATGTGATTTCGGTCAGCATCACGGCCATCGCGTCCTCGGAGGCCTTGTCCACGTCGGCACGAATGGTTGCATAGAAGGAGTAGAAGGTGAACAGGCAGGCAAAGAGGATGGCCGCATTGAAGAAGACTTGCAGGTATTTGGCAATGATGCTAGGAGCGTCAGGGTAGGTGTGGATGAAGGTGAAGATGGCAGTTAGCCAGGAGACCTGTTCTGCCGGCACGGGTGGGAGGTTTTTCTTCTGTTTTCGCTTCGACGGCGAGCGTTGTGGCTCATCGGACTCGGACCCGCTGGTAGCCTCGCTTTCTCTCCGTGCTCGCGCGAGCTGCTTCTCAAAGTTCTGTGCTTGACGGCGTTTCTTGTAGACTCTTCTTGTCACAGCATCGCTTGTAGGTTTCTTGATTTCCCCCTTGCCGGAGCCCGGAGCCCATTTACCATAAAAGTTGAATAACGAGTTTCGTTTGGATTTGGACTTGAGGTCGATCGGGATGGGAGGCAGTGGCTTGCCGTCAGGGGTGTCATCGTCCAGTAGCGCACGGGGCGTGGACTCGGGCCCAGACGAGAAGTCGACCTCGACGGGTTTTCGAGGAGTGGTGAACGAGGGTTCCCGATATGGAGCGGTGGGAGCATTCTTGGACGAAGTGTTGAAGAAGTACGGTTTTCCATTGGGCTGTCCAAGGAACGGGAAATTGTTCTTGCCTGGAGAACTGAATGCAGCGTGGGATCCTTGCTCAGCTGTTAGAGATGAGAAGATCGAGTTCGGGTCACTCTTACGCTTCTTGTCGTTGGCCATGGCGAATTTATGGAAAGGCGATTGAGGATCACTCGGCCCATGCGATTTGTCCCATTCGAACTCCATCGGGGACTCGTTGCCTCGAAATGCCATGATGGGCTGTGAAGATCGTAGGGAAACGTACCAGTGAAGCCCGGGGGCTTGTTCCACTGCCTTGAAGTTGGTCTCAATGCGATTTGAAGTCCGCAGCCTGAGGCTCAAGTGTCAACAAACATGGCCGATATTTTGCCCGAGTTGCTTAGGTAATGACCGACGCGTGAATTTCTCCGCACACTCTATAACTAACTCGCGTTCGTGGGCCGCGAGAGCGGCATGACTCGCAGCAGGTCGGAGGTCGTATACATCGCTAAGCCGTTCCCGTGAACTCGTGGCCTACAGGAGTATATCGATAAGCTGTTCCCGTAATACAGTGCAGAACTTCCACCTCGGGGCAGCATGCCTCAATCAGACGAGGCAGCTGAATGGTTTGCAGCTGTTTACGAAGCAATACAACAGATCCCCTACGGCAGATGCACGAGTTACAAGCATATTGCGGATTTACTAGGCTACCCAAAGCGTGCGCGCCAGGTTGGAGTTTGTCTCAAGCACTTACCAGAATACGATGAGAACGATCCAGACAGGTACGAATATCACAGCCGCAATGTGCCGTGGCAACGCGTGGTCAATTCCAAGGGCGGGATTAGTTCCAGAGGCGACGGTGGATCAGCTGCCAACAGACAGGCCGAACGGCTAAGGTCTGAGGGTGTGGAAGTCGAAGATGGTCGGGGCATGGACGAAGCCACTGTCGATTTCAGCCGCTTTGGCTGGTTCCCTGACGACTTGCCCGACCAGCCTGGAGACGAATCCTGACTGCCATAAACGAGGTTGGGTCCTACTGTCAGTACTGGTCAAAGCGCCGCTTCCACCGACAGGCGCCCGGCTCGACCGGCGGCGCAAGCAGGACTTTCAGGCTCTCCTACGTCAGCCTAAGGCTAGACCAATCACATGGTTTCCATCACGCATCAGCTTAGCTGCTCCTCATCCTGATTCCTATCACAGGACCAGGCCAAAGAAAGTAGTCATCTCAGCCCGTGCTTAGAAAGTGACCTCATACTGGGCGTGGCAACCCATACCAGGTCATTCATAACCAGTGCTGTTCATTGCTCGCGACATTGAAAGAATCGGCAAGCGAGGTCCGATCGGCCAATGAACTGTCCATACTGCCCGAACATGTGGTGCTTTGTTTGGCAACAAACAAAATGACGTTCCTGAAGGTGCCTGCAGCTTGACGAACCGCATCTCCACCCGACAAGTCTAGGCCAATAGGTTGCAAGCATCCTATCACCTCATTTCAGCCTTGGAGCTCATGACGAGCTCAGACTCATCGACGCAGGACTGCGCCGCGTTCAACCGATGCCTTTGATTGATACAAGCCACTTTTGCCCACCACCCACCTTGCCGAATCGCTGGTGATAACGAAATCAGCAGCTTCGGCCTTCAAGGTTCCCGGCATGACTCCTCATCTTGTTTTCGGTCATTAGCTGCCTTGATCCTGACTCAACACCATCTGATGGTCCTCGGATCCAACAAGCTCCATCCAGTGATAAGTAACTGCCCTTCTTTGTTTTCCGAACTCTTCTTGGTACTTGCTTTGTTCTCCCACCTACCTGCTTCCCTTCGCGCCTTCCTCACTGTGCCACACGGCTCAGATAAGCAGCGTCTAGTACATTCCACGCCCATCCTCACGCTTGCCGTCTTTCTTTCTGCACGCGTTCCTATATAATCTACAACTCGATCTTTCTTGCCAAAATCCGTCCCTCCTTCGTGCCCTCATTGTCATCATTATCATACATAACGATGCCGGCTGTCCCAACCTCTGACCTCCGAAGCGAATCCAAGGCGTACCAACGCGACAAGAGCCACGCCACGAAGTGGGCAAGAGGCGGTCGAGTTGCTCCTGGTAAATCCTGCTCGCACGACTTTCCTCAATATGGGCCGTCTGCATGCAATGAATGCGTAGCTCGACCGCTACATCGGGACGCTGCTCGCAATTACAGTGCCCACTACTTCCAGCGAGCCGAGCGAGCCAGCACCCACGCCCAACAGCATCGACAGGGGAATATTGCCAAGAAAGTCCTCCAGAATGATCTCACTGAAGCGACATTGAATGGGGAGACCAGCAGCAGCGATGAAGAGATCGCTGGTCTGTCGGAGGCTCCTGTGCCAGAGAGTGAGATTATGTACAGCTACGATGCACGCTCCAGCCCAAGCACCGGTGCTGATGTGCTGAGCA
The DNA here is from genome assembly GCA_017656005.1 of Incumbomyces lentus. Taxonomy (NCBI): domain Eukaryota; kingdom Fungi; phylum Ascomycota; class Eurotiomycetes; order Chaetothyriales; family Trichomeriaceae; genus Incumbomyces; species Incumbomyces lentus. The sequence goes on along the minus strand of JACJVT010000005.1, from coordinate 2,833,957 downwards.
ATGCGGTCATGCAGGCCGTACAGAGATTCGAGAACAAGCAGACGGAACAACTCATCAAGACCGAGTACGATCTCGTTCTCGACGGCAGAGAGATGGAAGATGCGTACGCTGGCGATGCTGAGGACGACTTCGAGGTCATTGGCCACGATGAGCATTTGAGCTAACCAGCTGCTCTGGTTACTGTCTGTCCAAGTCGCTCCTTTCAGTGTTCTGTTTGTTTATCCGGTTGAATAACATGTTGAATTTGTTGACACATGATACCCCAAGATGTTCATTAGGGAAGCCAAGTCTGGCATCGACAATTGGCACGGACTACGGAGTCTTCTCAAGGATATGATTACACGGACGGGGTCAAATCTGCTCCTCTATGAAGGTTTTAGAGTTGAGCTTCCTTTTGGTGTTGAACCTGGGTCTATTGGTAGTTTGATTTCACTCTTTTCGAGGGGAGAGACCCGTTGGCATTAATTTATGCATTACAGGGTGCTATACACACATTCTTAATGAAGATCAATTTGCACCACATGCCTGAGAACATTCTCCTGCTTCTTGCCTAGCTTTTTGAAATCGTGTTGTAATGTTGTTGACATTTTTGCTGGTTCCTCCCTCGCAGCCACTTCTATGATCGCGTCCCAAACTCGACTGAATACATTCAGGGAGACCACGCCACTCGCTGATGTTACTACCTATTTCCACTTCAATGGCTGCTTCGAGACGGAGATTTTGCGCTGCAAAGTCGACTCAAACCAGGCACGGGTATAAGCGGAAAAGTGCAAGACGTCCTTGGGAACGATGTGGGCACTGGTACCGATGCTGCCGAGGTATTTGCCCTTCTTTCCCCGAGGTAGCAGAATTGTGCCCTGTCCCCTGTCGTGTATGTTGATAGTGGTGACGAGTGCACAACACTAACCTTGACGAGGTAGTCTCCATTATGTCCGGCATATGGCTTGCTCGGAATGCAAGTGCACCTGTCTCTCGTCTCATCGCATTTCGGGCTCTATACAATCTGCATCTTAGACAGCCATTTCGAGGTTGAGGATGCGCTCGGCGGGGGCATTAGTCTTCTGCGCAATTCACGCAGAATATTTCGGTCAGCGGATCAACTGAGAGGTTCAACGTCGTCCAACCCGAGACCTGCCAGACCAAGTCAACGCGAAGCAATATCTCTTCGACGACTGGCCTACGCTAGAAGCTGGATGTCTGCAGAAAAGGAGAAAGCTGCTGAAATGAATGGGTAAGGTTGGTGAGATTTAAGACGAAGATAATCGTCCAGAAAGTCAATCGACACGCTTCAGCGTCCTCGATTATCGTCAAAATACCCCTCATCCGGGTCGTAATCGTCAACGACCTCAACTTTCGAGCCTAGTGCCTGTCGGCCCTGCCGGATCATACTTTGGAGTTGTGCATTAAATCGTTTCAGACTTTCATCGTGCTTCTTGTCTTCACGCCACTTTTTTCGTTGATACAATTCAATCTCGGGCGAAACAGGGGACTGTCTCTCAAAGGATGTTAGTTGTGGGCGGTTAGGGGAGACAAGCAATGGCCTTGCGCGTCTGATACTACTATTAGGATGACATCTTGTGTGTATAGACGTCGGATTTGGTGTTCTCGCTCTCGGTGACGCAAAAGAAGCTGTATGGCAGGAGCGAGAGAATTGAGCAGGCTGCGAAGCATTGGTCTGGCCTACCCCTGCTACTGATGCCCTCGATTTCTTCCTTGCCGGACTATGGTCGTCTCGCAAGGCCGAAGTGCGCTCGACAAAAACCCAAGCATTCCTGGTGACTGAGTCATCGAACGAGGCTGTTGGCTCTGGTGTGCTAACGGTAAAGGAATCCTGACCGTCGACAGTCTGTCTGCTGCTTGGATGCCTCAGAGGTGCACTGTCTTCCCTTGGCCTCCTGGACAAGCGCTCGTCTCTGTCCCTGGGTATAGCTGTAACTGCCTCTACGTAGTCCGTGTATGCATGACCACCTCCAGCATGAAACCCCCGAAAGGTTGTTTTCCAACAGAAGTTAAAAATCTTGCCTGCTAAGCCTCCAGTCAGGGCCCAAGCAGCTCTTCTCAAAGCCCAGCCTTGTCGGTGAGAAGGAGGCTTCATCTGCAAAGAGTAGTCGTTGTCGTTGTCGGTTGATTCAAAAGTCAAGTTTGGGCTTGCGAAACCAAAGTCTGAGGGGATGTGTGAATATCTTGACTGACGATAGTCTCTCTCTGCATCAACTTCTTGCGCTCTCTCCAACCTGTGTTCGCTCCAGGCACCAGGTGTGTCTAGCCCTCCTGACAAGAAGTAATCAGTATTGACCATCGGCGATGGTGAGGCGACATCGAGACTTGAGATGGAAGCATTTTGATCAAAGATGTTCGAGGCGCGTGGAGTGTAACTGTCACGGAAATGAAATGAATCGCTCCGAGGTCGCTTTCTGCTCATCATCGTTGCAGGTGTCGCGTGAGATTGCAGCACGTATTTTGATCGGGATCTGCTGATCTGCGCAGGTGCACGGTCTAAAGGGTGAAGGCCACTTCGATGCTCAATCGTACAAGGGAGTTATTGAAGAGTAACGTTGTTGCCTGATTGCCACGGGAAAATGAGTCCACCAGCTTGACGAAGCAAAACCCAGCGTATCTGAGGATGTGAGGTTACACGAATGAACGATTCGGTGGCACTTTCAAGGTGGCGGCATGATTCGACAGTTCTGCCTACTTCGTACTTGGTGTTTTTGACGCACGCTATACGTTCGGTGTCTACTAGCGGTCATAGTACTGCGGGGCTGCCACAATTTAGTGATCGGCGGCCTCCACTCGTTTCCACGGCGACCATCGGCGGCTTCTATAGTACTTCCTCAGTGGAGCACAGTTTACGGAGTACTAGTACTTCGTACCTCAAGACACCACTCTCCAGGGCTCCGCTTCCGATGTTCAAGACGAGATGCAAATACCCTTCACTGGGAGCACACTGGCTTTCATTCACAATCCACACTTAGGTTTTTATCTCCGTGGACCTTTTGTAGGCCGATGGAAGGAAGAGGCAAAGAGATGAAACTTGTGGGCAAAACACTGCCATTGGCCGAATGGGTTACGGAAGCCGCACTTGCTCGTGCATTGCAGGCCGGTATATACACAAGATTAGACATCTTGGTACATCCACCAGCGTCAGATTAAAATCGACCACCCAAAGCCGCCATCCTCTCCAGTCCAGGGACGGCATTGAATCCTCCCGCGCCTTGACCAGATGCACTGCCGCCGTTCATGCCTCCCATCATGCCAAATCCTCCTTGGAATAATCCAGGCATGGCAAGACTTCGACCTCCGCTGAGATGGTCATCCAGATCCTCATAACGCAGGATGTACATCTTTCGTATTCGCTTCCAGTTGCGGTAGTCCCACCAGATGTAGTAGCCATGTTCGCAGACGTCCTTTTCTAGAATCTGAGGAGTTTGTGTAGTGTCGTCTCGAGTCAGCCACATCTTCTCCTTCATGTGGAACCTCCATTTCCTAGACATCAGCTCCGTCGCAACCTCTTCCTGAATAATGTCCTTCGGGCTTGTGTAGAAAATATAGAACAATGTGTCTTCGGTGAAGCCACTTATCCGTTGCTGGATGGGCGCCACATTCTGTACGATATAGCAGTCTGGGATGGTGAAGTCGGAATCGAGGGGCCGCGGCGGATAGGCATTTGGTGGTGCGAATGGTCCTGCGTAGCTGCGCAATAGCGGTTGTCCTGATGCTGAAAAATGTTCAAAGCTAGCTTGGTCTTGTTGACGAGACAGAGTCTTGAAGTCGGAAGTTGGCCCGTCATGTAACGTTTGCCATCCTGCCATACCCCATTTGTCCTTCTCTGACATTCCATCATATATTGCCTCGAGGCTCTGATCTTGCTGCGTTATCGGTGACATTCCATCTCGAGGTGGATATGAGTCTTTCAGTCTGCCTTGTCCAGGTAATGCCGACGGTGGTGAGTGGCTCTTATTATCGCCGTTGGTGCGTTCTTGGCCTATGCTTCCATTCAGTCCTTGAGAAAGGGGTGATTTGCGTGTTTGCAGAGTGTGATCGGGCGACATTCCTTCTACGGGAGCTAACCCAGGCGGTGCCACTCTTGTTAGAGACGCATGAGACTGAAATCTATTAACAGATTGATCGAGTGCGGAGAAATCGTTGACGAATCCCTGCTCGCGTTGCGTGGGCAGCTGCTGTTGCCGCTGTTGGATCGTTCGTGGATTTTGCGATTGTGCTTGCTCGCGAGCTGGAGGGCCGGCCTGCCATTGACTACTAGCTGCTCCCGGAGCATGTGATTGTACGTTTCCGCCTGCTAAGCTCGGGAAGGACGAGGACGAAAGGTCGAGTTGATTATTTGACCGCGTATTCATTGCTTGCGCCCAGCTATTACCGGAATCATGCGATTGAGAAATAGACTGAGAGCTTGCAAGATTGTTCGAACCCCATGCACCAGACTTGCCTGTCATCAGACGGCCACTCGGGGCTGTGTTGCGATTTTGTGCAGACTGTGAACTTATATTGGTCATGTTCCGTAACGGCTGACCAGGTCCTACGCAAAGCCGGATTAGCGACTGTTCAAAGTTATCCACATGTCAACAAAAAATTCAGCGAGTGACAGTTCGAGCGAATGCCGGGGTTCCCTGGTCTGCGCAAAATCACGCAAAAGCAATGTCGTGCTGGTAGTATGCCAGATGGTTCGCGCGCCGGACATGTTTTGCAATGCGGCCACCCTGCACTCCGTAGTTGATACAGAGGGTGTGTTGACACGCTTTGCCAAAAGAGTCCTCTCGATGTGAAGGCGGGAGTATAGCGGTTTGGTTTTGCCAAAGCGACCTGTCTTTTCTTTCTCCGTTCAGTGAGAGCGTAGCGACACATCGACAAGATGTAATCACTATCTTACTATCACGGATCTTGTTTCCTTCTTGCAGAAGATCATCCAGCTTTCCATGCGCACCCCTTATCTTTGGATGTCCCGAGATGTTTTCTTGTTGAGTGCTCGGCGCAAGATTCAAGTGTCTGCAGCGACCTCCAACATTGCGCCCGAGTCCATTCCATGTTCCAGCACCACAGGCCCATGCCGCAAAGAGCTGAAAATGCCGAAATGCAGTTGGCGGGCCGAGGGTACAACGGCAATCGTTCGAAAAGAACACATTTGGGCGAGTGAAGGAGACTGGTCACGGATCAGTTCCGAGTGGCTTACCTGGCTGGCGGTTCATAGCGAAAGTGGACAATGTGATATTATCGACGTGTCAGATTAGTTCGACATAGACCTAGATTGCGATATCTCAGGAGAGATCGTGGAGTGATAGCGGGTGTAAGATTCGGGGGAAGTCGTTGCACTTGGCCAACCCGCATGCGAAGACGACCCTGGCGCAGTGGCGAGTGGTTCGGAGAACTCGAAGCGCCTCTACGGAACCGTAGCTCCGATGGCGTTAGCAACTTTACTCCGTAATTATTATTTATTCAAGCTGTGCTCAGTCTCTAATCGACCCTGTATCGACATTTAGCAATTGGTACAGTGTGTGACAACCCAATTTGCATTACTCGCTCAACTTTTATCTTGTGCGTCATTGCAGCTGTGTAATCCCTCTATCTAGTCCAGGACGTCAACAGCATCCTCGTGTAACATTTAAACTACTGCGTTTTACTTTCCGCCAACTTCACCAGCGCCTCTCCCGTGACCCTCATGCCTTCCCACTCATCCCGACTGGACTTTGCACCGATAGCTTCGCTCTCATAAAAATCAATGCTTGGCTTATTCCATCTCAAGACTGCCCACTCTAGCCTGCCATAATTGTTCGCCACACACTCCCTGCCCAGAGCTTGTAACAAGGCCTTCCCAAAGCCCCGCTTCCGATATTGTGGCCGAACAAACAAGTCTTCGAGGTAAATTCCAGGTTGGGCCAACCATGTCGAATAGTTGTTGAAAAAGAGCGCCATCCCGGCTATTTGGTCCTTGCTCGATGACGCGTCACTGAGATCGGACGTATCCAAGGGAATGAGGAGGAGTGTTTTCGCCGTTCCGGCTTTATTCCGTACCTTTTCGTCTGTTGACGTCGGAAAGGCGAGCGTCTGGAACAGCTTTTCCTCCGTTGCGATGACTTCGTGCAGCGCCCTTTCATAGGAAGCAAGCTCCTGGACCATGCGCAAAATTTCGGGAATGTCCTTTTCCGTTGCATAGCGGATCTTGTAGCTTGGGGTTGTGATTTCAGCCATGGTGGAGCCTTTGATATCGAAATGTCTGAGAGTCGTTCAACCTCGGTATGAGAGGTACTAATACGTAAAACAACGACGAAGTTACCAGGCGTTCATGCTAGAGTTTGTTTGTTCCCGTGTCTCGGATGCGTTTATGAAATTAGCCAAAATTCTGGATGGCAACCAGATCCAAAGACCACGAGGCGTAGCTTTCCGCGCAAAGGGTCCACTCTTACCGCACGTCACAAGAAAAGAAAATTGGACAACGAATTCTCAGACAACCCTGTATTATTTGTAGATCTTATAGTTCATGGTCTGTCGAATTTCAATATTAGGTAGCACGATCGGGCCTTTTTAGAGCTGGACGTCTAACAGCTTTAGACAGTTTTATCGCTGCGCTCCACAGCTTCCTTCCACCTCGCCTCTATCGTCTTAGAAACTTAGACTTAGGAGGCATATCTTCTGGAACCCTGGGGTTCAAAGAAATGCGCTACCATTGGATCTTTCTTCTCCAACCCTCGCTTCGTGTTTCCTTCACTGCCCACAACATCGCCCCCATACGTGAAGTAGCCTTGGAGCAGATTCTGAGTACCATCGCTGCCTTGCACAATGGCAGCTGCATCGCCGAACACAAAAGCAAGGTTCTGGCCCATGATAACATGCTGCAATATATGGCAATGTATCATCCAGACACCAACGTTGGCTTCTGTAATTCGAAGACGCCATGCTCTCCATCCATTGACAGCGTATGGATTTCCTGTAGGAGTGGGTGCATACAGCAAAGTAGTATCTCGAAGCGACCCACGCCAACCGAGCTGTGCCAGCTTGGCATTATTTGCATCGGGGTCGTAATAGCCTGGACCAGATCCAATGTCAAAGTATGGACCGCCATGCGCGTGCATAGGGTGCACGCCATAAATGCCAGTATCTGAAGCCTCATTCTGAAACACAATTTCAAGAACCTCTCCGACCTGAGCTGGCCAAGCGTCCAGAACTGGATCAACGCCTCCATTGGCCAAAGCCCGTCCATAGTCTGGTGCTGCCGCTTGCCCATACTTGTAGATGTCCACTAGATATGGTGTCGGATAACTGGGTCCTGATGGTGGAGCATCGAACCAGGACCAGCCTTGTTCAGCCGCTGGATTCTGACCAGGCAAAGAGCCCAGGTAGACAGTGCGGCCTGACTCGTTCGCGCTGGCAAGTTGTGTCCAGCCAATGATAAGACGACGAGTCACCTCGGACGAATCAATTGGCTGAAGATAGCCTGGCTGCTGTAAGTTGACAAGGCTGTATTCAAGCCAATCTTCGGAGTAAGGAAGATCAAGAGGCGGGTTCATGGGAATGTATGGAATGTTCCCGTATTTAAGGGTCGCATTAGATGGATTCTGTTGGTTAACGCTTGATTGAGTCGGCTTTGGAACCTCGCTCGCAACAGTTGGGACTTGAACAGGCCTCCAGGCATGATGTGGTCGATTGCCACGAGCAATTCGCGATCTTGTGGAGATTGTGGTTTCATAGTTGAGGATAGCATAGGCCCTTTGTACGCTGCCGGACTCACGAGTTTCAAACTGAACCCAAAACTGGCTACTGCCAAGGCTGTCGAGTTCTTCCTGGGTTTTTGTTTTTAGGAGAATACTGAATCGCTGGCCGGTGTCGATCTGAATGTGATCTGTGGTGTACCGCTCCGTGTAGTAGCCGTCTGCTTCGATGATGTCGATTTCCGGGTGTTCATCGAAGGCAAAAGTCACCATTGAAATTGCTGTACCTCCGATCAGCCTGATGCGGTAAGTAGCATCCGGCTTGACGTTGATGAAGTATGGCTGGCACGACAGGTCGGGTGTCATGTTCTCCACTGTTGGAGCAGTTCCGCTTTGACCATTGACCAATATCGCAACTGGATCTCCCGTCCATTGTTGCGGAACTGCATTGAGCATGGATTCGACCTCATGATCGTCCTCGGGGTAGAAATCGCCGATCTCAAGATACAACTCATCGTCGTAAGCATACGGAGGGCTGCCAACGTCTTTAACAATGAGTGGGCCGGAGGCAGTAATTGCTTGAAACCCAACATGAGAGTGGTACAAATAAGTACCTGCTTCCGAGGCTTCTGGGTGCAACTCATAGTCGAAAAAATGGCCAGGGGCGATGGGCCACTGCGATGCTAAAGGTGCGCCATCTGAGAATGGTGTTGTTGATTGTGTGAGACCATGCCAATGCTTCAAGTCGTCAGCCTTAATAAACTAAACATCAATCTGATAACCTACAATGGTGGAGTTGACGTCAGCGTCGTTGTAAACACGGATCCAAGTCGTTACATCAGGTTCCAGATACACTGCTGGTCCCGGGTAGGTGCCATTGACAACAACGCTTAGTCGAGGTTGGCAGTCTTGCTGAATTGTAGCAACAGAGAGGCGGAGGACGACATCGGGAGTAAAACTCTCGTCGTGCTTAACAAGCTTCACAGCGCCTACCACGTATGTCAGTTTTAGCCATAGCAAGAGCTGAGGTAACAACATCATTGCATGCGGACTCGAAAGCTAGATCAAAAAGCAAGAGATCTGTATAATTTGGTGGTACACCACAGGCTTTTGTACATGAACTGGCATGATCGTGCATGATTCAGGCGTGACCTCTCAGACGAGATAAGATCCTCACAGCTATGGGTACACCATAGCTGACATGCATACCCTCATGATCACGATGACGAAGACACGGAATAGTGAGCTTGGTTCCGAAAATACCATACCATGAGGCTGCTTGTATAGACTAGGCGGGGTCCAGAGATCCTGGACCTAGCCAGGAGAAACATTTTTGGGAAGGAAACGGAATATTGCACCTCATCCCTCCGATTACAATTAGCGCACTGCCCTCGTGAACCGCGCTAATTTTGGTTAAACAAATCTCGCCCACATGAAGTATCTCAGATGGTGGGCGGGTCCAGATGAATCGATGATTGTTGCGGCTCCCATGGCCACCTGGGCACCATTTACGTATAAGTAGTAAGACATAGTCTGTATGGCGGCTAAAGAATGTTCAAAAGACGACTAGGCGGTCGGAACTCCTGGATCAGCGCACCGGTGGTGTCGCTGCTTGAGAAGCCTGGCCGAGATGCTGCCAGATTTGGGTAAACTCCATGGCATGATCCCTGATCGCCTTTAACGACAGCACATTCCGCTGCAGCTTTCCCAGTAGTATGAGTGAATCTCATCCAATTGTTGCTGGATAATTGGTAACCTTGGAATGATTCTAGAGTCCGAGTCCGAGTCCGAAATGTCATTTTAACTGAGCTTAATGATACCTGAGTTGGAGGTAGGCTTAATTGCGGCTATGATTCTGTTAACTTGGAGCTTTGGACTCTGGAGCCGAACCACAGCTGGCCCCCAGAAGAAATCACACCAATGCAAGGACATGAGTTGACTTGCTGTCAACAAAAAACTCTATGCCCAAGGTACGTATCCAGGCCACTGACACTACGTGCACTAGATCCCCACATATGTGGGGCGACTAAGCCTAACTTTTGAATTTCGACCCGCCGTTGCGTGGGCTCTACTCTGTGGTAATGTCATATCTGACATTTCTCAGGCACCTCAGCTTCATGAGTTTCGAAAGGTGGTAATGCTTCCAGCCTACGAACGACTACAGATCGCCCCACATATAAAACATCTACAGCTTGAGATACGTGAATATCGTGCACTGTAGATCCGCATAGGCGTAATCAACGCCAGAGCTGTGCGAATTCGACTCGGGGCTAAAAGGCAGCCACAGCAAAGGATCTGGGGGATTCATCCTTCGCCTTGAAGTCACCAGGCATAACATGTGTCAGCACTAGTCAATTTAAGCGTACCTAGATATCAGCCTTGCGATTCCTGCTTTATGAAGGTCAACATGCAGAATGCATCGCCACTAAGCTCATACGAAAATGTGGGACAGCCTGAACGCCGTTCCGGGGTTTGCTTCGACCAGGCACATGGGAGAGGTTGGAGGCCAGCAAGATCTTGATGCGACTCGATGCAGTGAGTTGCTGATTCTATCGCCTGTTCAAGTTAAGCACGTTGACAAAACAAGACCGCTTTGATAATTGTAGTTCATCGAAGAAGTGAGATTAGAAGCGTCTCACGACACGTTCATGGTGGCCTGCATTTTCTAAGGGCAAAGAAGACGCAGTGATATTGAATGGCGATTGAAAAACATGCCGTGATTTGGTCTCCCAACCTATACAACGTCAAATTCGGGGAAGGAGACATCCTCTTCGTCAGCATAAATCCTCGATGATCTTCCCAATGCTTAACCTCGGGAAATCAATTGTGTCACCCCTGATTGTATCCTCTAGCGATGCATCGACTGCTCTACTGGCAGAACAGACAGCTAACGAACGCCTTGGACAAAGAGACCTGGTTCTCAAGAGGCGCTTAGATTTGTTCCGCTTGCATCGCTTTGGTATGCATTGAAATAACCCCGAGCGCATTGTGCTTTGGACATTGACGGTCTCGGCACATTTTTGCCGCTCATTCGTCCTGTAGATCCGAAAATTCTAAGATCTGAATACAACGGTCAGTTCTTCTGTCTTCGAATTGACAAATGATTAACTTTATGGATCGAGGATAAGCGCGAGCGCTGCATACTCTCAACTCTGGCCCGCAATGAACAGAGAAGCACACCATTTTAATGAATTCCGCGCTGATTAAGACGAAGATAGTACATACCATGTTATTCCAGTTTCCACCACCATACGTAGATTGGCTTTTCCCCATGTCATCGAAACCAAATCGACCGTAGAACGGTTTCAACTCATCATGGGCGAGAAGCGCTAGGCGTTCAGCAATTTTGGCATCCTTGATACGTTGAATGTACGATCTCAAGAGCATGCCACCGATGCCTATTGCCTGGTATTCCGGTCGTACTGCAAGAGAATGGATGCAAATGGTGCCGCCCACATCTTGATGGCCCCTAGGTTCCTTTTCACCAACCTTGGGAAGTGTTGACTTATCCGTTCTCCAATTAGGCGGCAATTCCATTGTGGCGTCAGTGACACACGGCGCCGAGGTCCTGGTTGCAAGGATATGGGCTATCAGCTTGCGTTTCTGAGTTGCACCACCTTCAACCTCAGATTTGGTAGGCTGACTGAAAATACCAAGGCTCAATTCAGGACACCGCGACAATCGATATTCGAACTATGAAGAAAGTCAGCAAGGAAGCGGTGAACATCAATGTTGTCCGCGTACCTTCTCTCTGCTTGCACGTTCCTGTTCAGGAAATGCCTCTTCAACTTCAACGCAATCATCAACGTTGGCGACCGTCAAAACCTGATTCTCAGGGTGTAGTTTGTCGTATTTGTGGGAAGAACCGCGCCGCCTCTGGGTCAAACGGCCTGCTAACATGCCAAAGATTGGGTGCGATGCCATGCCTTGATCATCGTCATCACTATCTTCATCAGTGTCTCGAAGATTGTTGCCGAACCGCGTTAAATGCAGGTCATCCTTAATAGAGACCGCAGGGGTTTCGGCTGCCTCGTGACTTATGTTCTCAAATTCTTCCTCCGCGTCTGGTTTGGCTTCTTTATCGTCACCTGACTTGTTTCCGGCCGGACCCATGATTTTAACACTCAAATACCTTCGGCCGGAGAGTAAAGTAAGAGCAGCTACACGAAAGAGGACAGAAACAGAGTACAGCTACTTTTTTCCCGGAAAGAAAATCACGGTGAGTTTAAGCCACAAGACCAAAAACCGACGTCCAATGACTGCTAGAGCTGCCTCGAAATCGCCGAGTGACCAATCAAAACCTTATCCGCGAACAATGGAACGTTCGCAGCGTGAACACAATATAGAGTTATCTTCAAGTCTTCAAGATTGGGAACACCATCCACTCCTGGGTGAAGAGGTGTAGATTCGTGTCAATCGACTGCTAGTTGGATAAGGGACTTGCTTCCGTGATAAGGGAGAGCAAGTTTGCGTACAGGTAACACACTGAGGTCCTCTGCCCCAATTACGGAAATAGCGGCTTTTACCGCTTGATTCAAATCACTTTTACAAACAGAGACATCCCCAGAAATTGAGTATAATGATTGTCTTTCATATCAGAGAGGTCTGGGAGGCTTGAGGCTTTCGAAGATGATATTAATAATAACGATCCCCCAACTAGCAGAGACTCGGGGTCTGAATATAAAATAATACGAGGTAAGTACGAATACATAGTGACAATTCTATTAGGTTAAAAGCCTTGGGTGGCGCGTATTGGTGATAACGGCTGGCACTAGCACAGTGGCACTAGTGGCTCGCCTCGGTCAGGCTGCTCTGGTGATGCAATAATGCCTTTCATTGCGACTGCCTTTGGGGGCAAAAAGTTATTTAGCCGTACGAGATACATGTTCACCACCGCATACACGTTAGCTCGCATATTAAGAATTAGCTGATTCCTTCCTTTAGTTTCGGACAGATTCGCTTCTCTCGCTCAAAACATGAATTCACTCTTCATAAAAAACTAAATCGTACCTCTCTAATCGATTTTACCTCAGTCCGTCTAGTAGCCTTCTCCAGCCCAAAACTGAAAACCCCCGTCAAAATGCGTATTTCAGTGTCGATTACAGCTTCGGATGTGCAGGTGTCGCAAGACTTCATCCCGTTAGAAGTCTTCCCTGACATGTCTCTCGACGCGGTCAAGGGTTTCGTGGACGACGAAATTCGCATTCCGCCTTCGGCCCAGCACTTCATCCACAATGGTCGGCCTGTACTGAACACAACCCAGACGTTGACCCAATTAGGAGTGAGCGAAGGTGATGTTTTGAGCCTAGTAATAAGAAGTGGGCGTCCACAGTCCCAGCAGCAACCACAAGATCAGGCTCAGGGTGGACAACGGAGGCCTGCGCCACTGTCCGGCGGAATGCCCGATGCTGAAACCCTTCGACTCCAGATCCTGAATGACCAGAGGTTACTTGCGAATTTGAGAGAACGCGATTATGAGCTGGCGACAGCCGTCAACGACGCAGAACAATTCAGAAGAGTTTTCGAGATTCGACAACGACAGAACGAAGAGGCACAGCGAGAAAAAGAACAGGCAATGGCTCTGCTGGATTCGGACCCTTTCAATGTCGAGGCTCAGACCAAAATAGAGGAGATTATTCGACAAGAAAGAGTCATGGAGAACATGAAAAAGGCGCTAGAAGAAAATCCGGAATCATTTGGAAGAGTCGTAATGTTGTACATCGACGTTGTAGTCAACAACATTCCCATTAAAGCTTTTGTGGACTCGGGGGCTCAGACGACGATCATGAGTCCCGAAGCTGCCGAACGCTGCGGCATCATGCGACTTATCGACCGACGGTACGGAGGTATTGCTCGGGGTGTTGGCACAGCCAAAATCCTTGGTCGCGTTCACTCAGCCGACATTCAGATTGGACAATATAGCTTGGCTAGCAGTTTTACTGTGATGGAGGGCAAAGGTGTGGATCTTCTGCTCGGCCTTGACATGTTGAGGAGACATCAGATGTGTATCGATCTAAAAAGCAATGTGCTGAGAATTCAAGATGATTCCATTCCATTCCTCTCAGAGAACGAGTCACCCAAGGGATTGGAGGAGGCCATGGAAGAGGAACCGACGGTGCAAGGTCCAGGAAACACGGAAATCGGTGCAAACACAGGGACAGTCAAACAAGCTGGTGAAGGGACTCGATCTGTAACCCAGCCCTCCACCGCCAGCTCGTCTGGAATCAGGATACACCCTCAAGGGTCAGCAGCAAATATCTACACCAACCGGCAGCCTGCGCCGGCAGCAGCACAACCACCGAACGTAGAGGGTCTTCCTGCAGGGGTTAATGAGCAAGCAGTGACACAAGTCACAGAACTTGGATTTTCGCGACAGCAAGCTATTCAAGCTCTTCAGCAGGCAGAGGGAAACGTTGAGCTAGCGATTAGCTTGCTACTATGACACTAAATAGTAGGTAAGACTCATATAGACCAGAGCACATGTAGAGCAGCACCCCGCATTCAAAATAGCAAGCGCCTTGAAGCTACTTAAAGCTCAATCGTCAGCCGGGAATCTTGAATAGCGAACATGCCACCTCCCAAGTCTTTCCGGCAGGTTGTGCCTTTTGCCAGCGTGGCAGTGTTGCGCACTTTACGTTCGTATTGGGAGCCCTCTCGTAAAGCCTTAGATCAACTTGAAGACGTATTAGGTGTGGAGCTCCGTATTTCGTGAGTGCCGAACCCTAACCCTAAGTGGGCTGCACCATATTAATATTATTACCGAGACCAGTCCGGTTATTTCATAGGCACGTCGGGCGCGTGGAGTTGTAAAGCTTTAGCATCTCTTAGAAAGATGTGGCAGCCTGTACATAAGATCATGGAGGCACACTAGGGTTTTCCCACCATAATGACGACTAAAACTCTCTCACTACGCTGCTGTCACTGGACGATCGACTAAAGGACTTCTCCTCTACACGATGCCTGCCTCAGCAGCGTATCTAACCAAATATCTGACTGCGTCAGATGCCAACAATGCAAGCAGCACAGCCGACTTCGAAGACTCTAATCGCCCCAAGAAACGGCGTAAAAAGGACAAACACAATCCTCCGGCCGACTCAGGCGCGTTACTAATCGCTGACGACGACGACGGGCTCCTCCTCTCAAGCCAGAGACGACGACGGCATGACCAGGACGACGACGACGAGGACGGACCACAGATCTTTGAAGGGAAAGTGAAAAGCGCTGAATTTCGCAAGAAGAAAACCAGCTCCTGGAAGGCAGTACCTCGTGGTGAAGAAGATGCTGAAGGTGAAGGCGACGAATCCGCCAAACTCCTCGCGGCAGCAAACCACGAATCGGCTCTCCGAAAGGCAGCAGAACGAGACGAAGAAGCGCCTGCTATAGTCGACGACATTCACGGTAATGACAGGAACGACGACACGACGACACCTCGCATGTCCTCGGGCGCTAGAGCAGGTCTTCAAACAGCCGCTGACACGGCGGCTCTGCTGGCAGCAGAAGAAGCGCGAGAGGCGAACGAGACACGCACCGCTGCGTCCAAGAAGAAGCGATCAAAGCACAACAACGATGGCGCGGAGGCAGGGGCAGAGGCGGAAGAAACTATCTACCGTGACGCCACGGGTCGTCGCATCGACATCTCCCTGCGTAAGCGAGAGGCACGTGCAGCCGAATTAGCGAAGCTCGCGGCCGAGAAGAAGGAGCGAGAAGCGGCCATGGGCGATGTGCAGCTCCGGCAGCGGGAACAGGCAAAGCAGGACCTCGAGGAGGCGCAGTTTTTGACCTTGGGTCGCTCGGCGGACGACGAAGAGCTGAATGAGCGGCAGAAAGAAGAGGTGCGCTGGGACGATCCCATGGCGCAGTATATGGCCGAGCGAAGGGCAGAAAAGGAGGTGGAGGAGGAAACCAGGCATCCAAGGTCGAGGAGGAAAGTACGAGATTCAGAGTCAGAGGCCGGCGTAGAGCTGCGGGTTAGGCGGAAGGCCTACCTCGGTGCCGCCCCGCCGAATCGGTACGGCATCAAGCCTGGGTGGAGGTGGGACGGCGTGGACAGAGGGAATGGGTTTGAGAAAGAGTGGTTCCAAGCGAGAGGGCGGAAGTCGAGAAACGAGAATCTGGAGTATCAATGGGCTATGGACGAGTGAGACGCTAGAATTTTCCAAAACGATGAATCGGTTGTGACCTTGACTATATCTATACCCATCCCTCATTCCCAGCCGACTCACGAATCCCCCTGGTACCCCGGGCGATATTTATCACGAGGCCGCTGGAATCTTTCTCCATGCACAGGACCCAGCTCTATCTCCCCAAAAACTTCTTCATTTTCCATGATTGCAGATCTACTACAATATTACCATACTGAACTTGTCCATATTGATCGCTAACAGAGGCTGAGAAGAACGATATAGCACAAAACGTGTGGAAGTATTCTTGCGACTACAACTGGTTGTCGAGCAGCGCAGTGACCCAGTAGTGTTCCTGAGTTACAGCCGAAATCGCGTTCTTGCAGAGACTGAACGATGGACCTTGCCATTATTCAGAACTACTCATCGGGTATTTGCCTCAACCAGGCGCACACAATCTCTCTGCAAGCCATCGCATCTTCCAAGCTGTCATGTCCGGCAGCTCTACCATTTGTTAATCTAGCATTCTGTACTTGGATACCACATCGTCTCAGGCACACATCCTTCAAATTCCTCTTCAAACCTTTGTCCCGTACTTCTTGATCAAAGTTCTCCAGAATGCATGTATCGATGATCTTGTCTGGGGGATGGACGAGGCGTAAGACGCAAAGGTCACTGCTGCCGCCATGCATGATGATGAATGTATTGGCATCAACGTATTTCAAAACAAGCTCTCTTGCTGCAGATGTCCCCCGAATAACATCCCCTCTTTGAATAGCATTGCGCATGGCCGCAAAGGTGACGCCACTAAAACGTGTATTGTAGTGTAGCATTGGCACGTCGGGCGCAACGAGGTGATCGATAAGCGGTTGACCAGTGAAAAAGTCCACAAGGGAGAGTCGGATCAAAACACTGTCTAGGCTTGTGCCATTGTGTGGTGTGCCCATTTCGCAATCCAGAGCCACGGCAGAACGTGGGTCTTTGATGGATGCAGAGCTGATTGTTCCCCGAGGTGTATCTTGCATTTGGACGTTGACGAAGCGGTTGCGGTTGCGGGCTCTACGACCACGACCTCGAATTTCTCTTGTTGATGCGGTAGAAAGCGCAGGGGGCTGAGAAGAAATAGGAGTTGGTTGAGGCACCTTCTGAAATGACCATTGTTCACGAACCGCACGCAGATCACATGGGATATGGTTTTCTTCTGAGAGACAACCTTTGGTGCTCATAGACCCATGGCAGCATTGCCAAATTCCCTTGAAAGTGTCACCGTCATGAAAGAAGCAGTTGTGAGTCTTTCCTATGTTGGGATGTATCACTGCCTCATGTACGACGTCATCTTGTGCAAACACGTGCTCGTTGCCTGCTCCTTGGTCGTCGCCCTCAATTTCGTCTTCGAAGGTCAACAAGTCAATCTGCATCGCAGGGTTGAGATGGTCGGGACGAGGTTGATACCGCTTGAGACGTCGACCACAATTTACACACCGCATCTTCCGCCATGTTTGTTGTTCGGTGAGAGGCTCGAGGATATAGGCTTCCTTTGCCAGCCATTTTGGAATTGTTGTTAGCAGATGGAGCTTCGCAAGGGTTGTCCCATCTTTTGTTACTGAAGACCATTCAATAGGGGCCTTCGGTCGAGTATATGTTTGTTGTTCCATTGTCTATTACTCGAACTTGTTGGCGGCGTTGCAAAAGCGTTTCGATTGTGCAGAGGCCCAGGGTAAATAAAGGACGAGGGACAAGGCAGCGAATGGAAGCACAGCTGGCTGAGGTGAGGACAAATTGATCAAGCCCGTGACATCATTTGATTGCTCCAAATTGATGCCCTAAATGAAAAAGGCGCTCCAAGAGGTCTGTAGTCGCTGCAAAGCCTGTCAGGCTGGGAGAGGCTTTTTGGTTGTCGGTGTTTGTGCAGCCAAAAAAGCAGCCTGCCGGTCTGTGACAGCGATTAGCTGCTTCATTTGGCCACTGGTCCCTTCTCTCGTTTGTGCCTCTCACAATCCCTTTCGCTTACACAACATTTTTGTCTTTGTTGTCTCACTTCAGTGCCTTGGCGAACATGCATTCCCGACACAGTCATTCAGGGCCATTTTCCCAAGGAGAGCCCTTAATCTAATCACTTTTGCGGCGACTATTCTGAGTTTAACTAACCATTGCCTTGTCTTCATATGCAGGCACAGGGGAGTTGAGGTCTTCCAAAACCTGTCGGACTTCCACCAAGACCGGGTTCATGGTCATCTCCGGCGCGGCGGTGCAGCTCAGCGCGGCCGAATAGGAATTTGGCAATCGTCAATTTTCTATCCAGCTCAAGTTAATCTTTTGAGCTCAGCTCTAGATCACCACCCTGAGCTAGAGCCCTTTCCGTGCTCTTGATCCGCAGCAAAGTCTGATGCGCTCTTCAAGCGACCATGCGTACACATGCTTCATACAGGCAACTCTGCGTTTCGTCGGCCTCCTCCTAGCTTGTTCAGTGCTGCTTGTATATAGGGACCGACGATAGGAATATTTCCCGCAAAAGAACCTATAGTCGCGAAGAAGTCGCCGAAGAGCACAAAAATACCGTAGAGTTCGACGAGGAAGCCGGTAAGTGGCCAGCGCAGGAAAATTAGGATGATGCCGGCTGAGAAGGCTGCCGTTCCCTTGATTTTCTCCCGCCTGGCGAAAAACACAAACGTCTTCTGTACACCGATAATCAATGTAAGGCCAATAACGAACAAGACCTAGTTAAAGTCAGAAGTACTGCAAGATGCTCCAGATTCACCCCTACATTGCCCATGGCCAGCAGCGACCGATCGAAAAACATCAAAACTCCCAATGTAAGGAACAAGCCGCCTCCTGCACAGAAGGCGACGCCAATCTCTGCTTTCTGTTAGCCTTGCTAGATTCAAACGCATGCTGGAATTACTTGCTTTGCATGTCTGATAGCCACATGGTCGATCTTGAGAGCAGATCCAGCTATTAGTGCTCACTTAGTGAATCAATGAAAGTGATATCTTGCACTGCGGCGGCACTGCCCAAGGCCAACGTTGAGAGGATGCGACTGGTAGTCAGATAGAGGACAGTCTGGCGCGTGCGCAGGCTTCACTTTTTAACGGCGTCCAAAACTTATCCGTTGAACTGAAAGCTTAATAACGGAACTAGGGTTCTGGACTCCACCCTGCCGATCTGCCACAAAGCTTAAATGAAAGCGCTAGGGCACCGCTAGAGGAAGGTGAGGAAGTCAGTCTGCCAACTACGCCAAACACCGACTCACTGCACTGCCATCTAACAGCACGCGCCTTGTTTTCGAGTCTGCACCCAAAGTCTTCTCTAGCAAACGAAGTGTCCGTAATCGCAATCGCAAGACAACGCACTCACTATGACGGCGACAAACATTGTATCCGCAATGCAAGAACGCTCGAAGAGTTTCTGCCATGTAAGCTGGACCAGCAATGTCCTGATGTCGACTTTGACGAGTTTATCCATGAGGCTTGGCGGAGCACCTGGATATGTAGCTGCAGTAGAGATCAGCTCCTAGATAGCTCTTCAAGCGTTGAATCGCTTATCGTTCACAGGTTAGTAGCTGTATTCATAGCTTTAGCTAACACCTGCAGTTCACGTCAGTGCAAGTCTAACAGATAATCACTTACGCTTCCGCTCGACAAAGCCATTCCTAGTCATATGAGGCAACAACAGGACGTTGACAGAATGAAAAAAGGACGGGAACCATCAATAATCCACGGTGATCAACAGGATTCAGGACTATCAAGATTATGATCATGATAGATCTAATGCGTTTCTACCTCCTGGTAGTCTTTGCCCCTCCAGCTCTGCGTAGATTTCCACGCCTACCTCTTCGTCGTCGCCTGGCATCCATAAACTCCCTTCATCAAAGATCTTCGTCAGATCAATCTCCAGAATTCCGCCATGTTCCTGCCCGTTGATTCTGATATCTTGGTGATTGATGCTCACCCGATGCTCACCCTCCGGTGATATCTGCTTGACCGGTAAAACAATGAGCCAGGCGTCTTTGATCCTTACCTGAGCATCGGACAACCATACTTTCAAGGTTCCTAGTGCTTTCAGCCTTACAGTCATGGACTTGCATTCCACACTGTCCAAGATCGAATGAGATACGACACCGGCTACACCAGACATTTTCCCTTCAAGACCCAGGATAGCAATGTGAACAGGAGGCCGAGCTGTCGAAAAGGTCAACAGAGGTGCTGCGGTAACGATGTCCCATCCCATTGCCTCTAGTTTGACGTGAACTAATCCCTCCGGCCGTGGAAGCCCTTCCAGGTCATGAAAATTCAGTGGAAAAATCTGTCCGGTTCGGTGTGATTGGACAACAAAAGGCCTTGGAGACAGGCTTGGGAAGTCCGACGTTGCAAAGAACATGTGCTTTTCTTCCTCTGATAGATTGAACAGACCAAGTAAAGCAGCTCCTGCACGTGTAGTCGAACCGATTTTGAGAATATTCTGATCCGAATACTTTTCCCAAATCCCGATTGTCTTTGCCTTCTCTGGCCTGAGCACGATTGATCGGCCTGTTGGACTCTTAGAGATGATTTGCTCCATTAAAGCTATATCGTGTTCTCCAGGAACGTCGGTAATCATGATAGGCCCACCGCTGATGCACCGTGCTGCGGCGTGATAAGAGCTGCGAGGATGTACAGTCTGAAACATGTCCCAATCTGGAATCACATTTAAATGTTCGGTCAGCAAACTGTTATGGGCGTTGACAAAAATATGCCACGGGTGGCTTGCAGGTACTTCAGGATAGTAGTCGTCGCTATTTCGAAGCAGAATCTTTGGAGTAAAGTCTTGGAGCAAGCTGTGGAAGATGATTTCCGGGACCTGACTCATACAAGATATAGCGCGTCCCGAGAAGTGTTTTAGATATGCGTGCGTCCAAGCCAATTGGTAGGCCGGAATCACCTCTTGTCGATCTTGAGGATCTAGGAGTTTAGAGAGCATATGTTGCACATCGGTTTCTAGTGTCATGTCAGGCTATTTGTCGCAGCAGCTTACTGTCTGTGTGCAGATCAACGGTAGGCAGCGTGGCACTTACTGACAAAATCAATTCCCTGGCTTCTCAGAAAGAAGTAGAAATCATCATAGAATGCGTGGACATCAGCAGGATCTATTATTGAAATCTCGGCAGGAATCTCGCCCATCAGTCGTGTCTTGACCGAGCGTGTCTTGTACCTCTTGGCTAGCGGAGATCCTGGAGAAATCCCGCCCCAGTAGCCAAACAAAGCGTGCCATACGCCAATGTTTTTGAGTTTGGGATGAGATTGACGTAAATCTTTGATAAGTCCTGACAGTCCAGACGGGAATCCGGCTGGATTGGCGACAAAGTCAGCGAATCCACAAAAGAACGGCTCCTCCATCTGAGGGTCTTTGAGAGTAGGACCAAGGGACTGCCAATTATCGTCTATTATCAGAGTCGAAACGTCGATACCGTGATCAGAAAGCCGACGAACCGCCATTTCTACCTTTTTTGCAGTGAGTTTTTGACCCAGGGCATTCCAAGTGCAGAAGGCCAAACCGTTGAAGAACAGATCATTCTTCGATGATGCGGGGGCTGTGGTGAGTGCATCGAAAGCGATAAGCGACGACCTCTGGCGAACATACATACGAGCCTCATCCATGACTGCCTTGATTGTCATGTCCTCAGATTTACCTGCTGCCATCAAAACCATGAAAGGCACCTTTTCACAGCCGTCATTACGAGCAGCAACGACTAGCTCACCATCTGGGCTAGATTGGAGCACAGTATAGACTTTCTCGTTGCTGTTGAAAGCAAGCACAGAAATGACGAGACCGTCTAGGTTTAGAAAGTTGCAGAGCACAGCATCCTCCGAGAGATGGAAGAAGCGACCTGTGGAAGATGCTCCGAGCCAGTAGGGTTCAAGTCTGACGATGGAAGTAGCGCGCACTTGACTTCTGACGCGGCCTAAAGTCCTGAGGCACAGTTCCTGCGACTGTTCTTCTAGCATTTCGGCCGATGACAATTTCCAAACTCGAACTTGTCCGTCCTCGCGAAGTGGTTCGCAACCCCAGGCAGAATGCTCTCCCTTGAGGTCAAAGAGGTCGTTCAGGTCAGGTACAGATCGAAAAGGTTTACATCTCAATAGCTGGCCGGTCGCGGACCCCGAATTCTCACCAACCCATTTCCAAGGTGAAGTTGGACCAACTCGGTATTTAAAGGTGAAAAAGACAGGCGCATTCGCCACTCCTCCGTTATGTGCAAACAATTCGAATGCACCAATAGACGTGGTGAATGTCGCACGTTGGAATTCGTCTCCCGCTGGTCTGAAGGCATACGGCTGTCCATGAATCTTGCGAAGTTCGAGACTAGGCCATTGGCTTTCATGCTGCTCATTCTGAGGAGAATAGCAGATGATGAATTCAAAGGGATATGCTGGGCGGACCTTATGCCACTCAACCAAAACGGTGAAATTGATCTTGACGGAGTCAGTACTGCTGATGCTGCAAGGGTGTCCTTACATACCTCATCTTCGTCTTCGGTCAATAATGATAATCTTCCGAGTGGTGGATGAGAGCTGATCTTCGCATATGCCATGTTGTATTTCGAGGTCTGAGAAGTAAGACTATCTGCCTGGTTTTAAAGGAGGATATGGAGGTCGATCAATGTTTTAAGATTGCTTCGAAATTACCTGGACCCTCAAGGGGGAAGAAGCTGGAGTAACGGGTAGAGACACGGTTTTGCGGAGGTGACGAATCAGCGGTAGTGCGACCAAACACGATTCGTCGAGCAAAACGTCTTTCACGAGGCGGCGGAGCAATGACAGGCGGTAGGTAAGCCCTTCGGCGAAAACAAACTGAAAACGGACACAAGGGCATCGTGCGCATGATCTCGTTTCTCCCGATCGGACGAAAATACTCAGTTCTGACTAGTCATAACGTTGTTCCTAGGCATTTCTCGATCCCTTGTCGAAACAGACTATTACCGGAGGCGGGATATTGAACTGTGACCCCGCGTGGTAGCTCGCAGCAGCAGCACGCGCTTTGTGCTTAGTAGAGGGTTTGCGGCCGGTCTCGATTGCATCGAGACTCTCCTGTCCCAATACGATCAAACCTTTTAGTGACCCTTTGGGAGCGAGTGTGCTACTCTTGTCTTAAAATGCACACCGTCTATGTCGATTTTTCACAAATGTCGTGGTTTCCCGATGGTTTTCCGCAAAGTGTTAGCGATTTTCGGCCGGGGCCTAGACTGTAGAGTTACTCGAATTTCCACATCAGGACTGCTGGTACGTAGATCATCTCTCTCACTGATCTGTAATCAGGCAGAAATACCTTGATATACGTGATTGAGCTCGTTGGGGAATGTCTGAGTATGAGCATCTGTCGCCATCCGCTGCTCGGAAGAATTCAAGAAACTCCAGGTCGCTCTTTTTTGAATACAAGCTGATGTCGCAGCCGTAGTCCGGGGGGCTTGTCAAGGGAACGCCCACCCACAGCGGCAGGCTTGGACTGCCGCATTGTTAGATCAAGTCACAGCCGATGCTTTTACACATTTTCCATGCGAAATGTCTACAATCTGCGGCGTATATATGATGATTTAACGCTCGAGCGATCGAATACCGAGCAACGAAGCTTTAATATAGCAAAGATTCAATAAGGACGCTTAGATACGATTAAAGACGATATGACATCTCGGGAAACCTGCCAAAATGACAACTGTGCCTGCATCCCGGAGGTGCTTGCTAATATAGAATTCACGATATTAATTCACAACGCGGGAGGTAGAGTCACACAAATCTCGTGTTTAGCGAGAGCGCCTTTCCTACTGCCTGGCCTCGAGGATGGGTCAGATGCTTGAACCCTCCTGAATGGTGTGGATTTTCTTCTCCTTGAGTGAGACAAGGGTTGATCTCAGAAAAGATGTCCTGGCTTTGGAGAGTGAGTAGACCTGCAAGATAGCCGTGCGTGGCAGCTAACGTGTGCAGAGTGATACTTCTCCGGCGTCCTTTGAGAAGGCCCTTGCCAAGCTCTCTGGCCAGATCAGCTCTGCTAGCGCCAGTCTCGACAAGACAAGATCAAGAAGTAGAAGAGCGAAGGCATTGTGGACACTCTACACTACTTTAGCCTATCTCGTTTCTGCCTCGATTCTCATCTTGGTGATCGGACCACAAGACTGGAGCGCACCGCATTACGGAGGTCTTGTGGGCGGCCCGCTTCTGATATACGCTGTTAGGAAAGCCATCACAGCACTGTTTGGTTGGACTATCGCCCGACAGCAATCGCATGTGGAAAGGCTACAAAAGCAGCGAGAAGAGAAGATCTCCGAGCTGAAGAAGGCAACCAGATATGACAGTACCCAAGAGTTGCTGCAGAAATATGGTGGAACTCCGTCGAAGTCGAAGAACGAGGAGCCAAACGCGCGAGCCAAAAAGGAAGTACAAGATCTCAAGCCACAGAAATCTGGACCTAGGACAGGACTTCCCCCTCCACCTACAGCGAACATACCATCTCGTAACGTTCCCGTTCAGCCATCCAACCCTGTACCGCCATTTGCTCCCAAATCAGTGGAGCCGATTCGTGGTATTGTGCAAAGTCCGGCAAGTATCGATGAACCAGGCTTCGCTCCCAATGCATTTCCTCAAATGCCGCCATCAAGAGAAGTACTCGACAACACATCACACTGGTATGACAGAATACTTGACGTGATGTTGGGAGAAGATGAAACGCTAGCTAAAAACAGATTAGTCTTATTGTGCCAGAATTGTCGTCTAGTCAATGGTCAGGCACCACCCGGAGTAAAGACTCTAGAAGAGCTGGGGAGGTGGAGATGCCAGAGCTGTAACGCGTGGAATGGGATGCAGGCTGAGGCAGCAAAGGTGGTGCAAGAAATGGCTTTGCGAACGGATAGCAGTCCGATTGCAGAGACTGAGCAGGAAGAAAGGGGTTCACTCCCAGTAGAAGAAGCTCATCCGATGGAAGAACAGGAGCGAGCTACAGGGCGGGATGGTGGAAATGCGAAAAATGTCTCTAAACGGGTCACACGCAGTGCTGGAGAAGCAGAAGTGGATGGCCTTTGATCTTTTAGCACGCGGCCCAGCATGTATCGACCTTGTTCTAGTGAAATGCGGGTCCTTTAATAGATATTCATAGATTTACATTTCTCGAAGGTATCGAATATATCAATACTTCAAATCGTAAATTCGGCGATATTTTCTGAAGTTAGGTTTCTAATGGAAAAGCCAACGACGAAGGCCTCCTTGGGCAGATTGGACTTCTTTCCTAGGTCCCTGACCACGGAATCTACACGCCGCTTAACGGATCGAGCCAGTCTTTTTGAACCAAGTGGATAAAAAGCTTTCGGCAAGCTTTGTATCTCGGACGTCAAAAATCGATATTCGAACCACGAGATTCAAGATTTCATACCAAAGGACTGACATGCCGAAGCGCGGTGTCTGGTCCTTTGATCAATCTTGCCTCAGAACCCTTGCTTTCCAAGACAACGACTATCGCTTCTGAAGACATCGAATCTTTCACGGCAATCTCACACGGTCTCTCGGGAGACATGCCCGCCAGAACGCGGCCCACCAACCTTCATAGTCACCATCAATGCCGTCAGCTTCACCAGGAACGTTTTCACGTTTCTCACCATCTTGAAGACCTGCACCAAGCGTAGAATACGCCCATTCAGGCCTTCTCTTTTCAAGCAAAAGGTGACCATTCGGCTCTTCATAGTGAAAACCCCGGTCCAAGCATCGCAATGCGTTAAAGCTGTGCGGCCAGATAAGACGTCTGAATACCGCACGACTTTGCCTGTGGATTGCGTGACTGCGGCTGCGATTACGCGATCCTACATGCTGTTTGTAGTTTATTCGAGAGGCAACCTGAACGAGACGAGCAAATTGCGACTTTTGGGTGGGTGGCTTGAGGGCATTTCGATGTCTACAGCTGTCCTAATAGCACCGTAGACAGCAAAGCCCACCCAGCTTTGCAAAAGCCAGTCGACTCTACGATGCCCTCTTCGGTGAAATCGAACAAGGCACTAAGATCTGAGAGCATCTAACGTGTTGTGTGGCTCCTTACTGTAATATATATCAAGGGTATTTAGATCCTAACGTAAATTTGGGCTCAATGGGTCACGGGGTTCACTGGGTCAGCCGCAGCCAAAAAAAATGATTTCAAAATCTCTGAATTTCAGCCTTATTAAAAGAGCCTGACCCATTGAGCCCCTATGACCCATTGAGCCTAAATTTACGTTAAGGGTCAAAAAGTGGTCTAGCGATCATGATTAGCCTTTTCACTTTTACATTAAGACCCCTATGACCCATTGAGCCCAAATTTACGTTATGAGTTACAAGTTCAATGATCTTCATCCGCATCAGACAATGCTTTGCATGTTGTAAACTTGCTGCGAATGCTTACTGCAGCAAGCTATCGGTCAGTATTCGCCGAGATCTGTGAGTTTTGCTTAATACAACAAGCCGCAAATCTCAAAATTTTAACTTGTGTGACATTTGCCAGCTCACTCTACAACGAAGCAATCTCCTAGCTTTTGATTGTTGTCCCGTCATTGTAACCCACCTCTTCATACCCAGGTAGCCTTTTCTTTAACATCCCATTCACATACTTTTTAAGCACTCCCAGATGACAGCATTACGCTGCCGGCCGTCAGAGTCGGAAAAGGAACCAATATTAGTCTTTATGTCAGCGACGCAGTTGCTTAGTCTCAAGGTGAAGAACGGATCTGTCTGCAGAATATCACACAAGGATGAAAGCGTCGTGGCAGTCGCATGGTTAACCACGAAATCTGACTTGAAAGAGGGAGTCATCGGGATTTCAAAATGGCTACAGGACCGATGTAACATCAAGTTAGGGAATGAGGTCCAAGTTTCGAAAGTTGCTGACGAGGTCGACGACGTGAGGAGTGTCATGAGGATGAGACCGCTGGATGTTGTGGATTTGGACAAGAGGTTGCTGTGGGAATTGACTGCGCCGCTCGTACTGGCTGAGAACTACAAATATGTTGCAT
Organism: Incumbomyces lentus; assembly: GCA_017656005.1. Classification (NCBI taxonomy): domain Eukaryota; kingdom Fungi; phylum Ascomycota; class Eurotiomycetes; order Chaetothyriales; family Trichomeriaceae; genus Incumbomyces; species Incumbomyces lentus. The sequence continues at coordinate 2,807,180 of JACJVT010000005.1, read as the reverse complement.
CTGGCCAGAGAGTCACCATAAGTGTGGGTAGGCAGCGTAAAGACTTCGAGGTCTTAGGAACAGCAGACACGGTTTACAAGTCAGCTAGTATATCCCAGGTACGGATAAGCACTGGTCAGGTTGTCGAGGAAGCAAAGATTACCTTTGACTGCATAGGTGGTTTGCAGTCTCAGAAGCAGCAACTACACCAGATTATCTCCAAGACGGTGGGCAGGATTGGGCGTGGTGCCGATCGGCGATTCGCTTTGGAGTCCTGTGCTACAGGGATATTGCTTTACGGCCCAGCCGGGACCGGAAAGTCGTCACTACGGAAAGCTATCGAGTCGGAGCACAACTGGACAAGTATAGTGAACTGGGAGAACTCTGGATCCAAGGTAGCGGAACTGACCGCTTCTCAACTTGTTCATGTCGAGATTCTGACAAAGCTCAGTCCCCCAGATGCCTCTGCGTTGAGAAGGCTGTTTAAGTCTTGTCCTCCGACCACGTTGATTATTGCTGAGATACGTGATCCGAACGACCTGCAAAACTTTCTCAGAACCGGAAACACCTTTGCTCATGAGATCGAAGTGTCGATACCCGACGCAGACCAACGGTTTGAGATACTTTCGTTGCTACATGGCGGACTCTTGAGCAAGCAGCTTTTGTATGACGCAGCACAGAAAACACACGGATATGTTGGTGACGATCTCTCTCGGCTACTCTTTGAAATTGATTGCTTGATCGGCGATGATTCGTCCTCGTCACCTCACTTGAACCATGTGCACTTCCCCATAAAGGAGACGGCACTAGATCTCGAGCCTGGAACATTAACAGATGAGAACGAACGTGGTGGAGGATCGCATATTCAAACTCTACCTTCGAGATCTCTGGAGGAGGATGTGGATGTCCAGCCTGAGCATAATGGAAAAAAGCCCGCGGGCTCAAGTCCATCGACTGTGCAGATTTCTCAAGCTACAGCTGACCACCTCGCACGAGCGCTTACGCACATACGCCCTTCAGCCTTGCAACAAGTCTTCCTCGAGAAACCCAACGTCCAGTGGTCAGAAATTGGCGGGCAGGAAATATTTAAAGAACGCCTCCGAAATGCAGTTGAGTGGCCTCTAAAGTATCCACAAGATCTCCAAGCGTTCGGCATCCCGCAGAAGAAAGGGATTCTGCTTTATGGCCCACCGGGATGCTCTAAAACTATGCTCGTCAAAGCCCTGGCTACAGAATCAGACTACAATTTTCTTGCTGTAAAAGGAGCAGAGCTCATCTCGATGTATGTCGGCGAGTCAGAGCGCGCTACTAGGGAAGTGTTTCGCAAAGCGAGAGCAGCTAGTCCGTGCATCATCTTTTTCGACGAGATTGACGCCATCGCGCGACGAGCACAAGACAATAGTATGCTGAACGTATTGACGACCTTGCTCAACGAGATGGACGGCTTCGAGGAGCTGAAAGATGTGCTTGTCGTTGCTGCCACGAACAAACCCCAGTCGATAGACCCGGCACTGATGCGGCCTGGTAGGTTCGATAATGTCGTGTATATTGGACCTCCTGATGCCGAAACGCGAGAAGCAATATTCAGGGACCGGTTAAAGATTCCCAGAATGAGTGACGGAGCAAAGGACAGACTCCGAGATTTCGTGGCGCAAACCGTAGGGTTTTCAGGGGCTGAAATCGTTGCTGTTTGCCAGTTGGCTGGTGAACTTGCCTTTAGTTCACAGCAGAATCGTGAAATTTTGGCGGATGATATTTTCGAAGCTATTAGAAAGACTCCAAAGTCAATCACCCCACAAATGCTCCAAGAGTACGACGCATGGAACGCGGAAAGGGCGGCAGGATGAACAAGAATTGGTCCTTTGGTGGAACAAGAATAAATGAGATAGATCGAACTATTGTACAAGAACTCTGTCGTGGAAAACCCAACACCACGCTATCAACAGCTGCTTCCTTTCCCAAACTCCGTCAGAGAATGCCGATGCTTTTTAACTTGAAACGGCGGAACTGATTGCGAACATTACCGCTAACCTCCGATCACACAGCAAAACACGGCCTTGCTCTTCGCTTACTTCTTCTTCTTCTTATCACCACCAAAGCCAAGGGCTTCGCTGATCGAACCCAGGCCAAGTCCACCAAGCAATTTGTCGATGCCCAATCCGCCAAGGATGCCATTGACGAGACCACCCAAACCAAGACCATTGAGCAATTTGCCGACAAGGCCCAGTACACCACTGAGCAGCAGTCCGACAGCAGCCAAAATCTGGAAGAGAGGCTCGGTAAGTAGACCCCAAAGAGGGTTGAGCTTCTTCTTCGCATGTGGCATGTCTGCAATTCTCTTCTTCGCATTGTCCACAGTTGTCACAACTTGTGTTGTGAGCTCTTTCAAACCCTCAGCGACACGATGTTCCTCGGGCGAGGCTTCACCAGATGCGGCTTTTGCTTTCGCCTGCGCAGCGATGTGGCCATCGGGATCCAGACCACGAATGGCACCGTTACATTCACCGAGGATACGGTTTCCTTCCTCAATGAGAGGCTTGACGTCCTGAACGAGTTTCTCTTCGTCGAGTTCTTCTCGTGGGGTTCGGTCTGCCACTTCGATATGCTAGAGGGTAAACAAGTTAGTGCAAGCCCATGGAGGCAAGTATAAGTACATACCTCAGTGATTTGTTTGCAAACAGGCTCCATTCTCTCGAGAGTCTGGTGAATGATGTTTGCAATTTTGCCAGCAACTTCTCGCTCTTCTCGTTCCTTGAGTTCTTCCTCGGTCGGTCCTTCTTCCTCGGGCTCTTCTGGTATATTTTCCAAGAGAGTCACTTCGCCGACCTTGTTGCCGTCCTGGTCAACCACGTCGCCGTTGTCGTTGATTTCTTTGCCGATGCAGTGAGGTAGATTGCCGGCGGTGAGTTTGCCAATAACATCGCCATTCTTGTCGCGAACTTCTCCTTCCTTGTTGACGCGGAGACCAGACATGGGGCTGACTTCTCGTTCCTTAACTTCTGGTTCCCATCTTTCTGCGTGACCAATGACGTTGCCGTTCTTGTCAGTAATGTCTCCATCGTCATCGACCTTACGACCAACAAGTTTCTTGATGTCTCCCTCAGTAACACGTCCGATGATATCGTTAGCACTGTTGACAACGTGACCTTCTTTTGTGACCTCAGCCTTGTCGAAATTGGAGAATGGACCTTCAGCTCGACCATCGTCGCCACCCTGGATGAGCCCGGCTTTTCCGATGACTTTACCATCGTTCGACCAAATGTTGCCTTCGCCGTCGACCTTGCAACCAACGAGTCGATTCACATCTCCTTCGAGCACTTCACCGAAAATGGTACCTTGAGCATCGACAACCTTACCTTGCTTGTTGACCGTCTTTCCGGCTAGTGATGAAAGGTCCTCGACCTCAGGCTCAGGCTCAGGCTCTTCAGGAATTTCGTAAGGCTCGGCGTGTCCTTTCACGTTGCCGAACTTGTCAATAATGTCGCCATCTTCGTCGACAGCTCTTCCAACGAGCTTCTTCGGATCGCCTTCCGTGAGCTTGCCAACAACATTGCCTTCATCATCCTCGACGAGGCCATCAGCTCGGACGACCAAGCCGTCTAGCCCAGCAAATGGGCCCTCTGGCTTGGCCTCACGCTCGTTCGCTGGGATCAATTCGCAGCGACCAATGACTTTACCAGCATCATTCCAGATTTCACCGTTCTCGTCGCACGGTCGTCCGGCAAGCTCTTTGACATTACCTTCGACAACACGACCGATCGGGACGCCGTCAGCTCCAATAATATTACCTTGCTTGTTGGGTCTCAGACCCTTAAGTTCGGACAGATCGATAGCTTCTGGCTCCGGCTCTGGCTCGACTTCAGCCTCTTCCCATCGTTCAGCATGACCGACAACATTTCCCTTTTTGTCAATCACGTCGCCATCTTCGTCAACGGCGCGGCCGACTAGACGTTTGGGATCTCCTTCAACGAGTTTACCCACACGATTGCCATTTTCATCCTCAACAAAACCGTCGGCGACAACAATCAGGCCTTCAAGTCCAGCGAACTCAGCCTCGGTTTCCAGATCTCCACGAGGCAATGTCTTAGCTCGACCAATAACATTGCCCCTGTTATCCCAGAACTGGCCTTGATTGTCACAAGTGAGCGCTGATTTCCAGATCTTCTTGGGGTCACCTTCAATAAGCTCACCAACGATGTTGCCATCCCTATCGAGGATTTTGCCTTGTTTGTTGACAGTGAGACCCTCCAAAATGGATAGAGGAGGAAGACCGTCGTCTTCTTCAGCTGCTTCTTCAGCTGCTTCTTCGGCTTGGGCTTCAGCTTCAGCAATTAATTCTTCTTCAACTTCTGGTGAAATTATTTCGACCTTGCCGACGACGTTGCCGTCCTTGTCAAGGATCTCACCCTTGTCGTTAAGCTTCTTGCCCGCACACTGCTCGAGTTCTCCTTCAGACAAATGGGCAATGACATCGCCGTCCTCGTTCAGGACGTCACCTTTCCTGTTGACCTTCAGTCCTTCTAGGAGAGACATGGGTGATACTTGTGGCTTCTCTTCTTCGATCATTTCCACAATACCCTCTTCGATAGCTTCGGGCAAGAATTCAACCTTTCCGACGACATTGCCATTCTTGTCAAGAATCTCACCTTTGTCGTTGATCTTCTTGCCTCGGACCATGGCTAGATCATAGCCGTCGGAGAGCTTGGCAATGGCATCGCCGTCTTCGTTGACCACCTCACCCTTTTTGTTGACCTTGAGACCTTCGAGCTGTGAGTAGTCGACCTTCTGTTCGAGATCTTCTTTGGCCTCCAGGGCTTCACTAAGGGCTTCATCAGCTTTGTCATCAAGGCCCTCGGCTTTGTCGTCAATCTCATCAACCTTGTCGCCGACCTCGTCCGTCTTTTCGCCAAGCTCCTCGGCCTTCGCTTCGGCCTCCTCTGCTCTCTTTTGGGCTTCCTCGAGCTGTTCAACAAGTTCTGGATGAATCTCTTGCATAGCTTGGTCTGCAGCCTCACCAGAGACTACCTCAACCCGGCCAATGACATTGCCATCATCATCGAGAATTTCACCATTTTCATTAGGAACCTTGCCAGCGCATGCCTTTGCATCGCCTTCGATAAGTTTGGCCAAAACCTCTCCCTCATCATCAATGATGTTGCCCTTTTTATTCAGCTTCCTACCTTCGACAATGTCTAGGTTAGGCTTAAGCTGTTCTTCGATTTCCTTGACCTTTTCAGCTTCCTTTGATACCTGCTCGGTAACACCTTCGACATCTCCCTTGGCTTCCTCCACAGCTTTGGCAGCTTCGGGTACAATCTCGGCACGACCAATGACATCGCCGTCTTCGTCGAGGACTTCACCATCTTTGGTCACTGTCAAACCGACAAGATCTGCGGGGTCGCCCTCGGTGATTTGAGCGAGTTTGTTGCCTTCGGCATCCTTGATGGCGCCATCTTCTTCGACCTTCAAGCCTTCGAGGGCGTCAAGACCAGGAAGCTCGACATCGACTTCCTCGATTTCCTCAACTTCCTCCTTGACTTTTTGAGGCAGTGTGACAGCACGGCCAATGACGTCGCCATCCTCGTCAAGTACTTCGCCGTCCTCATTCAGCGTCATACCAACAAGGTCGCCTGGATCACCTTCATCGATACGTCCAAGGACAGTGCCGTCTTTGTCTAAGATGTCTCCATCCTCTTGCACTTCGAGACCCTTCAGTACACCAATCTCAGGGAGGTATGTCTTCACGGCTGCGGCCTCCGCTAAACCATCAACTTGGTCAGCTGCTTCACCTGCGGTGTCTTCGGCTTGCTCTTGAACATCTTCGGCAGTGTCCTTGACTTTGTCGGCAGCGTCCTGCACCAGGCTAGCTCGTCCAACGACATCGCCGTCCTCGTCAAGGATTTCTCCAGCATCACCAATCTCATAACCTTCGAGGTCGGTTGGGTCGCCTTCGTCGAGTCGGCCAACAATGTTTCCGCTCTTGTCGGCGATGTCGCCGTTTTCGCTGACCTTCAGGCCCTTCAACAGAGAAAGATCTTGCACCTGGTCAGTGACGCCTTCTACCGCGCCTTCGGCAGTGTCCTTGACACCTTCAGCAGCTTTGGAAACGTCACCCTCTGCAACGGCGGCACCAGTGTCTTTGAGATCTTCTGTAGTTTCACCTGCAGTCCCGGCGACACCCTCGGCTGTATCTTTTGCGCCGGCAGCAGTCTCTTCTGTTGTGTCCTTCACCTCACCGAGTTCTTCTTCACCCTTCTCTTTCAGGCCATCTGCGACTTGTCCTGGGTCTCCGCTTGCGACGTCTTCGGCTGCGTCTTTCACATCATCAGTGGTGCCCTCGGCGGTATCCTTGACACCTCCGACGGTATCTTCGGCAGTCTCTTCGACATCACCTACTGCATCTCCAGCAGTCTTGGTCACACCACCACCGACTTCACCAGCAGCACCGCCAACATCGCCTTTGGCTGCCTTGCCGGCAGTACCGCTGACAGTATCTTTCAAATTTCCACCGGCTTTGCCGACTGTTCCAGTGACCCCTTTTCCAAGGCCACCAGCGGTAGACTTCAGCCCACCAAGAGCACCACCCTTGGTCTCAGCTTCATCGTCTCCCTCGGCGCCACCTTCGGTCTCAGTTTGCTCATCCTCGGTTCCTTCATCCAGAGCTGCCCGTGTCGTCTCAGTCGCCTCGGCGGTGACGGTGTCGTCGACATCCTCGCCTTCGTCGCCTGCCTCGGAAGACTCGATCGGTTCAGGCTGAGCTTCAGACAGTTCAGAAGTGTCCGCTACAGAGGTTTCTTCTGCACCTGTGTCATTGCCGGGCTGCTTTCCTGAATCTGTGCCAGGGTCATTGTCCTTGAGACCAATTGGGTCCGAAGCGGCTTGTTCATCTGCTTCTTCTTTGGCCTCTTTGGCTGTCTCCTCAGCCTTCTCAGTAGTTTGTTTGGCCGTATCCGTAAGCTTCTTGGGGGTGGCACCTTTGGAAGCACCTAGCTTGGGAGGTTTCCTGGTCGCGGACTTTGGCGTTTCGGAGGCCTGTTGTACTGCTGCCTTTGATGAGCTCAATTTGCTTGTCGATGAAGATTCAGGGTTCTTGCCTGGTTTGGTGGGTGTCGAGGGCTCCTGGACGCGGGTTGCTCCTCCAGCCGCTGGTGATGGTGCCATGTCTGTTGTGCTTCTGTAAGATTGGGTAGTGCTTGGTGTTTGGCGACGAGAGCGCGACGAGCGTGTGGCTTCCTGGTGAGGAGGTGTTGCTCTACTAGGCGTAGGTGGAAAAGAGTAGTACGCGTATGAAGCTGATGAGCGTGGGTTTTCTGTCATCAACGACTTGGACTCCCACTGAGCATCTCACTGTATTACAATGCTAATAATACAAAATACAAGGTCACGCTTTTCTGTGTATACGTGAAGGGTACTCGAGAAGTTTACAGGATCAAAAAAAATTCCGTGGAAAGTTGAGGGTTCTTCAAGCTGGACCTCCTGGTTTGAAGAATTTGGAGGACATACGTCACTGACAACATGGTCTAGCTTGCGTGGAGATCGTTGTAAGCTTTTGTTCGGGCTGCACTTGCATAGGAGGTTCGGCAAAGCTCGTTGCCTCACTGTGGCTGGGCAAGAAGTTGGACGGGCTAATTACATTGCGTCACATGAAGCTGCATGAAGACGTCCAGAAGTAGTGAGACTGTGAACGAACAGGGGGGGAGAAGCTCTCCAATGAAGTGTTTGAAGGTGACCAAATGAGGTGTGGGGACAGCCACAGAGGATGGTTTTAACCATCGCGCATGCTGCAAGTGTTCGAAGAGATCGGAGTTAGAATGTCAAATCGACGACTGATTTGTGAGGACATGGGCCATATGCAAAATGGAGCACAAACAGGATGAGCCGTCGACTTTTTCGGTGCTACAGATCCCTGTTCATTCGATAGAGACGTCAAACCGAACTTGCTCAAAGCCCAGCACTCTTTCCGTACCGCGGCGGCAGATAATCCCCCGATGTGACCCTGCAGCACACATTGCATGTACGACGACTGATGTATTGCCATAACCACTTAAAAGTAATGCGCAATTATTACTGCAATTTCAGGTGATGAGAAATCGAGCAGAAGTCGTGTACGCAGGATGTGGCTTACGTCTCCTGCTGTGTGCGGTGGCGCTTTTCAAGCTCGAGGTGCGGACAGCGGAGGTTCATGAGTGGAGAGGAGGCGTTGTGGTCGGGGTCAATCAGGTTTTCGAATGAAAGCTATAGCATACTTAGTCTAGTCTATGTTAGTTATCCTCATTGTACGGACGTCAATGGGTGGATGTGACACGAAAAATCCTTGGCGTTACTGAGCTTGAGGCTGGTGATCGAAAGATGATATGTGGCTAACTAAAAAATGATTCGTCAACCCTTTTTTGATTGAGTTGAGATTCAAGCTTTGTGGAGGTCAACGGGTTGAGCCTGCAACTGGGGTGAACGTGGCGTACGCGTACGGAACTGTCACGCTGCAAGGATGTGACCAAGTTCTGTGGTGCGTCAAATTAAGTGACATCACCACAGTATCGGAGTCGATCTTCGATGCATTCGCGAAAAGGTATTGCTCCGATTTGGAGAGAGGTAGCTTCCGAGGCCGCTTGTTTGAGACCGAGAGTATAGTTTACTCTAGGGGAGCCGGATCGTTTCTGGAGCATGCCTAGGGGCACCACTGTCAGGGCAGCTGCAGGTACCATCACGGTCAGCCACTTACTACCCCTAAACTTGAGCATTACGATCTCAAGGTGCCTCTCGATCTGCACACCTGACGAAAGAATATAGACCAGACTGCGCCGTTGCGCCGTTCACTTGCTACCCGCCACGTGCGTCGGTGGAGACCAACAATATCCGCTGTTATAGCAATCGGAATCGTCGCACGATGCTCATCTCTTCGCTTCCAGGGGCCGATCACCCTCGGGTGCTGGCAACCCATCCTCCGGACCTGTGCTAGGCACGCCTCTCTCGTCCAATGCCCATGAGCATTGTCAGTCACATTGTTGCCGGTCATATTATTCCAAACCTCGGTGTTGAGCGGGCAAGTGTTTCTGATAGATCCAACACTGTGGGTACCATTCCACGGACACCCGTTAGCAACTCACGCAGAGGTCGTTCGCTTTCACTCCACCGTCAGGCGCCGTTTACTCACAATACCCACACAGCTCAGTCGGTGGGGAGTAGAAAACAGTGAAGAAGAGTGTGCGGGATTACGAGTGTCGGTCTAAACCCTGTTCAGATAATCTGTCACAGCAGGACCGATATTGGCCGTCAAATCCGGTTCGGCCCAATGATCGTGCTTGCACGTCTTTGTGATGCAGCATCTTCAGCCTTTCCGTGGTTAACCAAAATACCGGTAACCGAGGGCACAAAGGATGCTCGACACGCAGCTGAATAGGCAAGACCTCCGAAGCATATGCAGGAGCAGTCGTGGCAAACTATGCAAATCTCACACCGTCGTTCGAGCAAGTCTCGAAACTCGCGATACCCCATTCGAAGCTAAGGAGGATTTCGCCAACTAGAAGACCTGGCTTGTTCGGCGCGAAGAAAACGATGAAAAAGAACTTAGAAGCAAGACATCACACACAGGACGACGAGGACAACTTTTCTTGGTCCGTACACGGTGACAAGCCATCCATTGATGATGGTACCCAGGAATGACCCACATTCTGCAAATCGTTAGCATGTGCGAGAGGTCAGATATGTGGATTTTTGCGTCAACCGCTCACCTCCACCCTGGCCAAGACCGGCTTGCCATCCTGCAGAAAGAGAGTACCCGGAAGGTGTCTGTTTCGAAACCCCGACATGGTCACCTTATTTGCACTGAAAGGATGGATAGGCGAAAAAATTGCTTAAGAGATTGGTGTCGTACCTAAGTTAAGTGAGAAATGACGCTTGCACAACAAGGCCAGATTTACCCTTCCATAATCACGCAAGTTGACAGGATCAATGACCAGAATATGGCTTCCTTGTTGATCTTGATAGCCTCGAGCGTTGACAAGGCCTTCTCAACTTTTACGGTATCCTGCGCAGCGACGCTGAGAGCACGATCGCCTCATTTCTCGTCACTCCAGCTCCGGTTGAAGTGACCATTGTCTCCAGCGGCATATCACCAAGTTGACGGTTATGATCACGTGATGCGTTCCTGCCCTTTTCTCGCAGTATAGCTTTTTAATTGCCTTGCACGTTCTCTCCCTCTTCGCCCATGATGCTTAGACTTCCGATGAGGGATCTCCCAAGATAGGCGGCGGTCAGAACAAGCTAAATAGAGTGTATTACCTATATATAGGTGTTACGAGGCGAACGTGCAGCGTAGATGATGCATTAAAGATGCGCCAAACAAGTTTGCGTTTCCTTAGAGAGGGATAGAAGGGCGTCTGCAAGTTGGCCGCAGGGCTATCTGAGCGGTCGAGTCCTGGGTCCTGACATACGACTAGTTCACTATAGCAATACCAAAGCAGGCGACCGTGTTGACCCGTTGCAATTCCCTCCCCTTTAAGCCCAAATTTAACGTGTTATCTTATGCAGCTTTCTCGGCGGCTTTAACTTGTCCTGGGTTCACAACCATATCTACCTGGCGTCGCACGGCCCTCCCAGCCTTCTTGATTATTTTCCGTGTTCTCACGTAACTCTCTAACCCAACCAAGACTGCGTAACTTCGGGAGATCGATACACGCGACATGTCGCAGCCCTCTTCTTCCAGACTATGTACGAATGCACGGAAATTTGCAGCCGGAGGTCGATAGTGACCGCTCAAGGGAGACAGTCGACGCAGCTGCCCTTCCTTGACCTTGATGACGCCGGCCGAAAGTATCCTTGAGCCATGCAAGAACGAGGAATGTTGAAAAGAACCCGACTGCTTGTACCCGATGTACAAACGTAACCCCGCGTCTGCGACGAATATCCACTTATGGCCCTTTTTCAAGCTCTGTCTAATCATATGGTTAAAGAGGACTGCGGCACTAACATGCTTGAGTTTGGCAGGCCCTCTAGCACGATGGAACTCTTCGTTGACGTATCGCTCGCCCTCGAGGTCACTCTTTCGACCTTGATTCTCTGGTTCGTCACCTTCGTCATCAGATTCAGATTCAGATTCAGTGCAACTAGTCTCGGTGGCCGTACTGCCATCTTGGTCAAGTTTTTCATTTTTTGTCCAAGCGGGAGCATTGTTGTTTGTAGGGACTATTCCCTCAACACTGTCATGGTAGAGCTCGTCCTTTGTCCAGACAGGCTGGTCATTTTTGGCCCATACCAGCTTGCCAGCTTCATCGATCTTCACGAGGTAATTCAAACGTTCGTCTCGTGACAAATACCGTACTTGCTCCTTTTCCAGGCGAGTTCTAGAGCAATTCTCGAGCTCAACATCTTTCCCTTCTCCATAGTCGAGCCAGTAGAAGAAGTTCTGGTTGGTGTCCTGAGTCTTCCAATAGGCGTGGTACTTACGTAGGTTGGAGCCATAGCGGTGCTTCTGGTCTACCATCTCAAGAAAGTATTGCAAATCCATCGTTTTGGCGGTTCTTTTTCGCTTCTCCTTCGCCAGCGCTTTTCTCTTATCCCTCTCAGCTTGATCTTCTTTCGACCTCTTCCGCTGTCCATCCGACTCAGAATCTGTAGCTTCAGAAAAAGAGACATCAGAACTTGATGGATCATCTGCTCCGGCTCTCCGAGCAATATCTGTTACGGTTTGCCATTTTTGCCGAGCCGGGATAGGCTGTTCAGGCGAGCGTGGTGTCGTCGTTTTCTGGTATTTCGCATCTCGGACAGCCTCCCTGTATCAGCCTGCAATTACCATCGATCCGCATCGTACTCACCTCCATCCATCTTGTGGTTGGGTCAAGATTATGGCCTTGAAGCCCGCGACGTGTTCGATGTCCCCGATACGTCTTCTAATGATCGGTCATTACTCAGAACGATTATAGACTAAGTCATCTTTACAGACTTGGATCAGCTCTGCAGCTTTCTTTCTTTCACCCTCGCTAAGGACATCGTCATTCTCATTCTTTGTTTGCTGTTCGCCGAAAGCCGAAGTCATATTGATTGGAGGCTTTTGTGTAGAGATACGAAAGCCACCCCAGATCAGCGACTGAGCTTACCCGGATCGGTATTCTCGAAAATACTGTCGATTTCTAGTGCACAAGGCAAGTTAATTATCTAGGTGTCTACTATTGAAAATTACAGGCTCAAAACAATTTAGAGACACGTTTGTGGATCCAGCTCTGAGGCATTGGCGTCAAGCTTGTATCAAATCAGACTAGTTAGCGGAGCCGTCCCATCCAACGATGGACCACTTTTGACACAGACTCGTTATCTTGTGTCATTTGAAACCATGAAGGTATTTCTTGGCAACGAGTCGCTCCCTCGGTCAATGTCTGCGTCACTGATCTCGAGCACCCAAACTGTCGAGAGCTTTCTCGATGTTGGTGTTGATGTTCTCCTGTAATACCTCCTCTTCCTCACTATCCGTTGATGGGCCATAAAAGTCTGCCATACCATCATACGTCCTGTGTCCTACTAAGTCGATTTTAGCATCACGACGAACAGCAGGGTATTGGACTTACGATCAATGCCTGCGATTTGATGTGCCAATGAGCCTAGAGAGCCATCCCGCGACCATCCATCAGACTCATCACGTTTACTATCTTCGTCGTCGCCAGCGTCGTCGTCATCACTACAACACGAGTCGATTGAGCTCGTGTTACTCATTGCTTTAGTCTCGTCCACACCACGATCCGGATTCTCCAGTAAGATCTTCCTTTGAATCTTATTCAGATCCTCGAAGATCCATGGGTGACTTTGCTGGAGTTGTGAATTAATAAACCTTCGGAAGTTAGAGTAGTAACTCAGTGCATAATCTATGTCATTTTCAATTTGTCGAAGAACCTCGCGGAGGCTTTTATCAAAATATTGACAAGGCGTTACTGCCGAGATATAAGCTCACAAGCCTTGCCGCACCTTGTCGACATCATCTGCTGTCAAACAACGGTACCTGAGTTGAGTCTGCTGTATTTTAATAATTTGGCACGTCTGACATGCCAAGGCTCGCCCGTGAGACATGGGCGTCTGGCACTGTTGACACAGCGGTAAATCGACCGTGCCATTCACGCGGAAGTGTATCTCGACACCAGTTTTAAGATATGTGAGCGATGCGAATTCATGACACTCGGGACAGACTTTTCCGGATACCGATATCGTCACACTCGTATCAGACGAAAGTGTCCCGCCGCGACTCGATCGAAAGCGGACTCAAGTTCGGTGACAAAACCCACATAGTAAGTGATGAGCTGAATCTCGGCGTGACAAGGACGCCAATCTGGCTTAGGTTTGCTTTCAAAACCTATCTCTTAAGCAAAGTCTTCCGGCTGCTTTAGTGAACCGTTCGCTATCGAGTACCTTTTCATTTGAATCATATTTGTTCGTCCAACCACTCATAGCTGACGTTCCGCTCAGAATTGGCGAGACGATGCTGGCAATGGTTCTTGCATTCTTCCCTGCACGATTCGTGCGGAAGGTGGCTAACGTTGTAAAGTGCCACGTATCTTCATTTAATGTCTTGTTGTGTTGATGTGCCCACTCGCCAAAAACAGAACTGTTCGAAGTTGTCAGAGTCATCCTGCAACGTTCATTTGAAAGCTAGACGCATAGGTGATCTGGCAGGCTGCAATTTAATAAATGCTTGTCTGGCTTCAAGTCCTTGCGCAGGCTATCGCGCGATACCTATCTTGTTTAGCCGCCACGTGGATCACCGTCGTTCGTCGTTCACTAGGAAGCCGCATAGGCTTTGCATGGAGATGTGCTGGGGACGAAACAAGCAACATGTCCAGCTGCCAACGTGCTTCGCTCTGCAAAGATCCGAAGACCCGCGACCGATATGAAATTGATAGTGTTGGCACCGGCTGAGGCTCTGGTTCAGTCCAACAGATTTTGGTAAAAGGTCGTGTTCGCCATCTGACGTTGCCCCCAGCTGATAGATTGTCGCCTCGAAGATACAGTGGCCTTATTCACATAGCAGAGCAACAGTGCAATATACTTGAACCAAGACATCGTGAGGTTTGGCAAAGCAGTATAAGCAGAGAAGGCGCCTACTGTACATGACAATTTCGCAGCTCAAAAGGGGCGAATGAGATCATACATGATGGTCGCCAACTTCATCCCAATAGACATCAGGTGCTAGACACTTCATACATATGTGACCGCCACCATATTCCGGATGGCCTTCAATGCCACGAGCAATTGCATCTTCTGCATCATCATAGTCGCAACAAAGGTTTCTCTGGTTTAACTGCCGCTGCTCTTTCAACTGCTGCCGACGTAACGCTTCCACCCTGGCCTCTGAATTGGCGCAGTCGGGCTTTCCGGAAAGAGAATCCTCGTCACCAGTGGAACTTCTTGAATGAATAAGAGGCGGGGTCAAGATGTCATTCCGCTGGATGTAAGACCTGCTTGCACAACGACGTTTTCCATCGTTCGCATCTTGTAGCTCTTCCACTGTGCTTGTATCTCTCGATCTCTTGCGTGGACTCCTGTTGCGAGGGCCTTTTGGTGGATCAAGTAGAGCCTGCAACTCTGGACCTGTCATATCGACGATTCTTTGCGAATCAGATCCTCTCTTTATGATTACTCGCCTCGTTTCGCCGCGCATAAAGAAATTCCGATGTCGTGCCAGAATCGCAACCGCAACGTTGACGAAAACAAACGCCTGACTCACGGCGGAAGGTATATTGATAGGAACGTTGTGATATTCTGGTCCAAGATCATACGTTGGATCAAGAAAGTGGGGTACCCATTGACCACACTTGGGGACGAATATGAAGGTCCCTTTGTCGAAGGCTGTGTGGACTACTTGGGTCAAAGTTATAGCATTCGCCATGTCGTCGACAGTTATAGCCCCGGTAAGATTTGTGCGAATGTTGTAGCAATCTAACTCTTCTCGGGTAAACCACCACAAGATTGATCTTGCAGCCAAATGTGCGCGTTCGGTTCCGTCCCTCCAACCGGTCATGAGACAACCTTCATCGCGATCCTTAACCGCCTGAGACATGCTGGACACCGAAGCATTCGAAAAGGAGGACGATGCCGCATCAGGCCGGTCAAATATCCATCCTGGAGGTGGTCGGTTGTGGGGAAATTGGAAGTCTTCTAAAGACATGACCACAGGCCATTTGTAGGGTACAGAGGGTGAGTCGGTTGAGTCGGGTGGATAGGGGAGATGAAAATAGTAGTTTCGTTTGCAGAGAACAGCTTCTGGTTCAATTGTCAGTCGCGTCCCAAATTTATCCTCACTCAGCCAGCCGGTCCAGACACCACCTGCTACGATACCACATAAAAGAAGCGCGGTATTGTGGTGAATGCCGCCATGTCTACCGTCAAATGCTGAAATCTCGAATAGACGTGAGGACTGATATGCGGGATGGTGGAATACGACACTGAATTTGCTTGCTGAACAAAACGTGCGCCTCTCTGGTTGATGGGGCCGGTTATACAACTCAACTGAAGTAATGGCCACATCGCCCACATCCTCAGCCATAGACAAGTGTATACCGTCACGGAATTCACGTCTGTTCATCTGGGATCTAGTGAGTCACGTGAACAACAAATCTAGGTCGAATTAGGCCTGGTCCAATCAAGCGTCGTTGAATGCTTCTACTGCGAAGTGTGGGCGATGCAACAGACAACTCTCGTTGCGCTCACTTTCGTGAACACTCGTCAGCCTCACAAAGTCCCTGTATGGCCCCCAACTTCACTCCCGCTCAACGTGAGCTGATCCGCTGCATGTTGAGCGACGTGAAGCTCAGTTGGGGATGCCGGTTTTGATAATGGTAGTAAAAGAGACGGCACGAGTAATGATAACATAGCGCACTAGCGTGATCGCAACTGAAGGCGAAACTGCTTGTCTTCGAAGCTAAGTTAATAAATTGCCAGGTCTAATACAAATACACTGGACAATTGAATTGTCTGATAAACACACATACAGTAGCTATCTCAAACAAGGTAGATCGCAAAGGGATAGAAGGAGACATAAGCAAAACTGATTCTGATTCACCCACGGTGAAGAGGATTCTCTTTGCTACAATTTATTTCTGGCTAGAACGTTCAGCTTGAGGCTGCGACCAAGAACGCAATCTCGGGCACGTAATGGTAAAATGGTCACAATGGTCTATAACTAGCTCCTTGCATTTCGCATAGTAGGCTTCTGGTGAAACACCTGGTAATAACGTTGACATCTGTCTCTTTTCAAGAGATAGAACTGTAGTCAAGGGTTGCGGAGACTTTAGCATATCCCCCCAATAACTGCTTTCAAGGGAGGAAAGTCTTTCAAGATATTCTCTAACCCATCTTTGCTGCCTACCCTGAAGCTAGACATAAAATATCTTGTCCTCCAGCATCTTCTTTCCTTGAAGATTTGAGAACAATGGGTAAGTTTTTGGGCACTGTAATCTTCCCCGAATTTAGGGAATCGGAATTGTGCTTGGGATGGATCGGCAGTCGATCAAGTCCGCAATGCTTAGCGCATCCGAGGCTTCGATAGCTGGATTAACTATTCGGATTCTCCGCGCATTCTAAATTGATAATGTTCAGGCAGAGCGCTCACATTCGAACTTAGACAGCCTTGTTCTTTACCCCAATCACATGGCTGCGAAAGACGTGTTGCGAAGAGCTATGCTCTACGGTGAGACGGATCACGAGTTGAGGCAACAATGCTAATCCAAGTCAGTACCCGGCTCGTCGCAGAGGTTTCTCGACTCTTCTCGCAAGCTGACCGTCGACTGTGTTGCGTACGATCTAGAAGACTCCGTCACACCGGGTCGGAAAGTAGAGGCAAGAGCTTTGGTCCGACAAGAGCTCGATAAACCGACCCCAGAAGGCATCAAAGAAAGAGCTGTGCGCATCAATTCGGTCGGCTCGGGCCTGGCCTTGCCAGACCTTCAAGAGCTCTTGAAATCACCAAATCTTACCACCTTGGTTGTACCAAAAGTTGAAACTCCATCCGATTTAACGTTCATAAGCGATGTGATTGCCCATTCTCGGTCCAAAGAATTCACACATCCAGTGTCCGTGATAGCTCTGATAGAATCTGCCAAATCTCTTTCTAACTTGAACGCAATCTGTCAGGCTGCGCCGCATCTTCTTTCGGGACTCACATTTGCCGCTGAAGATTTTGCTTTGGATATGTCAATCACACGCACACCTTCTCTCACAGAATTTCTTTACGCTCGGCAGATGATTGCGACCCATGCCCGAGCATACAATGTCCCGTCTATTATCGATCTTGTGACAACAGCTTTCAAGTCTGAAGCCGACCAGCAAAGACTCGAAGACGAGAGTGAGCAAGGTAAGGGCATGGGATACAACGGGAAACAGTGCATCCATCCTAGCCAGGTTAAGACTGTTCAAAAGATTTTCAGTCCTTCTGAACAAGAAGTGGAATGGGCAGTCAGGATCACCATTGCTCAAAAAAAGGCGGAGGCTCTTGGAAAAGGTGCCTGGGCTCTTGATGGGAAGATGATCGATGCACCCGTGGAAGGCAAAGCTCGAGCTATTGTGCAGAAAGCTGAGCAAATCGGCATCGACGTCGAGAGTCTCCGAGAAAAGTACAAAGACCAAGAACCGCAGTAAATCAGGGCCCTGGGCCCCCTTCACTGAACCTTCAGGCATATACCGGTGCTTGTGGTCAAATCCTGGTGCTTATTCAGCTTTACGACCGCCTTGGCGCTTCTTGATGGTCAGACAGTTGATGTCCAAAAAGCGACAGATATTGTCAACCACTCGCCATGCCCAATTCCCGTACACGATAAGCGCGAACACAAAGTACGCCCGCAGGTAGGCATATTCCCAGTCAGGTCCAATTGCTTCCATTCCAAAACGTGGCAAATTTACCAGGACAGCTCCTCCGACTAGTGGCAGCAAGACAATGGTCCAATAAGGGAACGCCTGCCTTGTCAAGTGATGTAGAATGATTTTGGTGGTTAACCTTCCAAAAACAAGGGACAAGGTCAAACAGAACAGAACGAGATGATTGTCTTTCAGCAGGTGGCTATCATCCGAACCAAGCCATCCAATTATGCCGACGATGAAGACCAGCATCGGCGTCCATTCCAGAAAAACAGGCAATAGTGGCAAGTCAGCTGCCCTGCGTGCCTTGACCACGTGGTATATGCATCCAGGCAGATGCGCCGAGAAGAATGCGATCAAAATGATGGGCACCCAAATTTCTTGCAGTTTGTATGTGCCGAAAAGTTCTGGATGACCAACAAAGTCGACTATTTGGAGATGCCAGACGTGGGGTCCAAAATATCCCGAAGCGGCCATAAGCAAAGAGGCAATCAGGAGACCTTCAGTAGGACCATTGAAGTATCCGAGGTATAAGGTATGAGTGTGATATGTTTCCCATGTGGAAAAAAACATAGGCAAGCATGGGCATAAGGCGAGAAAGGCTCCTAGCTTCGTTGAACCTGCGGCCATGGCAGCTGTTTCGAGCAAACTGGCCAGGGTGCAGTTAAGGGAGTCAATGCCGTGGCTTGTTTTGTTAGATTCCACTGACATTAAGGATATAAGTAGTGCGGCTTACTCAAATAGCTCCCCCAATGGACTAGAAGTCCCGGTACGCCGAGCTTGCTTTCCATCAACGTTGTCCATGGTGGAGTACATCCACACTCCAGCAGAGAAGCTATAATACAACCATGATGGCGCCTGAGATGAGGATTAGCTCTGGGCTAAGCTTCACCATGGTAGCAGGGTCTTACTGGACCGACGAGATCTGGGATGAAGATCACGACGAAAGCAACGTTGACTAGTATGCAACAGAAGCCCAACAAAGTGACCAAATTAGGTGCTAGCCAAAGAGGCAGGATTTTAACGAAGCCATTCCACTATGGTAACCCGTAAGTCACTTATCCTTCAATACGTGCCATTCTGCCATACGTAGTGCTTAAGAACGTAATTCGACAAGGGAGACTTATCAACGCTCGAATATTTGTAAAACTTCAAATTTTGCAAGGCATCATTAGAAAGAGGATTACCTTATAGTTGTTAGTTGCTTGGTGTGGGAGAGAAACGTTTCATGCGTCGAGAATATCTTACTCTTCGCCATTTTGCAGGTGTCGTAGTACGAAAGAACGCCAATATAAAACGCCTGGGTGTTCAATGCTATAGTCAGACAAACTTGCTGGAAGATTTCTGCGCGTTTACATCAGGTTTGAGTGCGAACAGAACGTCGAACCATAAAAACCCGAGAATTTCTAGCAAAAGAAGGGGAAACGTCACGTGCCCACGTGCCTGGCTCGCCGTCTACTATAGGTAGTTGATGGCCATTAGTTATTTATGTTTTAAAGGCTTCGAAGTTCATGACTGGTAACTTTTCACCAACCACGGTTATATCATTGGGTTCCTGTTCGCCGCGACCTCTTCCGCCGATCTGAAAATATGAGACGATATTCTGCGCGAGATGGAAGTCGATCAAGTCGATAACATATCGCCTGTCGTGCGTAGTAAGCACTATTCGCTCATTAACCAAAAAGTCGACCTAGATATTGCATTCGACCAGCGCGTGAAAGGTACTTCACATTTGACGATCTTCCCTGAACACCCGGACTTGAAGGCTATCGTCCTCAACGCTCGGCAATGCGAGATCAAAAAAATTACAATCAACGGTCTCAAGCCGGACAGCGTCATTTACTCTGATCCCCGTGACACGTTGAGCCTCCATACGGATGCATCGGTTCATCAACATCATGTTATTAAGGAAAAGTTGAATGGTGCTTTATCTTCCCCACCAGAGCCTGAGTTGGTAATAATATTACCATCTCAACTCAAAATCGAGGAGAATCCAGAGTTTGTTATTCAAACAGCGGCTGGTGTGAAGGTCTCGAAATTGGCTGGCAATGCCGCGACGGATGCCGAGGCCGCCGAGGCTCTTGCTGACACGGCTGTATCAAAGTATACAAGGCTAGAAGTCGAAGTGAGTTTTGAGTCAATCCATACACGCGATGCCCTACATTTCTCTTGCGGTCCTCCGGGGAGTGGTAAATGGCCACATGTCTACACACGAGGCGGATTCTTGCCAGGGCGAGCATCCAGTCTGTTTCCATGCATGGACTCGGTTTACTACAGATGCACGTGGGAAATATCCATCACAGGACCGCGGACGGTTAGAGATGCGTTACGGCAGATTTCAGGCGATAGCACTCTACCTAACGAATCAAAAGAAGAAACACAAGCGTACGAAGCTAAGGATATGGTTTTTGTATGTCCAGGAGAAATCACCGATGATGTCGTCAGCAGTACGAATCCTTCGCAGCGAACCGTGTCATATGCGATTTCCCAGAATGTATCAGTACAACACATTGGCTTCGCCATAGGCCCCTTCGAGAAAGTTGATCTCACGACTTTCCGCGATGCCGAGAAAGTTGAATTGTTACAAGAGAATGCTGCCCCTATTGTTGCTTATTGCTTGCCAGGAAGGAAGACAGAGGTCGAGAACACTTGCCTGCCAACAACGGACGCTCTTGACCATTTTGCCATCACCTACGCTCCTTATCCTTTCAGTTCCTTCTCTTATTGTTTTGTGGATGATCACCCCGACAGACCTGCTTCGTTTGCTGGACTAGCAGTCTGCAGTACGCATATGCTCTATTCTGAGACAATCATCGATCCAGCTCAAGAGGTCACTAGAACCCTAATCCAGGCACTCGCGACTCAATGGCTTGGTATTCAGATCATACCGAAGCAGCCGGAAGACACGTGGGTGGTGCTTGGGTCGGCCATTTTTATCGCAGAGCTTTTCATGAAGGAACTCTGTGGCAACAACGAATATCGGTATTGGATGAAGAAGATGTCAGATCGTGTGTGCGAGTTGGACCACGAGAGACCGTCCATATGGGATATGGGAGCTTTGTTACATGTCGACTCTGCTGAATACGAATTTTTAGCACTCAAGTCACCACTGGTTCTCTACATCTTGGATCGGCGGATTGCAAAGACCATCGGGTCACCTAAGATGAGTATCAGCATAGGTAAATTTATGAGTAAAGCTAGGAACGAAGACCTTAAAGACAACCTATTATCGACACAGGATTTTTGCAAAACGGCCGAGAAGGTGTTACACAGCAACATTGATGACTTCATATACCAGTGGGTCAAGGGTGCAGGTTGTCCAGTGTTCGCGGCTGCCCAAAGATTTAACAAAAAGAAGTTGGTGATAGAGATGACCATCCGGCAGATGCAAGGGACAAATGTATCAGAGCGAGATTTAGACCCTGATACATTCATGCGCGATGTTCGCGAGGAGTTTTCGAACGTTTATGCTGCTCAACCTCAAACCGTTTTTACTGGCCCCATGACGATTCGTATTCATGAGGCAGATGGAACGCCGTACGAACACATCATTCAGATCAGAGAAGCGGTCACCAGGGTTGAGGTGCCATACAACACAAAGTACAAGCGGTTGAAGCGAAGCAAAAAACAACGAGCCAAAAATGCGGCCCGAGCAGAGAATGAGGATGACCAAGAGGCTCTGGTGTACTGTCTTGGAGACGTGCTTCAAGAAGACGAGGAGATTGCGGAATGGCGGATTACCGAATGGTCGCCAGAGGACGAGCAAAAGATGAACAGCGAATCCTACGAGTGGATTCGTCTTGATGCGGATTTTGAATGGATCGCAAAGATGCGACTCAGCATGCCAGGCCACATGTACGCGTCACAGCTCCAACAAGATCGCGATGTTGCTGCGCAGCTGCTCTCCGTCCAACAGATCTCCGAGTACTCGGCCAGCCGGCTGGTATCGTCGATTCTCTTGCGAACGATGATGGATAGCCGATATTTCCATGCCATCCGGACGGCGGCCGCGCATGCCCTCGTCAAACACGCATCGAGCGAAAACGGGTGCGGGATGATCGGGCTGTTCCAGCTTCGAAAAGCATTCGAGGAACTCTACTGTACCACCGAAGGCGATTCGATCATGACGCGGCCCAACGACTTCTCCGATCAGCTATCGTACTTCCTGCAGGTCGCGATCATCGAAGCCATGTCGATGGTACGGGACGAGAATGGCCATGCACCCGACGAGGTCAAAACGTTCCTGCTGGACAAGCTGAAGTTCAACGACAACTCGCAGAACGAGTATTCAGACGCCTTCTACGTGTCGACGCTTCTCAAGGCACTCACGAACGCGCTACTGGCTCGTGCCAAGAGGCCGGCCGACGAAGACATGGACGCGATGGAGGTGGATCAACATCAATACTGGGCCGACCAGACACACTTCGAACAGATGTGCCTGGATGAGATTGACCGGTATCGGCGCATGGATGAGTGGACGAGCTCCTACCAGAACCTGTACTCGAGGACTGCTTTAGAGTGTCAGGCTAAGCTGTCGCGAGCAGGCATTGGCGGGTTTTCGGTGATGCACTTTCTGCAATATGCTCGACCGGGCAACTATGACCTACTTCGGTGTTCCGCGTACGATATAGTTGCGTCGGCGGATCTTTTCTCGAATCAGCGCATCCTACGATGTTTTGTCCACGGCATGGTCACGGCCGGCTCTCCGTACGTGCGGATGAGGATGCGACGTGCGTTTGGCAAGGCATTGGCCCGCAAAGCACTCGGGTTGGGTACGGCTACAGCTGTGGACACGTTCATTCCGGCTACCGATGGATTGACCGTCGAAGGAGCGCCGGCAGCGGCGCCGGAGCCAGATGATGCTCGGCGGACGACGGTCGAAGGCGCTCTGGTGGCATTGAAGAAAGAGCTTGGGGAACAATACACCCTACAACGATCACTCTGGGAGGCCCTTACGCATCCCGAAGCAGGATACGAGGACGTTCAAGCCTTGGCAGATTTCTGCCAGATGTTATACGAGAAACGAGACGAAGGCCGAGTTTCACTGGCATTGCCTCGATACTGGAAACTGGAAGTGGTTGGCAAGGGAAAACTCCGGTTCGCCCGAAGCACTTCTATTCGGACCAATAAGGTCCAGCCATGGGAGCCGAAGGCAACAGTGCCTCTGACGAAGCCTGCTCCTACTCGGTCGGTAAAGAGTGGTCTCAAGCTCAACTTCAAGAGACAAAGTTCGATACCGGTCCGATCACCGTCCATCACTAAGACACCTACGCCGCCGCCTCCAGCACAAGCGAAAGCGGCATCGGCAGCACAAGCACCAAGACAGGTCTTGAGGCTGAAGTTGAAGAAGCCGTCGACCAAATCGACATCGTAGGGCACCTGGAGGAGGTACAGTGTGTCACTACAAACGTGCAGTGACCAGGGTGGACCACACTTTTTTTTGAATGCTTCGATGCGAGGAGGTTGCCATATATGATGCCAGTCGCGGCGTACTAATGGAGCTCTTTGCGATATTTCGAACGAAAATCGAGGGAAGACGGGCGTCTAACTCGGTGATACGCCACAACCGCTTGCGTAGGGCATGGAGCACGGGCTATTTGTAGCATGTTTCCGCATTATCAGTAGGACATGGTCGCAATGGGAGACAACGTAGGCTCCTTCTCTTTCGTCATCGTCATCGTCATCGACAGCAACGTTACTGTTGTCGTTGTTGTCATCGTTGCCAGGGTATCGCTGTAGCGAAGCAGGAGGTATTACCCTCTTCGATCGTCACCCATCCTCTCCAGGGCCTGCAATAAGTGTAAGCACCACGCAATCGCAGCGTGTGTAAATTTCCCCCTACCTCTAGCATGACGACAGAATTGCCTCGTATGACTACCATACCGAGTCGTTGTCGTTCACCCCCGGACTTTTCTTCTACCGCATCGTCTAGAACAATGTTTAGAAATACCTGGCGGCCTGTCAGCTCTTCGTCCATGCCGAGACGTTTTACATAGCGTGAATTCCTGACATCGTAGCCTCGTAAGACGCCTATGACTTTGCGATTGCCATTCAGCTGAACGAACAGCCTCTTTTCCATGTACTGGTCGAGTATTAGTGCCCGGTTCGGCAAGCTTAGTGAGGGCGGCAATGGTGACTGACCTTCTTCAATTCTGGTTGGGCTTGAGGCATGCTTGCGGTGGTGCAACCAGACAGGATCAAGTTAATTGAGCTGGCGAGCAAGGCTTTGTTGAAGATCTATCTTGAACTTGAACAGCAGCACATGGCAGGCACGATCGACGAGAATTGAACGACGGCCGCGCCAGGTAACTACAAAACTTCGACTCCACTTTCGCATCAGTGCGTCTCTAACCAATGCCGCCACGACAGATCACGCTGGTGCATTGAACTCGATGCGCATCACAGGTCTAACCCTGGCAGCTTCTTGCGCTTCGTAATCTCTCACTCTTTGGACATGGCTTCTCTGTTCTCAGCACGCCGCAAACCCAAACGAATCGCCTCTTCGGAGCCGCGAGACGACGATGTTTCGCAATCACTAGATGGTAAGTTTAAGTCCAGCAACCCTTTTCTCTGCGCATGATCTGACCTTCTTTTTGCAGTCGGTTAAGCAACACAGTCACTGACGTGCCCTTGCAGACCAAGGAGAAGATGACGGACCTGTGGTGCGCCGTCCGACTACGGCACCAAAGCAGAAATCAAAACTACGAATCTCATTCGATCCGGAAGACGCTGCAGAGCACGCACAAAGCAATTCTCACGCGTCCTCGACGAGTCGGTTAGGCGCTGCACCTCTCTCCAAATCTAGTGCAGGCGTCCTCCAGAAGCACGACGTATCCGCCAGGCCCAGCGAACGACCGAGCTATTCAAAGTCCTACCTTGACGAACTCAAAGGGAGCACGCCTTCCACGCCGAAAGACATTAGTCAATACGACTCCAGTGCAGAAGACGATTTGGCTGTCATCCAGCCACAGACACAGGCTCTTGATATTGCCTCCAAGTTTGGCACAGTGTCTACAACAGCATCCAGAGGAATTCCTTCTGCGGCAGAAATAGCAGAAAAGAAAGAGCGGCGGAATCGACTGGCAAAGGAGCAACAAGCCGCTGCACTCACTTCCTCAAGCAAAGCGGGCGGAAGCGTCAAGAACCAGGATGATTTCGTCTCGCTCGACGCGTATGACTCTGATGGCGAATTCAAGCCCTCCCGCATGCAAGTTAGCACCTATCTGCATAACGACCGCGCTGCCAACGAGATGGAGTATACTCGGCTGGTCCCTGAAGACGAAGACATTGCGGAAGGCTTCGAGAGCTTCGTAGACGAGGACACTCATCACAATCTCGGACAATCAAGCATATCTAAGAGCAGAATCAATGTAAGCCTCAAACACGACCCGATGCGCGAGAGAGAACACATGAGACAGCTTATCGACGACGCTGAAGGGCCAAGCCCGAACGGCAGTGATAATGAAGACGGTGATGATTCAGATGCCGCCTCAGACTCTGACGCCTCAGCCGAACACGCTTACATGGCCGCCCAGACCCGCCACGGAGCAGGATTTAGCCATCTTTCCAAAGACGAGCGTCGACGGCAGGAGAAAGATGCCCGGCGACCCCGACAGCCCGACAAAATAACACCGATCCCGAGTCTGGCGGCCGGGTTGGCCAGAATACGAGAACTAAAAGAGCAAGCCGTGTTGAATAAAACAAGAGCTGAGACGAGGGCAGGCGAGATCACCCAACGCCTGAAAGAGGTCGAGGCCGAGAAGGCCCGGATACAGACCGCACTAGAGCACTTGGGGGCACAACTTGAAGAGACCAACCAACGAGTAAATCAAAGTGAAGCGCCGAATGGACGACCGTCTGTCGTTGCGAGGGGTTTAGACGATCTCGGAGGGCAGCAGTCTAGTGTAATAATACCAGCCAGCCAGGGATGAATCCCCCGGACCCCGACGGAATTGTATGACACTAACATCTACTCGATTATCTCAAATTGACAGTCAACCTGGTCAGCATCATGATCCTCTTTCGCTGCCATGCTACTTCTAACAGTGAAGACCGGCATCTACAGAGCTGTCTGCAATGCTGGGTCCCTTTCTAAGATTTTCTCCACCCTTGCGCCACAGCTCGCCTCAAACATTGCCAACCAGTATTGCGGAACATTGTAGCGCGTCTCGACCAACTCAGGACTTTGCATTGCCCCGCATCGGTGGTACTTCTGTAAACAAATGCCATCTCATCCTCTCTCACAGCGTGTTGCCCAAGGATTGCTGTTGCCTGGACTTCAGCTACTACTTGCTTGCCGACACCCGCGGCACCACATGCATGCGTGCTTGACGTCCTCAATCCCCACAGATAACTCGACAAGCTCGCCGGTGTCTTTGCATGCATGGCTTCGACTACATTGCTTCCAATCCCATCCCCCACAGTTGCGTTCATGCTTCTAGCGTGGAAAGGCAAAGGTTGAACTACCCGCACAGTAAATGCTCACAAGGCTGAGAAAACAAAGAGCTGTTCTTGTTAGCACACATCTTCACCATCAGGGGCAGCTGATACGCACATTGTTCGTTGCGGCAATTGCAATGCTATCCTCGAACGGATGCCAGCTCATGTGTAGGATCTTCTTGTTGAAGTCGATCTGATCAGCATCGGTTTCTTTCCTCATTCTCGATCCTTGACCTGCACCGGGCGACCCAGCTCGGCTTGCTCCCTTCTTTGTCCCATTCGGGCTCGTCGCGTTGATGGGCGTAGGCACCCCGACTTTCTTGGCTTTGAATGCGCTCTTGTCGGCCTGTAACACGACTTCCGTTTCTTGTTCCGGATCACTCGGGTAGATCATAAAATTGTTATTGTACGACCCAGTCATGACGTTGCTGCCATTTCCTGAGAAGACAACTTCAAACTTATCGAAGATCGAATCGTTTTCGTACGTGTCGCAGAGACGAGGTCGTAGGTGTTCATGGATCGGGATCGTCTTCACCGGCTGCTTTTCCATGTTCACATCCCAGATTTTGACTGTTAGGTAGTCGCGCGAGAGGATATATCGCCCGTCGTGAGAGAATCGGACGTCGGAAATGGAGGAAATGATTTCGGAAAAGAAGGAACGCGAGGAAGGATCCTCCTCTTGCTCGAACTCTGTAGACGGTCAGCCTGCACACCTTGGCGAGATTAGTGCCAAGGGATAACGTACGCTTCGCATGAGCATCGCACAGTGCACTCTCACGCATGTCGGCAAGCTTAATGGTACCCTTACTACTGGCGTACATGAACCAGTTGCAGCTCTGAGGGTGGAATTCTGCAGCAGTGATGACTTCCGTCAACTCCTCCATATTCGCCGGCTTAATGTCCACAATGTTGAAGCTCTGGTCTTGGATGTTCAGGTTCCATAGATTGATCCTCAGGTCATCGGAAGAAATGAACGTTTCTCCATCGCTGTTCACCGAGATGCTGTTAATGTGGTATGCGTGGGCATTGGCGTAGGTTCGGCGTGGCACGGCAGCCACGACGGTATCGTGGTGAGTCATTCGCGGCAGTTTGAGCTCGGAAGCATTTTTGAAAACGGGTTGATCGCGTTGCGGAGCACCGCCGCCGCCTACACCGGCGGGAGTGAGTTCGTGAGACAGGTTGTTCTCCGCGACGACTTTCAACGACTTCTCAAAGACCTTCCATAGCTTGATCGTCTTGTCGTTAGTGGAAAGGAGGTAGTGTGATGCATTCTGGCGTCGGCACCATTTGATCTTGTTGATCTTTTCTTCGATCTCGAGGGATTTCAGATAGTCGAATTCTGGCTCGTGGGACTGAAATTCGGTGTGGAATTTGTACTCGCAGGTCTTCTTCTGCAGGCAGGGTCAGCACCAACCGGACAGGCGGCAGTCCAAAGAGCATACGGTTTCATTGCGCTCAAACAACACGACACGGCCACCCTTGTCACCGGTAGCAAGGTAATTGCCGGTGTGGTCGAATTCGACAGTGGATATTATGTCTGCTTCAGTGATGTCTTCTACCTCGCCCTTGTCTCCGAAGCACTGAGTAAACTTCCACGTTGGAGTGGAAACTTCAGCTTCCACCATTTTTCATGGCCCACCCGTATCTCCTTTCGTCGGTGGGGAAAGCTCAGTTCGAGGTGGAGGATGAGTCGAGGTTAGTGAAGCAGGGAAGGTGGGAGATAAAAGCGCTTCAGGCAGCTGCACCACGTCGCCACTTTGGTGTAATTATGTGGCGCCTCCTCTGAGCAGCAGGAGTCAAACGATATGTATGGGCAAGCGGATCGAGGTCAAGTCCAATGGAGTTGGATCCGGCTGCAGAGGCGTCCTTATTACTAAGGGTCACGATTGTGCCACGTTTGCTGGGGTGTTAATGACCGCAAGGCATCAGATGACAAGAAAATGGGAACAACCGGCACAGCAGATGATACAATTTGTTAGGCGATGCGTGAGGCGTTCTGCTATGCGAGATAGGTATTAATGCGTGATGTACCTGACCAAGACTTGGGTCGGACGAAAAGTGCAGAAGTTGTTCGCAGCGGTAACGGCACCTGCCCGACCCCAGGAGAGCACGGATGTCATAATAAAGCCTCCTGAGACACTGCCCGCAGACGCCCGCACTCGAGCTTGTCAACCTTTCCCCATTGCGGTGCGTCACACTGCCCGGCAACTTTCCTAGGACTTCAATTCTTGGCGTGCCATTGATATCATGCCTTCAGTTCTTCAGCTAAGGTTTCTCGCCGCGTATTCCCTAGGTACGAAGAAGATGTAGGTTTAACTAGATAGTGGAGGCGCACACTGAGCATCGTGCAAATTTTGAATGCGTTTCGTTACATTCATTAAATTTCATTACCCACAGATTTTATCAATATCAAAGTAAAATATTAGAACTCGAAGCCAGCCTGGACCTAACTACTGTCTTATTACAGTCCCAGGATCACGCGCATTGGTGCGCTTAGTCGCTGATTAAGCACCTCGCTTCCCGCTGCGGTAGAGAAATGTACCCTTTTCATGTTTCAAGTCATATGACAAGATGGCGAGGAGCGATTCACGATTCAATCCTTGGACGAGAAGCGTATTCCAATAGGCGTCGTTGTCGAGTCTCTATTCGGCCACTTCATGTTGGTCGTGTCACCACACTGGCATCGAGACATGTGCAACGCCGATCATGCTTCCACAAACACCATCCAGGCAATGTTCCCGGGGTCGCTGCTCGCAAGTATACCTCAGACACATTCAAGGCCTTTGCTCGAGACAATCCAATTATACTGCGGGATATGTGTCAATGCCCTCAGTGTGTCGACTCTTCCACACGTCAGAGAGACTTTAGTTATGCTGATATTCCTACCGACATCTCGGTCTCGGCTGTCGAACCAGATTCGGCCACCGGCACATGGAGAGTCAAATGGAACAATGACATTCCCGGATATGATGATCACGTTTCGACCTTTCTTCCCTCCAGTCTGACCCAGCTCCTCGATGGTCTCCCTGCCTTATCAGAGCCGCACAGGATTGTCTCGCTTTGGGACAGGAATAGTCTTGCAGCTGAGACGCAGGATGTAGACTTTGAGCAGCTATTGAATGATGATGATACTCTGACTATTGCATTAGAGCTCATACAACGACACGGTTTAATATTCATCACCAAAATCCCGCACGACGAAGATGCAGCGAAGAAGATGGTAACCAGGCTCACTGGTTTATATAGGAACACCTTCTATGGCGAATCTTGGAACGTACGGTCAGTGCCTCAGCCAAAGAATGTCGCATACACAAGCAAAAATCTTGGCTTCCATATGGACTTGCTATACATGCAGGAGCCACCTGGCTTGCAGCTGTTGCACTGTTTGCAAAACTCGTGTCAAGGTGGGGACTCCGAATTTGCTGATACCTATAAGGCAGTGGATATTCTGAAGCAAGAGCGACCCAAATATGTCGATCGTCTAGTCAAGTCGAGGATTCGGTACGGATATTCCAACGATAGCCACTTTTATTCTGATGACAAACCTGTCATCAAGGTAGGTAGCTGCGAGCACCTTCTCTCATCACGCACGCTGAACGCGGCTGATCCTGAATTCATGCAAACGGTTGACTGCGTGTTCTGGAGTCCCCCTTTCATTAATTCAATTGCATTTGCCGCACATGATGGAGATGTCAAGGAATTCATTGAGGCTTCGAGAGCCTTTGCAGAGATATTGCAGCGACCGGAACTGATCTTCACGACGAAATTGCCAGCTGGCACCTGTGCTGTTTTTGATAACCTGCGGGTTGTGCATGCACGCAAAGAGTTTGACGCGAATAGTGGAAGTCGATGGCTCAAAGGCATTTATGGGGACCGACAAGATGTGTTGAGCAAGTCGTTGAAGCACGTGTGGCATAAGTAGCTGCGCAAGACTTTGCTCCGAGATCTACCAATTCGTAGGGACAAAGAGAAATGGCTAAAACGCAATCGAAACGCAATCTCTCATGCTGCAATTCCCGGACCTCCGCCTTCCTTCTTGACTGAGAATTCCTTAAAAAAGTCGGGGTCAGAATCGAGTTCTTCTTTGACCTTAAGATAATGTAGTTAGTGGATTGCAAAGCATAGATGAGCCATTGAAATATACTTACGATATCAAGTCCTCCCACAAGCTCACCGTTTGTGTACAGCTGGGGGAAAGTTGGCCAATCTGAGAATTCCTTGAGACCCTGTCGAACTTCGTCATCGGCAAGGATGTTGAAAAAGCCGTACTTGACACCATTCTCACGTAAAATGCTGACGAGTTGCCGTGAAAAGCCACACTGGGGTGCTGAAGGTGTCCCCTTCATAAAGAGCATGACAGGTGCCGCCTTGACGAGGTTGGCAAGCCTCGCATTCAATTCTTCTTTGGAACTCTTCGTCGGTTCGGTTGCGGGCGCTGGACCTGACGAAGTTGGGGCATTTTGACTTGGATTCTGCGTTGCGCCATTCGGTCGAACAGGTGCAGTGGCTTCAAGTGCCCGAGGCAGAGCCGTCTTGCCACTTGCGGATTTGGATGAGGCATACTTTTCGACTGTTGTTCGAACCCTTGTCGCGTCACTTCCGCCAATCGTCTCCAAGGTCTGGCCGTCCTTCTGCAACACAATGTACGGCACAGAGGTCACATCATACGATTCAGAAATGTCCGGGAGGTTCTCCGCATCGATCGACAGAAACAAAACGCTTGAGTCGTTGGGATAAGTTGAGGCGAGGGTCTGAAGAATCGTAGTCATTTGGGCACATGGCGCAGCCCAGGAAGCTTTGAAATAGACGACTAATAACGTTGAGGGCTTCGCACTTTTGACGAGCGTATGAAAAGTGGCTTCAGATTCAATCTCTTGGAGAGAGGCCATGGTTGCAGCGCAGTGTGAAAGTCTCCAAAGTCAGTACGATAGTTCTACTTTATGTGCAAGGGAATCAGAGATCGTCTTGAGTGTCCTGCGCTTTAATTGTTTTCCAAAATTGTTTCTGTAAGCCGTGCTCGTGGCAATCGAGCAGTAACCGTTGCCCAATGACGTGCTCCCGCTTTTTACTAAACCACATCTGATAATTTAATCAGATGCCATCAGGAGCCCCGCAGTCGCCGACTGATTGCCTCACATCCTGCCCGCGTCGGAAGGATTCGGGTGCGAAAGTTTTGCAAAGGTGTTAATTCGTGGTGCTGGTCATTATGCCTAGATGGCCCCATCTAGTGGTCAAAATATTTTACAGTTTGAAGAGTCAAACCAAGATGGTCGGCCGCACACAGACAATGAGCGTATTCTCTGCGGGTTTGAAGCTTGAACAGATCGCTTTGCCCCTCCAAAAGGAATAGCCGCTTGCTTAATATTAGCACAGCGGCCGCCAGTAGCCTTGGCCTGACGTGGTCAGTTATTATTGTTGCCCCTTGTAGTTAAATGCCTTATAGGTGCTCCTGCTCCTGACGGGGCACTTGTTAGCACCATCAACATGATACAATGGCAGGGGACAGCTCATTCGAACAGATACCTATCGTCGATCTCAGTGCTGCTGAGACATCAAGAGAAAAGTTCTACGACCACCTTCGGCATGCCATAATCAATGTCGGCTTTCTTTACGTCAAGAACACGGATATCCCTCAGGAACATATCGACAATTTGATCCAGCTTCTCCCTAAACTCTTCAGCATATCTGACATCGAAAAGGCACGAATCGAGCTTGAGAACTCGCCACATTTCCTTGGGTACAGTGCGGTAGGGTCGGAAACTACAGCTGGAAAGATAGACAGAAGGGAGCAATTCGAATTTATCTCAGCTCCCGCAGACAAGTGGCAGCCGGGACGACCTCTATACGAGAGGCTACAAGGACTTAACCAGTACCCTTCTACTCTACCGGAGGCACAGCACATCATCGAAACCTACATGAGCTCTCTGACCAAACAGGCTTCTCGATTCATGTGCCTGGTGGCAGAGGCGCTAGGTTTACCAAGTGACACATTCCTGCCTTTTTTGAGTGGCCAAAACCGCCTCAAGATCGTTCGGTATCCAGAAGCCACCAAGGATTCCGAATCCCAAGGTGTTGGTCCACACAAAGATTCTTCGGGCTGGTGGACGTTTCTCCTCCAGGCATCTCCTCCTGAGGTCAAAGGGCTGCAGGTTCTCAACAAAGCTGGCAAATGGATCGATGTGCCACATATACCCGGTACTCTGGTGGTCAACATCGGACAAGCCTTCGAAGTAGTAACGTTGGGAGCATGCAAGGCTACCACGCACAGGGTCCTAGGCGGGCCCACGGAGCGTTTCAGTGTGCCGTTCTTCTTGGGTGTGCGCGGAGACCTGACGAAAGACGAGGCACTGCGGTCATTGGCTCATCATTTCGGGCCAACAGGAGCAGAATCTGTGGAAGGTGCTCAAATCGATTCTGCTTTCTTACGTGGCAAGTATAACACCTGGGGAGAGTCTCAGCTCCGAACAAAGATAAGGAGTCACCGGAAGGCAGGGGAGAAATTCTATCCTGCAGTCTACAATCAATACATCAACGACGACTAAAATAGATCCAGGTCCTCTCCCGGCCAGTATGCAAAATACCACTTGGGTCCCAAGCGGGAAAAGTCAGATAAGCCCGATTCAATGAGGCAACAAACCTATTCCATGGATATACAGGAGTCGTTCTCTGCCACTGCTGGCTATCCAACCACTTTAGGGCTCCAGAACTAGCATCACTTCTAGTAGTCCCTATGGTCCTGCATTTGAGATACATTGACAGCGCCGATCTCCCCTCCATCATACAGTCTGGTGCGAGTTCCCACTCAAGGACTCTACTGGGCAGAGACCTGGCGCCCCCATGAACCTCATGAAGACTTGGAAAAGCCACAATCAAAGGAAGAGGCTTTTTTCCCAAGTAGCTTCCAAGACACAGGTCTGAGTGAGCACTATCTTCTTTCCCATGTAAATGAAATCACAAGCCTTTCTTCACCAAGATGAAAGTCCTGAGGGAAAACAAATTTGTTTTCACTGGAAAACGAACCTCTTTTCAATCTACTATCTAAGACTACCCTTTAGAGTGGAGGGAGAAAAGGTGAAAAATTTTCGAGCTTGACCTCATATGAGAATTGACCTGGCGTCTTCGCTACAAGTTGCTCGGAACTTGAATGAGCAAAAGTCAAAAGCGGGATGGATCGTATCATCATGGGCTACAGCTTACAAGCAGCGGCCTTGGGGATGCGCGGAACTTCAAAGTGAGGGTCCATTTTCGATAATATCAAATCGCTTGCAGCAAATGAAAAAGATGTTTATGCTAGTCTTTGCTATCAGGCATGCAGGCATGCAAGTGCAACAAAGCAGAGAGGCAGTGGAAAGAGGATCGCTTGCTATGTCGTAGGTGCATTCACTGGAGTGGACCTGAAATAATCTGTTCGTGTTATGCTGATATAGAGCAGTTGAGCAAGCACACAGACAACCACATCGTGCGCAATGTTCGCGTTCGGTTTGCGCGAAGTTCATTATTGCTGCAGCAAGAAGCTTAGGCTGGGCTTGAGAAAGCACCCCTCAATTACTCTGTATCGAACTGAGAGGTCTGTTGCAAAGAAAAGATCATCGCAACGGATATGTATTTGCTATTACACTTGACCTAGACTCATAATTTATGAATGTTCTCGGTTTCTCCTTGTATGGTTGCGGGTATCATGGCATAACTCAAAGGCATTCATTGCAGAAGCTGATGACCTGAATCAGCTGCCCTTCCGTAAGGTATCTCAATGCCACGTAACTCCTTGCCTCAGACGTGATGCGTTCTCTTTATGCTCTTTATACTCATCTTTGGCACATGCTCTCCGTATTCTGTCGTGAAACTGACCTATATGCGCCGTCCGTGTAGGTTGGTTACTGTACGCCACTCATTCGTAGAAATTATGCGCTTCACTGTGGCATCGAATTGCTCGAGGCCCGACCTATTCCTATAGTCTTTCATAACACCGGGCACCAAAATCGACCTTTCCAATGCTCACGAGGGAGGGATTTCTAAGCTGCGCTGAAAAGGCCTAGTTTGCAGGCGCATCCGAATCTCCGTCCTTGAAGAAATCAACAATGGCTCTGATGCCCTTCTGTCCCAGACCTTTTGCGGGATACGCCATGAATATGGGATCATTCCACGTATTGAATTTTGATCTGAATCCTGCTTTTGCCTCAATGTTGAATTTCGATGCGGCACTCTTGTAAAGTCTTTGCAGCGAGTTGGCTTTCCTTTGGCCGATGTGGTGACCGACTTTCAACTCAGGCATCGCGCCAGCGCCGAAGGTCGCCTCTTTGTTGCCCATGGCGGCAGCTGCTTTCAGAGCCTCTTGTACGGTCAATTCGATGACTCCATTCACTGCGCCTGGAAAGTCAAGCGCCCACTTGACTTGTACCCCATGCTTGAATGCGAGCTGAGCAAGGACTACCATACTGTGAATTTTGCCGTCTTTATCTTTCGCTACGAAGTACTGACGGTGATTTTGATCGACAAAGGGTGTAATTTCAGAGAGATGCACCTGTTCGCCTTGACGGCTGGACTGCCAGTCCTTGATGCGTTCATTCACGGCATTTTTCTCATCCTCGGGAATCTTAGAGCCGTAGTCTACTACCTCTACTCCCTCACTCTTAGCTCGCCGAATTTTGCGCTCAACATCCTTGTCGACTTGCAAATGAGCACTTCGGTCTAGGTCAACCCGTTGCTCGGCGACGACGCTGAATGTTCGAAAATTGAGGTGCGTACCCAGAACTTCTTGAAAGGGTGAGCCAATCAAGACCCATATGGGCTTTAGTCGCTTCGTTTCACGCAACCACGATATGAAGGCTTCTGCCACCTCTGCGTATTGACGAGGATCACAGAGAGGGTCTCCAGCACAGATGGCGCGGCCACGGATGGGAGTGTACGCAATAACAGCGCCAGTCTGGTCGTCGCGCCAGAGGCGAAAGCGTTCGTCCATCCAAGAAGTGTTGGTGGAATCGCCGTAATTCGCAACAAGCTTTTCTACAGGCTGTAGCTGGCGCTCTGGTCGCATCATCGTTGTGTCGTCCGGGTACCGTAATTCTGATTTAGGTGGCGTAGGGAAACTCCTGGGATCACGATGGAAGAGCGAGGCGTAACGGAGGTTGCCAAGGTCGAGAATCAGAGATACTAGTCTTTCGAGACCAATGCCTGCACCCGCATGAGGAGGGGCAATGTAGGCAAAGCCGTCCATGTATTCTTTGAGCGCTTCAGGATCCATTCCGACCTTCTCAATGTTCGCTTTTAGCATATCGTAGTCGTGAATACGTTGGCCGCCAGAGAGGATTTCTTGACCTCGAACCATGAAATCGAAAGAATTGGTCAGTTGATCATTGCTGCCGTCTTGCATCGTGTAGAAAGGACGAGCGGAGGCTGGGAATTTATCAAGAATATAGTAGTCGGTCTGGTACTTCTCTTTAACTAAACGTCCAAGCTCTCGCTCGGCGCGAGTGGAAAGGTCTTCGTACTCTGATTGCGGTTCTCCATCGTCGTTCTTCCAGCCCGAATCATTGAGCATCTGTGCACCTTCCGCAAATGTGATGCGGACGGTTTCCTCGTGCCAAATCAAGTCGTCGTGTGGAAAGTGGTGCTTGGCAGTTTCAATTTCGGGCCGATGCTTCTGGTAGAGCCCGGCGAAAATATGCTTCAAGGTAGCGTCAATCATATGCATGGCTTCATGATAATGCTTGTCAATGACCATCTCAATGTCGAGACCTGTATACTCGGTCAGGTGGCGAGGCGTGTTTGAGTTCTCGGCTCTGAAAACAGGGCCAACTTCATAGACGCGTTGAAAGTCGGCTGAAATGCACATCTGCTTCGCAAGCTGTGGACTCTGGGCTAGAAAGGCAGGCCTGCCAAAGTAGTTGAGCTTGAAGACTTCAGACCCGCCCTCGGTAGCACCACCTTGCAACTTTGGGGTATGAATCTCAAGGAAAGATTGATCGGCAAGATAAGTTCTGAACAAGTGGCAAACGGCGGACTGTATCCTGAAGATAGCTTGTGAAGTTGGCGTTCTGAGATTCAGGATCCTATTGCTGAGTTGCACTCTATCCGAAACCCCATGGTCTTCAGTCGCAGCCTCTGCTTCGTAGACACTGAATGGAACGGGGACGGTGCGAGCGTGCTCAATATGCAGATCCGTGATCTCGATCTCACAGTCGTGGGTACTCGTGTGCTTGACCCGCTGTTCTGCTTCTCTTAGCACACCCCTAGTAAGAACGATTGTGCCCGGGCGCATATGTTCTCCAAACCTGACCATGTTCTCTGAAACGGCTCCGTCTTTGGCTCTGAGGACACCTTGGATGGTGGTAATGCCCTCTCTAAATACGATGAAGGCAAGCTTCGCACTCATCGACCTCACAATATGCACACGACCTCTAAAGGTAATCGTCTGGCCTGCTTTGTCTAGTGTCATCTCGTGCAGATGCCACCACTTATCAACTTCTTCCACTTCTCGGCGTGGTGGTGGGATGCTTTGCATGAGCGGCAGTTTTCCATAGTGCTTTCGTATCTCGGGTGGATCATCGTTGTGGTCGTCGAGGAAATCTTCGATTGTCTTCGCAGGAGGCGGAACGTTGCGGTCTGAGTCAGAACTGCTCCATTCATCTGAAGAGTTTTCAGTAGATTTGAGCTTCGCCTCGATATCTTCCTCGTCACCTCCTCGGGTTGGAGACTCCTTTGTTGAACTCGATTTGGCGGTGATACCTCGAAGCTTTCCAAGGACGGACTTGACTCCAGACATATTCGCGATGGCAAAGAGGTTAGCAGCCTGGCATAAGATTAAAGAGAGTGTGGTAGCAGTAGCGAATGGTCACGTTAAGGAAACGCAAGTTATTCACGCTGTTTCGTGGGCAATTTCCAACTTGCAAAGTCGACCGACCACGCAAACACATGATGTCACCAGCTACGAGGAAAAACAGTTACGCATTCCAAAGCAAAACATCTCAAAATCGGATCGACCGCGTAATGGGAGCAAGAACATGTTTCAGGTTCATATCAAAAATCAACTTTCCGGCTTTTCCTTTAAGCATATTTCCCATGCAGCTGCTCATTGGTCGGGAGTTCGCGGCTGCTACGTCAGCAGCAACAGGGATCGAAATCGCGACGAAATCTCCACTTTTGCGGGCTATCTGGTGCGCTGGCTGCTTGTGAACGTTGGTAA
Organism: Incumbomyces lentus; assembly: GCA_017656005.1. Lineage (NCBI taxonomy): Eukaryota > Fungi > Ascomycota > Eurotiomycetes > Chaetothyriales > Trichomeriaceae > Incumbomyces > Incumbomyces lentus. The sequence continues at coordinate 2,769,748 of JACJVT010000005.1, read as the reverse complement.
ATATGAAGTGCAATGCTTGCATTTGCTTCGCTTACTTGTAGCATCAATTTGGTGATTGTGTTCTCGAAGCTGTGGTGTGTCATGTTGCCAGCCCATCTGCGATGCATTGAAACAAGTCCGATTTCCGATCATCCACACTCGACTGGCGACCCATGATGCAACCGTCATTGTCATTCAAAGAGAGTTCCCGGTACATCCGGGATCAAGCAGTGTAGTAAGGCAGTTAGGGCTTGGGACTGCTATTCGTGCTTTTTAGACCAGACGGCCACTAACCCTTTGACTGTATCTTGATTTGGGGTCAAAGGTCCGATGATCTGATTCTTTTGAGTCCTCGGAACTGACGTGGTTGCATGGACGACACAGGCCACTTGAAGCATGCCAGGCACAGCCAGCTCGTGTGAGGCAGGATGATTAGCCACGGCATTGCAGTCGTCTTACCTTGATTTAATGTTGAGATCCCAGCGACGCACATTCTCTGCTACTCGTCCGTCTAGACCCACCATATACTTCTCGAGCATCAAGCTTGATGGCTGTCTTCCAAGGATGTGCCTCGCAGCGATATGCTCAGCCAGATCTCGTCCATGGCGATAATTCATATGGCCATACTCCCGACCAACGACAAAGCAGAATGGACAACCATACTTGGCCTCAGCTTCGTTGCGCCGGCCTGGTAGGTCAGAGATATATCGTTCTGTTACAAGTTCTGATTGGCTCCTACGTGGCATGCCAAAGAAGAAGGGATTCGTCATCCGAGGACTACGGGTATCGCTTCTTCGTCTTACCGTGCTTGCTCGCCTCGTGTCCAGTATGGTCGCTGTGCTTGCTCTGCGCCCCTGAGTTGTGATCACATCATCACGATCTTGCGACTTTGGCTGATACAGATGACACTTCACAAGCCAGGTCGGGCGGTATTCTATTTCTGGTGTACTGGAATGCGCCCTAACATCATCTGTTGACGAAATATTAGCGGTGATGCTGTTAGCGACGTGGTACCTCAGCCGGAAGCCACATCCCGGACAGTCCCAGGACAAAAATGCGCCTCCGTGATTTTGCAACCGCTCTCTGTCGTCACGTGAGAGGTCTTCTGACAGGACTTGTGAGAGCTTCCCATGGTCACGATGATTGGTGAAAGCGACGGCAAAGCGACAGAAGCTCGGCTCTGCCGTGTTAGGCATGCTTGACGTCAATTGTTCAGCCAGGCGCCGCTGGGGATTGCGCATCTGGTCTGATTGGAATTTCTTCAATTGCCGCTCGCGATAGTCCAGGGTATCGTACAAAGTTCCGTACGGCTTCCTCCGCTCTAGGGCTCGATCGTAGTGATCGATGAAGATCTGCTGTATGCCATGTACAGCGTTCAGCAGCTGATCGACAATTGGGATCAAGAAAGCCGAAACAAGGGCAGCAGCATCATCCACCACTATGGTTAACTTCGCCAGGTCGAGGGCTGCTAGGGTTTGTAGTCTAGTGTAAAGGATTTCCAGCCTTGGTCGGTGTGCCTCGATTTCTGAAGGAGTTTGCCTCGGATAGATATAATAGTCCACCATGGTGCGATTCTTGCGAATGACATCGACGATAATCTGAGTCAGTGAACTGATTGCCTCAGGAATAGTGATTGATTGGACGTCTTCGTCCACTCCGAGTGTCGCCATCTCGATGGCCGCATTGATGAACGACTAGAGCTCAAGACGCAATGCGCAGATTCGAGGGAAGTGAAGTTGCCAATCACAAAGCTTATGCGCTCATTCCTTTCAACTATGACTCTGGGTGTAGCAAAACTCATGGAGAAAGGTTCGTACTGCTTTGTATGACGAGCTGTTGCCTCCACATGTTCATGCCGACGGGCTGTAGGTGGGCTGTGCCAGAAATGCAAGGCGCACAGTGTCACCTGTTCAAAGGACGCAAAGCGTTGCTAAGCGAAGCAGACCTACGAATTGTGAGGGGCAGATCGGCAAGATTGGTCGTTACAGAACATTATTGGACCTCAACTCCACTTGTCAGACTCGAAGGCAACTGGCAATGCGCCAGGCAATTCATAGTCAGTAAACACAATCGAGGTCGAGGCTTTCCTTTGAACGCATGCTCAATAATGTCTTTTGCATCATTTGTAATTTCAAAAGCCTGCGCAGAGGCGATGTGAGCAAGCAACGAGATATTGCCCACCTCGAGTTCCGCTTGGACGTAGGTAAAGTAGGTGTAAGGCTGAAGCTCTGGTCCGACAGGGTGAGAATGCAGAAGGTGCAGTAGTAATATGCAGTTATGCATCACTCATTACGGAATATTAATAGTGAGGGGGAGGGGGAGATGATTGGCGAGCGCCTTAGCCTTCTTAGTAGCCGCCTGCCAGCCTGAGGCCCGAAATTCATGGAGCATTATTACAAGGGGCCCACTTTCATAGAGCACTAAAATTCAGGGTACCTATTAGGTGGCGTGGGTGGGTGGTCAACTATTAAACGCACGCGTCGCGACTTCGTATTTGTTGCTTGTGCCGATGCGCGTGTCCAAGCTAAGTTATGGCTTCTGGCGGAGCTGAGAAACATGTCCTAAAGGTACCTACTCCTTTCAAGTAATCACAGCTTCATGGAACATCGCGAACATGGCTCTTGAGAAGGCTTGGGTGCAGCTCGGTTATACATGCAAAATATTCAGCCTCAGCTATCCGAACTCCTCAGGACTTGTGTTCATCCTCCGACGCTCCTTCTCCGAGTTGCCCATGTCGAGCTCATCGACCTGAAGAATGGCCATCGTGATGATGTTTCCGGTGCACCAGATCAATTAGATCGCTATGCGACAAAATTCCTACTCACCGACGGGCATTTGATGATTCCAGCCCTCCTGCACCGAAAGCTTAGTGCGCTTAGGGATGCTGCAGACGTTACCCTTGGAACCCTCGTAGATATTCGTCGGTTTCATGTCAAGAAGTCCCCTCGACTGAATGGTCAAGGTCAAGTGGTCTATTTAGCCATCGAAGACTGTACATTCCTTCTGCACCCGTTTCCGCATGCACTAACAGAAGGTCCCCACCAACACGTACGGACTCTCGAGACGAGCCTCAAGAGAAAACGATCCGATTGCGAAGACTTCGAGGACAAACCGGACCTCGTCGGAGCTCTGGGTCATGAACGTGCTGCAGGAGTCTGTGTCAATCCTGCACCTTCCGAAGCATCGAAGACTTGCGAGGAGATCGAGCCATTGAAGATTGCAGAAGGGGCAGGTTTTCAACAGCCTTCGGGTCTCGATATCCGTGAGATGGATCCCCACGATCATCCACAACCAATACCGCAGTCCTCTGTAAACATGGTAAGCAGGGGTGAGAAGTCACAAGATATCGCAAACACCACGCATGCCACCCCAACCACATGTGGTAAAACCCGAAGCAAGGACAACCTGCACAAGACCTTCGGTGCCCGAAGAATCTTGTGGGATGATGAAGACGATGAAGACGATGAAGACGACTTTTTTGAATCTATCGAGATCGTTCGCACAAACTCTTCGCAGACCCCCCGACGAGCACAGCAAGGTTTGGATGTTAATCAATCGACTGTTTTAGCATCCACTGTCGCGCGGGAACCTCGCGGAAGACCGACAGGAATGACATCGGCTGCCTCAGCAAGGAAGAACGAGGTAGTACCACAGCAACCAACCGTTCCTACTTCAAGACTGGAGGGTATATTCACCTTGTCCCAGAGATCTGCACACATACAACACCACCCCAACTCACGACCAACGAGTGCTGGTCAGGTAAGCGGTCCTTCGTACGTCAAGCCTGACACGACTCAAACACAACAGACAGTGGTTCTTCCTGCACCACCATACCACAATCTATATTTTCTTCGTAGTCCGTCTGCAGGTCAACCTCTTCCGACCAAAAATTACGTAATTTCCACTCTGGCAATAGTTTCCTGGGCTGGGACCTCTCTGATACATCGGCCGGGCTCGCCGTTTCCGCCCAAGCGTCATCTCAAGATTGTCGATCCTAGTCTTGCTTCATCGAGGCCTTCTTCACGTGAAAATGAACCGAGAGCGCAAGCACTGACAAATTCGCCTCGACCGGGCTCGTCTTCTTCGACGACAGTGTTCAGGCCTCAGACTAACTTTCAAGATGCAGTGACGGTAGCAGTATACCTTGATGCGGCGAACTTCAAGCCGGCGGTCGGAACGCTGGCCTTGTTCCGAGGCCTCGTCATGCAGCGGCTAGGTAACGGTGATATCATCCTCAATGCATATGGCAAGCTCAAAAGTCAGAGATTTGAAGAACCTTGTCTGGGCAACGGGGCTTCCCTAGCTAATACGCACTATACTGCCGCCCCTGCTGTGAACGCGGTCGACGGCGGGGAGGTGCACGGCAACGGGTTTTCTGCAGACAATGTAGATGCAAGCACAAATGACCGTTTTAGTCACTGGTTCATAACAGATCGTGACAAGATTCGGGCTCTAGGATTTGGGAGCAAGTTGGATTACTATCTCGAGTGGTGGGCAGAGAAGCAGAGAGCCCACCAAAATCCTCAAACCTAGCCAACGCTTTGGATAGCCCCAGATAACTTGCTGAGAATGTAGTGGCCTTGATCCGTGCAAGAGGTATCTCCCTTGTTCGAGCGGGGATTGGTATTTATATGATAGTGCCGTACCGAGCTTCCCCGAAGTAAAGCCTGTTGAAGACGCACTGCTGCTGACCTATCGTACGACTCGACCGCAAGAAACACATTCGATTTAGTAATCTAAGCCTATCCAGAAGGGCAGACATTGTCGTCACCGATGAACATTCCTAGAAATACTCTCTGCTATATAGGTAGTCAAAGTATAGCCAGCCAGCCAGCCAGCATAATCAGACCATTCTTCCCTTTTTCCCTCGCAGTTCCTTTTCCATTTCACTCCAACTACTCTAGTTCTACTCTTCCTCCTGCTACTCTATTCTTCTTCTTACTCTCACTCCTCTACTCCTCTACTCCTCAACCTGAACCCTAACCTCAACCCGAAGCACCACTGGCAGTCTTCTCGCTCGTCTCGCTCAGCCCGAACCGAACCGACCAACATCCCTCCCGTCACCACCAAGCTCAAACCAACGCCTCAACTTCTCAATCTCCTCCTGCGTCAGCACCGGCTCAACCGTCTCGCCAATCTCATTCCGATGCCGCAGCACAATATACCCAGCCAGACTGCCGTCGTACTGGCCGACCACGCCCTCGAACCGCGTCAGCCGGTGCTCCCGGACAATCTGGTCGCGCTGGTCCGGGTCCAGCACGAAGCGCCGCAGGATGGCTAGATTGTTGGCGTCGAGGATCGGGGCGGATGATGGATGGGCGGAGTAGGCTATGATGTTGTCGGCTAGCGTGTGCGTTTCGATCATGTCCCGCACTGAGGGGCCCGTGTAGCTTTTTGAGTTGGTGTCGTCGATGCCTGCTTCGCCTTTGCTTTCGTCTGTGCCTTGGCGTTGGAATTGGAGTTGAGATTGAGATTGTTCTTGAGCTAGAGCCTGTTCTTGGTCTTGGTGCTGGGCTGGTGCTTGAGATTGTTCTTGTTGCTGTTGGTCTTGCTGCTGGTCTTGGGCTTTCGCCTGATTAGGCTGAGAAGCTGAGGCGGCCGTGTTGAGTTGGGATGATGCTTGTCTAGATTGACCTTGACCTTGACCTTGAGACTGAGATTGAGGTTCAGATTGAGGTTCAGATTGAGGTTCAGATTGCGAGGTGCGTGGGGATGAACCCTTGGCTGGGTCTTGAGCCTCGTCCAATTTCTCCAACAGGTCGTGAGAGGACATGGCTTCCCTTTGCCGTTCGTCGTTGTGAAAGCTTTCAGAATTGGATCACAGCACGGCAGGAGAACGTGTTTTTAAATCGAGTTTGCAAAGTTCCAAGGTTGCCTTGTGACGTATCGAAAAGCTAAGGTCCTACACGGGTGCCTGAGCCCGGCCATGCAAGTGGTTCATTCTCACCAAGACCGCGGGACGGAACGAAAAAGGTTGCATAAGCGTGCTTGGTGTCTCTTGGATTACAAGTCTGCGGTGTACGGGTCAACATTGCGGCTGAAGGCTTGTGGCGAGAGAAGTATTTGACTGGCGTGAGGACCAGAATCTCGACATTATAGCATGCTAGATCAAAGGTGTGTGGGCCAGGATTAACATAAGAGAAGGCGAACTTGTTATCGAACCACAGCAATTGGCCGAGGTACACGACAAAGAGGGAAAACGTTTCCCAAATCAGTAAAGCGAGGCACTATGGGCGCCGTAGATACGACAGTATGCTCGCTTAATAGGACGTAGGCATTATTTCAACTAGATTCGACACACAGCTTGGAGATTTAGGTTGGCAGCCTCGCGATGAGATCTTGATCAGCTTAGAAAGCTGCTCAATGGCAGGTGACTGGAGGCATAGGTCTAGCAATTGGCAGATTACGCGGTATTGTGGAATATGGTTCAGGTCGGTATTCTGGGCCGCTGCCAAACATGCATGTCGTTCAGTCTTGCAGGCCCCATGGCAGCTATCGTATACCTCACAAAATTTAACAGGGTCATGTCGTCTCCATACTGTCCCACCACCTGGATACCAATGTTTCTATCGGGCGTCTGCGGAAGGTCTTCGTCTGCTACTACTGGCACACTCACTGCAGGCAGTCCTGCCAAGGAAGCAGGGACAGTGAAAACATCATTTGTATATGAGTCCAGGGGTGATTGGCTCTTCACCTTAGAGATGAGGGGAGGCAGATTTGGCGCTGTTGGAATAACAATGTAGTCAACACCATCCGGGTTACCACGCGATGTGTCCATGAGGGGATGGCGCAGGGCGAAGACCGAATTGAAGTCTTGCTGGATCAGTCGGCGAACTTTCTGTGCTTGAATAAAGTAATTGTCCATGGCGCTGGCAGAAAGAGTGAAGGTCCCGAGCAGGATACGTCGTTTGACCTCCTCTCCGAAATTAGCCCCTCGGTAGTGTGAGTACAATCGGCCATGGTGGTTATCAGACAACCCTGATTGGCGAGGTGCTCCATACCGTACCCCGTCGTATTTTGCCAGATTTGAGGACGCCTCGGCTGGAGCCAGGACATAGTAGGCGGCGAGTGCTTGTCGAGTTGTCGGGAGCGAGATGGGGACGATGGTGTGGCCCACGTCACTTAAAAAGGAGAGCGTCTTCTGCCAGGCATGATGAACCAAAGGGTGCATTTCTGCAATATTGCACTCTTGTGGCACGCCGATCCTGTAGGACTTGTCGTGCTTTGGTGGATGGTTGAGAGACTTGTATCTTTGTTTCGCCTGCTCACTTAACATGTGAGTCTCTTCCTTGTCCACCACGCCAATGGGTCTCATGATCGGGCCCTCTTCGGGTTGGCTGGAGTTTCCATGCGTGCGGTGGAGGAGAGCATGCTCAATCCTCGTGCGACTGGCTGGAGTGAGGGATGTGGGATCGGCGGGATCGTATTTGTTCAAAATCTTGTAGGTCGAAATAACATCCCTGATGGACCTACACATGATGCCGACCGTGTCCATGGAGTTTGCGTAGGGCACCAAGCCATTCCTCGAGATGCGACCATAGGACGGTTTGAAGCCAACGATGCCTGTGTAGGCAGCCGGCAACCGCACCGAGCCCCCGGTGTCAGAGCCAATGGCTATGCGGGTCATTTCGGCGGCAACAGCTATTGCGCTCCCTCCAGAGCTTCCACCCGCAGACTGGGCCTGTGTGCCTGTACCATGCTGGACAGCTCCCCAGGCTGAATTGACCGAGTGCGAGCCCATGCCAAACTCATCCATATTCGTCTTTGCAACAGATATGATTCCTGCATGTTGGAGTAGTCGGGCCACGGTGGACGGGATGTGGCCTTTGAAACCTTGCAGGATGTAGGATGCACAAGTTGTGGGCAAGTTGGTGGTAACAAAGTTGTCTTTCAACACGGCAATGTCGCCCTCGTCGATGTTCCGCTGCAGCGAGCTGCCTGTTTTTCGTCGTTAGCAATGAGCAGAACACTCGGCCGTTGGTCTCTCACCATCTTGACTGCTGCCGTGGTCGACGTTGTCGAGGGAGCTCAGAATAGCCCGAGAGTTTGTCGCCCCTTGCAGCCTGTCAAGGAACCTTGTAGACTTGCTCGGAGCGACGTGCCTGATCGTGACGCTTCCCGCTTGTCTAGCGGAGCACATCAACGATGCGTGGCACCTACGAGGTACGGCTACATATGAAGCATGGGGGACTGTTAAGAGCCTACATCCACATGTATGTTTTGGAGGGTCTCTCTAAAGACGGAAGGTGCGGCGACCGGAGTCGCAGCTGCAAGTTTACCGCAGACAAATGTCATTGCATGAGAATATGTGCCAGTATATGCTAGAGATCACAGCTCTTTGCTGCACACAGTGAGGCTTTCTTTCCACAGTTGTGCTATTTTTTATCTGCATGGCCCGGGCGGTGCGCTTGACGCCGCGAGGCGACATCTGTACTGAAATAGCATCCTTCATAACTCGACCGAGGCCGAGAGCAGCGGCTTGTTCCCAGCGCCATATTGCTGCCGCCCGACAGACAGCAGCGGGCCGGCGCCACATCACAGCATACGGCTACACCCAGTCCAAAGCTCTGGTATACTCGAAGTATGGCGAGCCGCAAGATGTTTTGCAGCTGCACGGCCATTCCATCTCACCTCCGACCGGCACCCAGGTCGTCATCCGTTTCCTCACTAGCCCTATCAATCCTGCAGATGTGAATCAAATACAAGGCGTGTATCCTTCCAAACCCGAAATGAACACCCTCCTAGGAACATCGGAACCAGCGGCCGTGGCAGGCAATGAAGGGGTTGCAAAAGTCATCAGCATTGGCTCGGGGGTCAAATCGGTGCAGAAAGACGACTGGGTGATCATGAAGAGCACTGGACAGGGTACCTGGTGCACCCACAAGGTCTTGGACGAGAGCCAACTGCTGAAGATCGACGACAAAGAGGGGTTGACGCCGCTTCAGGTTGGCACCGTGTCTGTGAATCCATGCACCGCTTACCGAATGTTGCTGGATTATGGTAAGTGGAGTTTTCGAGGTGATGAGTGGTTTATCCAGAACGGTGCCAATAGCGGCGTAGGCCGGGCGGCTATCCAGCTAGGTCGGGAGTGGGGCTTGAAGAGCATCAATGTGGTGCGTGGTCGGGAGGATAAAGCGGAGGAGGAAAAGTTGAAGAAGGAGCTGAAGGACCTCGGTGCAACCCAAGTCATCACGGAAGAGGAATTGATGGGCAGAGAGATTCGCGACAAAGTCAAAGAGTGGACGAGAGGGGGTCGAGAACAGATCAAGGTCGGCTTGAATTGTGTTGGTGGTAAACCCGGCACCAGTCTGGCCAAGCATCTAAGCTCCGAAGCCTCCATGATCACATACGGGGCCATGAGCAAGAAGCCTCTGGAGCTGCCAGCTTCGTTGTTGATCTTCAAGAACATCAACTTCACTGGCTTCTGGGTCAGCAAATGGAGCGACAACCATCCTGAGCAGAAGAAGCAGACCGTCGACGACGTGCTGAGGCTGACGCGCCTGGGCAAATTCAAGGATATACCGGTCCAGGAATGCGAATGGAATCGAGATACGAGTGTTGACATGTTGAAGGCCGCTGTCCAGGGCACTCTGGGTGGCTTTCGGGCTGGCAAGGGTGTCTTTGTCTTTGGTGACACATGATAGTTGTTTGTCCCAGACCGATCACCGGAACACCATTCCCGTCGCTTTTGCCGAACATCCGTGGTGACGTGCTTCGAGTTTGGGGACATCCGCTTGTATCAGGCGCTGCCAGGCTCTCCACCCTCCATTCGGCCTTTGGCTTCTCCAAACAACGCGGCCTGCATCTTTGCGAGTTCTTCCTCCGTGGCATTCACGCCTCCCCAGTTCTTCATCCGCTCACCTCTGTTGACGCGTTTAGTCTGTACTTCTTTCCACTCCCCCACAACGCCCTTGATGCCGGGGATGTAGTCTCCAAACCCCAGCTCACGGAGAGCCTCCTCGACGTGTTCGACAGCGATTGTCTTTTTGGATTCTTTGTCAGATATATCGTTGCTCTCGGAGGACAGCATGCGGAGGAATTCCATGGAACATTGGATCAGCAGGTCCCTTGCGCCCTTCGTAAAGGTCATGTCATTGCCTAGGGAAACCTCAGGTGGAAGCTGAGGGAGAATCTCGGAGATGATCTTTTGTACCGTTGCTGCTTCCTCGTCAGTGCTGCTCACACGTCGGCATACCGATCTGACCTTTGGGCAGCGACAAGTCTTCGTTGCCTTTCACATGAAATGTCAGCGTTGGCGATGCGATGGCTGAAGTTTTGCTTCCGAGTACTCACCACCAAACTCCTTGTCGGACATGCTGAAGGCCGGTTATCGTTAGGCCACAATAGCAGTTAGAAGAGCGTGGCGACTCATGATGCCAGCATCACGAGCGACTCGGCTCGAGGGATGCAGGTTATATATCTTGCGGCTTTAGCCATTGCACTCTTGGAGCGGGATAATGGCACCAGCAATGCCAAGCCACCTATCCGACCCTAAGATATCTCGAAAGTAAATTTCTTACTAGCTGACAATCACTTCAGTACTTTTCCACGCCTGTGATATTTTCCATCTCATCTGACACCGCCAAAATCACTTTTTTACATCATTTAGTAAGTCACTCAATGCCTCTATGTCCTCGCAAACCCTCTTCTGATGAACAACGTGTCGCCCCTATCATACTATGCAAAGCAAACTGTGGTGATTTACCTGTCCTAGCCAAACGGACTTTCTGATCAATTGATCATACCTATCACTTTCAATCTGTTGCGAATCATTCAGACTGCTGACTCTGTGATTTCACCAGGTTCGCTTCCCTGCTTCATCGCGTCAATCTTCACAATGAGGTATGCAGGCATAAATGTTTCACCATTGAAATGATGCTACCAAAACTCATGTACTATCAAATTCCGTAACACAGACGTGTGGACAGACAGATGAATCCTGACTTCCTAGCTCGACTCTTGAGCCAGGCATACCTACTAGTAAGGGTAGAAGCTAACTCTTCATACTAGCTAAGAGATCTTATCTTCCATCTCGTGATCAGTGTTGTCCGTCAGGTATGTGCTCTCTATCGAATTCGCTCCTTCGATGATGAGTCCTCCACTCTTCCATGCTAAGTATGAAGGCCAACACGGCCTGATGCTTAAACTCGTGTATTCAATTTTTCATCTTTCGCCTGATCCACACCACCTTCTCTAGTGACTTAGTCCCTCGCTCGAGCTTTGGCTGACACGCTTCACCCTAGGTTCTCCTGTTTGATCTTGTTCTCTATAACTTCTGCGTCGTCCCATGAGAGCATCTGCCCCTCCAGTTCTGCAGGACGGTGTCCAACTGAACCTTCGATCACGTTTCCTTCAAGCCGCTTTGTTCGAGGGCGGTTGTGAAAGACTTTCGAGATTTCTTCGTGCGCGTTTCCTTCTATCTCTTCGCGCAAACCCTTTTGCATTCTAGCGTCCACCATCCCGAGATAAATGATGACCGCTCTGTGATACTCGGTCATGACTTTGAGCGTTATCGCTGGATGACTCTGAGGAGCCTTTGTCGCACCAGAGATGCCCGAAGCCATAGTGAAAATATGGGAGCACCAGGGAACAAGATGATAGTCCTCCTCTCAGCATTTCTAAGCTCTCGTGCAGCACAGCTTGCAGCATATTTCGAGCCCTGAAAAGCTTCTTACCAAATTCTCATATCCAACACCGAGGCCCGTTCGACTCGACCAGGTGCTAGCTTAGAGCCATGATTTTCTCGTAGTAGTCCATCAGGCCTTCCTGCCAATTCACGAAGTTTTCGGGATAGGGTTTGGCCCCTTTTGCCCATGAACGTTTAATGATCCAATGGTCATTAGGTCCCTGTTCCAAGCAATCTCTTGCTATTAATCGTTAGGAAATGTACCTCCCTCCTCCGTATTTGTCGTCTGGTAGAATTAGGCGATCATTCACCTCGTATTACCTGCATAGCACAGCGGAATCCTTGCTTGGCTTACCACCCTGTCGTTACCTGCATATAATAAACATGTCAGAACAGTCAACAGTCAGCTAGAAACGAACCCAGTTCAAACATCTACCCCGATCAATTATCTCGGTTGCTGCATCGTAGGAACCAGCCCAATAAACAGAGTACAATACACATGACAAGTCTTTTCCCGGGTTTGACAGGACCCATTCCTGACAAGGTTATAGAATAACTAATAAGGTCCCATCTCTGAACCACCAGCAGCAGAACAACGACGACAACAACAACAGCAACAACCACAGCGACAGCGAACAGTATTTGTTTCACACGACCACAAAAAGTTTCCTGTAAGGTAATAAAATGCCGTCACACCCCAAGTCTACAGTGATTCTCGGCGGCGGCATCATCGGGCTCAGCATCGCATACTACCTGTCATCTTTCGAGGCAGAAGCGGAGGCCGATGCCGAGGGAGAGGGAGAGGGAACGCTAGCCAACCATGAAATCCACGTACTCGATTCCGCTCCAGAGCTGTTCCTCTCAGCATCGGGGTACGCCGCGGGGTTTCTGGCCAAGGACTGGTTCAGTGCATCGCTCGCGTCGCTGGGAGACCTGTCGTTTCGCCTGCACAAGGAACTTGCGGGCGCGCACGGTGGGTCGAAGAAGTGGGCGTATGCGCCGAGTGTCGTGTATAGTTTGGCGATTGAGGCGCGAGGAGTGGGTGGGAAGCAGCACCAGCAGCAGCAGCAGCAGAAGGGGAGCCAGGGTCAGGAGGAGGGGGAGGGGGATTGGTTGGGAGAGGGGACGAGTCGAGCGGGTGTGGCACCGACTAATACTACTACTACGGCGGCGGCGGCGGATGGGCAGCAGGGGTCGTTGCCGACGGGGGATGGAGCTACGAGGAACGAGATGCTGAACGCTGATGGCACGCCGGCTTGGTTCACGAGGCAGAAGGATGGGACGCTGAGTGTGCTTGACGGCGACAATAATAACTGTGCCCAGGTCGAGCCGAAACAGCTGTGTACGTGGTTGCTCGAGCAGTGTCGGGCGAAAGGCGTGCACATTCATACCCAGTGTGAGGCTGTTGAGGTCTTCAAGGATGCTGGAGGCAAGGTTGGGGGAGTGAAAATGCGAAAAGACACGGAGATTTTGGAGAAGCACTGCACGAATATTGTCATTGCCGCGGGTGCGTGGACACCCCGAGTATTCCAGAAATTGTTCCCAAAAAGCAAGTTACACATTCCAATTAGTCCGCTCGCAGGATACAGCATTGTGGTCCGGTCGCCTCGACTGACCAAGCCCATCCTCGATCCGTCACGGCACGGAGAGCACTCGACCGCCGCCGGTGTCTCCCATGCCATCTTTTGTGCGCCAACGTCGAATTGGACTTTTGCGCCCGAGGTCTTCTCCAGAGTTCCGGCAGACGGACGACCTGAGATATGGGCCGGAGGCCTTAACGATAGCGACATGAAGCTACCAGAGTCGGCAGAATTGGTAGCTGACCTCAAAGATGATGAGAAAACGGAAGAGCTGAGGAGCGCCGTCATCGCCATGACCGGCTTATCATCCGAAGGTGACAACTTGAACATCGATGATCTAGATATAGTCCGGGACGGTCTGTGCTTCCGACCTGTGTCAGCTCGGGGAAGCCCTGTCATCTCCCAAGTTCCGAGTGACAAATTAGGGGAGGACCTCCAGTTGGGAGATATTGGAGGCGGTATCTTCGTTGCCTCGGGGCACGGTCCGTGGGGTATTAGCCTTTCGCTAGGAACGGGTCTGGTCATGGCTGAACTGCTTACGGGACGGCAGACTTCTGCCGACATTTCCCACCTGTCCTTGAGGTGAAGTATATCTGGCAGACCGGCTTCAGGATTTCCTACTACGACAATGAACTTACCATGGGCTTCAGTAGCCAGTCATAACATGACTCATAAAATTAGATTGTCTCTAATATAGGCAGAGTCTGCTCGGTTCTCCACACTTGACCACTATAGGGATTTCCTATATGTAGACGTCTCCACGAGATTGCTCTAGCGCTGCAATGACACCGATGGGAACTCGAGTAGAAGTCTCGGCAGTGTTCACAGTTCGGGAAAGGCAGGAAATTGCACTTTCGGTTGTCGGGAACGTGCTGCATGAATATCCTTGGATTCACACTATCCTTGAGCTGTGGCGGCATTCGAGTGGCGTGTAGGTTTGGGAAGATAAGACTTATTGTCTCAGCCAAGGTTCTGCTGCCCTGAACCTGTACTGTTGAACAACTCCTCCTTGCAAAAATGGTTGATTGGTGAGACCAGTTCTCTTTGGGTAGCTAGTGGTTGATCTAGTGAGAAAAATCGAAATTCGTTCTCACAAACCAGCAGCCGAGGGGTGATCCTGTTCCAAGGGGGATTGCAATGACAGAATTGAGGTCAGTTCCCTTCTGTTCGGACACACCGAGAGTATTGACAGAAGGGGAGGCGTTGCGAGTATTTTTGCAATGCAATTTCCTACACCGAGAGCCAAGTTGTGAAAACACGTTTGCTAGCTGTACGCATGCTCTATCGATGCGTGCATCCGATTTGTTGTTCAGGTGTGTTCCCGTTCACTTGAAAGGCCTACGGTCGGCTATCTTGTAGCTAGAGCCGGTATTTCGATCGCAAACGACCTCGCGCAAATGATACAAGACTCTCAAGTATTCACAGTAGTGATCAAGGAGTTTGATGGCTCAGAGGTTGACATCGGTCACTGCCAACCGTGGTCTCTCTAATCTCTGGCTGGACCTTGTTTCATCTTTGGTTTGTCCCAGCAGGTATCGAGAAGCCGCGCGTCATGAAGTCGGCATCCTTGTGCTTCTGGTGTGCTGCTGACTTGGCGTAAAGCGATTGTATATTCTCGTTCTCGTTAAGCAGCCTACGCTTCTTCTTGGCATTCTCTTCTTGCAGGACTCTTGCAGTCAAATTCGCAGTCGCGGCATCCTTGATGCCTGTGGCCTTTGGCTCGACCGACCCGTTCTTCAATGCTGGTTTCGTTGTACCGTGTATGGCGCTGGTGCCATCCACACCCGCTGGGTCTTTCGCTTTTCGCTTTTTCGAAGACTTGTCCTTCTTCAGGGAATGTGTCAAACCCAGGCTCCTTAACGTCTCTATCCGATCGATGACGAATTGCTTGTCTGCTTCCGCAGTGGGTAGGATCGGCACAACGTCTCTGGGTGAGTCGTAGACCTGACTGCATTGCACACATTCATTGCTCTTCATCTCTTTTATCGCCTCGTGGCTAAAAGCATGCCCACAAGGCACGATGAAGACAGCCCTGATCGAAGGGCCAAGCTCTTTCCCCGTCACTGGGCACACCCATCGATCGATGTTGTTCTTGTCATCGTGGTCAGCCTCAAACTGAACTTCCACCACGTCCTTCAGGCTTTTCACCCGCCCTTGCAAGAACTCGTCTGCCTCCTTCTTGTCAAGCGTCGAGACCTCATCGGGCAAAAGATACTGAATGACAGATTCCTTGTTGTACAAGTCTCCGCTGTAATCTGCCACAACCGGCTTCTTGAGAGCAGTATGAGAAAGTGGGCACTGGGTCCATCGATGGGCGAGGTGTTCTTTCTGTTTCTCCTTGACGTCTGTCAGGGTTTTGGGTTTCGCTGACTCTTTTACGAGCTCGCGCCTGGTTGGGATCGATCCGCCATCGTTGCCCATGTTGACGCCAACTTGAAGCGCTTGGAACCGGGCCTCGTGGGTTTCTTAGTTCTAAGGAGCAGACGAATGCACTACCCCGACACAGCGTATGGCAAGTGCTTCGCTTTCAAGTCGATTTCGGTCCAGGAAGACGACGTGGCGTCCAAGCGCAGTCTGTTTGCCTGAACTAATTCATCCCGAAGCACTCTGAGGCGAAGAAGTATTAATGCCTGAGGCATGAGAAGCTTGAACTTGGCTCTAACCGCATCGTGCCTCAATTACTAACCGCACTTCTCCACTAACGTGGGCCGATATTTAGCCGTTTGCCGGCAAACCTCAAATCAAAGTGGAGAAAACACCAACTGCTCTCTCGGTTTATTTCCGCATACGCCGTGTGTCCCGGATTGCTTTGTGATGGATGCAGCAGCTGGGTAACCGTCCCGGTCGCCTGCAAGGTCCTATGATCTGCGAACGAGGGTTTGAGACGAGATCAGGAAGGTTAGAGTTCCCGGCTAACCACTGGACTTTGGGATCGCCATACAGGAGGTCATGATAAGGACGGGAGTTTAAGAGTTCAAGAAACCTTAATAATGCCATAGAAAAACTTCAGGTAGCAAAATACATATAAATCTGGCATGAGACTGACGACAGCAGTCTTTTGTAGGACTACGCAACGCTAGTCAATATATTGTGTCTGATCGCACTCGTATTCTGAACTTAACGTCAAGATTCAACGACTCTCATTTATTGCAAGTCGACACTTTTCATCCACTAGTCTAGCGAATATGAGGGTCCTTCTAACTGGTGGCAGCGGTTTCATCGCTGCTCACTGTGTTGACTATCTTCTGAAGGGCGGCCATGATGTAGTCTTTACAGTTCGATCACACGACAAAGGGAAGAAGATCTTGAGCAATCATCCGAGCGCGTCGGGCTCGCAGCTTTCCTACGTCATCGTCGAAGACATCGCCCAGGAGGACGCATTCGACGAAGCTGTAAAATCCAGCCCACCATTCGAGGCAGTCCTGCACGCAGCAAGTCCGTTCCACTTCAACGTGACGGACGCAAAGAAAGACCTCTTGGACCCGGCGATCATTGGCACAACAGGCATTCTGAGGTCGATCAAGAAAAATGCCCCGTCAGTCAAGCGAGTTGCCATCACGTCGTCTTTCGCAGCGATCGTGCATCCTTCTAAAAACCCAGAAACGTACGATGAGTCTTTCTGGAATCCTGTCACGATGGACCAAGCGCTGCACACAGACCCTGGAACAGCCTATCGAGGCAGTAAGACTTTCGCCGAGCGAGCCGCCTGGGACTTTGTGGAGGAAGAAAAGCCCAACTTCACCATCTCAACGATAAACCCGCCTCTCGTCCTCGGCCCGGTGGTCCACTACTTCAACGAGCTATCCAGCATCAACACCAGCAACGAAACCGTTCGAGACATGATCCAGGGCAAATTCAAGCAAAGTCTCCCCGCGGCACGTGTGGTGACGTTCGTCGATGTCAGAGACGTAGCGCTTGCGCACGTCCGAGCGATTGAGAGGGACGACGCGGCCGGGAAACGCTTTCTCGTCGTAGGTGGCTTCTTCAGGAACAGCGAGATCGCAGACATCATCAAGAAGAATTTCCCCGCGTTGGCAGAAAAGCTGCCGGATCATTATGATCCGCTTCCCGAAAAATTTCCTTACAAGATGAACCCCTCCAGGTCGAAGGAGGTGCTGGGCTTGGAGTATCGGTCATTGGAGGAGAGCGTGACTGATCTCGTCAAGTCTTTGCTGGCTGCTGGGGCTTAAATTATCAGTGGTCAACTTTAAGGTCAGAAATATCTATTTTTTTCTCCCATGTCAGCCCTCTTATTCTCTCATGTGGCAGGCGAGTTTTTGATAGTGACATTTTACGCCCTGGCAGGAGCTTAGGGTGGGGAGAATCAGCTAAACACTCCGCTGAGTGCCATGGTGCTCCGTGATTCTTCTTGTGTGCTGGCGCCCGATCCCCGCCGTTGAGCTAAGGTGCGACTGGACAAACATGTCTTGTTTGGCTCAATTGTGTGAGACGACCTAACAGACATTCCAGATGGCCTGATCGGGGAGCCCTAATTCGTGTCCACGATAACACTAGCATTGGCTGTGCGAAGCAGTGGTGGCGAGGTTAAGTCACAATGCCGGCCGAGAGAGGTGTAAAATATGAAAAGTAAAAAATTTACCACAGTTTGAGCCGAATGCATAAGACTCAGTCCAATGGTCCAAACTACATGTCATCGACCTACCAATTTGAGATACTGCGCCACCGCAGGACTGCCATCGACCTCGAACTCTACTAACTCTGCTACGGACTTCCTTCCCATTGTAGATGTTCTCTTCCGGCCCATGTTGGGACTGCTGTCCGGCGTCAATCTAGAAAATCCATGGCTATACACGCTGCTCGGGGTGATAGGAGCAGGGGACCTCGCCAGCAGCGGCTCTTCCTCTGGATATCGCACGAAAAAATGGGGATGTGTCTTTTTGTGCTCACCATGCTCATGATGGCCTGTAGGAGCTGGATCCGGACTTTCAGAATCCAGGCTCATGTCCACACACCACTTTCTGTTGAGCATCTCTCCGGAGGGGCCTCCACCGCAGGCGCCTGCAAGCATCTGGCTGGGCGGTGAGTTGATTGCAAGGGCGAACAGGTTCTGCGGCTCCGTGTAATCCGTCACTTCCCCATAAGCACAAAAGTACCAAAGCAGGCACGCCAGGCAAAAGCTATTCAGGACAAACACAGCGACGAGGATGACATAGAAGATACCTTTCCAATTTTGATCACCCCCTGACGCATAGTCTTTGTAGGCAAGTCTGGCTTGGAAGTACTGTAGAGCAGGCTCATCAAGTATGGTATCTGGATGATCCCAGTAGTGGACAAAAGGAGCGGCGTCGGATGAAAGGAGAATTGTGTAGCTGCCTTGGACGCAAAGTGCTTCTGCAATGCTAGGCATCGTCGGGCTGAGTTTTGTTGGCGTGCCATTTTGATACTCAGGAATCATTTGGGTCAGTAAACGAGCGTTCGAAGCGTCCGCGTCGCTTATACCCGAGGTCAGTGCAACAGCCCTGAGCCATTGTGTCCCGATATACATCCAGTCTTTGGCCTCAACGACCATAGGGAACGGTTCCTCAGTCGGTTTGGCCGTCTTGGCATATGACTTCCAATTTCCCGGATCGTTCCCACAGTGAACAGAGAGCTCTGCCCCCGACGATGCCTCAAATAAAGTTGTGCTACAGTCTGAGTACTGGAAAGATCGAATTCCGCACAAGAGAACTTCGTTGGTTTGCGTTGTGTTGGGCGGTTTCGCAAGCAAATAGACGTACGGTACTCCGTATGTTAGTGTCATATTGCCGACTGTGTTAAACTCTTTGGGAATCTTTCCAAACCAGGGGTGAGGAAATGTGTTCACATTGTCTGGCTCTTGTGACCAATGGAAAAGGTCATCCAAAGGCGTGGTGATGTTTGGCCACGCAGCCGGTGTTGATCCCTCTGTACCATCTCCGATAAGGGGACTGATTTCGGCTTCCGACGCTCCTGCACAGAGAACATTGAGACCAGGAGCTGGAACGGCTGCTTGGACGTAGTATTGGCCAGCTCCTTGCAAATCGTCCGGTTGCAGGATCTTGTTTGTCGGTTCTCTGGCAGCGTGAAATACGTTGCCATGTGGCATAGCAATGGTAGCATTCTGAACCAACCGACCAAATTTCTCAGAGTCGGCGGTGATGTTCTCGTGAGAAGGATGAATCCATCGTCCGCGAATGGTGGTATTGTCATACAAAATGGAGACAGGGGCAGGCCGCGGGGCAGCTTGCAGCTCTGCTACTGTGTCGCTGCTCGACTGGATGGTTGCCCAGGTTGCCAGCCAGGTGTGAAGATTTCGATAGCCGTTTCCAGCGAGATCAACTTGGAAGCAAGTACTACCGCGTTCATCATCCAGCGCCGCCGAAATCGGTGTCTGGCAGGTTTGGGTCAAATATGGACTATTTGCATAGCTGGCATGTACTTGACCAGACAGGGGCAGAGTTTCGTTTCGTCCAAACTTTAGCTTTGGCGAAACAAGTGCTTCGGCTGCAGTGGTATAGAATGCGGCTGCGAAGGCAGCGGTCAATGCGACCAGGCCCAGCAGGGTTGTAATAACATATTTGGCACCATGCCAGTGGGTTACCAGAGTTCCTGGCTGCATAATCCAGAGCCGCATATTCGTCTCAGCAATACTGATGCCTGCTTTTCCTGCTGCCGTACCTTGCCTTTGGAAAGCTCGTCGACTTAGAATTTGTCCCAAGCACGCAACAAAAGCACAAGAAAATCCTATTTCCACTAGTTTCGACATCAGTGCACTTAGCAAGGTCGCTGCATCGTACGTCATGCCTCGTTTGGTGCCAATTCGGTGGTTGTATCGTGGCTTAGCGATAGCGATTCCAAGGAAGACGCCAGAGAAGATCCAAGAGAATACTGCAAGGGCAATAAACATGACTGAAAGCCAGGTCCACCTTTCTTTCAGAAGGTCTCCGCGTGTCGGACAGCCTTCAACACCGTGGACATTTTCATGAGCGATAAGTCGAACATCATCTGGAATGTGCTTATATGGGCTGGCGTGCAGCGAATCCCTAGAGGAGTGCGCCGTTGTCGATTTTCCTATGTGGTCTTCTGGACCAAGGTATCCATGGTTTTGAGCCGTCGTGGTTTGACTCAATGGCACAGCCGAACTATTCCCTTCGGGGGGTAACGACGAGCCCATAATCGTTCTCCGCATCATAGAGGCGGGGGATGACGCAGGCACGTTGCTCAACCCGAGGCCATGGCCGTTCTTGTTATCCATGTGGTGGTCGAATTCAACGATGTCTTGGTCTGCCGGAGGTAAATGCTCATATCTTGCGCTGGGTGATGTCCAAGATGGTTGTCTGCGAAAAGGCAGTCTGGTACTTGGGGAAGATGGCTGATTGTTCTGGCCTCGCCATGTTGAGGCCATGGACTGATAATGATGCGCCACATCGTTCTGGGAGGATTGCGCCATCAAGACAATTGTATTCGAGGCGCAGGCGAGCGCCTGGCTAGAAAGATGTTCATTTTAAACCTGATCAGATTTCTCAGCCTAGTGTCCCGCCTGGGAAGCTGGATAGAACCGCGGCACGACTCCGCAGATCTGGGCCCCAGCCCTGCATCGCTTGTGGCAATCTCTTGGCACTCTAACACCGCTCGATCAAACATTGGTATTCAGCGGAGAGGAGGGCAGCTCCATCTTATCTCTGCATGCGTTATAATTGACCGGTATTTTGATCGTATGAGGCTCTTGTTGTTAATGACGATCACAGAATATGTTACCTAAGCGTGCCGATCGTTTAATTTCCTTGAGATTCACAGTGTCCTCGGATTTGGTCAAAAGCAGTTTGGAATCCTGGTGGCGAAAACGAATGTGTACGTAATGTCACCGGCCAGGATCCATGGATAGCGAACGAATACAGCATCTCACCCCGTATTCCAAGATGGGAAATTCGTAGGCACCAAAATAAGCAGGCCCCGCTGGGCGATCATCGCCGCTATAATAATAATAATATCCACATTGCCTTCCAGAAATAGCCGCCGCCACGGCCGCCCATGAGAACTAAAATAGCCCCTAAGTCTGACAATTTTAAAGCTGCTCCAGCGCTACAACGTCGTCCCTGATCTTCTTATTACCCAATACCTGGGGTAGGTAATCCCTGCAACGGCCCATGATGATGCATATCCTCTCACTTCTTACCACTAACGTCCTTCTCTGCCTTCTCCTTCAATTCTTTGCCCTCTTCAACCTTCTGATCCAGCACCTTCTTCACATCGTCGAAAGCACTCTTTATCAACTTCTCAGCCTCCTTTCCATGTTTCTCACCCAGCTCTTGTAGTTGTCGAAGCTTGCCTCCAACGTCTTTACCACCAGGGAACATGTTGTCCAACACCTGGTCTATTCCTTGATCCGCGCCCAAGCTTTTCGGGCCTTTGCGGACTTGCTCCTGCACGAATTTCTTGGCGTCCTCGGGATTCGCATTCTTTGCAGCCTCCTGAAGTTTGTTCCATAACTGACCAAGATCACCCTGAAGGAGATCTTTTTTGTTCTTGTCGACCATCTCTTTCAATTCGGGATATTTGTCCAGTACCGGCTGTGCCTTTTTCATGCCTTCTTCCCAGGCTTTATCACCATACTTCTTCATCTCGTTTGTCTTCTCCTCCACAAGTTTCTTCACTTTATCAATGTTCTCGCTGCTCAACCCGCCTTTAACGATATCTTGCATCTGCTTGATGACATCGTCGGCCTGCTTCTTTGCTTCAGGGCCATACTGCTCGGCCATCTGTTGTAGTTGCTCATATTTCCCACCGACCTTCTCCTTGAGCTCAGGATGATGGTTGAGCACATCCTCAACTGCATCGCCGGCAAGCTCACCAATGCGCTTGAAGCATTTCTGAAGAACGTTCCATGCTTTTGTGACCGCAGCTAGACTTGCGCCTTCCTTTGTAACATCTTTCAGCTCTTCATACGCGTCGTTGATAGCCTTATTGACCTCATCCCCGTGCTTCTGCTGCACCTTCTCGATATCCTCGAACGCCTTGTCGACATATTGACCGGCTCCAGGCACAAATTGTGTGTAGCTTTTAACTGTCTTTTTCAGCCATTGTACAGCCTCGCTAGGGCTCGGGGCTTTTTCGGTAGCTGATTTGAGGGCGCTGTCGATCTGGGCTTGTGTCTTGTGCGCCTGGTCGACGAGCGTACTTGTGCCAGATAACTTGTACCAGGTGAAACCCAGTATCAGGGCGGTTAAGCCACCTGCAACTCCACCTGCAATGGCACCAGAAGACCCACCTTTTGCTGCTGGGGATGCGTCAGTCGATGCATATCTCCGTGGGGCTCCCCTCGTGGACCGCAAGATGATTCGAGACGAGGATGAAGGCCGTGCAATAGGCAAGGACCGAGCCTGCCTAGCAGGACCCCGAAGAAGAATGGGACGAATTGCTTGCATCCTGCGGACAACTACACTGCAAGAAATGGCGTCAGTTCCGACTGATAACGATAAGAGCTGATAAGAATTGTAGGGATGTGGAGAAAGTATTTTCCCGATTGGCTGTCGACTTCGATCGAACTTCGGCGTTGCTTTCACGAGTGACTCGCAGGATGCTAGATGACTTGAGTTGAAATCTCACAGCTTCTCAGAGCTTCAGCATCATCTGTCGTTGAAATCGACATCATGTGGGCGGTACACTAACTACATAGGTACCTTGCCTCAGGTGCAGCCAATGACCTGAAGTTGGTCATGGTGACGTAGGACCGCAGGCGGAAATTTGTTCCACGAGGCGAGAGTTACCGCAAGTCGATGCGAGCAAGTGATGTCCAGCTCCTCTATACGAGATACACCCGAAGCTAAGGGGCCAACTTCTTTAATTTTGTTGAGCTCGCCTGTTTGTCCTCAGCGCCCTTTGCACTGGTCTATTAGTCATTATGTGCTATTAAGACATCAGATGTAAAGATTGAGTACATGCTAATCAAGGAATGCGCCATAAGACCAAAGATAACCAGTGCTAACCAACGCCGGCCGATGCTTCTCATTGTACTCATGCGTGACGCTCGATACATTTTGGCGAGAAGGGTCTGATCGTCGAATAGACTGTGAACAAACCGGTCGTCTTCCAGACTTGTGTGCATTTCCGACTGGTTCCGTAGCAGGTGGAGTGTATGCGATCGCACCCAACGGCACTCGCTGTAGGCAGTGCGATAGTCCTCCACGATGACTTTGCGCTGCTGAGCTCTATCACCACTATGCTCATCTAGCAACCCAAGTCGAGCCTGGGTCGCGGTTTGTATTGGACGCTAGATTTGGTTCACCTAAAAGGCTACCTTAAGCGCTGAGGTGCAGTATGGCGATTCACTTTCGGCTTCATCTCAAGGACTTGTGCCTTTGAACCGTTTCCGCAGTGCGTCGACCATCTTCTTAAACCAGTAAAAGTTGAGGCATGCCAAAGTGGTGTTAGCGAGGAAATGGGTTGAGAACAACAGCTTCGGGACTGGCCCAGCTCGCCATGCAGTCAACATGTCCTGTGACAACAGCCAAGTCTGGTAAGTGCCCCAGACTAGACGACAGCCACAAAAGCTCATCATCAGCACGATGCCATTGTAAAGTTGAAGGTTCGATCCGGTCATCCCAATTTTGTCGAACATCCAATGGAAGTTCAGAAACGGAGACGAAAGCTCGTAGAGCACGAAATTGACGCCGTAATAGTTTGCAAACGGCCTCTGTCCACTGTCAGCCTAATCCTTCAACCTTTGATAACGGCATCAAGCTGCATACAAAGCCAATCATCGTCAGTAGAAAGGCACACACAGCATGTATGAGCGATGTGGATCCAGACAAATAATAGTACTTGGTGCTGAGGTAGATGTCCCACAAGAAGTACCCAGCGGCGTAGGCTTGCACATTGGCAGCCGCAGCCGAATAGTGCCACAGCCTACCTTGCGCCGTAGTAGCTCTCCTCGATGGATCAGTCCATATGACTTGCAGCGCCTGAGCACAGATGAAGACGGCTTGAACGAAAGAAGTGACGCGAGCGTCCCAATTCGCTTGTGTTCGGGCATCAAATTTCTTGTAGGTGTTCGGCACAAGTAGCTTAGAAATCCCGGGCGAGACGAAGGCAAAGATGCCTTGATACGCCCCGGCCGCTATCAGTATTTGGTTGGCATGTCTCGGCAGGCTTTGCAAATTGAGGTGATTTGCCAAACCAACCGTCCAGGGAGCCCGAATCGAGTTGGTGGTCACTCCTGACATGACGCTGCAGCGGAATTTCAAGGTCACCAGAGCGATATGTAGTATGTACCTTGATAGTAGTGTTGACAAATATCTCTGGAGGACTTATTGTCACATTATTGGCTAATATTACTGATAGTGTCCTAGGCCCCCCGTTTTCCCCTTTCGCCCTTTCGCCCTCCGTCATTATTAGTGCATAAGTTGAATCCAATTTTAACCACGCCGCTTTTCAACCGCGATGCTTATACTCTTCAAATATGTAAACGTCAGTGGCGCGTGAAAGGGAACGGGATCAACTCTTGATGCTGAAAAGCAATTCCAGGAATTTCAGTGTCCAAATCCGATATCATCAAGTGCGTCCTTGCCAAATCTAGCCTGAAACTTGATTAGCAACTGGCCAAATTGCCTTTCACGCAGCAGTCGCTGGAGCCTTGCAAAAGACGAAAATGAATAAAGTGCAGACCAATGAACGGCAAACACGCAACGCAGATACACAAAACATAAACTTGAGCTTCACTCTATGTGTTCGGTAAGCCAAGTATGCACTGAAAGTGGCCGACAAAGATAAGAAGATCAAACAAACACTTGCAGACCTCGAAGGCACCTCTCAAAAAGACGATCTTGAGGCTGAGATCGCAGTCCAAGTCACCCACCAACAAATAGCAAACATGAGGTCTTCTGGGAGGGTGGTTCAGAGTCGCCGTGGTGGTCAACAGTCCACGGAAGAATCAGCCAAAAAGAAATAATGTTAGTCTGGCGAGTTGACCGTTGCGAATTTCATCTGTAACTGTGTCAAGTACTGGTTGCTGTCTGCCAGCTTCCTGTCAATGAACGTTTCGCTGTTCCTGGCCCAGAAAGACGAAATATCGATATGATTGAAACCCTTTGTGTAATATGGTTGGACTCTTTGGGTGAAGAAGTTGTACAACCCCTTAGGACTAGCAAGACCTTCATAATAGAAGTAACCTCCTGCCATCCAAATATTTCTCATTATTGGCCTTGGGCAACGAGTATGTTCGCGCTCGTACACGGAGATGAATGTAGAATGTTCCTTACGTAGCTGCTCTAATTCGTCTTGATTCAAATCGTCGATGGGTTGGTTGTAGAGGCAATATGGGGGTTGCAGAAGCTCGCGGGGTAATGAACATGCCCATTCCAGATCGATTAGCTTTTTCACATGCCAGGTTTTTGGGTCGACAATGATATTACTTCGGTGCAGATCGGTAAGTGTGAGAAAAAAAGGTCCTTGACTGTATCGCGGGTCTACAAAATGATGAAGTATGCCACGCATAGTGATCAACGATGCCATCTGTCTGCGACCATCATCTTCATCATTAATTGAATTGAGCTGAACCTGGAGACGTCGATCGTGACACGATAAAAGATCTAGTAGGTATTGTTCGACACTTTCATAAGTTCTTGCTCGATCAATTGTAGGAATGTTCTGGTTCTCAAGGGAGTGCAATGTCTGCGTCAATGGCCGATTTGTGAGAGCGAGATTGCCATTATTGTCAACAGTGTAGGATCCTATCCTGGGAAGCGGAATACTGCAAAGAAAGAGCATAATACGTGCTAGGTCGGTGTAGAGGTTCTGTTTTTGAGTCTCTTCACCGGCAGTATCAATGAAACATTCGGATAATTGTCTCCCCTCCTCGACATATTCGATGACTAAATACCCCGTGTTCAAACATTTGCCACCTTTTGAGACAACAAAATCAATGGGTAACGGCTGTTGAAGCCAACGTCGAAAGAAGTTTTGGACGTATCTGAACACGCGTATGGGTAATGGTGCAGTCTCAAGAGCAGCAAACTGTCAATGTCAGAAAGAAAAGGAAATCAAATTCCATAAGCAAACTTACATCAACGCCGTCACAAAACCCAAACCCAAACAGCTTCGGTATAGGTATATCTGGACAGTTTTGCTGAATCCAAATGTATGTGGCAGCTTCACACCTCAACTTTTCCTCAGCGTTGCCTGGATGTGTAAATTCGCCAATCTTGAAGGGCAGGGGCACACGTAATATAACACGTGAAGTGCTTCGGATGTAGAAAGGAATGCACCAGTTATAACTCCCAAATCTCCATTCTTCGTACGAGGCGATTTTGCAATCTGAGGTACTAAGACGCAGACAACGGGCGACTTTTTCAGTAAGATCGAAAGGGTGCTCTCGGAGATATTTGTAGAACGTTAATCTTTGCGGCGGTAGGGACAGTTTATGGAGAATGTCATCTTCATCTTCGCACGCTTCATCAAACGTGAGGGCACTCCCATCGAGCAGGCGCAACGGGACTTCCTGTTTCATTGGGCAGCGGATTAGTGTATTTGGAGAACTACTAAGGATTATTGGCACTGCCATAGGGGTTGAACTAGCCTCGCCAAGTTCTAGCCTTGCGCAACCCCAAGTGGTAGCCAGAAATCTCAACCTATTATGAAATGACGGGGGCAGCTACGGTAGGCGTAATGGGCCTCACAGCCCTCACTCAGCCTTTATGTTGTTATAGCGCAGCGGACCGCCTACTTGGAATGGTAAAATTTTGCCCACGAACTCACGTTACGTAATATTCATGTCCCCGACATTGCCGTTGATAAAGGAGCTTTCACTAAAACTATTGATAGCTGCGATAGGCCTCAGGCTCTACTCCAAACACTGCATTTTGGGTCTTGCGGAAAGCCGAGTGGCCTGCAGCTTGTGAGGAAGAGCGCAATCTACAATCTGTGTCATCTCGGTTCGCTGTCCGTTATGAGGCATCCGGCACACTTGCTGGCTCTGTCAGCTGGCGCCAAGGGCAACCCAGCCTCCATATCTTGACGCTGATGCACCTGAAAATGGAGGATCTCTCACGTAGTGAGGCTCTTGGTTGCAGACCACTTGAATGCACTAATGCACGGTTTCAACGCCCGAAACTACGGAAATGGATCCTGCCTCCCGCTTTCTTGGGCATTGCACCGACTGATCGGGACCCTGCCCCATTTACGCTTGCTGCAACCTTTTGTGGGGTAATCGTTATCAAGTTCAGCAAAGCAAGTGGTAGTTAGTGACCCCTGTTCGGGACACGGAGCGATTTTCCGAGTGGTGTATATGTTGGCAGCTCTTGATAAGGATCGAGGCCCTCATAAACACTGGTCACACTATTCTCATCAAGAACTACAGTAACGAGAAACGAAACACACGGCACAATGTCACCTGCAATTCTCAGCTATTTCGGGTTAGGCAGCCGTCCAACTGAAGTCGAGGACAAATCACCAGTACGAGCTCTCCCAGCAAGCTGGTACACCTCTCAGGACATGTACGAGCTTGAGAGAAGGGCAATTTTTACGAAGAAATGGATGTTCATCACTCATCAAATGAGACTCAGTCAACCGGGCGATTGGCTAAAATTTGATGTGGCTGGATATCAGTTCGTGCTTTGTCGAGATCGCAAAGGCAATATCAACGGATTCCACAATGTGTGCCGTCACAAAGCCTTTCCAGTTGTATCAGGAGAGCAGACGGAAGGGTCAGCCAGAATCTTCTCATGCAAATACCACGGTTGGTCCTATGGTCTCGATGGTAAGCTCGCGAAAGCCCCGAAATATGACGAATTAGAAGGCTTCGATAAAGCTCAAAATGGCTTGTTCCCAATACACGTGCGAGTCGATGCTAAAGGCTTCATTTGGGTCAATCTCGACAGTTCAGAAACTCCAGAGCCTTGGGAAAACGACTTCGAGGGTATCGATATGCAAGAGCGCTTCGAACAGTACAACTTCGATGATTATGTTCTCGATCATGTCTATCAGATGGAGGGTCCATACAATTGGAAGATGTTAGGAGACAACTTCAACGAATGCTATCATTGTCCTGTGGCTCATCCAGATATCCCTACTTTAGCCGATATTGAGACACATGATGTCACCACCGAGCACGCATGGATCCAGCATCAGTCTGCTCAGACGGAAGAACAGAAAGCCAAAGGTCTCGCAATATCCAGCACCTTTTATTTCCCTAACACATCCTTGTCCGTTTTGTGAGTATCTTTGTTCGTATGGTAACCATTTGGAAAGTAAACTGATATCTCTGCTAGGCCGAATTTCATAATGCTGCAAAGATTTGTACCTAATGGCCCACAGAACTCAACGATGCAATATCAGATCTTCCGCAACAAGAACTCCACAGAGCAAGATTTCCAGCTTATTGACCAGCTGTATAAGAAGGTCATATCGGAGGACAAAATGCTATGCGAGTTTACTCAGAAAAACTTGAATGCGGGAATTTACATTACTGGTGAAATGCATCCGAGACTGGAAAAAGGACCGTTGTTTTTGCAAAGAAAGACTCGAGAAGCTATCCGAGCTCATGTCAAGCTTGAACAGGCTGCAAAGCGTGAGATATGGCCAGCTAGACAGAGCCTCCCACGTTCTGCGGTAGTGAGCCAGGAGGACATCGACCTCTGCGAAGGTCTTGCTTGTCGGAAGGATCCAGGAGGTTTGGAGTGGTAGATGTATCACGGCCTTTTCCTCTAGCTTGTAAATGTATGCTATTTGTCAACGGCTTGTTCAAGGTATACTTCATTATGACTCTGAGTCTCTGACAATCTACTGGAGCAATCGTATGGATACTGATGACCAATTAAAGCGGATTTTACTATCGATTCAATGTTTGTGTGTTGATAACTGCACCTAGAAGTGCTCTACAACTCAATTCTATCCTATGTACGGAGTCTCAGCGGGGCCGCATCTCCTAGGCCATTTAGGGGCATGCTGTCACCACTTGTGCGAAACCGGTGCTCGATAATAGAGCCTCAGGTTTGCCATGCTCAGGCTGTTGACCCTAAAATTGGGCATCCCACTTCCTCGAAGCTGCGGCAACCCCGCTCTGTTCTTGACAGCTATTTGAGCGGCTCAGGTGTCTAATTCATGATAAGAATCACTAGCTTGTTATCAGGAATGAATTGTTCTGAAGTTGATTTGACCTCATTTTTTGCCCTAATCGAGACAAGCCCCATGCCACGCTTGACTGCACAAGGTAAAGCCTGGTAGCAATTGAATCTTCAGACCAAGTCTTCTAAGCTCTCAGCAAATATATGAACTACGGTAGTAGATCCGACTCTTCTCCACGGCAGTGATTCCGAGTGCCTAGATCGAGTCCTGACGTGGGACAGACGACAGGTTTCCAAGCCTTTGCCTCGGAGGGCAAGCTTTGGTGCTATTGGACTGATGAAACCGTTATCATTATTGCGGAGAAGGCAGGGCTGCGATGATCGTTGCGTGCTCAGTCTTGCATATCTGATGACGCAGTTTGCACGTCGCATCAAGCTGTCTGTGTGCGCTACCAATACGTCAGTCAACTACAACACTATACTCCGATTGCCTGTGCAATGCGTTATCGTGATCTATACTGTATGATCGTCTATTCAGTCCGAATGTCCTAGGGCCAAGCAAGCCCCCTTCACGAGAACAGGTCTTCCAAGTTCTCGAGACACTTTCTCAAAGTATCTCGAATTTCAGCCACTTTGCGCATTTATTCCCACTACTGTAAGGGTTCAGTGCTTTTACGTACTCCTTCCTCAATTCGGGTCATAGTGGGGACTGCGGAGTGGCTGGGAGACATTTATAATTATGGCAACTCCACCACTCGTTTCCGGGTCCGTTGACCTTGAATCATGCAGAAGCCGAAGTAAATTAATGACGATGAAATGGAACCACGATGAATTGTCGTTTTTGGGCAGCCCGAAGCCAACGGGTTTCGTATACCACGTCGCAAATGTTTTCAATGCAAACTTTGGATCACCATGTAGATGGCCTGTCCGTGCTAGTAGGAAGGTATGCTTCTGCCCGCTCGAGGAAACGCGGTGCCAATGCCAGACGCCGGATTTGTGGTAAGCGCGTGTGGCGACCTGGCAGAAGATCCGTAGGGAAATTGTTTCTGTGTTGATCGTCCGTCGCCAAAGAAGTGGCAGACATTGCAATGACTTGTAAGCTGTAGAATTACAAGCAAGGGCAAACCTTTAGATGATGTTCTACATACGTGAGCCTCGACAAAATGCAAAAGGGCGGATTATAGTTGGCACATTCGTGGAGCTTTCTGAATGCCGGGACTTGGAAGCCCGATTGTTAGAAACGACTGGCACAACAACGAGCAATTCTTTAAGCTGGTGTGTGAAGAAATTGATAAGCTAATTCGTGTACATGAAAGGGATATCATATCTAATATGTTGTAATACATCATAAAAGGAACCAAAATCGTCGAGCATTCACCGAACAAACGGTACTTGTTGCATCCGTCTTCTCGCCCGACCCAATTATAACTTCATTGCCATGAAGTAGGATAGATAGAACCAGTGAGATACCATAAAGTCTCAAGCCTCAGATGATTACGGCAGTGCTGCGAACCTGACATTCTTCCTTCCTTTGCTTCGGACAGGTATCTGGTAGGCGGACTTCGAGGAGGTTCGTCGAGGCATTCCCGGCCTCGTAGGTCTTCTTTGCAGAATATCTTGTGCGCTTTGTGTTGGAGCAGGACGTGAGTATGCGACTAGGGCGCCAGACGAGGATGGGCCATCGTCCAACATTGCCGTACCTGAGTCTCTTCGTTCGCGTTGTACCTGCTTCCGAGCCTCCGAATCTTTCTGCTGTTTGCGTTCTTCTCGACGCCTTGCCGCTTGCTCCTTTGGACTTGGAAGTGATTGTGGCTGATATTGGGTCGGCGAAGCCAAGTTCGCAGAATTCATTGGCGGCGATGGTCTACCAGCGGCAGCATGGTCTCTTTCAGGTCTAACACGTTGGTACGACTGCTGGCGGGCTGCTTGTGGCCTCCGTGATCTTTGCGGTGGATAGACCGCCTGATTTGAAGGCGAAGAAGTAGGCTGTCGTGAGGGCGGCGACGAATTTGTTCTCTTCCCTCGTTGCCGATACTCAGTCCCGTTTATCATCAGGTCGTCACAATGAAACCATTGGTGCCCAATGCGAAGCGTATACGGGCCATCTTGTCGCGCCCACACCTGTATTCTGGGTAGGTAGGGTGCCTCTCTGATTTGCTCGTCCTTTCGCTGACGGTCACTGTCATTGTCGGACCCGATCTCGTTATGACCGTCCTCTGCATGGCTCTGTCGGTCATGATGTTCGTGTGAAGGCATGTTGGCGATGTCTTGGTGCCTATTTCCGGATTCTTCGGCCTGCAGCGTAGGGTGTTGCTGGTTATCGCTGAATTCACTGTTGGACGTTTGGGTCAGAGCCAAGTCCGACGTAGATGGAGGCGTTGCCATGACTTCTATATACGAACTCCGCTGACGGTTTAGAGTTTTGGGATGCCAGACTGGAGCGAGATGGCAAGGCTAGACGTCCCGTGGCAAGGAACTTGGCAGAAACAGTGGTCCGTCGGGGCACCAGATCCGTGTGCCTAGAAACAGTCCGGGCAAAGTGGAAGTGAATGACGTAGTCATTCTTCAGATGTGGTGGGGATGGACAGTCATTGGCTGGAGGCATTTCGACCATCAATTCAAGCCACAAGGGTTTTTGTAGGTAGGCCAAGGTCTGGTGCACTCACGTGCCCTCACCAAGGACTACACCTCGTCATTTGTTCTCGTAAATGCGGGAAACATATTCAGCATCATCCTTGCTCGGTGTGAAGGAGTTTGGGAAATGATGCTCGTGATTAAAAGACCGAGGAACTCTCGTATGATAACATGCTGCACGTGACTGCATAAGCTAGATGGGCTTATCCTCGGTGCCACGAATCCTTGGCACTTTGTCAAGCTCTAACTTTGCACTGCCCTGCTCTGCAGCACACTTTCATTCTCGTGCTCCATGACCACGTTTCGTACGAGACACTTCACTTCTGGCTTGCAGTGCGTTCAGTACCTCTGGTGAGAAGCTTTTTGCGCAACAATTCGATGTCATGTCCGAGAGACCTCTTTGCGGCTTGCCCCTACAGCACCGACCAAAGGCGCTATTTATGATCAACCCCCCCCTGCCACGAGGCCCTTTTCCCCAGCAGGCATCCTTCCCATGCACGCCCATGGCGCATACTTGACATCCCTTACCCGAGCATCCGCTGCGATTCTCTTACCTTGCAAGAAAAAGATGTATACACTAGATGAATGGTCATGTATTTCCGCAGAGGCCTGTGGCCCTAGTGAATGATGTGCAGCGTTTCCGGTTGCGACAGCGCACAGACACGGTATTATTCATATAGTTCGTCTGCTTGGCCTTTGTAAGAGCACCTGAGAGTGGAAATAAGATGAGGACAATGCTGCATCTGCTCACATCCGCAAGCAAGTCGTGCAGGATGCTCAGGATGCCATCACAATTTCTCAGTTGTCTACGAAGCATGCCCACGTGAGAAGCCAGCGTAATCAACCTACTGTTGGGTTCATTTCACTTCACAACAAGCCATATGATTACCGTTTAATGTTTGATAATAAGTCAAGACTAACCGTGTCTTGCATTCGTGCTTGGTGACGGTACCTCCCCGCTCTCCTATTGACATTTCTGTGGGGTCATATAGACCTTGATCTTGTGTCCATCACCAACGTAGCATGCCCGCCTAGACAAGATGCATCTTCATGATACCTCCGTAGCACCTACAGAGCACCTCCATAGGCATCTAATGGTAATACTTGCTTGACGGTCTGGCCGAGCATTCTCGGGGTGGAGATCGGCTATGTGTACACGTTGGACCACATCCCTGCTAGTCTCGGCGGCCAAATGCGAAATCGAGTCAAATTGCACTGTGATCGTGTGCAGGCAAATCAGAACTAAATTGAATCCAGCCGTTTTTGACGACCACAGTGAACTCATGGACCCGAAGCCTGAGGCGTTTTCCTGCACGGAATGCCGTCGCCGGAAGCAAAAAGTGGGTGACTGCCTTCAGCTAAAGGACACCGCAATTTGGTCACTAACCACCAAAACGTCAAGTGCAACCGCGAATGGCCCTGCAACCGTTGTCAAATGAGAAGAGTACCACAATTATGCAACTTTAGTTCTAAGCCTGCCTCGGTTCGGCCTCAAACGTAAGGGTCGCCTTCGTTCTGGTCTATTCACGTATCTGACATGTTAGGGATGAACCTCGAGGCGCCAAACGAAGTGGCGAGGAGCTGCGTTTGACTCCGCCGTACACGCCCCCCGAGGGCGATGGCGAGCACGACACCAATGCGGAAATAGTGGCCTGGGGATATATGCCTTCGGGATCCCATTTTAACCTCGAATCCGCCATCGCCGATGTGTGGAACCCTTGCCTCTGATACCCTCTCAGATACTGACGATTGAAGGGCTACACAAGATCTACGACCTACAATGGTCCAGCATATCCAGATGAGGTATCTGCTGTGATGATAGTTCTGCCTTCTCGCCCACTGACTGGTCAGTGCTTTGAGCATCCAGGGTGCAGAGGATACGTTGCTAACTAACCAAAAGATCTGCTCGTTCGGGGCTTTCTGTACCGCGTCAATTACTTCTACTACGCTGTGTACCCGCCTCAGTTTCTCGAGGACTATGCCGAATGGTGGTCCCGGCGAAAAGAGGGTCAACCGGTGTCACCCGCATTCACCTGTTTGCTTGTCCGGGCCTGTGCCTACTCAGCTCTGTATCTTACTCAAGACGCTCGAGAGAGGGTCGAAGCTGAAACAGGTGAGAACATCGACGTGCTCAGCAAGCGATTTCACTGTGCGGCCGAGAAATTGAGCAAATGTTTTCCTCCCGGGAAAGGTGGGTTAATGCATGTACAACAATTGTTCCTTTCAGCCTCTTGGTGGAAGTCGGACAGCAAGTTCACCGAATCTTGGCACGCTCTGGGCGCCGCTGTCCGTGAAGCACAAGAGATTGGCCTGCACAAAGATGCACTTGCACGAAGATGCTCGGATTTCGATATGGAAATGCGGAGGCGAGTCTGGTGCCTCCTCTACGTTTGGGATTGGCAAATGTCGCAATGGCTGTCACGGCCGCTGCTTATTGACCAGAAAAGCTCCGTCATAGAACCGCCAAACTTGCGTATCGATACATACGACGGTCTGCCCTCGCCATTTCTGCCAATTAAGCTGCAGTATGACATCTGCTTGCGGCTGTTCAAGAAAACGGCTGCCGAGCGCGATGACTTCACCAATATCCTGGCCGAGATTGAAGACTGGTTGCGCTCCTTTCCACCATTGTTTGCTTTCAAAGATCCAGACACTTCTCGAGATGTTGAATACCCTCACATTGAAATGCAACGAGCATACCTCCTTGCGATGGCGTACATGTTCATCCTTGACCCCCTCAAGCCATGTTTGACGAAGACATCCCTGAACAAGGTCGAAGTTGACTATCGCCCAAAGGCAGTCGAGACTTGCATCGGAATGATACGCGCCGCTCGGATACTATTTGACATTATGATGCCAGATGGCTCAAGAGCGTATCTTGTCACCTGTGCGTCATTCGACCCATCAGCACTCTTGACCTCGGCCATCATACATGACAAAGACAGAACACTTCCACGTCGACGTGAGGTATTCGATGCCATTGATGCCGCATTGGACATGCTCAAACAACTGGCAGTCAAAACCAAGACGGGCTCGATCTCTTATGGCATTCTTTCGCGACTGACCGCTTCGATTCCCGAGTACAACCAACCCCAGTCACACAAACGACAGAGACTTAGCTCGGCGGGCCAGTCTTCTAGCCCCGATAGTCATGAGTCTAGCGGAGCGGCTTCTGACGGGTCCATCCCCACACCTGACCAATTCCAGGAGGCGGCGCCAACGGATTACACCTTCCCATCCATCAGCGACTTTGAAAATGCTGAATTTGGTGGTCTTGAGGAGATCTGGGATTGGAATACATTAAATCTGGGTGTCCTCGACCAGAACACACAGATAACGTTCCGACCGGTTGACTACTAGCCGGGCGCCTTGCCTGCAGAAGTGGGCCCATTCATTCGGCTCGCAGGACGCAGTGCAGTTCTAATCTAGGCATCGTCTCCTGTGGATCGAGCCTGTTTATCCCAGTATTGCTGCACAAGCTCAACGATTTAATGACCAGAACGAAAGATTTTTAGCAAGAGGAGCTCTACGAAGACAATGAATCTCGCTGGAGGGTTGAACACTCACTAAGCCTTGAAATTGAAATAAATTGGATGGAGATATGACAAGGAGCCTACACAGGGTGGTCACCGTAGGTATCTCATTAGGCATTCTCAAAAAGTCCTGCACAAATTTCCAACGAATCTGGAAATACGCCGTGATATTCTTTCGCTTGGCTCCAATCCTTCTTCGTCGCACACGTAGATACGTAAGAGAGACAGAGCCAACTTCCGTTTCGAGTCTGATCATACCGGCTCATCTCCAACCATGGCTGACACGTCACTTCCTCCCACTGCCTCATCCGGGCTTCTCCTCCTCCTCCTGCAAAGGCCAATGAACAATTACAGTTGCTCTTCCACTCCAATTGACCGAATGATATGTGCGGCCTGCCTGCCTGCCGGTCACTGTAGTGTCCCACGCAAGCCTCTACACATTCCCGGGAACGCTACATACAACAAGCGTTTCAAACCCGAAGAAGCTAGTGGGCGGAAAGGACAGCAACCCCAGCAGTCATGCCTGTTTCCTTCGTGTCTCACGCGGCTTATCCCCCCAACCCAACCCAACCCAACACAAAAACCAACGAAACCGTTTTAAACTCCGCATTATCACCAGAAAAGTAGCTGGGATCAGCGGTGTAGCCGCGAATCACTTTTTGACGGCTCATAAGGGTCATTGCGACTTGCGACTTGCATACAGTAGCGGCGGGACTTGGGGGTCCAGGGATACTGTACACGAAATGGGGCGGGAAAAGAGCTAAGTCGGACTACATTCGCTTTTGAGTCGCAACCCGCTGATGCTGCTTTTTAAAATTTTCGGGTTGAGGAACCTTGTAAAGCAATCATTTCTCCACGTCTTTGTTGTTCAAGGGATTGTTCCAAAATATTTCACTATGCGAGCGGGGAGTGGATTCCTGTGAGTACTGGTATTCGAGCAGCAAGTAGCGCCTTTTTCAAGACTTGCCCAATCACCATTTCCTTCACTGTCATGATCGATGATTCTTAGTTTGAGAGAGTGTTCGTTCATTCTGAACAGAAATCACATATGGGTTCAATTGTGAAAAATAAATTCATGTCACAAAAATAGAACGCATTCCCAATGTGGTGCCCTTGGAAAGCTAGGAGTAGTGTACGCTTTCCACAGCACTTTGACGACAACACTTCAGAAGCTATCAGTGCAATACCTATGGTGAGAAGCCAACTCTCGTGCCTCCCCATCTCTAGTACACCAGGTCATGTCTGAAGTCGCTTCAGAGCACCCATATTGCCACCCGGCACCGATCTAGGAACGATGTCATATTCCCCATATCCGTGCATCCAACATCCTCGAAATTGGCTACCTTTGTTTTTCACAACTCTCCAGTACCTCGAATTCCTGGGACACAAAGGACTGCTTGGCAAATGCTCTGGAATACTTAAATCGAGTTGAGCTTCGTATTTGTGTCTCTTGATTTCGGCAAGAACTGACTGACATTCACTTTTGGGGCGGTGGTATTTGTCAGAGTCGTGTATTGACAAGGAAGAGTCCATGCAAAATGTACTGGCCTCTCTGACGATTGGTTGGGAGTCAAATCGCTCACCACTCGATTTTGTGTATGTCAATGTCTTGCTAGTCAATCTTGCAGAAAGCGACCGGGATGGGAGGCCTGGCGAAAAGCATTTCGCGGTGTATGCGCGATCCGTTTGACCTGTTGAAGATTGTTTGGAGCTTAATTGATCCGACCAGGAAGAAATCGGGCATAGCTTGTGGCCATTATTGTACATAAGCACCTTGTTGTCCAGGAAGAAAGCTCTACTCGATCCTGCTCTACGGTCTTCATCTGGAGGTGGTGGGGTATGTATTCGACGAGCTTCGCTAGGGAGATAGCTTGTTTCTCCGCGAATGCTGATATCAATCTTGAGGAATTCTTCAGTTTCTGCGCTTGGACTTCGCTTCACCTTATAAGTCCCCAACTCTGTTGGGCTATTTTGAGGCGTTGATCCCATCTGCATTTCTAAAATGCTTGAAGTGGTCGTTGCGATATCATCTAGGGAGTTACTCCTGAACAAGTTGAACGTGGCGCCGAGTGACAAACCTCCAGAGTGCCTAGAACCGTTCTTCTCAGAAGAGCTTGTCGTCGAAGGCGATTTTCGCTTCCAGGTTCGTAGTCTATTCTTCAAGTGCGATCTGCTGGCCTCGAGCAACGTCGATGCGCGTGCCAACGTCATAGCGGTCTGATCGCGCTTCAGGAGTGTTCTGTGGTCTTGAGTGGCTGCTAGAGCAGGCTTCGGCCTGGATGACGTGGGCGGTGCTATGATGGCTCTCTGGGTTTTCTCCTTTGGCTTTCTGCGAAAAACAGTGAGTGGAGTGGAGAACAAGCGTCGAACGTCACGCAACGAGCTCTGTTGCGAGTCTGAGTCTTTGCTCGAAGGGGTGTGTCCGCTGCTACGCTGAGAATTTCGATCGCTATGAAATGGTATCTGAACGGTGATGTGATTAGGTGGCTCGACTGAAGGCATCTCAGGTCTTGGAGGTGGCTTTAATGGCATAATTTTAGGAGTTGTCTGTCCTTCACTCTCAGAATTTACAAGACTCGTCTGAATGGAGTCGCTGTCGTGGGAAGAGAACTTTTGCTTCCTGTACCAAACTCCTCCAGACCGGGTTCTCGCCCACGCTGGTCGCATGGGGCTTTGAGCCTTGGGAACGGCTGATCCACGTGACTGTTCTTCGAATCGAAGCTCTAGGGACCGGGACTGTCCAAGAAGCTCAATGCGTGAAACCACAGCAGGTGAGTCAGGTACGTGAAAATGGGACGCTTCACGATCCGTCAAAACTTCGGTCGACCTTGATCTGTGCAGGCGTGACACCAAACCGCCGTCAGCTACTTCAGAATCATGCTTATAGCTTTCCTCAATTGCTTGCACTCGGATCTTGTTTACTTCTTTTCGCTCGTAAGTTGCCCTTGCCTGCAAGGGCGGGCGACTTGGAACCGGTGATCGTGGACTTCTTGTCATCGGGCTCGGCTCGCTTTCGCCTGAAGATGATGCTGCGAGGATCCTTTTGGTCGCTCTCCCTTTCGAGAATTCGTAAGACAATAGACTTTCGCGGAGTCCTGTTGACATCATGCCGGTAGTCGTCAGGACTATGACGGTGATGCACATAGGAGCACCGTCCAATACATTCAAACAACTAATGAAAAGACATCCAGCGCATCTTCTAGACTCTCGAAATGAATAGCTCGGAATCAGGGTTATGCTAAAAGTAAAAGTTATGCCAGGTATTGTTCGGTGGCTTAGAGGTATATAGGACAACGCGGAACTTGTTGAGAGAGCTGGCAATAGTAGCTCCTGCTTCAAGATTGGAAAATATTAGCAGGTGCGATGCACACCGATCAACATTCACGACCGAGCTTTAGTCGATTCATCATCATGTGCAAGTCGTCCTGGGTTGAAAGCAGGCCTATCGCCCAAAATGCTCTCACGTCACTGAATTTATCTATCAAGCGCCGATCGTGGTTCACGAATCTGCTCTCATGTTCTTCTTGTGGTGTTGAGCCAATATCGCCAGTTGAGTTGCTGTAGTCATATTTTTTGGCTTGAAGAGGGTTCCGTTGGGCAAGAGTCCGCTGAAAGCCGCCCTGGGCGACCCACGCAGTTTCCATTGCAGAGGCCACAGAGTATGCAGTCCGCCATCCACTTTCGGTAGCCAGGTCGACCAGGTTATCAACCAGCCACGAGCGCTGTGCCGGGTCTTGAAACTGCACACCAGCGAACATAATAGGAAATGTGATTTCTTGAAGTGCTGCAACCAAAGTAGGATTGATTGATCCTCCCCTGGCTAGATCCGCTTGGGAGGCCAGGAGACCAGCCATGATTCGTCCGATGGCTTGAGCATCTTCCATGGTGTGCGCTGCATTAACACTGGCTGAGATCATCATGGCCGGGGGTGAGTAGGGGTGGTACCGTCTCAGAAGAATCTTTCCTAGATGATAGAGCGCCCATGCGTATGCCACTACAGGGTCAGCATATCTTGGAGCGGGTGTAAATGGTGCATCCGTGCTCCAAGGTTGTGCGGGCAGAGCATCAAAGTTTGAGCCAAGAGAGTTTTCCCAGATGTTTAGTGCTTGAGCGATCGAGTCATGTACAGCGAGAGCTTCTTTAGTAGCAGTCTTCAAGTCAGTTTCTTGAGGGGTATTGATCTGTGGTTCGCTCTTGCGAGGGCGACTGTTGAGCGAGATATCAGCCACATGAAAAGACGACAGCATAGATGGCGGAATTTTGGGTGGCGGCATCATGCCAAAGAACATCGGCGGAGGCTTTTTACCAGTAGATCCGCTTGAGGTGGACTTAGGTAAGCGCGCTCTACCTTCATTGGCACTAGGCGGCACCTGAGCTCGGCCACCTGGACCCGAAGCACCCGCCTTGGTACTGTTGACAGGGTCTTTCGGTGATCTGTCGAGAAACCCTGGCTCGGGTTTCCAGTTTCCTCCTGTCGTTGCCATCTTTTGTAGCTTTCGAGCACGGTCCTTGGCGCCAAACTCAGCAAGTCGTCCTAGCACGAGTAACAGATGGTCGATTGTAGCATAGACGCTTTCCTCGCAGCCCAGTCGACCTCTCGGTGCAAAGCATTTCCAGTTATCATAAGGAATAAGCAGGGGGTCCCCGCTCAGAAGGCTCTGATATATGTCCATTTTAATATACCAGAAGAGAAGGTCAAATTTTGTTCTCCATTCCTGAACCTCAGCTTCGCTAAGCTGATCAGGGATAACTGGACCCCTAGCAGAAGCTTGCATTTGATGAGCGTAGTTAATCTCGAGTCCCGTAAGTTTACTCAGGAGAGCCTCGTCCAATTCCCATTCCCGATCAGAAAGCAACACGGGTGGAATTCCAGCAATAGTGACATAGCCTTGCCAAGAGAGACCAGTATGATTGATCCCTGGTTGCGACAAGTTGGCCTTTGCAAGAGCCCTCATCCTTCGTGACGTTCTGAGAAAGCCAGCATAATCGTGCTCCATCAAGAGTGCTGCAGCGCCTCTAAGGTGAAGAATCCACCGAGCATGATCGGCCAGGAGTACTTCATAGAACGCCAGCACCAGGCATAAACCCAAAGTTTCCAGTTTGTGACGGCTAGAGGGAGCTGATATGAGCCGGGCCATTTTTTTTGATGCTATGACGAAGTGTTTCAAGGGCACAGCTTCGTTCGATCGATCTAGAACCGCCAAATGAAGAGCACTGACAGCGAGTAAGCCGTGTAAGAGGCCCTGACAAGATAATGCTAAGCTCGGAAGCTTCTCGGCGAACGCCGAAGAACCATCCATTGCAAGGGGTCTATCGTGAATTGCCATGCAGGGTCGTAAGAAGGTGACGAAGTGTCTCAACAGATATGCCATTCTTTCATCGAGGACTAGCCTCTGAGGAGTGTTGAAACTGATAAGAGCATCCTGATTGCATTCTCTTGCGTTAATTTCCCTATGCCATTGGCCACCAATGTCTTCGTCGTCGGCTGGGTGTCGAGGCCGACCTGATGCCGCTGTTGCTTGCCTTTGAGTTCCACGCGTGAACGACGGTTCCAAAGTGCTTGCCAGCCAAGGTTGGGATGAAGCTGCACCATGTATATCTGACTTTTCTCTCCTATATGAGGACTTCTGCGAGTCAGTATTATTTCGGTAATGGTTCCATTGCGAGGACACCGAGTCCGGTAGACCGGACGAGGGCAGGTCTTGCCGACGAGAATTGTCTACGTCAGAAGGCATTGGGGCTTGCCTACCAGGATAAGGATTGTACGAGACAGCCCTCATGTGCAACTCAGGATCTACGCCTGGATGCATGCCATACCCAAAGGTTTGGGTATTCGGCATTGACCCAAAAAAAGGTTCATGCCCAGCCAATGACTGTGAGAAATCCAGTCCATACACTTCATTCGTACTCCAGTCATTTCTGAGATGTGAGGTTTGCATAAAATCCATTGGTTGGACATTGCTCATCTGTGAGTTATCTGACAGCGTCGAGATAGTTGACCCAGTGCTTGCTTGTGGCATTAACATGTAGTTGAGTGGATATTGCGACGGACCGGCCGGAAAATTCGAGTTCGGCGGGGGTTCGAAAGGATCCGAAGGCATTGTTTGGGGCAGTGCTTGATATCCTTGACAGTGTCGCCGGCTTTTATCACAATTCCGACACGTCTAACAACAACTTTAGCCACAAATCTCGCAACCTCAGCCATGGGAGAAGTACCGGTTTCGTCTCATCACACTTGACTCTTCGCTGGCGACACGCTGTGTTGTGTTAGCCGGGCTGGTCTTCGTCCCTAGTAAAACGAAAACTTTGAACACGGGTTATGATGGGTCAAGGTCAACTTTGAAGCTCGGGCGAGATAGTACTGCTGGTCTATATCTCAAGCCTTCATTGCCAAAGCGAGATCTTCTTTACCAAGGCTGTAATATCAGAGACTTGCCCTTCGCTGCAGGAAGCTAGTGAAGGAAGCTCCAAAAACGATATCATTGCATTGAATCTTCGTCATTGCGCTCGCCTTCATTTATTCAGACCGCACAAGCTGCTGGTGAAACCAAACGAATCATTGCGAGGCCCATCTCAAGGTTCGAGGCATTGCGGGGAAGGGGGAGGCAAGGAGGTCAGCTAGTACTTACTTAAGCATCCTGTCTTCGTCCTCCGTCCCTTCTCACTTTTGTCCTTCTTTCTTTTAGGTGATGGTTTCGTGCTGTCCGGGCTGCTCCGCTCATCTTTCATGTCGTGTTCCTTAGGGTCGGGCGACATGCTGATGGGATGAGCTAGGCGACAGCAATGTTTGGGAACTCGTTTATGGATTATTGACTTCACTTGAGGACGTTAATCAGTGATTATCATGTTTTCATGCACGTACCAAATAAAGAATTCCACCGAAACAAAAGATGCTTCTGAAGTAACTATAATATCGCAATTTGAGAGGGGGATTTAAAGTTGACTAGAACGCTGGCTATGCAGACGTCTCACAAAAGGATCCTCAGTTAGAGACGAACCCTGTAATAGCTATCTTAG
Organism: Incumbomyces lentus; assembly: GCA_017656005.1. Lineage (NCBI taxonomy): Eukaryota > Fungi > Ascomycota > Eurotiomycetes > Chaetothyriales > Trichomeriaceae > Incumbomyces > Incumbomyces lentus. The sequence continues at coordinate 2,727,342 of JACJVT010000005.1, read as the reverse complement.
GACGAAATCAGACATGAGGCACCTGAATTGGTATCTAGCAGGTGTTGTGGGGTTTGAGTTGGGCTGGATGTCAAGGCACAATGGTTCCACCTACCATGCACGGTCGATCGCAGTTGGTATCCACCAGTAATTGAGCCCCAAGCCTGATCGATCGAGTTCGTATCAGTGACTGCCTCCTTGACCAGATCGGTAAGAGGGCCGTTTCTCTAGCATGGGTTGGTGCGTAGACGTTGAACAGAACCAGATAGAACTGGTAAGGTTTTGACTGTCAGGCAAATTGCGCCACGAAGAGCCGACGAAAAAGAGGGTCCGAGTTGTTAGGAGAATACAGACTAACAGACCAAGAGGGGGGCTGCAGCGGTGGTCATTTCAACATGGAGGATAAAGCCGAACATCTTTTGAAAGGATACCTGCAGGGGGGGGTGGTCTGGTCCTGACTAGTTCAAGGATACGTAGTCGTGAATGAGTGTCACCACATGGCATGCCTAGCACAAAGCTTTTAATTGTAAAGTCAATTATCTGCCTCCGTTCAGGTAAGGCAGACTGGCTTGAACTAATAGCAGGCCACAGACTTAGTGGAAGCCGTTGTGAATGGTTGTGCATGATTGTGCATGATTGTGCATTGTTGTGCTGAGAATGGCGTTTGATCAACACTGGTTGTTACCACCAATCACAAGTGCTATTATATCGGGCTGCTATCCCGCCGTTTAGTGCCGGAGCTTGCGGCTGGCTTTTTCATCGTGATGTACTCCGTACTCCGCATGCTAACACAAGGCAAGTCCGCGGCGTTTTAGCTACCATTTGAGGGACCAGTTTGCATGCATCGTACGGAATACCATGAGCCTACTACCAGGGGCTAGCATTGTCAAATGGACTGTAAAAGGGACTGTAAAATGACCTCTCGTCGCGGCTTGAAGCGTACGGCTTCTCGTACGATAATGAGCCTAAACCGGGCAGGCATACAGACGGGCTATTTAGACGGACCCATTAAAGTTGTTCGGGAGAAAGCAGCAAAATCAATAGACTGGCAGGCCTGTACGTATATTGCACCCAGAGACCAACTCAAGTTGAGACAACTCTCTGCTCTGAGCTCGGGCCCGGGCCAATCATTGTTGAGAGCATGTGGAGTTGTACGGAGTATTTCGTAGTAATTACAAAGTTGAAAATTACCTAGTCGCCGCACATTCGCTGCTGGCGAAATTTTTTGGCGACCTCGGTGCATCCCAGAGGTCACTTTGCTTTTTCTTCATGCACGCAGATTAAGTCCACACACCCTGCTCAATCTAGGCCAAAGATGGAGCCCTGCCACAAGCGAAATACCGATTACTGATGCTAGTCTACAGGACGACGAAGTGTCACCAATAACGGGTGCAGCGTGGCCCGTATCTGCAGTCGCCTTTTCAGCTTGTCCCCACCACCTACGTCACTTTTTGTAAAGAATCGTGCCTCTTTGGTACTTTCTCACTCTGGGAAGTTCCAGGTAAATTCCGTTTTGAATGCTGCTAGTTTTATGATTGCTTGCTTGCTTGCTTGCTAGCTAGCTAGCTGTCTAAGCCAACATGTTTGCTGTCCCGGGATGGAATATTGCTGCGAAATCCTTGGTCCAGGAGCAGGCCAAACCGGTGAAGGGCAAGTCGAGGACCTCGTCCGTTTCTGCTCCAGCTATTCCTGGCGACCCAAAGCAGCGCGCAAACGCGAAAAAACGCAAACGAGTCCAAGACTCCGAGAATCAGGGTCCTAAACCCGGAAATCTTGCAGTTGGTACAAAGGGCACACAGAAGAGTCAATTTCTCAATGGTCTCGCTCAAAATAGCAGTCCCGATCATCGTATAAATGACAGATCGTGCAAAACACTCAGCAAAGATGTTTTTCCAGGGCTGCGATCCCCATCTGTTCGACCTTCGTCTGACACTAGCGCGAAACGACCTAGGAGGGATCAAGTTAGAAATGGTCACACAAATGGCGACGAACATTTGTCCGATCCAAAAGCCCAACCCACAGTCCATGGCGCAGGTGAGAATGACGAACCACGATCTTTGCCACCAATTCCACCAGCCCCGAAGAACTTGACTCCTTTACAAGCCAAAATGCGGGCGAAGTTGACTTCGGCTCGCTTCCGCCACCTCAATGAGACACTGTACACTTCATCTTCCGCGGAAGCTTTCAAACTCTTTACCGATTCACCGGATCTATTCACAGAGTACCACAAGGGCTTCGCCCAGCAAGTCAAAGACTCCTGGCCCCAGAACCCTGTCTCCATCTACATCGAGACGATCAAATCTCGCGGCAAGCTATCTTCACCGGTCGGTGGCGCTGCAGCCCTCCCACGTCGAAAGCCTGGCATATGCACCATAGCCGACCTAGGTTGTGGTGATGCACCTCTAGCTCGAGGCTTGCAGAGCGTAGTCAAGAAATTGGACTTGAAACTTCACAGCTTTGATCTTCGTGCACCAAATTCTTACGTTACGGTAGCAGATATTTCATCCCTGCCATTGCATGATGGCGAAGCTGATATCACTATCTTCTGTCTCTCGTTGATGGGTACTAATTGGCTTTCCTTCATTGAAGAAGCTTGGCGTGTGCTGCGGGGCGATGGAAAGGGCGAAGTCTGGGTCGCAGAAGTCAAGTCTCGATTCGGACGAATAGGCTCGAGGAAAGAGCCTGGTCAAGCTGTGGAGAACAGCGTTGGGAAACGCAGAAAACGGCAAGAGGAGAGAACGAAGCAGCACGAAGATGACAACGAGCGGTCTTTCGGCATTCAGGCCGAAGATGAAAGGGCAGTGGCGGAGCCTGGCGCAGACGACGACCCGGATCTGCAGCCTTTCATTGGCAGCTTCCAGCGCCGTGGGTTCATACTTCAGAAAGACTCTATCGACAAGACGAATAGAATGTTTGTGAGCATGGTTTTCACGAAGACTGGAGTGCCAAAAGCTGGCAAGTGGAAAGGGATGAAGTGGGACGGCAAGCAGTACCAGCGAATGGAAGAACGAAGCAGCGCGCACCAAGGGAGATTTTCGGGTCGATCACACTTTCTCGCCAACGACGAGGAGACCGATGAGGAGGCGGAGGGCAAGTTGCTGAAGCCATGTGTCTACAAGCCGAGGTAAGTCTCTCCACCACAATCTGTCGACGTTCCATTATCGGTGGGGGCTATTTAGCACCTAGAGCATGGCCCCAGCATCGTGCATGTGGTAGGGTTTCCAACAATCAGGGACGAGGCAGGAGGTGTTCAAATTCGAGGCGAATCGGGGCCTGTGTGGCAGAATTAGTCGTAGCAAACCTCCTGCTTTATCGTCAAGACCGAATGTTGCCCTCCATTCGTCCGGAACACGATACGTCATTGATCTGGGTTACTTCTGCCTATTCGTATCAACGCCCCTAAGCACCGAAAAACACTGAAAGGCTCTGCATTTCTTGGAGGCAGCAGGGAAATGTTTGAGACTGTCAATAAGTTTTCGGGGGTGCGCTGCAAAGTTGTGTCGGCTACGGGAGTAGTCGAATGCAGGCTTACAGCAGCCTCAGCCCTATCATTTTTCGCAGAAACTCTATCTTTCGTCAGTTTTGTGTGGCCCATGGAAGGGGTTGCATGTATCCGGCTCTAAGACAACGTTTCTGGCCCAAGTCTGCAGGAATTAGCCCCGACAAATACAGGTTGGCAGTAATCTCTGGTCACACCGCTCTAACGCTGTCCTACAGCGGAGTCGCCAGAAGCAGCTACAATCAAAAAACAAGCTGTGAAGCATTTCAAACTTTGCAGCGATGTGCCTAGGTCGCTAACGCCGCAAGCCACGTGTGCTGTAATTAGCTGCATCTCATTTTTCCCGTGTTCTAACCGCTAGTGACAACGGGCCTCGTTCTTTGGGGTTGAATTTGACCTTGACAAGCTGCAAGATGAGCAAGCCACCAGCTGAAAAGAGGAGTGACGGGAGGACGAATCAGAACCCGCACGCCCTCCCAGGAAGACCGTTGCTCGCATGCAAAAGAGCCAAGGAACAATTCCCCTTTATGCATTAGCCCCACGTCTCTTAAACTTCAAGCTGGTGGAAAGCAAAATACTCGACATGGCACTTGCGTTGTGACGGGACTTTTGATTGAGGAACGACTTACATACGTCGTGTGACACCCCCGAATCCAAGCCAAAAAAAAATAAGGGAAAAAATACGTCGTCGACATTTCGATCCCAAGGGCTCGCCACCCAGTTGACTGAGGATCGGAGTAAAGGTGCAAACGTTGCATTGTCAACCAGTCGCCTCAGACTGTCTCATCCTCAATTGAGGACGCGGCTCGGCGTCTTCAGCTTTCGCCTGCTCCGTGCTCAGATAGGACAGTTGAGCCGGATCATCGTCACCACCACCATCATCATCATCATCGAGCAAACTACCCTTTCGCTACTGCTACTGCTACTGCCTCTGCTCTGACGCACTTCAGGCATCTCTCTCTCTCTCTCTCTCTCTCTTAACCTGCATTGTACTAAATCTCAGATCGAGGGACTGCAGAGCCTCATCCTAACGAATGCATCGGATGGCTCGGATGCCTGTCTTTCAAACCGGTGAGGGGCTAGCAGTGGTCCAGCACTGACCCTGGCAGCGTTAACAACTGTTGCCTGCTAGTGCATCATTTCCTAAAACCGCAATCACATCTCTGCATCAGCCTGCAGTGGGCAGCAGGACCAGCAGGACCAGCAGGACCAGGACCAACAGCAACAGAGAGAGAATAGAGAAACCCGTCTGCCTTCTTTCGCTATTGTCTTGTGAGCCCACCGAAATCCGTGAAACTCTGCCTTCAGGTCAGGGAGGTTACGCCTTTTACCCGTGCATGAAAAGGGGGGCCAGAGACAGAGAGACAGAGACGGAGAGAGCGCCTTTGCCTCGTTGATTCGGTAGGGGGCACTTTCGCAGCGAGAGATCCTGATCCTCGTCAATGCCTAGCGGGGTGGGGTCTAGAACGGCTGGCTGGAAGGCTGGCTGGCTAGTTGGGCTGGGTTTTCTCCGACCCCCCCTTTTTTACAGATGGGAGCAGTGAGCACGGTAGGGAGGCGGGTAAGTAGTCCTTGTCGTTACTGGTAGGGACTGTTTGCTTGAGGGGGTGTGTGAGGCTTCTTACGTTTGAGCAACAGCCCCGGGGGGTTGAGTGAATAGAGGGGTCCATCGCTAGTCCTACATGGCAAACAGCAATGGTTGTCAGGCAAGGGAAAGAAGACTTGTTTAGGGGGATAAACCATGAAAAGATTGTTTGTTGTAAGGCAAGACAAACTAGCTACTTCGTTTTTTTCGTGGTTCGTGGGTTCATGGCTCACCTTTGTGAAAAAAGGGCACAGCTAATACACGCCCACGTCGTCGTCAAAGAACAATTTCCCTGATTGATACACCATTTGTAAAAACACCATCGCTCAAACGCTCCCCCGAAAAAAGTGTTTTGTTTTTTTTGTTTTGCTTGCCTTGCATATCCCGCCATTTCTTGTCCTATTCAGAGCCACGCCTGGAATTATTCTCGTCGCTGTACTTCGGCATTGGTCAATCTAGCGCACAAGCCCAGAAGCGTGACGGTCTCGGTGGCGGCAAAGTAATTCAGTGTATCGATCAAAATCCTCAAGTGGCGATTGAAGTATTCCTCATGGCGCACCAGCGTCTCCTCGAGTCGACCGATGCGCTCTGAATCAGGCGGTGGCGGCTCCCTTGCGCTGCTGAACTGTCGGAAGTTGGCCAGGGTCTTTTGTGTGCGCGTCGAGGAGGGGTCAGTGACGATGAAATCAAAGTCGGCGTCGGCCGAATAGAGGTTTCGAGTCAGGTTCGAGGTGTAAGAGGCGAACATGGTGCAGCCGGCTGTGATCTTGGCGTGGATGCGCAACAGCTTCGACTGGGTGAGGCCGAGCTCTTTCATGGACGAATCGAGCATATCGAGATGTTCTTGCATAAGCGCGTCGACCGTTTGTTGTGAATTGAAGTCCACATTGGATGGGACCGTTTGGGTCGGTCGAGATCTTCCGCCGCCTTCGACATCATCGTCCGCTGATTCGATTGCGTCAACTCTGGTCATCAGCTTCTGCCAGCGCGGCTCGAGCACTTCCGAAGTCGCATAGAAAAGCATTTGTTGAACAAAGACCAGCATGCGTGCACGGAGGTTCCAGGCGCGGCGCTTCCAGACTTCAATGCGTCGGTCAGAGGACTTGTGGAGCCAAGAAAAGGCTTTGTTGTGTTCGGACCAGGAGTCAATGAGAGTTCTTTCGAGATGGCGGAGGGAGAGGGTGTAGCGTAGAATGAGTTGGTAGCGGATGATGGTCTTGCGGCTGATGATGAGCGACAAAGGAAATGGGACGGAGTAGTCGAGCTCGAGGGCTTCATAACCACCGATGTCTTTGTCCTCGCTTTTCCCAGTTGCAGAAACCTGTATTTTATACTGGTCCGCCAGCGGCTCTGGGTTATCAGCTTCGAGGCCTTGAAGGTTGACGATTTTCATCAGCCAAGGAACGAATCCTACTTCGTTCAATTTAACCTTGACGTCCTCCTTGTATGGGTCGCTCACAGCGATGCTGCCTGGTTGGTAAAGGACTAAATCTAGAAGAGACTGCAGTTTGCCCACATTGACATTTCTTTGTGGTTTTCGAAGCTCGGAAGCGCTTAATTCCAGGAAGTAGAGGAAGAACTCGGCTCGATCGAGGAAGAAATAATGTTTAATGGATGTTAGCCTACCCCTCAGTGAATGCTTGGACAGCATCAGGCTAAGCAGCTCCTGGTTGGCAAAGGAGTAGGCGTGATTGACATTATCGAGGAATCGAGGATCATCGAAGCAGGATGGAGTGTATTCGATCTGGCTGCTGACGTTGACGCCGCCGCACTCTCTGACAACGTTCAGGTATTTCCCAGCGAGCAGAACCTTGTCTTTGACAGGCTGCAGTTGTGGAGGAACCTCTTCCTCACGAATAAAGTACCGTTTGTCCCAGTACTCGTCGGTGTAATCTTCGTCGAGCGCTTCTCGTTTGATGCCGCTCTTCTCTCCAATCAGAAACTCAGCATGTGGGTCTTTGATACGACCGTGATGGAGCCACTCGTTTAACATGGCCATGTACGGCTTGCTGGCTTCTCGCAGTAGCAATTCCAAAATCGATCGTGCGGCAGGGTCACCGGAGTAAGTCGCCAGGCGCTGGGTCAACAGGGCGAGTACATTTCCCCCTATACAGCCCAGCTTCATCATGTTCCCGGGTAGCAAATCACCTCCTTCTTTCAGACGATCGATGATTTCGTCGGCGTCTAATTCGTCTATTGAGTTGTCGTCATCGACGTTGTCTTCCAGGAGATTGTTCTTCTTAAGTAGCTCCTGTGCAACGTTGTAGAGATGGGCAAGGCTTTGAGCGGTGGGGATTGTGGATAAATGCATTTGATGTAGGGTAAACTGGTCGTCTCCAGTGACTTTGGCCTCAAGCTGAGCGACTAGAATGAGGAAGTCCTTCAGGAGGTTACGAATGGCAGCACACAGAGCGTGGTTCACCAAGCCATACTGTTCCCTGCTGTGGACTTCGACAAAGGCGTCCAGAGCAGCGTAATGACTGGCCATGAGCAACATTGACTCGATGAGATCTCTCAGGCTCGGATCCAGACCTGGGCTGACACGGTAGGTCGGGCCCAGTAAACGAGCTTCCTCCTGGCGCGGGTTATAGGAATCGGCAAACGTAATGTACTGGCCTTCGAAGCCCATAAAGACGAACAACAAGTCGTCGCGGAGGGCCGCCTCTTGTTCAAACATCGACATCTGGGTCAGCTGCGGACCATCAAGCACGTCGGGGGCATCTCGGCGAAGAGGTGGAATGGTAATCCGGCTCGCCAGTGGTGCGGAAGTGTAGGGGACTAATCTTGCTTCGGGGGTCCATGGCTTCACCTCTGTTTGCGGGTCGCGTAGGGGTCTTTTCCTCGTCGAAAGAGGACTCTGGATAATGTTCTTACGTGGGGTCTTACCTCCACCATCGAACGTGTCCTTGACAGGACTCCTACGAATTGTATAGGTCTCGGTGGTGGTGGTGGTGGTTGTCTTGTAACGTTCCCTCGTCCTGTCGACCACGCCCGTTCCGTACCTGGTTGATTGAGAGTCCGTCTCGCTGCGAACGTCATTTCGAAGCACTGGAGAGCCATCGTCCTGCACGGTAGGTCTTCCGTAGCCTAGACCCCGAACCGACGTGGGGCGGGAGGAGAGTCCATTAGCATTGGCCCGGGGCGTGCGACGTTCGGTGGCAGATGCACTTCGTTGGTGCTGCTGTGTCGAAGTCATGTCAGCCCGCTATCATCTTCATGCATGCGCCCGTTGGCAGAGTGAATAAGCCGGTGCAGTGGGTGCATTGTACATCCATCTATACGACGTATCTCATTACAGGTCCTTGGGATTCCGCTGCCCGCACATCTCAGGCCAAATTGAATTCCGCCCGGGCAGTGACGCGACGCGACCGTCAACAGTCAGCCTTGGCGGGCTTCCCGAACAGATCAGGCTGTGATGGAAGTTGCGTACAACCCGCTTGCCTATTCACCTATTGCGATAGACGACAGCTACATTCTCTTTCTGTCTGTCTGTCTGTCTGTCTGTCTGTCTGTCTGTCTGTCTGTCTGTCTCTCGCTGTCTCTTCAGCTTATCCGATCCGAGAAACTTTACAAATTGAATTCCCGACGGTGTCTGGCTCTGGGAACTTCCTTGTCGTCGCTTTTCCACCGCCAAAATGTTCATTGCCAGGTCAGAATATGGTATGAATCCGCCTCGAAACGCAGGGAGACAAGCACTAACGAGCATTCAGATCGGGGTATAAAGTCAGTGGGATTCCGGACGCCAGACAGAAATCTAGGTTGACGTTCGATAGCACATTTTCCCCCGAAGGCCGCCTTTTCCAGGTCGAATACTCACTTGAAGCCATCAAGTTAGGTTCAACGGCCATCGGTGTTGCGACCTCACATGGCGTCCTGCTCGGAGTGGAAAAGCGAGTCACATCCTCGCTCCTCGTGTCGTCCAGCATCGAGAAGATTGTCGAGATAGACCGACACATTGGCTGCGCCATGTCAGGTCTCCAGGCCGACGCACGCAGTATGATAGAACACGCCCGAGTGGAAACGCAGAATCACTACTTTCACTACAATGAGAAACTCGGGATCGAGAGTTGCACCCAATCCATCTGCGACCTGGCTCTCAGATTTGGTGAAGGTGCTCAGGGAGAGGAATCCGTCATGTCAAGGCCGTTTGGTGTTGCCTTGCTGGTCGCTGGCTGGGATGATGATCAGGGACCTCAATTGTGAGCAGCGTCGAAAACAAGGCCCACCCCGACTCTACTGACGACGCCAGATATCACGCCGAACCCTCAGGTACTTTCTACCGATACGATGCCAAAGCCATCGGTTCCGGCAGCGAGGGTGCTCAAGCCGAGCTGCAATCCGAATACCATCGATCCCTGACCCTCGGAGAAGCCGAAACCCTGGTGCTGAAGACGCTGAGGCAGGTCATGGAGGAGAAGCTGGATGCTAAGAATGTGCAGCTGGCCAGTGTCACCAAAGAGAAGGGCTTCCGAATATACACGGATGAGGAGATGAGTGCAGTCGTGGGACGACTCGGAAGCGATTAGATCCTATCACTCTAGCTATCGCATTCCACTGCATGGCGTCAGGCGCACCATATCCCCAAAAGACCGGCAGGGCATTTCAAAATACTTGGACATGGCTGTCTTCAAAATTGTCTTCAAAATTGTCTTCAAAATTGTCTCGTGCTGCTCTATTTTGACTTACGTTTTGTTTTTGGGTGATTTGACCAGACTGACATGGGCAGCAAAGGTCAAAACGGAAACTACCTCACGTGTGTTCGTGCCACCTGAGCAGAACTATCAGGCCTCGAAAGGCTGCTCTGCTTGCGGCGTGATCCTGGCTATGTGACGGCGTGCCCCGGTCTCCCAGTCTATCAGAGCAGAGTGTGCCGTCACTCGATTATCCCACACCACAACCGTTCCTGGCCGCCACTTCACCCGACACTGAAGATCTTGAGAGAATGCAATATGGTCATACAGAAACTTCAGCAGATAGTCGCTCTCCTCCTTCTTGAAGCCGACAATGTACCGGGTGAATTGCGGGTTGACGTACAGCGCCCTCTCCCCAGTCGCAGGATGAGTGCGTACTAACAACCACGGTTAGCCCGAGCCGAGACGAGAAGGGATTGATTCCAACGTTGACTTACCAACCGGGTGGATGCTCGAAACAGGATTCCGGCGGATCACGCCACCTCGCGACACTGAACTATCGGCTTGCTCGAAACCCGAGTGCACAGCCTTCAGTCCGGCCAACCTCTCTTGAAAGGCTGGGGACAATCTGGCATACGCTTTCGCCTGGTTCACAAACAAGGTATCACCACCCGCCGGTGGCACATCGAGAGCGTACAAGAACGTCGTCCCGGGCGGCTGGTTCTCATATGTTACGTCCGAGTGCCACGCGATCGAATTGGTTCTCTCTTGCAGAAATTTCGAGAATGAAGTGTCTTCGGCACCTCGGTGGACAAGGTGCACTTCGGGAAACCCGTTGGGAGCCCCGGATGTTGGGTGGATATGCAGACGTCCGAAGTAACGGCCAAAGTCGAGCGCCTTGTCGATGGGCAAGCTGGCAAAGTCCTGGTCACGGAATGCCACCACTTTCTTCTGTGCTACCAGAAGCGCCAACTCATCTTTTCCTGCGTTATCGAGCTGCGACAGCTGCACACCATTAACCTCGGCTCCGATAGAGCTGGTAATGTTTTCAAGCGTTGTGCCTTCCTTCAGTAGGTTGGGAAACTTGGGGTCCGCATCTTTGCCATGCTCATAATGCTCAAAGACTGTCAACGGCGAATACCTGTCAAGTTATCATCAGTATTGTCCTTTTGGCGCCCACGAGCCCATCAGCAGATCCCAGCCGCCCAAGCACTCTCAGAGCAGAGCATGGTACTTACTTCTCGCCCTTCTCATTGTCCCAGACGGGCAGGTAATGAGGGTAGCTAGCAGCTGCAAACTTTTCTGTTCCCTTCAGCTCCTTCTCCTTGTTGATGAAACTCTGCGAAAAGTCTTTGTACTCATCGGTCACACCTTTAGCCCCTCTGGGCTGTTGACTGAGCACCGTCGTGGCTGCCATTGTGTGAGTACGAATCGGGCTTTAAATCAACGGGTTGGTCGTTGCAAGCAAGCAGGATCTCATAGCCCAGGCAAGCACCCTTATATACCCCCATGGCCATGCGACACTCCGGTCCAGGAAGGATGCTGAATTATCTTCCACTGGCATTTCCATGCAATCATCACGCAACATTGCAGCAAAAAGGCAAGCTTCAGCCAATTACCTCAGGTACACCATCGATTGCAACATCGGCTTAAAACACCCAATACAGGCCACGTTTTTAGGAACGGAGTCTCCAGAGAGCATCCCTCAGGACGACGTGGGACGACAAGCTGCATGGCGTGATTCTATCGTACCCTTGCTTACTTAGCAAAAGCTTCGGATCTACACTCCCACCTACCCAAATCGGATAATATGCCAGTAGACCAATCAAATATCCTTCGCTTCGTCGGCAATTTACATTTGTAAGCTCTTGTGAGTCCCTCGCAGAGGATCGCCCACATCGTAGGCACTTCACGGCACTCACGGCACTCACGGCACTGCCATATTTCGTTGTTCTAGAGAGAAAGACCCCTAAAGCCCGAAGCTATATTACACTAAAGCACTGTTCAGATCTCTTATCCAATCATCTACCAGTACAACTAAAATGCTGTCGATGGGTCCAGGGCTCGTTACTATGAGATAGTCAATTCACAGTGCGCGCAGAGAATGCTAATACTCCAAAATGCACAATAATGAAGCAAGCTAATTGCCAGATGGCAGGTATGCTACCAGGAAGATTAACGGCTAAGAAAGGCAATATTGTACATATGGATGACTCTCTTGTTCGAGCATTCTATACCTCAGAGTACTCCGTACGGATTACCAGGCAGAGCGAAGGGCTGTTGTTTGTCTTAAGCGCTAGCGTTTCCAAGTGCCGACGACGTCTAGAGTGTAGACCAATGAGCTTTTCGTCTTCCTCTTTTTCTCAACTTTCGATGCATGAAAAAATGGTGTTCGGAAATTAGAGAATCGATTCAAGGCGTGATGGAAATCGTTCGGACTACTGGCGGAACTCGATCAACATTCGGAAAGACTCGGGCTCTTCGAACGTTCTCCATGGCTGTTGGACATCTGTAACTTTACGCCGTCAAAGTAGTGCTGCATTGAGAGAGAGATTGAGATTGTGTCACCAGTGGTCATGGATCGAAGAGAGATATCGAGGTATGTATTGTGGATGGTGCAAACAGTGGGGAGCGGATGTTTTCGACATCTCTCGCGTCATCATCGTCATTTCTGCCTGCCTTGGTGTTGTCTCCCTCTTTCTCCCTCTCGTCAGAATCGCCAGACTCGCCTTTCGACAGAGACTCGCGATATTCGCTCCAATCCTGCAGCTTGTCCAGCACTGTCATTGCTGCCAGTGTGGGACGACGTGTCGCCACGCTATCAACCATCCCGGTCAAACTTTCCGCGAGTACGCCCGTCCTACTTCCCACCTTCGAGTCACGGCCTCGGTCCCATTTTCTATGGTCGTCTTTGGTGTTCAGCTTGTCCAGGTCCCGTTTTGTCGAAACCACAGCTGTATTCCACCCCGACCACGCCCAAGGACCACACGTCCACGGCATTGGTGTATAAGCTGCCCACCAACCCGTCAATCTCAGGCGCCTGGTAGAGCGGCGAACCCGCAGAACGTGCCCGTCATGTCACAGTCTCCCCGGTCTTTTTAGAAAGGCCGAAGTCACTGAGCTTCCACTCTGCGTTTGGGAACTCATGGGTAAGCAAAATGTTGGATGGCTTAATATCCCGGTGCATGATTTTGAGGTCGTGCAAGAACACAAGACCCGACAACAACTGTCGTAGGAGCGTGACGCACTCGCTTTAAGGTTTTGATGTTACACTGCTCCAGGGTCCCAGGGTCCCGAGGCCGTACTCCATGATCAATACAGGATCAGGGTCTTTGTAGATGTCTACATAGCTGATAATGTGTTTCTGTTGCGGACAGGTCAGAAGAAGGAAACATCAGGCCTAGACATGTGACTCACGTGATTTAGATTCAATAGGCTGTAATCCAAGGCCGTCAGGCAGCGAATAGCGGCGTTCTTGCACCACCATCCACCTATTGAAGAATTGAATCGGCTCCTGCTCGCAAACCCGAGCGGAGCTGGTCCTCCAGTCTACCCTCCTGAATATATCCATCAACTCCTTAACCCCGAGGGTTACTGGAAGGGCGAGGCAATCAAATTCGAGCACCAGATCCGTCTCTTAGATCCTTCTACAGACCATCGCTTTTCCATCACGTCGGCCGACTACTGGCGCACCGAAGCGGTTCACCTGAATCATGCGCTCCCCGATATCCTCCAACAGCGAATACAAAAGAAGCAGGACATTCCACAAACGAGCCACATCAGAGAAAGAAAGATTTCGACTTCGGACCGCTTAGAGGAGGCTCCTCCTAATGCTGCCGCGAGGAATGACGGAACCAATAAACCGCAAACCGATGAAGGGCATATATCCTCGAGATTACGGCCTCGTGCTCTGCGTATTGATCGGTCGAACAGGTCTATAGCTGTTACTGCCGGTCCTAAGCGGATATCAAAGGCCAAGAGAAAAAGTAAACCTCGAACCAAAGCGCGATGCAGTTAGTGTGCAAGTGGCAACATCAGCGACGAGAACGAATACCTCGAAAGGCGAGAGTAGCTAGTCGTCAGCAGCAGTCGCAGCGTCAGCAGCCAGAGAGCAATCGATGTGGGAACCAGGGCTCTCGGTAACACTCGTACCTTTCCAACTTTGTGCAGCCCAATCCGATCAGACTGTCAAGAACTGACTCATGGTCTGATCCAGCACTCAGTGCGCAATACAGACGGCGGTCCAAATTCACCTAGGCAGAGGGGCTCTTGGAATCTGATGACATGTACTTGCCACGGGCTTTTGAAGCTCGCTAGCATTGTAAGGTCAACCCAGACCCGTCTTGTTGTCCTATGAGTGTTCATGTGACACGGCATCGATTCGTCAACCAACAACCTATGCCAATGTTTGAGGTGATAGAGAGGTTGACGCGCTCGAAGCGATATCCCATCCTACCCCCTCCACCGCCCCGGGAGCCATCGTTTCACAATGACCAGCCTCCATCCCCTTCCGGCTATGTTAGGTTTCTTTTCTGGCACGGTTTGAATCCTAGATCACGCGCACCGGAAAGACCGCTGTCAAGCCCTCGTGCAGACGTTGATGGCCATGACGAGGGCCGTAGAAAATGAGCTGAAGCAGAACTTTCAAGAGAATCATCAGCTGAGCGAGTGTTCAGGGACGTCGCCGATCTAGCTCCTCGCACAGAACAGGGAGAACTCTCCTTGCATGCGACATCACGTAAGCAACAGCATCGGGGTATGTCGCGAAGCGTTCGAAACACTGAATTCTTGAAAAGGGAACCGAGTGCGTTCTTTCCACCCAGAGCGGCTGCACGGTCATGATATACTTCGGCGCCGTGAATGCTCGAGACCTCAAGCCTGGTGGCCTATATTTTGGCGGTGTTCCGGGAACAGTCTTCTACGTATCCATCAAACGTTGAAGACTCGAGTCGCAATCATGATAGAAATTGGCCGATTGCTTTCAGAGAGATCGCCCCCATGAGAAACTGTGCCTTTGCTTTCGCAACACCTTTTCCCACCCTTGGCCAATGACTTAGATCTTAGATCAGAGTATCAAGATGAAATGAGCAATGTGATGGAACGAACTTTTTAGTGCCGCACATGCTTTACCAAAGTATAGCGATCAATGCTCATACATAGTCACCAATACACCTTGGCTAAGCCGCCGTGTTTCAGTGGTACACACCTGCCTAGCCTTGGCAAGCTCATCTCAAATCTCGCCCACGTAACTCATTACTCTTTGCGGTGAAGACTGCCATTTGTAGCCTACCTCCCACCGACTGTAATATGCCGAACATCGAATGGTCAACCTACGAAAGACATTATCTGATTGATTGCGATGCAAAAACATTCACCAAGACGGAGATTCACCGCAACACAAACCTCCATGGAGATATGACAACGCCTTGGAAATCGTCCGAGAGAATCGAAAATGAGTACTACGCGCTGCGGCTCATCAAGGAGCAAACCACGATTCCGGTGCCTCAGCCGTTAGGTCTGCGGAACGGACACACCGGTCTGTCGGTGATCATGGAGTAAATGTCTCCGGCACTCCTCTCGATGAGCTCCCGGAAACTGTGCGAGCTGTAGCAGTTCCAAACGCTGATAAATAATATCAACGACGTCGTCTTGCCACAGCTGGCGACCCTCGAATCCGACTGCAATGGAAGCTTGACCGGAGATGTAATCCCGCCTCGCCGCCGTAGCTGAGCGACACCCGGACAAGACTTGGACTCCTCTGAGAACGCAGACGAAATCATTTACTTTTTGTCACTGCGACCTAGCACAACATAACATCCTCTGTGACCCTACGGACTGGCATTGTTGTCTGCATAATCGATAAGGAGTAACTCGGGATACTACCATCCGTACTTCGAGGGCCAGCTATGGTGGAAGCCATACAATGAGACGGAACATGATGAAAGCGAAATTGGCCGTCTGGAGCAATCTCTGCTTGATCAGAGCGAGGCGACCTTGGGAAATTGAGATTTTGTTTTGAGGCTCATCGTTTGTGAAAATGACGCAGGTCTGGAGAGAACGGTGCTTGAGCCCGCAGGCACTACACTCGTCGGCAATTGTCCAGGTAGAGGAGGCTTGGACGCAAAGAGCCCTGGGTCGAAGACGCGCCGAGGCGAAATGAATATGGCCGCTGCAAGTTGCTGCGGATGGATGGGACGCGACCAAGCATGTTTCGAGGGTTTTGTGAAGACGGGAGGGATTCCATCGCGATGCTGGGAGACAGCTCGCGCAGCCAGCGTCTCCCAGTAAGCACGCGATGCGCGACGGGCAATGTCCAGTTCTTGCTGGTCTGGTTGAAGACGGTCATCTTCGGTGGCGATCTAATCACGATACTTATCGGCATTCACCGCATGGATTGGAGAAAGGAAGGATAATACCAAATAAATTGGTTCAAGTATAGGATGACTCTGGTCCGAGCGTGGAGAAGTGAAATCCCTTCGATCGTTGATGGCGTTGTCCGCGAGGTAGTGGTCGAGATTTGGCATGCGTCTTGCATTTTCGATAGCTGCGCCTCCTCGCATTCACGTCCATTCCAAACTACCCGGGTCTGGAGAAGGAGGAAAAGTACGTATCGAGTCCAGACGATGTTCCTGCGTTTGAGATGCGTTGGAGGCGGAGGGGGGCAATAGAAGGCGAGTTTGAACCATGAGGCTGAGAAGGGGGTCTTTTTAAAAAAGACCACTTCTCTTTTCGACGTACAGCTCGCGCATCTTTAGCTATTACTACTTAAGATTTAAGAACATAGATAATTTAATGGATTTAGTACGCCGGTTCCACTTTATTAATCTCTATCTCTACATAAAGCTGAGTTATCGCGGTTCAAAGTCGAAAAGGTGGTCAAAAAGTTGCGTTGGATTGAACATTACGTTGGATTGGACAGCACCACAAGGAAAAACTTGTGGGGTGTGGCACGACTAGGTAAAACCTCTCTGTGCCCCTGAACCTTTCACCTGCATCAAGCGTTGGGCGCCTTTCCGAGGCAAGACCACCTCGATTTCTTTCCACAGCAACTTTCTACGTGAAGCATACATAGTACGTCTAACACTAAATGGTCAGAGGGAAAAAGCTGCAAAGAGCCTGTCACCCCACAGCGTGTCAACCTTGTCGAAAACGAAAATCCAAGTGCACTCTGAACGGTGACAGGGACCCTTGTCTTGCCTGTCAGACACATGGAACAGTCTGTAGTTTCCATAATGCCAAAGGTACAGCGACGCAACTCTCGACGCCAGCAACCAGCAGAAATGGCTCAACCTCGAAACGACAGCGCACCCTGTCGCAGAGAGATGACCTGGCACGTTGCAACAACGCACTGCCAGACCTAGATGGGAATGCCTGGGAGCCTGTGGTGTTGCGAAGTGACCCAGTTCGTTCTGCTATCCAGCCATCCAAGAGAGACGCAGATCCAACGAGTAGTTACGCACGAGGCATAATGGAAGGTGATGGTGATGTCGCCCACGTTGTCGGTCCAATGACCGCGTTTGACAACGATATCCTGGAGAACTATTTGTCATCTATATCTTTACCATTCTCGTCAAATAGCCGCTCTGCACACGCGCCTATTGCAGGAGACGCCGAACCAGTGTCAACACCCATCATCTTCGATACAATTCAGAAAAGACCTTTAGGAGCTTCAGAACGACAGACAGTTGCCGCTGGCAAATGCGAAATCATCGAAATGTTGGTTGGATCTTCTATACAGCAAGTGGTCAATCTGTAGGCTCGATGGTTAGATTTACATTGTTACATGCGAAGACTAATCTGTTCCCAATAGGTACTTCGAGCTTGTTAACAAGAACTTCCCGTTATTTGACCAAGAAAACTTTCTGAAGTTGTATCGGGACTACAAATCGTGCATATCACCCACCTTACTTTGCAATTTGTACGCAAGTGCTTTGGTTTACTGGAATCAGTCGAAAGAGCTTGCATCACAACGATGTCCGGACATCCGCTTTGTCTGGTTCCAAGCCGGAGAGGCACTCTACTCGGAAATGTTCCTCGCACCAGGGATGTCCACAATCATTGCTGTCTTGTTGAACGTCAACGGAAGACCGAGCACCTCCATGCTGGGCAATGGTGGTATAACCGGCTTTGCAGTATCACTCGCAAACAGCTTAGGATTGAATCGCGACCCAGGAGCGTGGCAAATCCCCACATCAGAGAAACAGCTTCGCATTAGAATTTGGTGGATGTTAGTGCTCTTCGACAAGTGGTAAGTCTGCCATCTATCACCCACATCACTCCCTTTCAGTCTGAAGCTGATCCCAGACGCGACTGTTCTCCAGGTTCAGTCTAGGTTATGGCACTCCATCACGAATTCAATGGTCTCAGTTCGATGTCCCATATCCTACTCTCGACGTTATGAACATTTCTACCCAATCCTCTCCTCAGGAACGAGCCGCTGGCGCAATCTACATAGCGCTACTGACCTTGACCGGCGTCTTGAATCAGTACCTAGAGTTCGTGTACTCCCTCAAACCGAATACTACTGGGGAAATACCAAGCACATCTGAAGACTTGGAGGTGATCCTGAGCAGATGGGAAGAATCTCTTACCGATGAAGTCAGGGAAATTGTCATTCACAAGACGCAATTGCACTTGCCCGGCGCTTCCAATTTCCGTCTCGCATACCTAGGGACTAGGTTATTTCTGTGTAAAATACAACTCGACTTGTGCATTAAACGGTACAGCTCATCTCCAGAGGCGAACTCCGACGCAAGTTCGCGGCGTGCGATGCATTGTCAGAGAGCTGCGGAAGATATAGTTCACTTTGTGAAATATCTCAGCGAGGATGACCTGACCGGATTTTGGTCACCCATCAGTGCATTCGCCTTGACGTCAGCAACAACGTTCTTGTTGCGGAACACTCTCAGACTTCCCGCCTCGGAACGGCATGCTCCTTTGAAGATGGCTGTCGAAATGATCAATACGCTGCGGAAGTATCATGTCGATTATGCGTGGGATTTGCCAGAGTCCTGTCTCAAACGCTGGGCAGGAGTAGTCGAACAGATGTCAAGCCTTGATGAGCCAAATTTCGATCTCCCCGATACCTTTCAAGAGGACTTTGGCACAAATCAATGGGTGATCGAAGAGCTGTTCCCCGACACATGGGGCATGATTCTAGAATGACGAAACTCGTGTCTGGTGAATTCATCAATATTCATCACCGAGCCCTATTTTCCCGAAATTTCCCATCAACGGGGCCAAGTTCGCCTTTCGAGATCTTCTTGAAACTAAACAACAACTTAACCACATTCTCAAGAGTCAACAGCGATTCTGCTCAGCTACTAAAATGTCCTGACAGTGACGTACACGTCGAGACAAATTGGCGTGATCGATTAGGGTACCCTTGAATATAATGCAAGCCTGACAATGCGACATGGCATTTTGGATGTGTCGTCGAGCGTGTCGCTTCTCATGAACTCTGCGTGTGGGAACGGGGATCTGCACTGCAGGAATCGCCGCGGGGCGGAGGCACTTCCCGCGGCCAAGAGACCATTTACTCCGCGGACCAGTATCTCTTTCCTCCCCTACCTTGGCACACTCCTTTCACAATAAAGCCAAGGACCGAAGGCACGACAGATTTGGTCAATTAATTAGCTAGTATATGTAAAAAAATCAAAGATTTTTTTGCGTTAGGATTGAACAGTGGAGGTAGATCATATCGACGAACTTGAAGTTGCGCAATCCAAACTAGCCAGAAGAAAACGGGCGGCAAGGGCAAAGTAACAGAACAGAATTTCAAACAAACCAAGGCAGCAAAGCTCAAACAAGCCACTCACCCAGCATGATCAGTAAATTAGAATCGGAATCGGAATTTGAGTATCGGGACACGCCAAAGTTACGAGCAGCTGTTGAAAAGGCGGGCCAAGACTTTCGCTCAGATGTCGTGACGGTGCCGACCACCAGCATGATGCAGGCAAGTTACAAGTAGTATTAGTCTAGCGTTTGCCCTCCTCCCCTCCTCCCTCCCTCCCTTTCCTCGTGGGGACTTTTATTTTTATCTCATGGGATCATGATCATGATCATATATAGATATTGACTCTAACTTTTTTCCTCGGGCACTCAAAAGGCCATCCTCGACGCCTCAGTCAACGACGACATCTACGATGAAGAAGGAGACCCGTCGGTGCGTGCGCTGGAAGACAAGCTCAAAGAGATGACGGGCATGGAAGCCGCGCTGTGGGTCGTGTCGGGAACCCAAGGCAACCAGATCTGCCTGCGCACTCACCTGCAGCAGCCTCCGCACACCGTCCTCTGCGATTACCGAGCACATGTTCATTGCTGGGAGTCGGGCGCACTTCCTGTCTTGTCGCAGGCGTCCGCCACCACGGTCCATCCAAAGAATGGAACGCACCTCACGCTGGCTGATGTCAAGGCTAACATGATTGCTGATGGCAATAGTAAGTTAGTTCCACGACTAGGCAGGACCTTTTGACGGGTAACACTTTATTTGCTGACCTGGGGCTGGCCTTGTAGTTCACTTCCCTCCGACTCGAGTTGTCGCTCTTGAAAACACCCTCAGCGGCACCATTCTGCCTCTCCAAGACGCCCAAGCCATTTCGCAATTTGTTCGATCCTATCCCGTCCCCGAAGGCCAGCGGCCGGTCGCGATGCACCTCGACGGCGCACGACTGTTCGACGGTGTCATCGGCGAAGGGGTCGACATCAAGGTCTACGCCGCATGCTTCGACAGCATTTCGATATGTCTGGCGAAAGGCGTCGGCGCTCCAGTGGGCAGTGTTATCCTGGGCAGTCGAAGGTTCATCGAGCGCGCCAAATGGTTTCGGAAGATGTTTGGTGGTGGCATGAGACAGCCTGGCATGATGGCCGCCGCCGCTCTCGCCGCGCTAGAATACACCCTCCCTCGCTTTTCGCGTGTGCATGAGCTGACGAGAACGGCGGCGCACAAGATGGAGCTGCTCGGGTATACGTTTGCGCTGCCCGTGCAGACGAACATGATCATCATCGATCTGGATGCCGCTGAGATTCCACGCGCCGCCTTTGTCGAGTATTGTCGGGAAGAAGGCGTTGCAGTGTTCCCCATGGCGCGGTTGGTCTTCCATCACCAGACTTCGGAAAAGGGAGTCGATTCTTTGATAAAAGCCTTGACTCAGCTGATGGACGATAAGCGAAGTGG
This sequence comes from Incumbomyces lentus, assembly GCA_017656005.1. Classification (NCBI taxonomy): domain Eukaryota; kingdom Fungi; phylum Ascomycota; class Eurotiomycetes; order Chaetothyriales; family Trichomeriaceae; genus Incumbomyces; species Incumbomyces lentus. Next base: position 2,706,472 of record JACJVT010000005.1, on the reverse strand, counting down.
CATCTTGATGAGTGATGTCGATGTACATGGCGGCTATTCCTGATCACGATTCACAGAGTTTGCAGCCTCGTTGTGTGTCGTGGCCACCTAAAGTTTAAACGCCTTTGTGTGTGGCAGAAGTGTTCCATCAATCAATCAATGAACCGTTCTGTCAGGTAGGGGGAGAGATGGAACGTCTTCGATCAACGTAACGTTTGCAGTAGAACTGGGATTCCAGGTTTAGATCATTCTGTGCTATTCTTCGAGTGTATGTCCTCGGATCTCCGCCCGGCTCGCTCGTGACAAGGGGGTTCCTGCACATCGCCCTAAATACGTCGAAGAGATTGCAGTCCAGGCAAAAGAAGCGTCAAGCACTGTGAGCTTTTTGCTGTCCGTGACTTGAATATTTTGAAACACATTCACCGCTCTATCAGGTGTCCGCTTCATGAGTGGATTGAAATGTTTCGTGGGTCAAAGGAGGGGTCCATGGCTAGGTCGTGTTCGGAAGATTACGGCCAAGCTCAAGATGTCGTCGGCGAGCTTGGTAAGTTAAAGCAGTGGCGGATGATACAAGTCTCGGAACGGTAATTTCTAGCTAACAAGACTTTGTCAGAAAGCATTGTACTGTACAATTCGTAGTTCAAGTCCGAGATCACGCTTGGCGATCAGGCAGAGCGAGAGCGGGCAGCGGGCAGCTGGCAACCTTACATTATCGGCCGCCATAGAAGACAGGAGGCTACGGCAGTCTAGACCGATAAGTCATTGATTTTCCTCCTTGGAGGGTAACAGCATTCACACGGAACGACAAAATTTGCATGAACATGAGACGATGTCTTTGTTGTAGGGTGTATTATCATTGAGACTGCCTGTATGCAGCACATTTCTATTTGGTCTTCCTGGTAGTAGGTACCATTGGAATCCTGTACACCAAGCCCTTATTTATGCCGTTGAATCATCCCTGTCCATTTGTTGAAACACCATCCCTATTTGAATGCTAGGTATCGAAAACGCTCATTCGTGAAAATCATGAAACAAAGTGCTGCAAGTCTATGTATGAATACTTATGCAGCGCCTGCACTCGACACGTTCTGGACAACCTTGGTAGGCTGCAGACCCGCTCGGACAATGCGTTTGCCACTGGCGTCGTGAACAACGTCGCCCTTGGATTCTTGTTGAGCGCGTTTCCAAATCTCGACTTCGCAACCACCTCGAATGACACCGACTCTCATGGTAGAGAGTAGGTTGTGGGCAGCATTAGAGTGCATGTAGACACCGCCATTGAACATCGCAGTAGCGTCCTTGCCGATGGCGGACTTGATCATTGCTTTGCCACCTGGGTGATCTTTGATGAAGTCCGTCACATCATGAACGACGCCAGCAACAGCAATGAGACCTCGACCGTTCTTAGCTTGTTCGACGTAATCGTCCCATTCCATGACGGGAAGCTGATCGAGGGGAACACCCCAGTCCAGTTTGGCTCTCTTCTGGTCGATCTTCTTTTGTAGTTGCTGCACACGTCCCTTCTCAATTTCGTTGCTTCGGAACTGTTTGAGGTCATAAGCGAGACCGACCTTCTTGCAGGCCCAGATGCTCCACTTTGTTGGGTCATACTGCCACCACTCGATGGCGTTGCGGTAGTCAGATGGGAATTCGTGGTGGAAGTTGTGATAGCCTTCGCCAAGTGTGACAAGAGCAGTGATGACGTGGTCTCGTGGAGAGTTGCGGTCATCAAATGGTTGATCTCCAAGCCAGTGAGCAAGAGAGTTGACGCAGAACGTGGCTTGCTGTACGAAGAATATCCTAAGAATACCAGCATAGATGAAGCCGCCCATGTAGTCACCCCAGCCAAGACCAGCGACCAAAGTGGGGAAGATCAAGCCGGCGAAGAGGACAACTTTGAGATAGTGTTTGTGTTGCCAGACAACAACTGGGTCCTCGTTGAGGTCAGAGATATCGGTTCGTCCAATCCGCTTTGGGTTCTGCTTCATGAGCATCCAGCCGAAGTGGGAGTAGAGAAGACCTTTTCGGACAGAGTACGGGTCCTTTTCGGTGTCGGTGTATCTGTGATGTGCTCGATGATCTCTTGCCCACCATCTGATTGATCCTTCAACTGCGCCACCACCGACAAAGGCGAGGAACATGCGAAGAGGGAGAGTGGCAGAGTACGATGTATGTGCCCATAGTCTGTGGTAGCCAGCTGTGATACCGAGCCCGGTGGCGAAGTAGTATGCAACTGCCCAAAGGACTGTCTTCAACTGCATAGGAACCCAAAAGGCTTGAACGCAGCCATACAGAGGAATTCCGACGATGAGAGTAACATTTAGCCAGTTGACATGTTTGTACCAGTTCGACCTGGTCATCGGCAACTCTGTGATGTGAACTTTCTTGGGGTCATATTTGGGGTTTCGGTTTGGTTCTGATGGCTTGGCCATTGGGGTCGGTTGTGAGACAAACTCGGGTTTGACAGCCAAGTCACCCGCAACAGGTTGTGAGGAAGGCATCTTTGTATAATTAGATGAAGATTACAAAGATGTCAAGATATGTTGATGGTCGTGATCGTGGATGGAGAGGGGAATAGACTAGATGGTGAGCACCAGGTCGGATATATATGGAATGGCCAAGCGTCACCAACAAATTTCACGGAGCAAGGACAGTAACGAACACTGTCGAAAGGCAGCGACAATCGTAATTCGTATTTCACCTCGTCTTCAAATTCGCTCCTATCGGTGAACTTACAGAGAACAAACGGGCCGTGAAAGACCTGCCGTAGAATGGAGCCAATGACCAGCGAAACATGAATGGGGCCAACACCGCTGAGTGACCATTGGAATCACTTCGGAAGTCCCAAAGGACCAAGTCCAGAAGCACATCAAACATTTAAACGCGTCGGCATCAGGACTCAGCAAATCATGGCTGTTGAAGCAGAAGCTCCGAGGGGAAAGCGGTCGTTCATGTGGTTGCTTCAGAAAAATGTTGAGCCCCAACTTACGCTAGTGAGCTAAGACGCATCCACAATTGTCCACTTGGCAGGAACCGACGTAGCCTGACCGTCACAGCTATGACGAACTTGCTCACGATTTCTTACTTGTACAGTATCTTCTTTCCAGGGCAATACAGAGTTCTCCTACATACACTTGGACATTCAAAGAGAAGAATACGAAGAGCAGACAACTATACAATCAATAGTACAGGAAAGAGGATATGCAAAAGGTGCATCGATTCAGCATCGAGTGAATGGCATTTCAGCATTTCGAAAATCCGGGGCATGCCGGAGCCAGTCAAGATCAGGGGCTGTGCCAGGGCCGTGCAGGGCTAAACGACAATTCAACGTTTCTGCCAATCGGGTGGCTCCACCATCCCACGCCAGGAGTCTTCGCCTATCGTAATTCGTATCGAAATTTTCCCATTGTGCCTCGGTTGGCAGAGACGAAGACTGCACGGAACGGAGGCGCCTAAATAAGCGCCTCGGCGATCTGTTCGGAATGGAAAATCTTCTCGAAAAATCCAGCCGTGGTCCCTCGCGCCGAATCAGAATTCGCGCAACACTTCTGCCTCTGCCCTCCTCCGTAGTCAATATTGGCTGTTCGGGCGTGCTTTCCGTTCACATGCAAGTCATCTGTTGCTCGTGCTAGATTATCTATGCTTGTTGTAACTTGTTCACTTCGAGAATACGAGCAGTGTGGATGCGTAGCGTGTGCCTTATCTTGTATGCAGGTGTCCTGCATAAACTTATTCACATTCACGTGCATGGGAGTACCAATAATGACCGTCGCCTGCTCGACATTGATGCAGTGTTCTGACACCAATTCACACGCAGTCCTGGGACAAGAAGAAGAGATCAGAGCAGGCTATCATTTCTTTATCGTACAGTGTATCTGAGCATGCATGAGACTCTAATCCCTGCGGCATGAAAGACCGCGTCAGCATCAGGCTTCGAAGCATCCTTCTCACCACCTTTGAGCGTTTTTGTGGGCACATCAGACTCAACATGTTTGGGGCCGCAATGCTTCGTCTTTCCGGCTTTGCTGTACTCAGGTGACTCATGCACCTATCTTGGCAAAGCAGGCTCTTCCATACCACCTCCAATCACTAGCAGAGCTCCAACTATCACTTCGCTTGAATCACGCTCTGCGCATTGCTAGAAGCCTGTGTTCAACACAACGTCCCATTTTGCCATGCATTCCACAAGATCGTCATACAGAGACACGTAAAATTCATCTGCCAGAGACCAGACAGTCGCGCCCAGCTGAAAAAGCCACAGATTTCATGAAGATAAAGGCAGTAAGAGCCCCGGCCTCTGCAGAGCTGCATTCGAGGGCCAGTCCCTCAACTTGAAGTGTAGCGGATGCAGATTATGCATCCAGCATGGCTTCCAGGATAGCGTGTTGCTTCCAACCCATGGCTTTGACGTATATCTTGCAGCTTTCGAGAAGTCTACCTTTCACACCACAAGTACCCCTGTCCTTTTCGTTATCCATTGTGTACACATCCATGCCTTCAAAGGCACCGTAGGCAGTTTCAAAATCCAGGTCCTTGACCTTGAGCCAGATCTGGTGTATCTCGTCTGGATGAAGCGAGATTATATTTGGTATTGACCAGTAAAAGGCAAAGGAAATCACCCCAGGCTTTCCGGGTACAGGGTTAAAAGCTGATGGAACAGCAAGAATCGTGTCGGCTATGAAGAGGTTTTTGTCATAATGCAACAGCAGCGAGCCTGGGAAATGGCCTCCCGCCAGAATCGCATTCACGCCGACGTCTTTGCCTTTGACCAATATGGGAGTATATGTGTCTTCAAGGTAACGGAGGTCGACGTCTGCTGTGTCTGTCCTCTCCAGCCATTCTTTATCAGGCGCGCCAACGTAGATCGGACATTGGAATGTGCGGGCCCAATCTGCCCAAGTACTGTAGTAATGCGGATGTGATATCACAATGGCTTCCAACCCGCCAAGCGAAGCGATCTTGTCCACAGTAGCCTGGTCGAGCAACGACACTAGGTCCCACAGGATATTACCTTCAGGGGTCTGGATAAGTTCTGCACGATTTCCGATGGCAAATTTGGGCTCTGTCCTCACGGACCAAATACGCGAATCACGCTTGTCCCGCCACCAGATGTTCTGGTGATTTTCCCGCAATTTGGCAAGTGTTGTGAAAGATTGTCCTTCCGGTGGAACGAATTGCCTCGGATCCTAAGCAGGGCAATGTTAGCCAGACCTCTTGTCAGTCTGACAACCTAAGCACATCGCAAATTTTGCACTCATCCTTGCTTTGTCCTTCTTCGAGACTGAACTGAGTTTCGCAGGCGTTGCAAATAAGCAGGTTCGGCGAGCTAACTAGTGTTGCTATATTCGAGGATGGCATCTTACGTCTTGGTTGTGGATAGGATTAAAATTGTCACAAGTGCAGGAAAATCTCTGGAAACTGTCCTAGGATGCAGACATTCGAGTTTCAGATTGATGAGCTGATGGCTCTCTGGACGTAGGACGCACTGAAAGACGACCAGCTGTAAAGGCCAACATCAGGGAACATTAAGGCAAGAATTAGCCAGCCCCACTGGCCCTGTTAAAGGGGACTCCCGCAATAAATTCATCTGCACATTTTAGACTCCTTAAAATTTTGGCGCGAAAACGGCATCAGAACCGTACAGATGGACTACATCCTGATCTACAATTTTGAAGGATTGAATGTGTACATCCATTCTACCCATTCAAGGCATCATGCTGTGTCTCATGTTTTCATTGGATACCTTAGTGCCTAATAGTGCAAACTCGACAGCTTAACGATTTTCTTTTCAGGGCTTCCAATGCCAGATCTCGGGCCAAAGCCAAATCGCTATTATTACCCGAAACCGAAACCGAGAGCCAATCACAGATGCAACGTGCAATGAGCAAGGCACGAGTACAATAAAACCTTCCAGTCCTTTTCACCTTGGATGACAAAATTGCACGACCCTGCTTGACACGAGGTTCAGATAGCACGGACCGTGGCGCCGTCATTTATATACGGTATCATTCCCGAATGCGACAGGTGAGAGATGCTTGTTGGAATGCCTCATTTTCGAAGTAGCCCCTGCCCCTTCTCAGATAAATAGCTCTGCCCCCTCTGCGTGCAATAGAATAATAACAGATTCGCGAATGCTTAAAGAGTTCTTCTTTCACATAGACGAATATTGAAGTGAATAGATCTCAACCTTAGGATTGCCGCGGAGAGTGTGACATTGAATCAGTCAGGAAACACAATGCGATCCTGGTATCACTACGCTATGTTGATAGCAGCGCTCAAACCTGTGCCAGGTTGGACGGTCTCGACTGTGAGTCTTCGTACCGACGGCGATGTATTGCTTACTCACCTCATACCATTGCCTAGACCCAGAGCTCTTTCTGCTCCCTCACTCCTGGTCCCATTCAAGATACACAGCCACTAAAAGGCGCCGCTTTTATTGGTAAACCTGCACAAGCGAAGCGACTCCGACCAAAGTTCCAGTACCAGCCTGAAAGCACTGACATCCACCTTGATAGTGGCAGCACCAACACTCAAGACAACGCTGGCCCCCTAGGCAACAATATTAGCATTACCAGCATCAACACGATTCTTGAGGTCCTCCTTTGGGACGCTAAAGGCCGCCTCTTCGCTGCTTATGAAGGACCTTGTAACAATACCAAGAACGAAAGCGTTGCTGCCGTGGTAGAAGTGGACCCGGACACTCTCGCGATTGAAGCCGCATGGACACCCCCTCGCGCTAACACCACGCTCAACTTAGCATACATCGAAATGCTGACCGAGACTGACGAGATCGTCGTATCCTCTCTCCAAGGACAGGTTTACGTCATCAAGCGAACGCTGCAGGATAACAAACCCGTGCTCAACCTCAGCCGTACGATTGATCTAGCAGCAACGGGCGTATTGCAAGGTATTCAGCTCCTAAACTCCGCATTCGATGCTTCAGGAAATCTGTGGTTCACCACTGGCCTGGTTCGAGGTGTCCTTGGGACAACACCTCAGAAAGCCACAATAGCAGGCTATGTTACGCCTAACGGAAGCGTGCACAGCATAGGTATACCGAACCAGATGCCTGAGAATGGACTTAGCATCAACAACGACACGGTTTTCTTGATCACCGGTCCTACCTATGCAGACGACCATAAAAACTCTGTTGGCTTCCTGATGGCGCTAAAATCGAAACCTTTGGCTGCCTCTAGCAACTCGGAAACAGGCGTGAGCGTCGTCTGGAACGCGACCTACGTTGCAGGCTCGTCCATCAAGCCGGGCAACTTCGCACGCGGCTCCGGCTCTACGCCGACATTGCTCGGTGACGACTTCGTGGCCGTGACCGATAACGATGACCAGATGCACCTCCTGGTCTACCGCCAGAACTCCTCCGGCACCGATGTTCAACCCATCTGCTCAGTTCCGCTTTTCCAAAAAGGGAAAGGTGCTAATGACAATGGACCCATTGCACATTTCGACGGCAGAGACTGGCACGTCGCCGTACAGAGCATGTACAACCAGCCCGGATATACGCCACCGAACGTGCCCGATGTGAACGGCGCGTACAACAATTTGTCGGCAATGGCACCAGGGATCAGCAAGGTCATTGTCAACGGTGACGGCTCTGGATGTCATTTGAACTGGACCACAGAGGTCAGAATGACGACGCTGCCGGTCCTGAGTACTGCTACAGGACTGTTGTATGGTCATGTGCAGGACTATAGTCTTGCGGTTGCAGGTGAGTATGTTTGGTATGTTACCGCCCTAGATTGGGCGACAGGTAAAACTCAGTGGTCTGCAAGAGCTGGGAGTGGTGGACTTTTCAATGATGGATACAAGAATGTAGTGCTTGGGAGCCGAGGAACGATGTATCAGATTGTACGTGGAGGCGTTGTCATGGCCAAGGATGGGAGTTGCACTTGACTGTGGAAATATCGGGGGTGTATAACACGGTTTGGAAATGGTGTCTATCGTTTCTGGCCGCAGAGTCAATCAGACTGCTTGTACATTTTCAATTCCATCATCATCTGCTTTGCTTAGGCAGAGAATACATTGAGTAAGATACATTTTTCTCCAAAGATTTTCGGCTTCCGAATCTTCCGAACCAGGTTAGCACTGAGGGGGCATGATGACTGGGACAAACTGTCATGCCGATGAAAGACAGTGGTCCGTGGATGATACTACTGTCAGATTCTTTGACCATTTACAGCGGTGCCGTCGCTTAGACTCTCGGTTGGTGCCTTCTTCAGCGCGGTCATCTCAGCCAATGTGTCCAGCGGCCATTTCATAGCCCATAGCCACTCATGCGGCAGGAGACTTTGAACGCCGTAGACATGCTTTTCTGCCTCGTTGGGGAGCCACCAGTGTTCCTCAACGATCTTGGCCATACTCGCCAAATGTGCGATCACCAGGAGTGCGCGAGGTTGTCGTTGTGCTAGCAAGGTACTAAAACGGCTCGAGATCATGGGTGGAAAGCCAGAGATGCGTCTTTTGATTTGAAGCAGGTCCGACGAGTGGCCTTGGTGGATGAGCTGGTACACGCCGCCAATGTAGCTGAAAGCTTTTGTGTAAATATCTAGATCTGCGGGGAGCAGGGCCCCGCCGGACATGGGCTGGAAGTCGAGAATTGGTTGAAAGGGTATGAGATTCGAGGGGTTAAAAACAGCGTGTTGATCTCTCATGATGGGGTCCATGTTAATCTAAGAGAAGAGATTAGTTCGGGAAGATAGCGAGACCAAGACGATGCGAGATATCACATTCGGTCATCTTTCCAACAGTAGCGGGTTCGAATTCATATCAGAAAAGATTGAAGATCCGATGCTGCGGAGCCGCACAATCACAGGACCAGCACTCATCGTAGGTGAATCGACTTGGTGCGGATTGACTTACAATAGCTTCGACAATTGGAGCGTCTGACAGAAACGGATGCGCTGCTCGAACGACCGAACTGACTGAGTTCGCCAAAGACATCCACTGAGTTGGGGGTTCATACACTTGCCCAGGCTGCGGTATTAAATTTTGGGCAACTATGGAAAGGAGAATACTGGCAAGCACAACGGGGTCGGCGTTGGAGCTGTTGAGATGAAGAAGCTCTTCTCTCAGAGACTGTAGCGCCATGTTAAGATAGAATCGATGTGCATTAGCATAATCGTCTGGCGTCAATGAATTTGCCAGTGCGTCTGTCTTGGCGTGGCTGGATGGTTGCCGGTCCTGCCAGCGGAACCAGGCTTGAGGCTGTGACTTGGAGGAGTCAGTCCCCACCACGGCGGCGTGCAATGCCGATATAGTACAGATGGTGTACAGCAAGAAGGGATGTCTGAGGGCGTGATTGACAGCATCGATGGTCCAGACTGCTCGTAGATTGGGCGGATCTTTCCACAAGGGCAGATTCGGTGCGTCAATGGTTAAATAATAATGCAGTAGATGCAACTCAAGAAGCCGGCAATCTTCTGGACCAAAAGGCTTGATTACTTCACTCTCATAAGGAGAAGTAGGCTCTGACGGCCGTTCAGTTGAAGAACTCTGGTTGTCAACATGTTTGACTGAAGTAGTTGTGGCTGGGCGTACTCGGGATGATACCACCAGGTCCGGCCACTCACAGAGTAGACCGTGTTGTTTACATGCGGTGCAAATCGGGCGAAGCTCATCACACTTTACCTTGCGAGACTTGCATCTCAAGCAGCCCTTCCTGGACTTTTTGTGTGCCAATCGTGGCGGCATACTGCGAGATTCGCTTAGGGAGATGAATCATAAACTGGCGGGTGTCAATTGTCGATTTTACATGACGCATGCTGAATGGAATGGAATGAGATGCAGAGAGCTTGTCATAATTAGAAACATGGAAGATGGAGACGACGATCAGATCGGTCTACCCGTTCTACAGACACCAGACGGAGTCTCCTTGTTTGGGCTCATGTCGCCTTCGGAGACGAGGGAGAAAGAACAAGTGAAGCCGTGGTGGCCCTAGTTCAGGCGCCCAGACGAGGCTGAGCCGGGGGTAAGAATGGCAGCACGCCAAGATTTCGTCATGCTGTGAACCTGTAGCCAAAAATTTGGGCTAGAGTGCAGTTAACATAGCAGGACAGGGTGTCCTTTAATAACTCGTAGTCACTTTCAGCACCATTTCGCGTCGTCGCCGCGAAGGACAGACTGGTCTCTGTACTAAGAAATGAGAAATTTAAAACGGTTCAATGTCTGATCTTGCTGGACACTGCGAGTGAGTAGATCCTCACAATCGCTCAATTATGGCTCCCCCTGGGCGAAGGAAAGGCTTCTCATTGTGTTTGCTTCCACTGTTTGTACTATTAATTTTTACCATTGGCGCAAATGCTGCGTCCGCAGCGCTCGGAATAGACTTTGGTACTGAGTACATCAAGGCCGCTGTAGCCAAACCGGGGAGTCCTATTGCCATCGTGCTGACCAAGGACTCGAAACGAAAAGAAACCGCTGCTCTAGCATTCAAGCCTTCAAGAGCACAAGTCAACGACCATGACGCATATCCTGAACGACTCTATGGAGGCGACGCATTGGCCATTGCGGCACGATACCCAACCGATGTGTTCCCCAACCTCAAGTCCATCCTCGGACTTCCCATCACCGATCAGGCTACCATAGACTATAGCCACCGCTATCCTGGCCTACAAATCGAGCGGGTGCAGCGAGAAGATGGAGCAGAAAGTATCGGTTTCAAGAGTCAAAATCTGGGCAGGCCCGATCCTTTCATGATCGAAGAACTTGTGGCGATGGAACTCCAGAACATCAAAGCCAATGCCGAAGCGACTGTCGGAAAAAACAATTTTGTGTCGGATGTGGTGATCACATATCCACCATTTTACACGGCTGAGGAAAAGAAGGCTTTACAACTAGCTGCGGATCTGGCTGGTCTGCGCTTACTGGGTCTTATTAGCGACGGACAAGCAGTAGGCCTAAATTATGCCAGTACTCGTACGCTCGATAGCAAAAACAAAGACTTTGAGCCTGAATATCACGTCGTTTACGATATGGGTGCGGGATCTACAACTGCAACTCTTCTCAAATTCCATGCTAGAAACGTCAAAGGTCCAGGCAAGAAAAGTCAAACAGTTCAGGAGGTCCAAGTCCTTGGTGTAGGGTTTGACGAGAACCTCGGAGGTGACCACTTAAATGACTTGATCGTGCAGGATATGATCAGCAAATTCCTAGCGTTAGACAAAGTCAAGAAGCTTGGTATCGACAGTGATCGTGTTAGGAAAGATGGAAAAACCATGGCAAGACTCTGGAAAGACGCCGAAAGGCTGAGACAAGTGTTGAGTGCGAATCAACAGGCTTCGGCCGGCTTTGAAGGGCTTTATGACGAAGATGTCAACTTCAAATATAGGCTGACTCGAGCCGAGTTTGAGAAGCTCGCAGACTCATTCGCTCAGCGGGTGTCTACACCGCTTAACTCGGCCCTGGAAATGGCAGACATAACTTTACAAGATGTCGGTTCTATCATACTCCACGGTGGTCTAACAAGGACACCTCTTGTACAGGCCAAGCTAGAAAAGGCTGCAGGAAATGCCAGCAAGGTGAAGACAAACATCAATGCGGATGAGGCAGCTGCTTTTGGAGCAGCGTTCAAGGCTGCTAGTCTGAGCGCTAGCTTCCGCGTCAAAGATATACGAAGTGTCGACGTGGCAGGGTCCTCATATTCTTTGAAATGGAAATCAGGCGGCAAAGATCGTCAACAGAAAATATTCCTACACACATCTCCCGTTGGCATAGAGAAACAAGTCACAATTAAGGGGACTGACGATCTTCTCATAGAAATCTTCCAGACAGTGTCGGGCGAAGAGGAATCACGTCCTATCTTGAAGGTGGAAGCAGGTAATCTCACCAAGTCTGCAAATGAACTCAAGACTGCATATGGATGCGCCAACGCAAATATTACGACGCTCTTCAACATTCGACTAAGTCCATTTGATGGCCTCCCTGAGATCACTTCGGGCAGTGTGAGTTGCGAAGCGCTCAAAGCAAAGGAAGCAGGGGTTATGGACAATGTGAAGGGCATGTTTGGTTTCGGCTCTAAGAAAGAAGAACAGCAACCTTTGGTTGCGGACGACGAGGTTTTGCCCGACGCAATGCCAGAGACACCGCTTCCTGTTGAAGACCCCACGAGTTCTGGCACCGTTGTTTCCGAAGCTACAGCACCCGTTCCAGACAGTGCCAGTGCTACCGTTTCAGCGAAACCCAAAACATCAACTGTTACGATTCCGCTATCATTGAAATCCAATGTTGTTGGTGCGGGCGCACCTCCTCGACGAGCATTGCCCGTCATCAAGCAGCGCTTGGCTGCTTTCGATGCATCTGATCGGAATGCAGTGCAGAGATCGGAAGCCTTGAACGTGCTCGAGGCCTTTACATATCGAGCACGAGATTACTTGGACGATGAGTCTTTTGCCATGTACTCCACCGATGACGCACGGAAAGTGCTCCAACAACAGCTATCGAAAATCTCCGACTGGCTTTATGGTGAGGGTATTGACGCGAAACTGAAGGAATTCCAGGATAAACTAAAGGAGCTCAGAGCTATTATAGACCCTGTACTGAATCGAAAAGAAGAGAGCAGCAGGCGAGAACAAGCGGTCGGGACCCTGCGAAATAGTCTGGCGAATGCTTCAAGTATGATGGACATGATTAAAGGCATGATGGAGAAGGCTGCCCGGGATGCTTCGTCAAGTGCTAGCTCAGCAGCATCCGTCATATCGGAGACTGCTAGCTCTTTGGTATCTCCTCCAGCTGATCAAGATGACCTTGAAGATGAGCCCTACTCCTCGACCTCAGAAGCTGAGGCAATCGAAACCGACTCAAATATCCTGAAGCCTTACGAGTATACAGCGGAAGACCTAGCTAGCATCGAAAAGGTTTACGATAGCGTCAGCTCGTGGCTTGACCAGAAGCTTGCAGCTCAAGAGAAGCTGTCATCTTTTGAAGATCCGGCAATTCTGGTGGCAGATCTAGAAATGAAGGCGAAACAAGTTGGTACTGTGGTGTCGGATATCGTCATGAAGCAGATCAAGATGCCAACAAAACCCAAAAAGCCTAAGACCTCAAAGAAGACGAAAAAGGCCAAATCGACATCGACATCGACATCCAGTGTTTCGCCGGATGCAAGCAGCACGGCGAGCATCAAGGACGAATTATGATTGTTCAGGAATGAAATTCAATTAGCATTAACTCCAGTTTGTAGAAGGTGGCGGGCATCTGTCCTGACATGGAAGAAATAAGCATTCCATCCACTTGATCTTTCCATTGTGTCTCAAATACCAGTGTCTACCTCACGTGCTGTGTTGGTTGCTATGTAAGAACTTGTCTCATGTTCATGCCTAGCGACCTCACAGGCCTGTAGTCACCATTCTTAAAGGCATGTTGGAGTCGTGTTTCATACAAGCATGGTCGCGCAACACCTACCTCTTCAACAACGTGCACTAATCAAGGACAAGTAGACTTGAGTCGAACGCCATATCGAAAAGTCTAGTGTTCTAGAGCTGGCTGCTCGTAGTGCTGTGCAACACAAAGAAAAGTCTTCACTGCCTATGTGTGACCTGTCAATGGTGTGCTTCACCTGCTTGACAGACCGACCGGTCAAAACAGCTAGCGGCGCATATATGCCAATTTTTCCTTTTGCAGGTTTCTCAGAAAGTCGTGATAGATTCATATTTTAGGCAAGGGCTGGAAGGCTCGGGCACTTAAAACGGGGCAAATGATCGGAGTGCTTCCAAGAACATTGTTATTCTCCGCTGTGGTTCGTCGATCATTCGGAAATGAGACAAAAGGATGAGGTGGATGAGGTGGTCGCAAAGCTGGTTAGACAGTCCGTCATTGTTCCACAGACACTATCCCCGAGATCGGCTGGATCCATGTTTTGGGACACTGTGTGCTTTTGCTGCTGAGTCTCCTTGGTGAGCTCGTTCGACGTTGTCGCTGATTGCTCTGATTTGACAAGATGTAGCATATCGACACAGGTATTCTCATCTACTGAAAACACCATAGGACAAAACGTGACCGCCAACAGCCGTTGTGTAGATGTTTTGATCATCGGACACGGGGTTTGAGCTCGATGTGAAGCTGCTGTACGATGGTTAGATCAGTGATAGGCTATATGTGTCATGGATGTTGGCGATACAAAAAGTACAAAAGTGGGATCGCAAACAGCAACATTACACTGACGTCTGCCACGCCGAGTTCTTAGTAGAGGTAACCACTTGCCCAAAGGCCCTCCCCCCTCTTTCTTGCCGCAGTCGTTTATGTCTTCGCGGAGTCGTGGTATGCGCCGGATTTACTGCCACCAGAACCTTGAAGGATGGACCGTCCTTCTAAAATCTTCAACACCAAGGTGGAGCAGCAACGAGTCGACGTGTAATATTTTGGTATGCGTAGGACTTTGGCAAGAAGCTCGCCTCTCTGTCAGAGTCACGTACCCTAGCTAGAATTGTCGACTCAGGGGTTACTGTTTAGATCGGTAAAGCCAAGTCTTTGGATTAGAAAATTGATACAATAATTATTCGCAATTTGAGGACCACCTCAATTAGTTAGCATCATGAATACACATTTTTGACAGCAGTCGCACGAAGAAGAACGCGCCTAGTCGCTGGAAGAAGATTGGGTGCGTCCTAACAGCATGACCGTATATGCGAGTTTGCCATAGCTCATCGCACATGCTGAGCCATGACATCGCACGTTGCGCAAATTCGCGCTGTATCTCGTCAAATTTCCAGGGACTATGGTTGCATCCAAGTCTCGCCCATGGCATGACAGGTCGAGCATCCTGAGGTCCCAACTTCTCAAGATGCAAATTGAGGGAAATAAATCGCACCTGACGTATTCGCATCGGTTTTGTAGATTGGATGCAGGATAGCAAGGCGAGTTTCAAAGTGACATTCCCACGCGATCACCTGTCAGGGTGACATGATGGCTGTAAATGCTGTTTCCTCAATCCAGACAAGCAGAATTTGGGGATAATTCACGGTTTGCAGCAGCGAATTCTGCCAAGCATTTTAGAGCATGGGTAATTTCCAGCGGATCCACCATTCAGGGTTAGCTCGTTCCTCTGCCGACATCGTGTTCCCGCATCCTCCTGAAATAGCATTTGTCGAATTGCCCTATAGAACCGTCACCGCAATCTCGTGTAACCTGCCTGCACTTGGCCGCACTGTAAACTCTGATTGATCGGCTCTTTTCGCAGCTTCCCCTGGGGGCTCTTTCAAGTCGGTACAGTTTTCCTCACTTTGATGTTAAGCCTTGTCAACCAGAGCATCAATTCGCAAAATCAAGTTGGTCAATCTACCGACTTGACGAATCCTAATTCAAGTCTTAGCAAGTGCTAAGTGACCTGTTCCGGCGATATCTAACCATCTCCATCCAGAGAGTCAACTTGTGGAGTACTGCTGCTATTATAGTATCGGATCCCCATTTTCCCGACTCCAGTGCCGATCCTATCACCTGGGGAAAAGCCTTGTGTACTCCATGCTTGGCAGCATGTTCCCAGACCTCGACGGCTTGGCTATGTTTCGAGGTTGGGGCCATTTGTGAGACCCGGGGATTTGAACCACATTGCACAAGCCATGCCAAAAAAACAGCCAATAAGATTGGATCATTGAGCTATGCGGAAAAGGGTTAACTGCGACAAAGACGTTAAGTTAAAGCTTAGCTTGATTTCAAAGCTTGCTATTTCCCGATCGCCTTGCCTTCCTTGGTTACAGCGCCAAAGGCAAATTGCTTCTCTACTCAAGCACAAAATTTCCCACACTCTTCGCCGGCCCCCTGTTCCAACCCACCAGACAAGCTTGATCGTCACACGGCCTGCTATGCTTCGGTCAGACTGTAACTCAACCAATCCTCACCTCGAAGACGGTTGTACTTGCACCGCCACCAATTTCTGCTAACGTTCAGACCGCGGGACTTATGAACACCGCGCGCTTGGCCGCTGGCCTCCTACTGCCAGGAGAATGGACTGTCCATTCTATAAGTATTCTGTTGTTCAACCTGAACCTGCTCCGTTTCTTTCCTCCAGTAGTTCCAGCTAACTCAGTCACTCTTTCGATCAGTAATACCTGACCACAGTCACTCTTTCGAGTCTTTTAACTCCAATCAAAATGAAGTCTGTCATTGTTGCCGCCGCCCTTGCTGGCGTTGCTGTCGCCTCTCCTGCTGCTGTTGCCTCCAGCGAGGCGTGGGAAAACTGGTCAGCTTCCGAGACCACCACCACAACAACCACCACCACCACCACCACCAAGCCTGTTGATCCGACGACCACTCATACCTGGTCTGAATGGGAGTCCACCACTACTACCACTACTACCACGCCCGTTGATCCCACGACCACTCATACTTGGTCCGCCTGGGAATCCGCGTCCGCCAGCGAGACTGAGGACCCTGAGACCTGGGCTGCCTGGTCTTCCAGCACCCCGAGCGCGAGCTCGACTGATCCCGAAACTTGGGCCGCCTGGTCTACCAGCACGACTTCCAAGGCTGCTGACCCGACTACTGCCTGGACGGGCTGGACTGACCCGACTGGTGCCTGTGCCCCAACTGTCACCAGCACTGAGGTCTGCGTTGTCTCCACCCCCGCTGTGGTGACCAGCACCACTACCACTACCCCTGCTGCAGCCAGCTCAAGTGCGGTTGAAACCTGGGCCGCATGGAGCAGCGCGGCCGCCAGCTCTTCCGCTTCCCCATCCGAGACGGCTGACCCTACCTGGGCCAACTACAAGCGAGATGACTGGGCAGGATGGTCTAGCAGCACGACCACCACTACCACCACCACCCCGGCGGCCGCCTCAAGCACCGATCCTGCCACCTGGGAAGCCTGGCCAACGACCCCAGTCGCTGTCACCTCTTGCAGCTACAGCACATACACCATCGTCCCAAGCACCTGCGGTGTTGCAACTGGCACTGTCACGGCCCCAGAGGGTACTGGCAAGCCCGTTGAGGCAGCCACCACCGGCCCAGCCGTCGCTCAGTACACTGGAGCTGCCCACAAGGAAGTTGCCGGTATGGGCGCTCTTGCCATCGCCGGTATTGCCATGCTTCTGTAAAATTTCTTGATCTTGAGATCTGTTGATTTAGAACCTAATCAGGGGAGAGGGGGACGAAAAAGCGTTGCAGCAAGGGGGGAGGGGAAGAAGAAAAAAGGTCTTGACGATTTGACAGGCCTGGTTTTTGGTTTTTGGAGGGGATTATGTCCATAGATATTTGCCTTTTTTTTCCCCTAAAAAATAGTGAAATGTCTACTACATAGTCAGTCCTCTCGCACTTTTCACTTCGTAGCTTGATAAACACCAGTTTGCAGGCTCCCATTTACTTTTGAACATCATCATCATCATCATTTCATGGAAGAAAGTCTGATATGCTATGCGCTAATAACACATGAACGACGAAATATTTGTTTTCCTTGTTTGCTAGCTGCCTATATTTTGAACAACGCCCCAGCAGTAGTGATTCTGCAGGTTTTCTCGCAATTTTCACTCTTCAAAGCACCCTTCTTCTTTTTTCCCCCAAGGCCGGGGAGGTGAAAGAAGAGTTCGCATCGTGTAGAGTTGGAGTTGGCGTTGGGTTACACACCCACCACAAGATTACTCCGTACTCGGTACGTCCAGAAAAAGGAGGTACGAAGTAATAATACTCCGTATTTTCCTTCCCCACGAAAAGGCACTAACGAGAGCGCGGAGTTAGTTACTTTATTAGAAAAGCTAATCCCCATTCAGCGAAAGGGAAGTTGTGGACTCCACTAGCCGAAGCGCACCCGGTTTTTTTTTCTCTACGCCGTCTGCAATTTATTGATCGATTCGAGACGAGACGAGACGAGATGAGATGAGATGAGATGATGAATTTTCCCAATAATTGCCATTTCATTATTAAATTAGTATATAATTCTATTTTGAAGCTGGAAGCCGGTACGGAGTATAGTCATGGGTCAAATAATAATAATGGGGCTAGTAGTGATTGATTGCCTGGACCTAGCCTGACTCCTGAGAGTACTAAACTCTCAGTATCGGAGTATGCGCCTTCTCCCACTCATTGGGATGCTATACGGCTACGCGCGATGGATTTAGGTATAAAAGTACATGTGTAAATAAACATGGTTGAGGGCGAAGTGAGTTATAATACCTGCCGAGCCTGCTTGAAAAAACTTGGAAATGTGAACAAACAAAACAAACAAATGCCCTTCATGTGGGAGACCCCTACAGACTGTTTTGGACGGCGACCTCGCTTCAAATTGAAACTAGTTTTAAACTAGAGCGAAGCACCAAGGTTCAACAGAAAATGTTTAACGTTCTTTTGGGCTCAATGGGTCATAGGGGTTCACTGGGTCAGGCTCTTTTAACAAGGCTGAAATTTGAAATTATTTTTTGGCTGCGGCTGACCCAGTGAACCCCAGTGACCCATTGAGCCCAAAAGAACGTTAGTGTGTTGCTCTCTCAGAGATCCTGCGAGAAAATATATTATTTCCTCCCACCAGTCACCACCGACAAGCCGAGCGCTAACCGCCTCTTCAAGCCCCAACAATAAAATTGCTTCTTGCTCTTGCTCCACGAGACTCCCGATGACATTACGTGTGTGGCGTGTGAAGTTCCCTTCGAGTTCAAATCACCACACCTAGTGCAGTCAGGATTGTTCTAACATAGCCTCTTTGCGGGCATTGTCATTGGATATGAATATGAAGGCCGGTGAAAACTCGTTCACCACACCACTACAGATACATCTGCTCGCTATGATCACATGTCCGTTCCCCTTCGCCAGTCGATCAAGGACAAGCTGCTAAGCTGTCAAGTCCTTTATTATCGCGAAACGCCGTCCCATTGTCTACCTCCCACCCCTACACCAGCTGCTTGACCGTGACACAGCTTTACCAGAAGGAGCACCATCCGATGTAATGCTGACACAAATTCTCAACTTGTGTGGCCTGCAAGATCAACCGATCAACCTGGTCGGGGACAAGCAACGCTCCCTGCGTGTTCATTGCCAGGGCGCCACTAGCTTGCTCCTGTTGCTCGTCTTTCTTCGCCCTTGCTTCCGCGCCAACGCTCTTTGGATCGTCCCTAAGCATCTGCTGATAAATACTTGGCGTTCCTTTCGCATAACTGTGTCCTGGACCAGACAAGCCATTTTCGCCATTCAGCAGGATGTTATCGTGGTTTGTGTTGACTGGTCCCACCACAGTATGTGTACCGGTTGTTGCAACCTCAGCAACACCAGGGTTGTGTGAAGGTCTAGGGAAATCTCGACCTGTAAGCTTTTCTTTGACACGGGCAAGGACTTGAAGGGCTCGAGCATTTTGAACTTCTTTCGCCTCGAGTTTGCTGGGGTCGTCCTCGTTCAGAGTCTCCCGTTCGGCTGTACGGTTGAGAACGGAACCACCTACCATCGCAGGGTCGATCACCGAAGATCGCCGGTTACGGCGGCCTGGCGGTGCACCAACAGTCGCTTGAGAATTACCGCCGAGGTTTGTCGTCGTACCATCAGTCCCGTCGTCGTGAAGACCCGCTCTCTGATTACCTCCATTACCGTTAGTATCGATAATACTAGCCCGCCGCTCTGAGCGGAAATGTGGTTTCGGCGGCGACTCGCGAGTGTTCAGACGCCAGTTGAGGAGGGGGTCGTGGATAAACGCCTCCAAGACTGCTAAGAGTGATTCCTTGTTCTCTCGAATAACGCGCATGACATTTTCGCATGTTATGCGGAAACTTCCCTCAATATTACTGACTTCCATTGCAAAGGTAAGCATGCGCGTAAGTCTGAAAGGAACGCGTTCAGGGTACTTCTCCCGGTGCATGGCGACTTCAAAACAGTCACCAAAGTCGATATGAATAATCTTGCCGGTCAATCGGTCAAGCATAAGATTAGACGGATGGCGATCGCCAAGCCCGAGGATGTAGCCTACCATTGACATCACTCCTAGTGACCGTGTGTAGGTTGTGCGACGTTCCAGCCATGCTTCAGAGGACTTGGACTTGAGCCAGAGGACACGATACAGGTCTTTGCCAGTGGTGTTGTCCATAGCATACCCAAAGACCTCGACCTTTTGCATCAATGTTAGATTATCATAGTCTGGCGCCATCTGAAGCATAATTCGGTGCTCAATGTTGAGCAGGATTCGTCTTGATTCTCGGTATTCTTTGATAAGGTTGTGGAGCGTGTCAGAATTGGGTACCCAGCCCAGCAAGCCTGAATTTTGTGATAGCGGTATGGCAGGGTAAGGTTGAATGTTCAGATGCCGCTTGAACGCTTCTGTGTCATCAGTGAGTAGTGTATTGACAAGTCCAAAAAGTTGCATGACTCGCTCATCCTGGCGAATATCTTCATGGCCCTTGAGGACGTAGGTGTACTGGACTCCATCCGAGCCTCGTAGGCTCATCTTTCGAGGTCTTTGTTTCGATGGAATGACACTGAGAACGTGGTCAAAGCTTCTGATAGTGATGACAGGCTTGCCAGATACATATTGTCCAGGGACTGCAAGTTCCAGATCTCGAACATCTTTCAGGCGTGGTGATACATATTTCAAATCCAATTGCATCAGCTGAGGAAGTTGACGAGCAATCTTACGGAACACTGCATAATAGAGATCCCAGGCCTGGTTAAGATCGCCTGATTCTCTAGACCTCTGGTAGAGTTTGCAAAATGCTCGAGCTTCGGCAAGGTCGTGTCCGAAAGCTTGGGCGAAGGACACCTCGCGAAGAGTCTCCGCACCTCGATCAAGGAGCTCATGAAGTGGTGCAAGAGTATTGAACATACCTTCCACATCATCATCGCCAAAGTACAGTCGACTTGCTTCTTCAAGTCCTTCATGCCAGAGTTCATGCCACAGGACTGCAACCCGAATAAGCTCGTGACTAACGAGATCGGCTTGGTCGACCAAAGCTGGGCTATGGACTCTCATGCTGTCCATGATGTGGGCTGCACTTTGTGAGCGACGAGCCACGGATGATTTCATGGCAACTGTAAGAGGGTAAACAAGCGCCTGTGGGTGTACTTTCCCAACTTCTGCCAGCAATCTATGCACGGCCTGCCGAACCCGCGCATTTGGTTGGTTGATTCGTGCAATGAGCTGAGGGATAACTTCGAGCCAAGTATCAATGGTGACGGACGTGAAGCCTTCGTTGACTATGCTATTGACTTCGTGGTGTCCTCCATGAGCAAACCACAGCGTCAAGAGACGGAGCGTGTCTTGCAATGAACTCTTATTGGACAGAGAAATCGACTTGAAGAATCCGGCCACTGCCGGGACGACATAGGTCAATATGACATGCTCAGGGAGCGACCGAGACTTTTCTTGGTCGGGCTGCTGGGCGAGCGACGTGACCACTTCAAAGTTAGCCAGAGCATAGGCATGCCACGCTTTGTACCAGGTTTCATTGTATTGAGTGGCGAGTTGGTACGAAGTGATGATGTCCTTGACGGCCTCTTGTGCTTGGGGATTCGTCCAGTTGCCATGCAGCAGTTGGGCCTGCCACTCTCCTTGTCGTCGATAGCATTTTGCAAGTAGCCGCGCCCGCTTTTCGATCTCCATCTTATACGACTTCTGCACAGTCACGTCTGCGTGCATGTCCAGCCCGGCCATTGGATGACCATCCTGCATCCCAGTAGCCAGCTGCGCATTGTACGCCTGAAAATCGTCTGCGAGATGGGAGGTGAAGTCGCGCAGATGGGCAAGGGCCTGTCTCTGACTGCCAGTCGCCCAATTGAATTTCAGCCGTGCATATGCCACTGGTGGCGCTGCAGTACTGGCTGCAAAGTCGCTCACAGCGCCCAAGGACGCCAGTGATCGTTCTGCAAGACCGATTCGTTCTGATTTTCGGCACAGATTCGCAAACTTGATCCAAATCTCGGGATTATCTTTAGGTGTCAAGACCAGAGCTCGAACCTTCAGCATCCTCTGCCATACTTCGACATTGGCCTGGCAGCCAAGCAGGCGTTTGTTCCATAGCTCCCGAAGTTGGCCTTGCCTGCTCGGCTCGTTCTCCGAAAGTTTATACTGTATGATCTCCTCAAGTTCTGCCAACATTTGGGCCCTAACCACGACGCCATACGCACGATTGTACGATTCACCAATGGTTGCCGTGATCTCAGCATTGACACCATCTCGAGCTCGAGCAATGAAAAATCTGGCATCATCAAAGTGATTTCGCTGGATGGCAAGGATGGCACCGAAAAATGCTCGGTCGGGCGAGGTGTCCTTCATGACGCTGATGTAATTGTCCATCAGGTCCCATTCTCCGCGACCCCAAGCTGCCGCTGCGGCTAGAGCGGACATGTTTCGTCTATTTTCTTGCGACGCATTGTTCCAGTGCTCCTGAGCAATCTCAGAAAGCATCCGCCATTCACCAAGAGCGTGAAGACACCGCATTTTGCCCATTATTATGTCAAAGTTATCGGGCTCCACCCGCTCGCGCTTCTGGTACGCTGCTAGGGCTTCTTCCCATCTTTGGAGTTTTTCGAACCATGCTTCTTTGAGCTCGACCTCTCCGAAGGCCTGCGCTCTACGCAATATTCCAATTGCGGCATCCGATTGTTGCAATTGATTATTGATACTAATCAGAGCTTCGACCGAATGGGAATTCTGGTCCTGTTCGAACTCAAGCTCTTTATAGTGCAATGCCTTTGCCCACGCATGACACTTGCCTGCGAACCGACCAAGAGTCCTAATGTCAATCGGGAGTGACTTGTCGTCGTGCTCCATGAACTCGGCGAGGTTCAACAAGATCTGCAAGATATCAGGAGGTATATATGGCGAAGTGAGCGCTTTCTCGATTGCACGGATCAGCTCTTCTTGGTACTGTTCATAAAGTTGAGTCCAGCAGGATACGAAAGCAGAGTTGAAAAGATCCTTGGCCAACGGCTGATACACGCCTGCCAATGTCGCGCACGCTCGAAGAGAATGAGAAGGAGACTCTTTGAGAAGCTCAACACTAAATCTGCGCATCCATTCTTGCCAGTCTTCTTTGGTCGACTTTTGGGAAGTGTCCCAGGCATTCTTGAGGTGCTGCTGGTTTACGGGTAGTTTGACCGCAGTAATGTTGGTGTAAGGCGCGTCCTCGGTAGAAGTCCCATAGTCGTCTGCCGACAAATCCTGAGGCAGAGGTTTCCTAGACTTCAAAGCCTCAATCAATCTCGAGTACTTGGCAGAGCTGATTTGACCCGCCGTCGTGGCTCTTTCCATCAACGGAATAAAGTGGACAAAATCATGGCCGAGGTGGAAGATCAAAGCACAAACACAGTCCAGAGCTGCGTGCTTTAACGATCTATCTGCAGAATTTGCAACAGTCTTCTCAGATGAAGATAGGATGTTGGCAAGAGGATGAAGCATCAACGAGGCGTAATCGGTGAGGTTGACAGAACGTGACAGCTTGGTGAGCGTCTCAATTGCAGCCTTTCGTGCACCGGTTGAAGTGAGCGGATCTTCGAAAATGCTCACAATGGCGGGCACAATCATGTGCATGTATTCCTCGCCACTCGAACCAAAGATCAAAAAGGTGTGAAGCATACGGATCGACGACTCCCGCCGAGCATCATTGTCATGCTCGATCGCTCCAAGCATTAGGGGTAACAAATCGGCCAACCACTTCTTGAATTCTCCTTCTAGTGATTTCGAAATTGCTTCGACTAACGAGAGAATGGTCGATTGTACTTGTTTGTTGACATCCCAGAAATCGCGCAATAACTTGATGATCTCCGGAAGATGTGCTCGAATGTGCTGTTTCACGATGTTGACGAGGATGGCAAGCTGATTGAAATACTGATCGAGTCGGCTGTGGTGAGACATGCGGATGACGCTGATAAACGCGGGGATGATTTGACCAAGGAACGGGACACACTTCATTCCAATGGTTTTGAATATCGTGACGATAGCATCGATGACTGCGCTGTGATATTGTACAAGAGTTGGGTCAGCTAGTATTGTTTGCAGAAGAATATTGATGACAACAGTGGGGTAATACTCCTCGTTGGAGGGAGTGAGACCTGTCATAATTAGGGATACATCGGAAATTGGCGGTGCTTCGGTATTGGTGTGAGCATCAGACACAGTCTCGCTGAGCTGTTGGAACTTGTATGGATCCAGGGCCCCGAGCACCCCCACCAGTTTGATAGCGTTGGTCCGAAGGTTCTCGTGCGCTTCTGTCTTGATGATATTGATCAGGATGACAAGCAGATCTGGATACTGGACATATGGATCTATGACATAGCCAGAGTTGACAGCCAGCGAACTGAGCGCTTTCATGGCCGCATCCCGCTTGTCGTGAGATCCAAGATCCTGAAGCGAGGCAAGAATAATGGGCATGATTTGTGGTATGTACTCTTTCATTTCTTCGCCGCCGACAGAGGTCAATTCTCCAAGTGCATCAATGGTAGTGGCAGCAACGCCTGGATTGGGGTCTGTGGCTTTCGGTAAGAGTGCGTTGACCATCGGCTTGACATATGTGCTAACCAGGGAGGTGGCATTGGTCACAAAAAGGCTGATGAGACGGGCAGCCTCTTCCTTTTGTCGGGCGGTGTTGGCATATCTCAGCCCGGTCAGAAGGTTGACCAGCAGTTTGCGGAGGGGGGGGAAGACATAGGCAGGGTTGACTGTTGTCAACCTGCCAATGATTGTGATTGCCGCCTCCCGAACGGGAAAGAATTCGTCGTTGACAGCAAGAAAGAGACATCGAACATTCTCCGGTTTGGCAAGATGCTTGTCGAATTTAGCATCCAAGGCTTCCAGCACGATTCTTCGAATATCTTGGTCTGCATCTCCTACGGCGACGGTGAGCAGCTGGTCAACAACTTCTCCGACCACTTGAATTGCGTTCGTGCTAGACTGATGCAGGATGGGATCTTGCACGAACAGCTGACAGCATGTCAGGGCGGCAGCTCGGCGAATATCCGGGTTCTCGTTTGTGGCATAGCGAAGGGTGACGTCCCGTACGAATTCGTTGAGGTAGTGACCAGAGAAGTCGAAGGTGCCGAGCGTCCTCAATGCAAGCACAATGTCCGAGTCCTTTGTTTCAATGGGGAGTCCACCGTAATTCTTGGCGAAGGAGGGGAGTGGCATTGCTCGATCTTTAGGACAACCTAGAGGTTTGTAGGGCGTTCGAACCAGGATCAAGCTCAGCAGATCGAGTAGCTTTTCTTGAATGACAGGCCGTATCGGTGGAATATGATGTGCCATGTCAACCAGCGCCATCTCCAGAGGTTCCGTCAGCCCACAAGCAAAGATGGGGTCTAGTAAAGCTTCCATGTACTTGCTCAAGGTTTGCCCGACGGCGTAGGCCAACATACTGATGCACTGAAACATCGGGCCTTCGTCGACCGCAGCACGATTCTTTGTCTTTGCGCTCAGCGACTCGCGAATATACAAGATGATGCCATCGAGGTAGGAGCCGATGGCGCTGCCCACTGCCTTTGCGATCCTCCCAATTGCAATGAAAGCTTGATTTCGTTCCCTTTCTCGTTTGAGTTGAGCTTGCAGGTAAATCATAAATTTATGCAGATAGTTGTTAACAAAATCAAGAGGCGCATAATCAGCCAGGACAGGGACGATCTGGACGACCTGGCTGCGAATGCGTGCATCTTTGTGATCCTTCAAGCGCAAAACATCTTCACAGGCGTTGCGATAGAAATCGTTCATAAACATGTTTCCTTGTTGCAACAGCTCTTTGAGAATCAAGAGAGAACCGTGGATATCATCGACATTGGTGGTCGTGCGCAGGCCTTCCAGGGCCCGCGTATAGATCTTCTGAAACCATTGGACCTGGAAAGCCGAGTCTCTTGCAACCATCACCCCAAAGCACGCGCTCACGGCCTCGGCCGCAATTCTTCGGATGTTTTCCTTGGGATCTCGAATGGCGTTCCAGATCAAATCAAAGATCTGGGGGATGAAACCGTAGACGAGGGTAGGGGAGTTCTTCGCCAGCTCGCGAATCAGCAAGACGGCCGCCAGACGACGACCCTCTTGCTTGCTGTCAGGTTGGAGCCACTCAAAAGCACTGGTCATCTCCGCTTCCACAAGTTCCGCGGTGTAGGCTCCTCCTGGTCTTGCCAGGTGCCCCAAGGCTCGACTGGCGGCATCGAGGACAGCGGGGTCATTGCTTCGCAGGGCAGCTCGCAGGTAGTTGGAATATTTGGAAGCTTTTGAAGCCGCATCGACCGCCTCGCAATCTATGAGTCGATCGAGGGCCAGAATGCCGCCAATCTTATCTGAGGCATCTTGCGACTGCACAATCAGTTGGCTCAGTCGGACGGTGATCTTGTCGTACAAGCTGCCAAAGCGTTCCGGTGACCACTCTGTTGCAGGCAGTTAGCAGGCCGGCTTCTTCTCCTTCTCCTCCTCCTCCTCCATGACGTGAAGACCTACCTCTCGACAACAAGGTTACAAGTTCTCTCAGTTCGTTGGCGGCCCGGTGCTTGACCTCGTCGTTCTTGCTGCGCAAGTCCGAGAAGATGCGTTCGCTAGGATCGAGTCCAGTTCCTTGAGCCGCCATGTTCCCTGCGGCTTACTGATACATGTCGTCCGGTTTTCTGCCCTGCCTTCCAAAAGCTAAGGCCTAGGACAACTCACTTAGTCATACATAAGAACGAGGGGAATTGGTTACAAACGGTACGAAGTAGACTGCGTGCGGTGACGAGAGCGATAATTCGGCAGAGCCTCGGATGAGCAAGGCTATCAATGACAAGGCCCGTGGTGGCCCCTGTAAGGACTCAGGACCCCCAGACCTGTTAATACTCCGCAATCAGTGACAGAATTAATATTACTGCGCGCAAGCTATTAACGACGGGAGACAGCAAGTGCCCGACCTGGATGCCTTTCAGCCTTGGTAGCCCCTAGGCCTGGCTCGATTCAGTCCCTAGGAACAGCATTACCGATACTCAAAGTCTGATATCTTTTTATCTGACATGCCACCGCCGATGCCGATCTAGTTCTCCCTCCTTGTAGCCCCACGTCAAGCGGTGCAGCAGTGAGAAAGACACTGGCCTTGCGCGGTGGTCCTTGGTAACAAAGACCTCGAGCAAGTCCATCGTGAGGGAAGGGACGAAGAGTTGTTGGTGTCTACCGAGACCCCGCAAGATGAAAGGTTCGGCCAACACCACTGCTTCATCTGGGTTTCCAAGGGCTGCAAGTTGTCAGTAAAGCATGTGTTCACCGTCCAAAGTCGAAGATCGCAAATTTTCCATAGCAAGCGTAAGGATGTTTGGTATGAATGTTGGCTGACGGTAAGGGCGAGACTCGTGAACTTTTCTTGTCTCATCGTTAGCACGCGATACCCGCTTGCTCACTTCCCTTGCTAAATAAGAGAATCCCGTCCACGCGCTATGGGTATCATGAAAAGAGCTGAACGCAAAAGCAAAAATTTTCAACGCACTGCGCCACCTTTCGACTTTTTGGTCTTTTTGGCTGCTTGTATCACCAACTCTTGCCTGTCTTTCAGTGCCCACTCCATAGCCGTTTTGTCGGCCCAGCCTCCTAATTCTAGGACCATGGGTAGAGAGATGGCTGCTCGATTGCCGAGTTGCTCACTGTATTCTGGAAAAAGCGTCTTAAGCCGCTCAAGGAGTCGTTCACTCTTCGTCTTTCTGCCTTTGGCGGCGCCGGGCGCTTGGTCCTCGGTCGAGTCATTCTTTGATGTGTCAGCGGGCAATATTTGGTTGCTGAGAAATGTCTCACAGCTTTCACCTTCTCTGGTTCTGGTGGTGGAGGCGGGATGAGAGGATTATCTACGACTCGTCAGGCCCGACACCTTTTCCAGATGAGTTTGGGGAGCAAGTAGCCGTGGTGAAGAGTGTCATCAGTCCTTACCTGCACCTGGATACATCCGCTGATATACGGCGGAAAGCGCTTGACGCTGGTCGTTGTAAGCAGTAAAATTACCCCCTATTAGCTCCTCAAGAAAGCTGAAACTCGGCTGATCTCGTTGCCGGCTGTCAAATTCACCCAAGCGTGCTACCAGTAGCTCATACGTCTTAGAAAAGAGATGAAGGATTCGTCCCACTTGGTCGCTACCACCAGTGATATTGTTGTCTGCACGGTTAGGATCAATGATCATGAGTCGATCCGGCTTTTCGTTTCGCAACGGTGAGTATAAATACTATACGGACGTTAGCGATATATCCTGGGACAGGCACAGTAGGCTCGACGCATGGTTAAGGAAACCATGATAGCCAACACTCCAGGAGCATACCTTATCGACAAAGCCAGGCGGATCGAGCCTGATGCCAACATTTTTGACATCGATCAGGTTTCCATACAAATTGAAGAACTCTATCAATAGCTCTCCCAAGTTGGGATGTTGATTAGTAGGCAAGTTTTGAATCAAGCTGGTCACCATGCAGATAGTTGCGAACCCGCCAAAGCCTCCAACAGAGTTGTCGTTGAGCCCTCGTATCATGAGAAATTGCTTAACGACAGCAACAAGTATAGGGAGGGACGGATACGTAACTGTTAACAATCAGCGAGAGTTACAGTCGGTAACTGGTCATCAGCACCCACCTTGCCACTTTTTGAAGGTTTCAATAGCGACAATGCCTGTGGTGTTATTGAAGGAGAGATCGACTCTTAGGCCAGTAGATGCATCAATGAACTTGATAATTGGCACTTTGGCTTTCGCAATTACCTTGACCGACTCTGGCTCAGCGAGACGGGTCTTCTGCAGGTAGTTACCAAACTCGTACATCCTGCCTTTAGTAATTGTAAGGTTGCCGTTCATGTTGTACACCAAATCCATATCACCGGTTGGGAGATACAGACCAGCAGCATATGAGCCAAACGCTTTCAGCTGACCGGGTTTAATTCGGTTGAGCTCGCGACTAAGTCTTTGAATAAGATCCTCACGAACTACGAATTCGAAGTCGTGCGGCTTGACCCAGGTGTAAAAATCCAGGATTTCTTTATGGAGAGCAATAATAGGACGGTCCAGTCCACTTGGCGGCTTCAGCCAGGGCGTTGGTGATACATTGCTCGATGGCCGCCACCCAGCCAAGATTGCACCGTTCGCATGATATTGTGCTCTGCTCGCTTGGCCCAGCAATTCGTCACTATCGTAATTGTCTGCGCGCTTCCTCTTTCCCAACGCTTGCCTCCTCTCGAAGGGGAGAGGTTCCTGTGGCCTTGGATCAGCCTTCGGCCCAACAGGGGCATCAGGAGGAGCAGCGTTCAGGTCCTCAGTGTTGCCAAAGGATATATAGTCTTCCTGTTCCGCCACTGTACTTTTGCCATACCGTGACTCATTTCGCGCTTTTCGGATTAGTTTAACCACATCGACGTGTTTCCCACTTGAGTCTGGCGGAGGAGGTAATGATGTGTAGGGGTCAGGATTCGACCATTTCGGCCTCGGGCCCGACTCATCATTATCCTCCCCATCATCCTTGTCGAGCTTTCGCCGCTTATACCTAGCGCCTTGTTGTTCTTGATCAGAATCCTCCTCCATGGGTTCTTCCTCACTGTCCGTCAGGTTCTCGATGTCTCTAAATTTAGCACCATCATTATGTGAAGCGAATGAGTGATCCTCTTTGGTAGTAGGCAAGCTCCTGAATAGTTCTCGTTCGGCGATACGATGCCGAAAAGAGAAGTCGCCTCGACCTCGACCTCGACCTCGACCTCGCCCGCGACCACGGCCAACAAAGTGGTACATGGCATCATTCACAGCAGCAGAGGGTCGCGGCGGCGAACTGTTCTTGTATCGTACATGGCTCGCGGTGGAGTGAGAATCACGCGCCATATCAAGTATAGGATCGCACAGTTGGTCTTTGCGCCAGAAGAATTCCAGAAGAGGTACGACAATCTCGATCAAAAAATTTATTAGGTTCAATTGCGCAGCCTTGGGAAGCCTTGTCGTGCAACATCCGCGACGTGCCAAGCGTGAGGCTCCTATGATATATATCAAAGCCGCTCACGCTCTGCTCTCTGATCGTCGCCCATGAAGGCTAGGTCTAAACGTGACTCGGTATACAGTTTACCTCGATACGATTAGAATCCGTACGCGTGCATAGATTAATATCCTAGATACGACCTAAGTCGACCTTAATCCAATCACTGTGCCCTAGGTTTATCTTTAATTAGTAAATTCAAGTTACTGACTTAGTTATATGTAACATGTTGCGATCTGAGTGTGTTATTGATAGAAGATAGTATAGTAATTGTGGTATCGAAAAGTTTTCTATAAATACGGACTTGAACTAGCAGTCTGTGTATTAACTCCTTGTTCAAACTCGTGCGGAGACGATACCTATACGCCTAACTCGAGCGCCGCTATCAAATGCTTCTCCAAAGCTGCTGGAGGCACCCGGGGTGACCTCTGAGTTGCTATAAATCAGTGTGCTGGTGCTTCGTCAGCGTGCCTCAGCGCTATCAACCAACTGAATACGTCGCTTTTAAGAGTATCGGAACATCGTGTCGACAACTTATCCTACTGCATTGCTGTGGACAACACTACGGCCCAGTTCATGGAAGGAGGATGATTTAGATTATTATTACCTCTAACGGGCTGATGCTTTCCTGCTATCGAGGCCAGAGGATTTTAAGAATTTTCGCAGAGGGGTTTGAAATATTCTTGATTATTAGGGAAAGGACACGCGCCTAAAGCAAATTAAGGACGCCTTCGATATTATTATTACCCTTACCACCGACACTCAAAAGAACAAGACAAAAGAAAACCCCTCGTCAGACGCTGAGGGGCAAGTGCTCCAAGCTGCGCATCTTTCGTCGGCAAATGGTCTCCGCTGCTAGTACGGGCTTGCTCAGGCCACAACTTTGAAGGCTGAATGTTACTCCGCCACTGGCAGAGTTAGGGCTGACCACTGTCACAGCATTTCTTTCCCGTTCTTGCCGTTCCTAGCACTGTTGGTGGGAAATTGGCTGACTGGAACTTGAAAGGTGTGCTGGGACAGCAGTCCTAGACCAGAGCGTGCATTCCTTCTCTATGCCTTGTCTCTTGCTAAACGCGTTGATGCCCTCGTTGCGCGCGCCATCCCTATCTTGCGTGGACTGCTCCGCGTCTTAGTAGCGCCCCGTGTCTTAGCCGCAGCCGTACTGCTCCGCGTCTTAGTAACGCCCCGTGGCTTAGCCGCAGCCGTACTGCTCGTGCCCCTCTTACCTCCCCTGCCGGCTCTCGTCCCTTTTGCCAGCGACGCAGTCTTCCGCCTCGCCTCGGATATTTCTTGCGGTGCCCCTTCTCCTTCTTCTCCTCCTTCTCCTCCTTCTCCTCCTTCTCCTCCTTCTCCTCCTTCTCCTCCTTCTCCTCCTTCTCCTCCTTCTCCTCCTTCTCCTCCTTCTTCTCCTTCTTCTCCTTCTCCTCCTTCTTCTCCTTCTCCTCCTTCTCCTCCTTCTCCTCCTTCTCCTCCTTCTCCTCCTTCTCCTCCTTCTCCTACTCCTTCGGGCGCGTCAACGCTCTGCTCCTCCCGCCGGGGTGGCATTAGTTCCACGCCCTGGAAGCTCTCGAGCGACGGATCCGAGCGACGGAAGTCGTTAAAGCGAGGCCGGATGAACTCATCACTATCTGAATCGGGGTCGTGCATACGCAAGCCCCACTCGTAGTCGTGCTTCGCGTCGTTGACAGCGTCGAGGAAGGCCTGGCTCACCACGTGTTCTGGCTGGCTTCCGAAGAGGATGGCTTCCTCGCCCACCGGTACTGCGATGATGCCGTATTTGAGATCAGCCAGAGGCGGCCCGCCGACCGAGATAAAGTAGCTCGCATTCGCGAGGTAGGCGGCCGCCTCGTTAAGTGCTCGCGTTGCGCGGTATACAGGGAAGTTGGGCGGGAAGCGCACCTGTCCCACGTTTGTCATCGTCTTCGTCCTCGTCTCAGACCCAGAGTCAGTCCAAGACTCAGCTAAGGAGATCACCGGAGGGAGGCGTTGAAAGGTATCGCGTCCCGGCATGTTCTCTGCTAGTCGCCCGGGGCCGTAGAAACTGGTCGTGTTTAAACCAACGTTCCTCTGCGCTGCTGGTCGCCCGGGGCCGTAGAAACTGGTCGAGTTAAAACCAACGTTCCTCTGCGCTGCTGCACCACAGGCCGTATCCATAGGCTCTGCTTCTCCAGCTTTTGTTTGAATGTCTTGTGCGCTCGCCTGGTTGGTTGTCGTATCTGGTCGAGGGAGGTGTTGAAAGGTATCGCCTCCCGGAATGTTCTCTGCTGGTTGCCCGGGGCCGTAAGAACTGGTCGCGTTTACACCAACGTTCCTCTGCGCTGCTGCACCACAAGCCGTATCCATAGGCTCTGCTTCTCTAGCTTTTGTTTGAATGTCTTGTGCGTTCGCCTGGTTGGTTGTTGTATCTGGTGGGAGACTCCATCGCCTTAGCTGAGCTTCCCTGCGATAGGCTTCAGCTTTTTGGCGATCGGCTTCTAAATCAGCATAATATGCTTCCATTTGGCGGTCCACTGAAGCCTGCTGCGAGGCAGTAAATATAACTTTCGGGCGTGCGCAGCGGCGCACGATGCTCGAATCGAGGGTGGTGTCGGTGCGGTATTTGAGCTCTGGGGACACCGTCGACCGGCCTCTCCGCCGTGCCTCTTGAAGCCTCGTCGCCCTGTTAAGGTGTTTAAGGTTGTGTCTCGTAAGAGATTTGACGTCGCCGGTATTGGAGTCACTTTTGGTAATGCCACTGCTGCCACTGCTGCCACTTTTGCGTGCCATCATGTTTGGACGTTATAAAATAGAGAGAAACGAGGTGTAATTTCCATGGCTGGGAAAACCACCGGTTCCAGCGTCTCTTTGTTTCCTGATCTGGACGGGAACGTACGTGCACGACGTGGAAGGACCACCACGGACCACCACAGACCACCTACACAAAGAATATCACACGCAACCAACATTTAGCCGTTTGCTGCTTTGTTTGTCCTCAAATACCCTCCGACTTGCTTTACCGCCTCAGACAGAAGGAAACAGTAGTAAAAATGCTATATATCTACTAAGCAGCTTTTCAATGCTCGCGAACAGCGATTATACAGCGCTTGAAAGCCTACAGCTGCTGATAGATCTGGTAGAAGTGGGTGCCAAATTTGGCTAGTCAGCTTCTAATATCTTGGCGTTTCCGCTCCCTAAAACTCTATATTGTCATGGCTGCTGGTGATGCTGTCAATATCGAGCTATTTACGCTATCCCCGGTAAATGAGGAGGCTCAGGCCATCGTTGCATTAAACCCTAGTCACACTCGCGACGGACGCCCTGTACTCATCATACTGCATGAGCCTGGGGTGAAGAAGGCCAAAGCGGGCCAGTTGGCATCGTTCGGACGCCACCAGACCAATGACATTCGCCTTCCCTCTGGGGGCAGCTCGAGCCGGAACTACCAGGGCTATCGCAATCATCACTGCTTCTTCTTTCTGGCCGAATCTGGCGAACTCATCCTCCGCGACCTGTCCAACGGGCACACAGCTATCGAAGTCGCCGATGCTTCTCAGAAAGAGGCGAAACTCTACAGCTTCCATGGCACGGACATCCGTCAGCGAGTCATACCGAGAATACGCCGCACTGTATTGATCTCTATTGGCACCAATGCCATGTTTTGTCTGAAGTGGACCAGTTCTCTCGTTGGTGCGAATACCCAGCCAGATCTCGCCTTGCATGCTCTCCTCCTCAAGGCTACGGGCATATCCCTCTCCCGGCCGGGCGAGGAAGACTACTCTCCGCCGCATAGGACCTATCAACTCCGAAGTCGCTTTAGGCCGACCACTACCACCCAGTTGGGGCGTTCCAAGCAGTGCCACAAGTACAACACCCTGGGCTCCGGCACCTTTGGCGTCGTATCCCGGGTGGTCGACCTGAGTACAGGGGAGCTGTGGGCTCTTAAGGAGATCAAGGCTGATGCGCACAGTGATAAGTGGAAGTCGGTCTTCAAAACCGAGGTGGACATGATTGCCCAACTACGCCATGTAAGTCGGCGACTGTGGTCTGTCGTGCGTTGCATCTCTAACGAAGAATCCGGCCACAGGAACACAGCGTGCACTTTGAAGGGTTTCAGGACTTTGGCATTGGTGGCAGCTTCCAGATGTTCTTCCGTCTCTACGAGGGGAGCGTGCAGCAGCTACTCCCACCGCACACCTGCTCAGGTCGGTGGCTACCCGACATTGTGCCGTGGATCCCACAATTCCTCCGCCACGTGTGTAGCGCCCTGAAATATTTGCACGAACAAGGCGTGGTCCACCGAGACATCAAGCCGGCCAACATCTTGTTCGACCACAACGAGGGAGATGCCCAACCAAGCTTCTACCTGGCCGACTTTGGCCTCGGCGTGTTGAAGGACGAGGTCGGCGATGGCTTGGGCGGAACGCTACCGTACATGGCACCCGAGACCGTCTTGCAGCGGGAGACGACGCTGGCCTCGGACATCTGGTCCTTCGCCATCACCCTGGGCCGCGTGCTCGGCTACTGGTGCGAGACAGAGCGCGATATGACAGCGGCAGAATGGAGCGACAAGCTGGCCGGCCTCGGCTCCCAGGTCCCGTACCTCGAAGAGGGCGAGGCCGACGGCATAACGGCACAGCTAATCCATAAGCGATGGTATGCACGTATGATGTCGCTCGTCGACCACGGCATCCTCCCGCCGATGTTCCCACGCATGCTAATTCTCCGTTCCCACCGCGCCTCGGCGACCGACTGCCTGAGGGCCACGGTGGCCGAGTTCACAACGAGGCCGGCGCCACAGCCATTGGGAAATTACGCCCGCGATACAGTGCATATCAGGGCGCTCAGCAACTATGAGATGAGCTATGACGTGCCGCGGAGGTATTGATAATTCAGACCAAGTCTCGCCCAGCCGGACGGCCTAGTCGACGAGGAGCTCCGCCCAGTTGCGCATCCGATCCGGCCCGAGCTCATGAACGCCCTGAACCACAAGCGAGAGACGGCCGGCGAAGAGAAGGCACATTCTGCAGAAGTCGCACGCAGGCCGGCAGTTCCCTCCTTATAGGAAAGAAGCAGTGCCCCTCGCTGCGTTGGAGACGAAAGGCAGTCGTACGAGGAGAGGATGTTCGAGTACAGTCGAGTGGCTATGATAAATAACGATTTCGATCATGAAGTAGATAGAGCATAAAAACAATTGTATCCCACCAATTTGGCCATTCAGCTTAAGTTCCGTTACCCTAGAGAGGCAGTGCGCACACCCCGCGCGCCCCCGCACGCTGGTGTTACGCTGCGTTCGTTTCGTCGTCAGTACGGCGTACCTAGGCGCCAAGAGACGCGGCGTATCAAAAAAGTGCTGAAGACAGTATATTGACGATAGTGGATGACAAAAACACCAATTAATCTAGCTATTATCAGCTACTTTACGCCGTTTTTATAGCTTATGACAGTATCGTAGTTGGATGGGTCCGTTACTGATCAGTAACGGACGAACAGTCCTACTAAAATTAGATACTGACGTCCGATACTAGGTTAGTATCTAGTGAAACGAACGCAGCCAATATATAATACGTTGCGATCTGAGTGTGTCATTGATAGAAGATGATATCGAAAGGCTTAACCTAGCAGTCTGTGTATTACTCCTTGTTCAAACTCGAGCGGAGGCGACATAGGCCTGGCTCGAGCGTCGCTATCAAATACTTATCCAAAGCTGCTTCGGCGAAACTAACTCGATCAGTCCACCACTCAAGCCAGGATGTGGCCAGAGCACCATCCGCAGCTCTCAACAGACCAACACTGACATCAACGACACCCGGTCGCTCTTTGTTATGCCAGAAAGCTGTGGCTCCACAGACACTGCAGAATTCACGCATCACACCTTTCGAGCTCTGGAAGCGTTGCAGAGTGCCCGACGTATACGAGAACGGCGATGAATCTTTGTTCATGATGTTTGCTCTTGATACGAACGCCCATGCCTGTATCGGTGATCCGAGGCCTAGCCGACAAGACTTGCAGGCGCAAGTTCCTGCGAGCCATTTGCCGGAGCTTCTGATCCACCACTTCTCGTCTTGGGGGTTTTCGGAGGAATGTGCGTGATAGGGCACGATAAGATCCGGCCACGGCGAAGAGCAGCTTCGAGACTCGGTGTTTGGACGGGTCAAGAAGAATTGTACCCCACCACAGACGCAGCTGGCACTTAGCCGTGAAAGATCATCGTGCAGCCCAGTGAGACCGTCGTGGCCTCCAGCGATTGAGCTGTCCGTATTTCTGCCACCCAAAAGAACCGGCGTAGTGGTGTTCTCGAGTTGCCCGTCACAGCCACTCAAACACGCCGAAATGCCCCCATCTAGCGTTTCGTGGACGTAGCGATGGCTAACGATCTCTTCTAGTGCGTCGAAAACTTGCTCACTGTGGATTCCTTCAATGGCGCCTGATTGGACCGCCCACCCATCACTTTTCTCAAAAACATGACTTCCACACGTCTGGCAGAAATATCTCTGTAGACCATCGTCAAATGTGAAGACTGCCAGCTGATCAACGACTGCGGGACGGGCCACGATGGGCAAAGCCGAGTGGCAAAGCGCGCCCAGATTGTATCGACAACGACTTTGGTGGCAGATGACAGATTTCACCGGCACGGTCTCTTGGAGCTGCAGAACGGAATTGACCTTGCCACACAGACAAGATACACTTACCTCGGTCATTACTCTGTGTCAGTTTGTAAAAGCCAACTGTGGTCTCAACAACGTTTCATCTTGTGTCAACGTCGTGGCAGCAGTAATGATGTGTTCAGAAGCTCTGGCCGGGCAGCTTTACTTAAAACATCTCGATCGTCACGTATGCCTCGTATAACTCGCAATGATTGTAGTTACGGACAAAAGCACTCACTGTGAAATGACAGGCAAGTGATGTGGAATGCTTTCGAGTTTCAAGTTCCCAAACCCACGCCCGTGGGATTCTCCAGTTTCTCGCGAACTGTTCATAACAGGGTCAATCGCAGATCAAAGCGTGATCGAGTTGCAGTGTGGAGTTATGCCGAGACTCAATAAACTTTCACCTCGAGCGTAAAGTTCTTCCTTCACATGCAAGCCTCCCACGTTCCTTCCCTTTGGACCCTGGAAGCCTCCAAGTGCAAGTACGATCAAACGATCACTACGGTCCATATAAGCCGAGACACTTCACTTCCTTTCTTTTTTCCTCAGTAAACGAAATTCCAGTATCTCCAAACTTCCAGCATACACACTCACATCCAAGCCTTTGTCAAGGAAGCACAAAACCTTTTCTACAAGTACACAAATCGAATTTACTCAACACAAACTCCATTGAAAATGGGTCCATGTGGTTGCAGTTGCGGCGCCAACTGCGTAAGTTCCTTTCTTTTTCTTTTGGTCTCGAATTGTTTTTCTAACAAGGATCCTCTTTTTCTAGGGTTGCCCGGCGGGAAAATGCACCTGCAAGTAAAAGGAAAGACAGACAGACAGCCCTAGAAACCGAACCTCCCTGCCTTGCACACGAGTTCCAAAACGAAGAGGCAGAAAATATGATGGACGACATGCAGGCACATTCGATGGTCACCCTGTAAAGCTTTGGTTTTTATCTTTTCAATTCGAACTGAAAACACAAAACGTTTTCCTTCCCCCCCAACTTGAAAGTCAACATCGACAAAATGCCATCGTGGATCGGGGATTGTATTTTTTTTCCGTCACAAGAACAGACAGATATTATGCCAGACAAGGGTCTCAGTCTTCCACTCCTTTTTCACGATGAGACAGGCTAAATAAATCGATACATCATCTGCACCAACCCGGCTTTTCTGCCTCTCTTCCGAAGTACTATTTTTGTTTGCGCTGGTGTAGCGGGGTTTCCCCCGTTCAGCCTCAGAGTTGATTGCTTATCGATTGCGCCAACGCCGATCAGGCGCTAAGTGGATGGCTCGCATGGCTCCACAGCTTTTTTTGTGTCACGTCGTGTATACAACAAGTTTGTAGCAAGCCCCCAAAAATGGGTCCACCAGATCTTCTCGCTCGGGTCGCAGAGTTTGTCTAGCAGTGGTCCGGATGTCGTGCTTAGGCTGCTCTCGTGGTGACGAATCGTTCTTCTGTAGCTGGACTGAAATGGCTGGACTGAGTTTGACTTGCACCCTGGTTCCTAACCTCTGATTCTTTGAACCTAGAAGTCAGGAGTTTGGCAAATTGGTCAACACTTGCCAGTCAGGGCCGAAATTTGGAGAGGTCCTGTAATGGTAGTGCCCGCGCTGGATCTAGGAACGTCGTCAAGGAGCAACGCTTCCTCCGAAGCCAACCGGTCGTCTCCTCCCCCCATTCTCAGGAAGTACAGCCATGACTTTGTAAGCCTTGCCCATTCCTTTCGGCCCACCTTCAACCAGCCGTTTCCAACCCGTTTCGATATCTGCTCTCTTGTTCGCATCCACACCTCTCATCAATCGCTCAGCGCGGTCCTTGATCCCCAGGACACTCAACCAGGCACCCTGTTCAACAGGGCCGTGGACCTCGACCCCTTCGCTGCCATCCAGTGCTGCATCGGCCAACGCGCCAAAGTCGACGTCCGCAGAGACATCAGCTTGCCCTGCAAACGAGAAAGGCGACACGATTTTGTGCTCCCTGATCCCGCGCAGCGAGTTTACCGGTATCGTGTCAAGCGGGCCATAATCGATGATCAGTGCAGCGCCGGCCGGTTTCTGACCAGACGTGTCCCCGCCGATGCGTCTGGCGAGGTCCTGGATGTATCTGTGGCTTTCCGGAGACACCTCGATCCGCGACTGCGGCTGCTGCTTCAGCTTCTTGTACCGAGGTCGCTCGGGTATGACGAGAGAATTCGGGTTGCTTGCCTTGGCGATGGTCAGATGAAAGTCGGCATCTGGCTGCTTCGGCTGCGGCTGCGACTTCGGCTCAACTCCACCACCCTCATTGGCAGAACTTGAAGATGATGCAAAAAGATCAACCAACTTTGGTTGGGTCGGCGACACGAGAAGCTCTCTCCATTGCGGCGTTTTGCTTGCAGCACTCTGTTTCACCAAAGGTCGACCAGCCTTGTCAAGCAACTCTGTCTTTTCCGGCTCCGGAGCTGCTGCTGCCGCGACAGACTCAA
Organism: Incumbomyces lentus; assembly: GCA_017656005.1. NCBI lineage: Eukaryota > Fungi > Ascomycota > Eurotiomycetes > Chaetothyriales > Trichomeriaceae > Incumbomyces > Incumbomyces lentus. Next base: position 2,667,571 of record JACJVT010000005.1, on the reverse strand, counting down.
AGGCATGGATAGGAAGGGCATCGAAGAATTCATGAGCAATGATGAAGGGCATTATCTTCCGTCCAGCCTGTGTATTTTGGGGCAGGAGAGCAATATCCTCAACCCAGCGAACTGGGATCCCACTGCCACTGCCACTGCCACTGCCATGCCTGCTTCTAGCCTCCCAATAGACTATCTGTCCATCTCCGTTCTCTTGTTTTCCCACCAACTTCATCTCTGCATCTTCACCACAAAGCACCCTGCACTGCTGCCGTCGTAGCCCTTCCCCCGCCTCCACAAGCCAGACGGCATCAATAGCCTGCGCGAAACCGCGAAACCGCGCCGCAGTCCTCAAGACGTCGCTCATCATCGTCCCTCGCCCGGGGCCGATTTCCATCAACTGCACCCCTGCCGCAGGTCGGCCTTGGCCCATCCACTCCGTCAGAAACCAGACTCCGACCAGCTCGCCGAAGATCTGAGATATCTCGGGCGACGTGATAAAGTCTCCTTTGCGCCCGAATTGATCTGACTCTGACTCTGACTCTGACGACGACGATCGCGTGGTTGTGTAGTACCCCCCGTCGGGCGAGGTGAGGCATTGTCGCATGTACGAAGCGATTGAGATGGGGCCCGTGACCTGCGTAGAGGAAGGTCAGTTTTCACCTCCGGCGGCATTCCAAAAAGTCAAGCGAAAAAAATGTGTTTTTTTTAACAGGGCTTCCCGAACCTCTATGGCTTTAGCGATGGTCTCTGCGAGCGGTGTCGACCATCGCCGCTGCGCAGGGATGGGAGGAGAAGGTGGAGCTGCAGCAGCTGCTGCTGCTGTGGTGCTTTGCCATCGTCGAGTTTGTAGACACGGAGTGATGAGGCTGGCTCGCTGGCGCACGCCTAACAGACGCTTGCTGATGGCCTCGGCGCCATTGGGCATGACGCTGACAAAACAGTCGACTCAGTCGAGCTCTCATGAGCAATAAAGCTCAGGAAGTGTATATTATTATTTGCCATGACGAAAGCACGCGTTTCGAGAAACTTTTTTGGGGGTAGCGTGGATAATATTATTCGTCGGCAGTTCACAGTTTCTTTCCACCGACCATAGTACGGAATGAATATAGGCCACTAAAGATATAATTACATATGTTAAAGGCCGGGCCATTCAATCGCATTCTCCACCGCAAGCACAAGGTCAGGTCAGGTCAGGTCAGCTCTTTATTGGACCTTTCCCAAAAGAGAGGAGGGTACCACGCCTTTCCAGAGCACTCCCACCTACCCCCACTGAACCCCCCGGAGGTGCAGCCCTCGCATCCTTTTTTTTATACTACCCAGGCACCCTCAGCGCCTCTTCAACTCGAGTGGGCAGATCATACTCCAAAAGCTCATCATTGAACGCCTTCCACAGGCGCAGCTTTGTCGAGACCCAAATGGCAAAATACATCATGTACTCCTGCAGCAGATTCACGTCCATTTTCATGCGGCTCATCTTCTGGCTCTGCTTGTAGATTTTGGCCACTCGCGGCTTGCGCAGATCGACGTACTTTGTGAGAGCGGCGTCGACAGGGTCATCATCAGCCGGTGGTGCTGATTGCGAGGCTTGCAGGAGGTAGTGTTTCAGGAACAGGGCCAATGCCTCTGCATCTTCGAGAGCCTGGCATGCTCCTTGGCCGCTGCTCGGTTGCAGGGCGTGTGCTGCGTCTCCGACCAGGATTGTTCTGGCTCCGCTTTTCCAGGTCGGCAGCTCTGGAGTTGTAAACGTCGGATAGATGTGCTCGATGGACGCGTTCTTCTCGAGATACTCTAGAATTGCGTGAATGGCGGGATCGGCCCAAAATCCGTGCCGCTTGAGGAGATCTCGCAAAGCCGTGTCTCGATCGAACGTGGTTTTGACACCCGTGTCAGTCGTGCTCTTGTCGTCTTTCTGATATGGACGAGGGTTCTCGGAAGAAAAGGTGCTCCACCACGCAGCAAGTTTCGCAGAATCTTCGGGCTCATCGTCGTCCAGCTGCGTGACTGATCCGATGTAGCCATGCCCGAAGAAGCCGTTTGGACCAAACGTGACTGACATTGCCCCTGGCTCGTATCCGACGTCCTTCAACACGCTGTTCGGGACGAAGCCTCCAAGACCTGTGAGACCTTCATAGTGCGGTGTGATGTAGTCTTTCTTCTTGGGAGATCGGCGTAGGAGCATGTCGATCCAGCCTTGAGAATGAAAGTCCTGGTGCTGCTCAAACATGGTCCGTCGCACCATACTTCGAACCCCGTCAGCACCGATGAGGAGGTCTGCAGTCTCCTGCGAGCCGTCGGTGAAATGAATGGTGACTTTGTCCTTGGATGGAGTGTCGAGCCTAGACACGTGCTTCTTGACGACAACCTCTGGATCGATGCCCAAAACTTGATCTCGGAGAATCTCCCACGCAACTTGACGAGCAATCATTACGGTTGCAGCGATGGTGTTCGCCTCGGTCTCGGGTTCCGTCACCGAGCTCAGGACATTAGCATCGACTATCCTCCAGCCCCTCGCAGTGCCCATCCTCCACTTTGAGACCTGATTGCCGCACTGCTGGAACTTTCTGACGACGTTGCCGTCGTCATCGATTCTTCGAAGGACCGACAGGCCATTCTTGCCGATGCCGATAGCATTACCAATCACCTTGGGTGCAAACAGCTGTCCGCCTGTTGACTCCTCGGGTGTCGGTGTTTCCCCCCGCGTAGCATCATATTTCATCCGACGGATGTCGTATGCTTCAAAAATCTTGATCGAGTATTTTTCTGGCTGCTCACGGACGAGGTGCTTGTGCAGAAACAAATACGACGACAGGCCAGCAATGCCGCCCCCTATGATGACGATTTTCATCCTGGTGGTGGTGGTGGTGAATACAAGGTCAGCATGAGTCGGGCCATTTTTCTCGTTTGTTTTATCACCGTCCAGAATGGTGCTGCCTGTTACACTCGTTGAAGGGAGTAGAGATACTAGGTGTGGAAATGCTCCATGCACTGACCATACTGAGAGTTTACACTGGCGAGTGGACAAAATGGTGGTTGCCTTCTGACACGCTCATCTGATTGGGTGATGATGAAGCTACATAAAATTGGATGTGCCTCCGCCGTCCGGCCACACTAGATAGAAGCGTCGGAGAACAACGATTAGCATTACAGCGACGTCTGGCTGGGCAATTGCTGTCTCCAGAAATGTGCTAGCATAAACGGTTTCAGGGATGTTGGTAAACAGTGTTCTGCACAAACCGCGATGATGTCTACCCAAACAATGCAGCCTGTTTTGAACGCCATCTAGTGCTTGCCGCCGTGTAAACTCCAAGCCAAGGCAATATCACTTCCACAGCTTGCCGAGCGACACTTCCTTGTCGTCGTGCTTGTTCAACACCTTGGCTGTTGCGAGATCAAAATCCTCCTGTGTCACGTGAACCCTGCGTTCTCTCAACGCAAACATGCCAGCTTCTGTACACACACCCTTCAGCTCGGCTCCTGAACAGCCGTTCATCTTCTCGGCAGTCTTCTTCAAGTCAATGCCTCTGGTCAGGTTCATGCTCCGCGAATGAATCCTCAAGATATCTGCCCTGGCTTCGACGGATGGAGGTGGAAATTCGATCTTTCGGTCTATTCGTCCGGGCCGTAACAGGGCGGGATCTAGGATGTCCAGTCGATTCGTGGCCATGATAACCTTGATGTTCTTGGTTGGTTCGAAGCCGTCCAGCTGATTTAGCAACTCCAGCATGGTCCGCTGGACCTCAGAATCGCCGCCACTGTTTCCCTCGACTCTGCTCGACCCTATACTGTCGATTTCGTCCATAAAGATGATGCTGGGAGCGTGTTCCCTCGCCATGACGAACAATTCTCTCACCATCCTGCTGCCCTCTCCAATGTACTTCTGCACCAGCTCCGAGCCAGAGACTCGAATGAATTTGCAGTCGGCGTGGTGGGCTACTGCTCTTGCTAACAGAGTTTTCCCGGTACCCGGAGGACCGTAGAGGAGGACACCTTTGGGCTGGGCTATCCCTAGAGATTCGAAGAGTTCAGGATGGTTCAGGCCGAGTTCGATAACCTCTTTTATCTCTTTTATCTGCTGATCAAGCCCCCCTATCATATCGTACGTGCTGTCTGGCACCTTTTCCACCATCATGAGAGAGACAAGGGGATCAACCGACGATGGGAGCATCTTTTCGAGCTTGTAGGAGTCGCTTAGCAGAGAGACCCGCTTCCCGACGGTGAGTTTCGAGATGTCTACGTCGTCTGCAATGTCGACCACTGCGCAAGTGATTAGCACACATCAGCATCATGCTAGCGTCCATGGCGTACCATATTTGCCCTCTGGATGAACCTTGACGAGCACTTTCTTGGTGCCCATGACCTTGACCACTTCTCCAACATACGAGCCCGGCTGTTGCAAAAGTCCCAGCTCTTCCCGTAGCAATCGTACCCTTGAATTGTAGTCATTTCTCTGTGCCTCCAGTCGCCTCAAAACGGCCTGTCCCTTGATTATCTCCAGCTTCAGACTCTCGATCTTGTTGTGGTAGAAACTGTCGAGGGCCATCTTGGTCGCAAATCAGAATGGATGGATAGAAAGGGGCAACCTGGAAGTTCTAGCTAGGCGTGACTGGCAGTTGACGTATGACTGTGTGGCATTGATTCGGACAAGGATTTTTTGATGGTTGATTGTAGGATTATAGAATGATCTGGAGCGGTGCATCCCGTGTGGGCGATGGCAAGGGCAGGCACGCCGAAACGCGACATCACCGGCCGGCGGAAAGCACGAGGTGACGTGCAAACAGAACAAACATGCTTGAGCTCCGAGTCCGCGACGAACTTGACTTTGGCTGGCCGGAACAAGCACGACGAAATGAATGTCACTTAAACCGATGTCCACTCCTCAGGATTCCCGGTGCAGCTGTTGAGATGGCTGATGATGTTCTGGGTGGCAAGGAGGGCATCTTCGAGCAGCTGAAGAGTGCGGATCCGGAAGAAGTGAAGCGACGACAGCAAGCTCTCAACGACCGCATCCACGCAACGTTCCAGCAGAGCCAGCAGCGGCTTGCCAGTCTCATCGACGAGAACTCGACTCTTCCCACCACTGTCTCGTCGGTCACCGTCCTCGGGGCTCCTAACACCCGACGCTCTCTCCTCAAGCGCATTGTCGATCCTCTGCTGAGCGCCAACCGCGACAGACCATACTCTCAGTCAGAGCTGGTCAGGGAAGCTTCAATCGCTGCCTCGAAGCTCAGCAAATTTGGTAATGAGGACCTTGGTCGCCGTCTGAGCTACGCTGATCGTCCTAGATATCTTTCACCATCCTGTATCTGTTTACATTGACAAGGCGGACAAGACTGATCCGACCACGACCCCTACAGATGTTGCCGTGTACTATTCAGTGAAAGAAAAGTCGAGAATTCTCGCCAAGACTGGTACGGACGTTGGCAATGCTGAAGGATCTGCATATGCAAACGTCGAATGGCGGAATTTGCTGGGAGGAGCGGAATCGCTGAATTTGAATGCTTCCCTTGGCACGAGGACCCGGTCTCAATACCAAGGCACGCTCGAGGCACCCATCCTCAGCAACCCTGACTTTAAGGCCCAGGTAGGAGGTGTGCAGAGCACCACGCAAAAGGTGTTTGCCAGCCACGAAGAAGTCCTCAGAGGCGGGTGGACCAAATTGAGATATCTAAGCTCTTCTGGCGCGCTCCACGAAATCGGCTACAGTGGCACGTGGAGGCAGGTTACAGGTCTGTCACAGAATGCTTCACCTACGGTCCGCAACGATGCCGGCGATAGTTTCAAAAGCAGTCTCGTCCACTCCTGGACCAGTGATCACCGAGACAATCCCGTCCTGCCCACCAGCGGATACTTGACAAAGACGCGCAACGAGCTTGCTGGACTCGGTCCGTTGGCCGGAGATGTTGCCTTTTTCAAATCCGAGCTAGAAACGCAGCAGGCGCTTCCAATTCCGTTACCTGGAGTCAAAGGAGACAGTGGTGTCACCTTCACGACGGGCTTACGAGCCGGTCTGCTATATCCACTGACGCTGAGCGGAAGCAGTCAACCATCGTTGTCGCGAGTCAACGACCGATTCCAGTTAGGAGGACCGACGGATGTTCGAGGCTTCCGGCTGTCTGGGCTCGGTCCTCGTGATGGGCCTGATGCTGTGGGAGGCGACGTGTATGCGGCGGGAAGCGCCAACTTGCTCATGCCGCTGCCACGACTCGGCGCCGACAAGCCGCTGCGGTTCCAGGCCTTTGTCAACGGTGGTCGCCTGCTGGCACTGCGGTCGAAAGGAAAGGAAGGAGGTCTCTCAGCAAACGCAGTGGCTCAATCGATGAAAGAGACTATATCAGAGCTGGGAGATGGTCTGCCGAGCATGTCTGCTGGGGTGGGCCTGGTGTACGCACATCCAGCTGCAAGATTCGAATTGAACTTCTCCTTGCCTCTGGTGTTGAGGAAAGGCGAGGAGGGCCGAAAGGGTTTGCAGTTTGGCATCGGGATCAATTTTCTGTAGATCGAGAATCATAAACGTTGTCCGGGTTCACCTCTCGCTCCTCTAGGGCTCTTTCGCCAAGTATAAGACTACCTGGGTAAGTATTAGCAGTGCTGGTAGCGTTGCACGTAATGATGGATGAAGCACCGACACTAGCGTGGGATCTCGGCACATGCCAGTTGCCCTGCCCGAGAGATGCCCACACTTTTGCCTGCCGGTGCCTGACCGCATTGCTGCAGCGGCCGCGAGACTGGACACATTTTCCCAAACCGCAACAAGGACAGTTTGCTCTTCTTAACAAAATTCCCTATAGTAATCCGACTTCGCTAGACAGTGCCCTGATATTCCGGAATAGCAGACTCACCTTCTCTTTCCACCTCCACAACGACGTTACAGGTCCTAACCAAGTGCGCACAACTCTCAGCCTCTGCAGCCCATTAGTGGCTCGATTTCCTCTCTCCACACACTATATTATTACATCTGCAGCTTTCTCTTCTTCGGTTCGGCCAGTTCCCAAAAAAGCAAATGGCATACTACAACCAGGGCTACCAGCCTCAACCAGCGTCGAGTCCGCAGAATGCAGCAAACCTCCAATTCTACCCTTCGTCGTACGGCACGAGCGTGAGCGGCCACACCACCCCTTCACAGGTCACATACGGTGGTTATGGCGGTGCCCCTCCACCCACCGCATACCCGGCGTACGGATCAGGCCCTGCTGCAGCGTTTGGAGCCCAGGGGGTGTCGGGACGGATGGGCGAGCAGGGCGGACTGAGAACAGGCTGGCTCGCGGCGTTTTCGACAGAAGGGTACGAAGGGGAACCAGGTCTGCTGGAAGAGCTCGGCGTGAATTTTGGCCATATCAAGACAAAGGTGAGTCTGCCAAACCAAATTTACCTCGAGCAAGGCCACGCCAACTTGGCGCCAGAAAAAAGGAACAAAACTAGCAGTATGCAAGTACTCGTGATTTTGCACGTCCTCTGAAGGCTATACAATTCCTGTCTGCTGCTTCCCCCATTCATTCCTACTTAACCCTGTCATGCATGACTCCTGCTCTGATCTGATCTGATTGCTGATCTGATCTCCTCCTTTTCTTGCCAGACCCAAACCGTGCTGAACCCGCTCTCGCGACCATCTCCACACATCATGGACGACTCGGACCTCTGGGGCGCTCTCATCTACGTCTGCGCCTACGGCGGCTTCCTCGCTCTCTCGGGCAAGTTCGCCTGGGGCTACATCTACGGCATTGCGCTCTTCGGCAGCATCGCTCTGCACTGGATATTCGCGCTGATGACGCCTCCCATGGACCCTGCCGATCAACAGCAGCAGGAGCAGTACCAGCAGTCGCAGGGTCTACGCGACCACCCGGCCCAGCAGGGCGGTCACTTTTCTGCAACCCTAACCTACAGCCGGAGCGCGAGCGTGCTGGGGTATTGCTTCCTGCCCTTGAGCCTGATTGCCCTGTGCGGCATCCTGCTGCCGATGGATTCCTTCTGGGGATACTGCTTGACGGCAGCGGCAGTGGGGTGGTGCACGTACAGCAGCAGCGGCATCTTCGTGTCTGTGGGACGGATGAGCGGGATGAGAGGACTCGTCGCCTACCCCTTGGCATTGTTCTATTGTGGCTTTGGCATCATGGGCATCTTCTCTAGCCGGGGCAGCGGGGCATTAGAAGGCAGGCTCAGTTGAATCCTGCTACTTCTACTACTACAATTGCAGGGACTAAAGAATATATTTTAAAAAAACACCAAGCCAGCCCCAAGGTTTTTAAATAACTGCCTCTTCCCATGCTGTGTTGACAAAACCTTATAACAACAGTACTAGTACTGGGGTGTTAAGACTCCCCCCGGAACTATCTGAACGTTAAACGTGGGAACTTGCTTCAAGAGTTCGCAAGATGGTATGATCAAAGTAAATTCTGAATCTGCCTGCTCCCAAGTCTTGTGTGGTTCCCTTGATGACGCACGCCAACCTAGAACGCCCCGCGCTGAGGGAGAGAAAAGGTAGGAGGAGGAAGGAGAGTCCAATGCTCCTGAGACTGAGAAAATCGCTTTTCTTTTTCGTGATTGATTCCAGTTCTTTTTAGCCTCCACTAGCTCCCCCGTTAGAATGCTGCCATCAGTTTCAGTGCTTTCCCTCCCATGGCCTGGTCCTGCTGAAAGAATTGCCAAAACAAAAACCGTTCCAAGAGAAAAACATTCTCCCAAGCGCGACGACGCCCTGTGGTTGGTATATAATATGCACGCTTTGCAGCTACAATGCTTTCGGGCTTATCTCTTCCAATCGCCCTTTCCACGCATATGCGCTTCGAGAGTCCTCCACAGCTCCTCGACGGTCTCGCGGTCCCGCCATCGGCGGTTCTGTCGCTGCTCTTGATCCACGCTGGGCCCATGACTCCGCTCCTCCCAGCGATCCAGCTCAAACTTCTTGACGGCGCTTCCCCAGCCCTTGATCTCGCTGGGCAACGGCTGGCCCTTCTCGCCGATGTAGATGCCCAGCACGTTCTCGAACAGTTGCTGGGGCTCGCGCCATTTGTAGCCGCGGAACTGCCAGATCTGGCCCGTGGTGACGACGGCCACGACGCGCGTCCAGTATTCCGGCTTGAACTGGTCCGGGCTATCGACGAGGATGAAGCGGTAGGGCTTTGGTGAGAGAGACGGCAGTGTGCGTGTGACGTGGAGGATGTTCGGAGTCATTTGCGAGGAGAGGACGGGGTGGTCGGCCGGAACGTACAGGCCTTGGTCGAGGAAGGACTTGATGTTGGACATTCGGAGGAGAGATGAGGCCGATGGTGAGAGGAGGATGATCGGGTCTGACCGCTTGCTGTTGACGTTCGACTGGATTGGCTTCTGCGGCACGGGCACGGGGCGAGATGCAAGAGCCTTGGAGGAGGAGGACTGTGCTGGACCTGGTCGTGCGCCGGGGGCGCCTTTGGCACTACGACGGCCAAGGAACAATTCTGCATGTTTTCGAACGTGAGAGAAGTCCTGCTTTCCTTTCTGATTAGTCTTTCACGGCCGATGGTGAACATGGGGTTGGCATATTTGGGGGGGGTTTCTCGGCTTACCGTCGGCTTGATACCACGTAGGACGGAGTTGTGGTCGCCCATCTTCCGTTCCCCATTGTAGATTGCTTGTAGCCGCGCATCAATCACTTTCCCCGCTCGAGCGCCAGTCAGTTGGGATGCTGCTGCTACTACACCGGCGCCTAGCTGAACAGGAACACCAGCGACGCCGCCCGCAATGTCGGCCGCTTTCAGCGCAGCTCCTTCTGTTCCAGGCGCGCCATCAGGGGCCTTGATATGCTCCGACTCATCCGACGCCCCCTCCAACCAAGTGATGAGTTCTATCCGTTCCACAAACACCAACGTGCGAATCTTCTGCTCATCGGGGAGGTGTCGATCCAGCTCTTGTGCCGACGCAATGTACTCTGTGACCGTGACATCCTTCTGCACCCAAGCAAAGTAGATGCTTCGTAGATCAACTTGCGTACCGTCAGAGATGACGAAGCGCGTGGTCAGAGTCAAGGGCAGACACTGTGGCGCCGGGTATGGAAAATATAGATGAGTCGCCTCTGCAAATGAGTCGGTCTTGTGATCGACGGCGTCTTCGGGATCGGAGGATGTTGTCAACTGTGGTGATCTGGAGGCTGCAAGAGCCGTTCGCAGGAGGAGGAGAGCGTCGGGCCCTGACATGTTTCAAGTTTTGCGGTCGTTGGCCTTCACATTGAATTTGTAGTTGTAGTAGTAGTAGTAGTAGTAGCACCGATTGTGAACCTTCAACTGGAACTTCAGAGACAGCGATGTCTAGAACACAGACCACTCATGTCGCTGCTCCTCTGCTTCTACTACTTCTGCTTCTGCTGGCCCGACTGTGTCCCTCTTGCTTGTTGTTGTCGCTACTATTGGAGAACAAGAGACGGCAAGGCACAAGGCTGAATTCTACAGATCAGGTTGAAGGCCTTGGTGCCTTGATGCCTTGATGCCTCATTTGTCAGGCAGGTCGGATCCGCAGTTCATGCCCAGGATCACAGATCTATCGAAAATGCTCAGTGCTGAATAGAAAAGAATCTAAACAATTTTACGATCGTCTCTTTTCAAGCGAGAATCATGGCAAATGCCTCCGCCGCTACTGATCGTCCTTTGAAGCTCTATCAGAGGTGAAAGTAAGCTCGTTCATTCTCTATATTCGTCAGACGGGCAATTCTTCTTCCTCCGGGGGTATTGAACCAATGCGAGCCGACGTCTTCGACCTGTACGAAACCCATACGCCTGTAAATGCAGCACTGTGCCAGCCGCTCTGAAGTCAATAAATCAACACCTAGCCGCTATGCTTTCCAACGATGCCATTATATGTATGCATCAACTGTCCCTCGCCGCTTACTACATGAATCGTCTTCGTACAAGGTACAAAACGTGGCTGATCGATGCCACCGTGTAGTGATGCAAAGAAATATACTGAGATAGAGTGCCGCCAGTCCGTGAGGAGATGTAGGTCAATCTATAGGATAGAATGGTCATAATTTTTGTTGTATCGAGATCTGCTGGAGAGTCGTCCAGTCGTCATTGCGCGTATGTCGAGATGGGTGACATGATTTAGTCTAGACTGTCAATGCCTCATGATGTCGTCGTGCGAGTCGTGTTGGATCGACTCAAAATTTTGTCTGGACTCGCTCCGGAAGCGTAGTCGGGTGAGGGCGCCGGCGACAGTGCTCGTTGAGCAAGGTGCATGTCGATGTGGTGCTCACGAATGATGCCTTGGTATTTGGAATCGCGCAAGAACTTTGGAACCGAGTCCTACCACTTGGTTAGTCTGGCTCTCGAGACCGGGGATGAGACAAGCCATACGCTGGCCATTAGTTTGGCAATACTTGCTGATGCAAGCTCAATGAGCTCCACCACTTTTTCTAGTCCGGTTTGCATCGATTGTTCGTCAGCTTCCGTCTGTGTCATGCGACCATCGAGACGGTTCCGCAAAGAATGGTCAATGTTGAGCTCAGAAGGCGCGCCCGCTGCCAAAAACGAGTTGTACAGGCCTGCAGTCAATTAGCTCCAGCGTCCCCAATCAAAAACAACATTGGAGTCTTACCATAAGCTGTTGCAAGACATTCTTTGACGACTTCTGGCCGGTTCAGGCGGCCAGCTTTGTGTTGCGCTCGGTAGCTGAGCAAGAATTCTTGCGCGTCGCACCAGAAGTTGTAGTTCTCCTCGCACAACGACATTCCTAGATGTTCTCGAAACAGCATTCGCAAGGCGGGATCGTTCATGATCATGTTAAATCTGTTCATGTTGGTGTCTTTGGGCATCCTCATCCTGTCCTTGCCAGCTTCAACGCTGTCCTCGCTGCTCATGCTTGGAGGCCTTGCTATCCAACCACATATTCTCTGGCCTTTCTCGGTCACCGCGTAGATGGCATATTTCGTCGGCTGATACTGAGTTGCCCTCGGCACCTGCCGCATATAGTTCTTGTCTTCCACAACCGCCGTCATCAATTGCCACTTGACGAAGAGCTCGCACAGCTCGTACGTTTCACGTCGATCGACCAACGTGCAACAGTCGAGAAGCCAGTCCGAGGCGGCTTTGCCCGTGAAACTGTGAGGAACGACTTTGTCAAACACTCTTCGATCCTTGGCCATTCTCACCCCTACCAGACCGGAGGAATACTCCGACAACGAATCCGAGTCGGATTGGGCGACCGAGGACTTCAGGTTAGGTCCATCGGCGCCGCACATCCTCCTAAACACCACTTCCATCGTCGTCTTGTCTGACATGAGTTTGTCGGTCTCGACATCTCGCTCAAGAACAACGATATGCATCTGCGCTCGACGTATTAGCGGGTCAATATGTCGAGCTTCAATCCCGTTCCTATCGCAGAATCGCTTCAATATCTGGATGCCCTTTGGGGTCAACTGCCACACCGCACCCTTGGCTGGAAAGTGGGAATAATACTTTCCCTCGGCAGATTCGATGAACCTCGCATCGACAAATCGTTGACAGACTTGCCGAGCCATCTCTTTTGCCATGGAAAAGGTGGTCGTTGTGGTAGTGACGACCCAGCGAGAGGTATTGTTCGGGTCGGGTATGCGGTTTGATTGGGAAAATTTGAGCGAGCCGAGATTGGTGATGGCCTCTTCCGACAGGAAGCTTGTCTCGACTTTCTGAAACCTGACTCGATGCGACGACAACGGGAGACTAGATACTAGAGTCGAGAACAAGTCTTCAAAGTCTCTCGTAAAGGGTCTATCGTCGTCCGTCATGCGTAAGATTTTCGACGACGTCTGATGCAGTTTACTGCCCACTTTCTCCTGCACGGCCATGATGGGCTCTGTGGGTGTACTTGGGCCAGGATTGGATCCCTCAGGTGGTGCAATGGCCGCAGGAGAGGTGACGTTCCTCGGCAGATCCGGCCTGCCCTGCGCAATCGTCTGAGCTTGTCGATGTAGACTTCCAGAGGAAGTGGCTGATCGTAACTGAGGCGAAGAGGCTGCCCCGATGGCTGCCAGGCCCACCACTTTGTCTCTTGCCAGTGCGGCCAGGGATCTCCTACTCTTGCTTGCTACCAGACCGGATGAAGAAGCCGAATACTGGTGCCCGTGTGGTCTAGGGGGACTTGTTGGAGTCACTCGAGGAACTCCAATTGCAGGGTCCAACGGCCGCGGTCGAGCAACAGAAGTCATGGGGACTGGGCTGCGAAACTGTGCATCGTATTTGGGATGTGGCCAGTGAAAAGAGACTCGGGGCTCGTACGGCAGACGAGCACCAGGTGGAGGACCTCAGGTGTATAATACGTGGTGCACAAAGTTGAAACCGGACGAGAGGTAGACAGGGATTTCGACGATCGGGGCTCGAAGTTTCTGCGGTGGATAATAAGGTGAGGTGGAGACGCCGCCCGATGTCAGATGTAATACCGGAAGAGCGCGCAGATCGTGGCGAGGAAAGGGCAGGGCAGGGCAAGAGGCAAGAGGCAAGAGGCAATAGGCCACGAGGACGCCTGTTCCGATTATACGAGGAATTGGAAGCGTTGGAGATTGATAACGGGCGTAATCTGATGTATGGCTACAGGACTCGGGCAGTAAATGTTCAGGTTGACACGCACGCAGCGACCTTTCGCGCGGATCCTCCAAACGCAAAAAAAGGCTGCTGGATTCCTTCGCCAGAACGAAGGATACTTAGTGCGGGCGAAGAGCGTGGATAGAAGGGTGGCGGTCGATGATGAGCAAATTGGCGATGTGTGTGAAGCCCAATCGAAAGGAGACAGAGAGCTCCACAATAGTTGACAAAAACTCAACCGGGCTTCTAGCGTCTCTGGCTTAACCCGATGAGAGGCAAGATTCCTAGGTGCGACGATATATTAGTCAGGACGCGTTGCGCATCGACAGGCAAAATGAACCATCCTCCGTCTCGAAATCCAGGAATGGAGGCAAAGCCTAAACTAGTATGAGGCCCCCATTGGTGGAGCCGGTGCAACCTGCAGGGTGCACGAGGTGCACGAGATGCTGAGGCCGGGATCGCGCGGAGCTATACGGCACATGGCAACGGGGTAAGCATTGGTGCTGACCGAATGCACCGTCTGCAACCTGACCTTTCATTCATTTTACAGGGCCGTGGAATTGGAAAAGCTCTTAGTCTGGCTTCTAGCGTCGTTTCCATTCTACCTGTCCCCACTCCTTCCAAATTCTCACTGCCAGTGTGTCCAATTATAGGCCAAAAGTGCTGATGGTATCATGACAAACAAGTGCAGATGCAATTCCAAGCTCGACAACTTGACTCCTTTGCAAAGTGAGTGCCCATTCGTGCCCGTTCAATCAAATCCATTTGACGTGCCCGACGATCCCCAGACTAGCATGCACAAACTGCAAGGGTAGACCTGAACGTGGACACACCGGTGTGATCAGATTTAGTTGGTCCGACGCTAATCCCTGTTGCAGACACGTTTCGTCCAGGATCTTACTCCTGGGTCGCCCTCTTACCTCGTTTGGTCTTGGCCGCGTAACTAGTCCATGAACCCCACTTAGAAGACTCTAGTAGAAAATTCCGCGTGCTCTCGGGCGTCGATCTTCTTTGTGAGAGAAAATCTGTCCTCGAGGTTTTCATCCGGAAATGGTCCGAGGAAGAGTGCGGAAGGAGGCAATAGACTAGACTGCAAGGCTCTTTCACAGGCTCGGTGTGCCCCGAGATCCCTTTGTCTGTATCCCCTTTTTTTACTCCTTCTCCGGGAAAAAGTCCTTGATCAACAATTTACAGGAAAAATCGGCAAAATTGTCCGGCTTTCCGCTTTCCGCTTTCTCTGCCGTCGCAATAGTTCTTTAGGACTTAGGGTAGTAGCTACTAGTAATTCCCTAGACGTACCATGGTGGCTTTCATCCCAATACTACAGTAGGTCAAGCCTGTTTCGAGTTCTCCGCTCGAATGGTTGAACGTAGGCGCGGGCCGGACTCTCTGCTTCAAGTTCATGAACTCGCTCTTACGTCTTTCCGTATAGCAGCACGTGCGATCCAATCGGGACCCAGTTCTACACTCTAACGATTAGGTTATATCATCTAGAGCTGTCACGAGCTATCATTTAACCTTGCAAAATCATCTTCTCGGGGAGAAACGATACGAGCCGTTCATGCTCCTGCACGTCCTGGTACATAGGTATTCAGCGCAAACCTCCCATTTCAGTAACCCGGAGCAAGCTTGCCGTGTGTGCCAAAGCGTGGTGGACTCACCGCAACGCACTTCGCTGTCTTCAGCATATTCGACAAGCTAACAAAACTTAGAAGCCCGACTCCGCCGAAGAAGGCAGCACAAGATCCACATAGTGCAAACCTTGCTGAACGCGGCCACTTCCACGTGGGAAGCCTGTTTTACTGTTTCGTGCCACAATTTGGCGCCAATCACAATGGTGACTTTCTTTACCTACTAGAACTCTCAAAGAAGCTTTTAATAGTAGGGGATACAAATGGAGTCTAAAACGTCATACCACACCTCACCTAACGAAATTTATTTCAACTTTTTTGTCGAAGGGCAAGCTCCGATCTCACCTACCGAGAGCTAGCGATCATGTCCGTTTGGCCCCGTGTCGTTTTGCGCTTGGCCATTTCTAGAATAAATGGAAATAGATCGGGGGGAAATTTTTTGGTAGCGCCAGCCGCTTTGGCCTTAGGGCTTGCAACGGGCTTGCAAAGTAGACAAGCGCGACAAGTTTGTTTGCTTCTTGTGCAGGATAGAGCACAAATCGCCTGTTGCATGTCATGCCAGCGCTGTCACTGGAACTCTAACGTCTGGGAATGGTGGTTTGATCCAGTGTGACTATAGAAATGTTTCCGTCTGCCACGTGGCCCCATACCCCTCCCTTCTGCCGCTGCTTTCTGCCTTAGAGGCAGCCATCTCATGTGATCTGTGCATCGTTGAACATTTGCATGCGCCACGACGAATCTCGATCGCTCGATGGGCGCGATCTTGGCAAAGCTCGATTTTTGGACATGTTCCTGCTCATCACTCGAAGATTGATTGTGTGTTGATTGTGCATTCTTTGATGGAAAGTGGTTCACTGTACACCCAGGACCTCTACTTTGAGTCAGACCTATATTCCGTAGGAATGTTGTGACAGGCTACAGGGAGTCGTGGAGTGCGGGCTTGTTCAAGGCGCCAAGCGCGCCCCCATGGCACCTACCCAAAGTATTGGGATTTGGGTCAGACTTCTCATCTACCCATTGGACGTCTTGCGCCGATTTATGATGGACGCGGAGGTGGTCTGACCAGGTTCATCCACGTGGATGGTGCCTTCTACATGTAACAGTGAAACATTTTGTCTCGCCGCCCAAGATAAGCTTTGGCTACTGCTTTCTGTGAGCGCATCGCTGCAAGAGTACTGCCCTCACAATTAAACTTCGGTCAGCTCGCCGTTCTACTCGTTCTCGACCATTCGATGCCTGCACGACGCACCACGAAGGCAAGGTGGTCATGCGTAGTACAAGAGTAGATTTGCAGATAGGGAACATCGGACCTATTATTGAGCGAGGACACTGAAGACGCGGACTGCCACATCCGTTCGCTGACAGCCATGGGGGTTTGGTAAGCTCCTTTGGACCTTCTGACCTTCCCACCGGACCGACTTGTTTCTTATAATAACTAAGCATCGATTAGCCTGCTGTTAAAGGCGTGTCTGTGGATAGTTTACTTTAGACTGTGACCATTCAACTATAGGCCAGCTTCCGTCGACTACCCTTATGTATCGACCAACAATGTACCGAACCGTTCAAAAACTTACCTTCAGGAGATGAGCCCACTTCAGCCATGGATTACGGGATCATCACAGGTACTCTAACCGGAACACGCGTGCCGGTACTGGAGCTGTGAATAACACGGTGCTTTGAATTACTGTTTCACCTGAACGGCGCCACCTTTTCTGGGTTAGAGACACGATGAGTAGCATTTAGCGTCAATAGACGCTTGTCGCCGGAAAGCAGGGATGCTGTCATTAATTTCGCAAATGAACCACAGCGTCGTATCTCGGATGCATACCTTAAGATTCTGTAACCAGTTCAGGATAACGTAGCCGTTGTTCAAGCCTAAAGTACTGGTCCATCCGCTATGTCGTCGATCTCTAGCTGCGGTCCAACCTATTAGGGAAGCGTTACCTAAGTAGAGCGTAGATCACCTTACAAAAGCAATCATCAGAAAAACCTGTTGACGACTAGGATGGTAGAACATTTAGCCTCGCATTGCCTCATTGCATGGCGAAGATAGGCCAACGGTGGCCGTCGAGATCAAGAGGTGAGGAGCTATTGTCTTGTCATGTGCAATCTCGTACCTGGAAATGTTACTGGCACGGGTCTGCTGCGAGCCACAACCCATCCCAGAACATCAGGCTTCGGCGCATAGTTCAGTCTAAATTCCCATCGCACCTTCTTTATTCAGTACTGAATGCCTCATATAATCTTCCCTTCCATTCAGTCTCTCCAAATAAATCTCATCTACCACATCACAGACAAAGTCTTCGACAATTTGCTCTTTGTATCGTTCTCCGATCGCCCGACATTGACTTCGGTCTTGTGAGCCCTGATCTCTCTCATAGCCATACCACCAGGGTCCATCAAATTTACATTCTACTGCTCCTCCCGTGAAATGAGAGATAGCCGGGTAGTATCCAAGCAGTCCGTCGTCTACTGCACCCTCCTTCAAGGAGGTCTTGTTGCCGATTTCAATAAATGAAGCTGGTGGAAGGAAGGCAAAGAGATGCTTTGCCAGAATGCCGTGGTACTTTCCGTTAACCCAGACCTCGATTTTGGAGCCAGGTAGTGTTCGAAGATGGGCAAGTTCATGCTGAGGGTGTGTTTCGGTGGTCAGGTCGTAAGGCTTGCCAGTATCTGGATTTTGGCTCTTGGTTTTGGAGCCAAAGCTTGGCCTGCATAGATCGTTGTGTGGTGTGTAATCTGGACATTCGAAGTAGGTTTGGCCTCGGAGAAGGAATGGATTGCGGTCGCGAATGATTTCGAGGTCAGATGGTAGTGGGTGGCCGGTCAGGGACGAAAGATGTGACCGCAGAGCTGTTCGCAGCGGATCTGCTTCGACTGGTCTCACCGAATCTTCGCGCTCTTTAGCTTTTGCTTTTCCCGACGTGCTCTGCTTCCCACTTTTGGAAATCTTCTGACGCTTGTTCTTTGAGGGCTGTGCTGGACCGCACTCCAGATGTGGATAATCTGCTGGATTGAAGGTACCTTCGACTACCTTCTTATGAACCTCGATGGGCGGAAGGGTGATCATGAGTCCGATGACGTCGCCGGGTGACAGATCGTCAAAGTCCTCTCCCTCCTGGATGTGACGAATCTCCGAATTGAATCGCACAACACCGTAGTTTCGACCATAGCCAGATCGTGTAGCGACTGCGTAGCTGTACCCACTGTTCCCGAGCGGTTCTCCGTAGGCTGCTTCTCGTCTCGCAAATCCGACTCTAAGACCTCCTCGACTTGTACTTGTGCGGTCTCCTTCTTGAAATGATGTTAGCGAAGCTTTGGGTGGCTCTCGACCTGGAGGCGCTTGAGAAATTATTTTTGCTTCCCAGAAGAATTGTCCTTCTCTCGCGAACACGTTGGCTTTAGTCGTATAGTGTCCCCACTCGCCCGTTTTACTCAGCATATCTTTGCTGAAGCAGTTCCTCAGCTTATCAATTTGACATTGTGGATGTTGCTCGTCGCTCAAGCGTGCATAGTATGGCGGTGCTTCGGCAGTATGAAAGTAGAGGCTTTGAGGGTCGCGTCGAGCACGAACATAGAATCGTTTCTCCCTGGTCTCGACACTGGACACTATCAGCTACACTGTGCAGGACTGCCAAATTGTGTAAGCATGCTCACTGGTGACCAAGTGTGTAGAAATCGTGTTTCTCACCATTTGGACCGATTTTCGAATGGTCGAATTGTTTTTTGACTTCTTCCTGCTCTTGCTCTAGCTTTGAGTCTCGGTGGACAATGTACACAGGCAGAAAGATGCGATTGTCACTCTTCGTTTTGTCGATGCTGCTACTCACAGCCGTCCCAGCCTGTTCTTTAAGTTTTGCGCTGGGGATTTTCTCGCGGTGACCACGGCCTCCTGATACCTCATCCATCTAGAAGTCGTGCTAAGCATAGCGCTTAGGGCCCCATCCAGCACTGCTGTGATTGTTATGTTTGGCAACAGGAGTGGGCTGCAAAAGCCTTTCACCCAATCCGAATCCGTCACAATTCACGCGTTGGAGACTTCGGAAGGTGCGGTGCTTAGTGCCCTCTTCGGGCGCGACAGACCAAGACGCCATGCCACGTGACTCTCGGTACCAATTTTCCAATTCCCACATGCTCTTCCAAGGTTCGTTATCTAGTAGCAATACCGAGTGATACGGTACTCCATACGAGATTGTCCACGCCACCGATGGTTTCACTGAGGTACGAGGCATGCATGCCTATGCCAATTATTTTACTGAAGGTAGATCTTAGTATCTTTTAGATTCATGAATCGAAGCCACAACAGCACCTGCGCCGTCAATCGGAGGCCCACAAAGGTACGCCGACGCGCCTGGCTGGACACTCGCATGGGCAATAACAAGAGCAATTTGGATGGCAAGCTTTCGCCAAGAAGCAAGTCAGGCGTACTATTATTGTGAGAGTGCCAGACGCATCGTCTGCGCCATAGACCCTGTTGATCTGCCACTTAGCCACCATTTCTAGCATTATGATAGGTTAGGAAGTCAGTGGCGCTGCTCTGATCGTAACTGCTTTCAGCGACCAAGATGTCCCTCTGCTTGCTCGTTTTGGTAAAGTTTCGCCCTGCCCGTCCTCCCGTTCACCAAGAACCATGCTACGACATGTCTATGGAGATGCTGAAGCGACCAAAAATATCAGGCCCCAAGCTTGAGGTCATGTTGTTCAACGTGGCCATCCTCAAAAACGGTGCAAAAGTACTGATGTCTCGCCCTCTTAAGAACGCCAAGCCGCAGCCAGATCGGTCTATGGCGCAAGATTTGCATCAGCCCCTTGACCAAAGAGGGAGTCAAACTTGTCTTGGTGTTAGTGGTAATTACCTCACTGAAAAGCTGCAGTTTTTACAAATCCACGTTCACCAACTTCACATAGACATTAAGGGGAGGTACGCACCTCCACCGGATACCCTTTTGGCTTTTCTTTCTTCGTGTATTCAAGAACAATCCAAGAACAATCCATTAAGAGAGCTGGTTCTTTCTTAAAATGATGGCAGACATTGACAATCACGACTTGACAATGGATCAGTCCAAAGACAGCAAGAGTGAGTCGACGAATCTACCTGAAGTTGTGCCCGCAGAAAACCTTCAGGGCAACAAAATCAGGCACCATATCGACTGGCCATCTATGCCACAACGGACTTTGAGCCCGTCAGCATATTCGAACGACCACAGTTCGCCTCATTCATTCGACCAATCACCGATTCCAGCTATGCAGTCACCGTACTCGATGGGACAGTCGCTATATACAGCGGTACAATCACCGCATTCGGTCGGACACTTTCCTTATCCAGCTGTACAGTCACCACAGTCGATGGGACAGTCGCCATATCCGATTCCCGTAGAGTACGACAGCGCTACGATACCTATTAGGTTCTTTGGGAAAGCCTCGCGCAAGAAGTTCGCTCTCATACTGGCACTCGCAACATTCCTTTTCACCGCTCTTGCGCTCGGTACTGGGCTAGGTATTCCCCTAGCGAAATGCCAGAACCGGTCTGATCCGAATAACTATGCGCCGCTTTCGCCGGATGATGTCAATACGGTCCGAAAGAATGGCTTCTGCGACCAAAATGGTAAACTCACCAGAAACTCTGTTTACATCGTCAGGGATTTTAATACAAATGCTTCCTTTGACCTTTTTTGTGGCCTCAACTTCGAAGCAGGTGCGGCGGCCTTTGACCCTCTCGGCAGTTCAGAAACTCCACTGGGCACGGTACAAGATATCGCAATAATTGTGTCGTACAATGTAGGTGACTGCATAAAAGCATGTGCTTCAATGAACAACCTTTCGGAAGACCCTAGTTCCGACGATCCTATGTGTCAGAGTATCACGTTTATATCCCAGATGAAAGGCGCCGTGGACAGACACGGTGGAAACTGCTTTTTGAAGAATGCCACTGTGCACGACTCAAACCAAGTACCTAGCAACACCGCAGCTGTGAGTGCAGAAGTGCACAGATTAAGATAAGCACACTTGGTACTAAAGGAAAAATTCCATCCTTAAGCTTACCTCTCCGGTGCTGCATCGATTGATGGATATCAAGGCACTGTTCATGCATCCTCGCCCCAGCCGTCGAGGATCCGACCGACATCGCCCACATTGGGCCAGGTATCGAGCTTCGCTTTCTGCAGATACTCCTCACCTACGAATTCAACCACACCCATCATTGCGACTTTGGTGTTGCGAAGGATGTCCTTGATTCGCCTCAGCTCCGGTGTCGTCTCGTCGATCCCTCTAGCACCCAGAAGCCGACCCAACCCTCGAAGGTGCCAAAGTGCCGGCCCGGTGCCGAGACCGAGGCAGGAGATGGTGACAAATACAATCAACTCGGTTTCAAGTGGTGGAATCTGTTCAAAATCGCTAAGATACAACCCGTATACGGTGAAGAGCTCCATGAACTGAACATCTTGTGTATGGCGGCCCCATTGAGGAAAGATACGGTTATGGAGGAGGTCGTGGCCATAGATAGAATGGATAGTTTCCAAGCCTCTTCCGTAGATTCCATCCCGATTAATTGTGCCCCTGGAAGTGTCATAAAGCCGTTAGCATGAAAGAACCAGAGACTTACTCCGTTAGGCATAATAGACTGGATGTTGCATGCGCGCTGGCCGTGCTGGGAACATGTAGTTTTAGTGCCTCGGGCATTTGCAAAAATTCCACATACCACTTTCCGCTTAGTTGGCTTTCTTTGGCCTTTTCCAGCGGCGCTCCTTCAGCAGCTGCCAGAGGAGTCAACGCCATAATAACCTGAGGTGCGCCGATAAGCGTCACCTGCTTAAGCAGCAGGTCTCTCAGCTGTAAAGAGAGCGCATGCACGGCCTCTGGTGATTTAAAAGCATCATCGGTCTCGATTATATGGGTATAGAACTCGGCAATGAGTCCTGGAGAAGGTGAGGTTGAAAGCGCGGAAGCCTGTGCTTTTTCTGTCAGTAATAGTTTATTTACGGTGTTGCTGCCCCCAACCGCTACAAGGAAAACGCACTATTAGAAGATACCACGCTTGATCGCCGAGCTCTTTCGGGAGCATAGACTTTGTCTCCTGAACGAGATTTTCCCACTGCTGTTTAGAGCGAGGCTCAGGCGACATGTTTGTTGAATTCTTGATTCTGTAAAAAAATTTATTTACGAACCCCCTAATTTCTAAGGTCCTAAGTTGAAAAATCAATGTACTGAAGAAGCCTACTTGACAGCGATGCGAGAGAATATTAAACAACAAAGTAAAAGTTCTCTTAGCGCTTATTTGGAAATCTTGGGATATAATAATATCTCTCACACTATTGCTTACCATCAAATATCAAAATACTTGCACGTGTTGTTAGCCGCTTTTGTGTGCTCGCATCCTACGGAGTACTCCGGGTCCCGCCCTGGTCAGTGACTTGCTCGGGCACCCCTTCTCTGTAGCCCGCCTGACGCCTTAATCGACTATTCGACCATGTCCTATACCCGTGGAATGTATAGTCAATCAATGTCATGACGGATAACCTATCGAACATGCGTTTTCAGTACTACGTAAACCATCCGGAGGTGACTAGTGGTACTGCAACTTTCCGGCTTTTCCGAGTCGACATAGCCCACCCTCCAAAACCTTCAATCAGCAGCGTTCCGAAAGACCCTGGGCAGCCACTGCATCTGCCAGCCATGACACCCCAGCTGGTCTGGCAGGTGTCGTGCTAGGATTGAGCGAAGTGGAGGGGGAGGCTAACGACCTCAACGACTCCCGTTCGTCGTGACGCATGTTGACGAACATGAATATCCTGGATTTCCCCTGCTCACCTGATGATGTCGTGAGTCCTCGAGAAGACACATCTTCTGTGTTATATACGCGTATCGCGCTTCCACCTTATGCACGCTGACGCTGAGGCAACCGTCAATGTTGACGAGGGAGTGTATTTGCAGCGAGACAAGGTGACCTCAACATCAATGTGGGCCATATAGCATACCGAAAGGCAATGGTAAGTGATGCTGTGACTGGGTTCCGATGTAGCCTTGAGACACTCGTATCACGTCGTCGTTGTCGTTGTTGCCACTGGGATTCCAGCTCCAGATAACTTTTTCGGCCGCGGCGGGAGTGGCGGAGCATATTCTTTGATGTCTGATACGGCTGATTCATACGACGGAGGCGCAGTGGCTGAGACAACGAGCTCGAGGTCGTCCTGCTGCATCTCTCTGTCAGAAATTTGTTTGATCTGTTTGGGGGCATCAAGCTCGGACTCGAACTTTCTCGCGCTAGACAGCTTCCCATCTCTTGCCGCATCCGTCTTTGCTTCGCTTGCAATTTCGTTGAGAACAAGAGCTGCCTGTTCATCAAGCGCTGACTCAGATTGATCTTCAATGTTTCCGTGCTCCAATGCCGACTGGTCCTTCTTGTTAGATCTCCTAAGCTTTTTTAACCACTTCTTGTCTTTACTCTTTTTCAGGATCAGTGCAACAATTGTTATCGCAAAGATCACCTCCCCGATTGGGCCAAGCAATGCCATACCAGCTGCCTCGAGACCGAGCACTTCCAGACCGAGCAATCCCTCTAACCCGATAGCCTCTGCACCAAGTATGATACCGTCTGTGACGGTCTCAAGTAAGATTGCCCGAGCAATACTCGACGTAGCGGTCGATTTGGCAAAGTTGGTGAAGTCAGAGAAGCGACGAGGCATCTTCTTGCAAGAACGGCGCATATCATTCTTGATCTTTTCCGGTTCGACGGCAATGCACTTGTACAAGAGGTAGCCAAAGTTCTGGCAATTCTGTTTGTCAAGTTTATACTTCTTGGTGAAACGATCTTGCCAGATCAAATCAGCTGGAAACGCAAACTATTAGCTTTTGTCTGTTGACGGCTTTCAGATCAAAGAGGGGGGTTTAATCGAGTCGCACAACGTTGCAGTAACTCACACTTTTCATGGATGTCATTGTCTGAACAGGTCGTAGCTCCAACCTCAACTCGTTCCCATGCCAGATTCTTTTCGCTAGTGGTTTCTTGCCAGCTTGTCAGTGAACAGCTGTTGTTCAGGAAAAACTCCCGCTTTTTCGGGTCAGACTCGGACGGTCTTGAGTTGACCTCGTAGCAATGATCTCGAACTTGAATCGCCCAGTGCTTAAAAGGTGCAAAGTGGTAGAGTGAAATCTTGATTGGAGAGTTTGAAAAGGACGGAATTTTCCAATTTTTAGGTTTCAAGGCAGCGAGATCTGTGACCAAAAGGTAGACTGGTTCAGCCTTTGCTTGATCCATCCTTCTTCATAACATGTAGGCTATACGGGAGTTGAGGTAAAGCAAAGAAGGAGCATTCCCTTAGGTAGAGATTCTTTGCAAGCCAGCTGTATAAGAGAGCATTGGAGACGGCATGTGAGATGGCCATCGAGACGCTGTTGGTTCAGTACTGAGCTGTGGTGCCTGTGGGGACGATATTCTGTTAGCCTGTGCAGATGAACACCTGAAAGACTCTTGGATCGACCGGTGAAGCATGGTCCGGTAGATGGCTCACGATGGCTGAAGGTTACCAACACTGATTGGCGGCAAGTTACCTGGGCTGTCTTGGCGGGAAAGACTTTCGGACACAGGCGTGACAAGCTCGATTGCCAAGAAGTCGTTCAGCAAAAGGCACCTAAATGTCGGCATCATAATGGTGATCTCCAAACCCGCTAATTGCTCCCGTACCCTTGTTGGCAAATCAGATATTTCGCGCCAATGGACCCCTTCACGGTGAAAGTGGGGGCCGAAGTATAAACATGCACTTTTATGCCTATACAAAGTATAGCCTTATTATCCCTTGTCGCTGCATCAAAATGCAAATGTCCTTTGTTTGACCTTGATTCGAAGTATTAATACTCCGTACTCCACATCCCTCGCGACGGGAAGGGGCGGTAAACCCTATAACTAAACCTTCGCCTCTTAAGCTTTTCCAAGTTTGCTTAGAGGAATACCCGGAATATCTTTTGACCCAAGAAATATTGCAATTCTCGAGGTATTCTTGCGTCCACGCTCAACGCGAATCTGTTCTGCGATCATCAAGTATGTCAGCCGAACCGCAGCATACAGTTATGGATAACGAGAAACCGAATGCCTTGAGAGTGTGTCATTCTAATGGTTGAACTGGAAAGCCGGTGCTGATGTTGACTACAAAGCGTTCCACGAGTAGAGTGTTCTATTTGTTAGCACAACTTGCTATGGCACCGCACTATCGTGTTTTCAAAAAGACGACGTACCGCCCCATCAACAGGATCATCGAGAGTAAAACGTCCAACGAGGCCCAACGCTATGCTGTCGAATGGTGCAAGCGCAAGACGAATGAGGCTAATTACGTTCAAGTTGCTGTAGGTCTCGCAAAGCTTTTCCAAGTTCCCCGACCAGACTGGACCCGAACGAACGATTCTACGCTCTTGGACTCGCACAGCTAGCTGACCATGCTTCGATCAATAGGGAGCGGTGATGTTCGCGTCTGTGGTCAGTGTCATCGGGTGGAACTCGGTCGCTGAGAGCTTTTGGCTGGGCCCAGCCTGTTTCTATGCTTGTCTCCTGCTTTCACTTGCCAGTATCTTTGCTGCAGCACAGCAGATCATCGTTTTACCGTCGGCGAATACAGTGAGCTCCTATGACGGGCGACAAATTGAAGCTCTAAGACTATCTCTGTTGAATCAGGCAGGAGACGGGCCGTCACTGATCGCTTTATTCGCATGGCAATCCCCTATTATGTTTATGGGATATTCGGTGGGGTTCTTCGTAATAGGACTTACCACGGTCGTGATAACGCCTCTAGCCGACCAACCTGAATGGGGTCCTTCAGCGAAGGTATGTTGTGTTTTTGTGCCCCTGCGGCCTTCCGTTTCGTCTGTGGGGGCATTCTTTTTCGTGAGCATAACTGACCAGAGTAGACCGTCATACTCTTTTTAACAATCTTAGCCTTTATTGCAATTACAGCCGGGGTCTCGACGCCGACCGTCTACAGATTCAGAGCGTAGTGAGTGACTTGACTGTTGGCTATTGAATGGCATAAGTGCGTGTGTCGTCGGTCAAACCTGGTCGTGGCTGTCAAGAGTCATTCAAGGGAAAGCAGGACGGGCTGAGAGCTCGGATCTTCGATTCTTCTTAAGCTAGACCACAGACGTCGCAGCAGAATCTGAAAGCCCGTCGATACAGCAGGAATAACCTGCGACGCTACTCAACCCAAATGTCTTCAAATGTGACCTAGCAACCATGGTACTCACGACGTGTCCAGCTTCTTAAGACCACCTCTTGTGTTTGGACCTGATACCATAATGAATGTGTTGGACAATCGACCAGCATCTAACCATATAGACTTGTGCTCAGTCCTTTATGTGCCGCCTCATTAATTTTCAGCGGCAAGGACTTCGATAGCTTTTCTTGATATGTGGAAATGTAGATGGGTTAGTGTAAGTTCATCGACATACCGACTCGAGTGTAGTTAGCAACGAAACAATTCGCACATGGTGCCCGTTGAGTCCGTGTTGGATGTGTGGTTAACGTAAGCTGGTTAGTGTGGATGCAGAAACCAGAACAATCTTCTATCTCAGCGACATCGGGCTATTTCTGTATCATTACTCCCGAACTGCGCGCGTACCTCTTCATTGCTGGGAGCGATTACATAGGGCTGAACACGATCGCGATTGACGTAGGCCAGCTGCCAGACGATATGGAGTAGTCTCTTGAGTGTTCTTCGTCTTCCCAATTCGCCTTGTCCCATCCTTTACTTGACCCTCAACTTCGTGAGCAACCTTTATTCGTGCTCTGAGTTCTACTCAAGCCAGAAATGCTGCTGGGGTGGTTGACTGCGAGTCATGTTTGATGGAGGGTGCAACAGACCGATACATCATGTGCCACGAAGAGCAGAAAGAGAAGAGAAATACCAAGTTCGTGAAAGGTTTGCTCATGGGGGATGTCGAGTGCGACAAATCCCGACAGTGCTATGACGGATCTCTCAACCTGTAGTGTTATCATTCCACGACACTATACGGGGAACTCTGGCTATGATAGAAGGTCGAGACCAGTCGATAGGCTTTATCCTGATCCATTGGCAAGCGCACGACAGCGCAGATTAACGAAAGCATCAGCATAATCCTGCAACGCCAGGCCGTGATGCGACACGTATAGTCAGATCGCGTGGGGATGGGAGGTATTATTACTTTCAATGTTGATGACATAATAACATGCCCTTGGCCCTCGTCTCAAACTATAATATTCCGCGTAATCTTGGCAACGTGCCAGTCTTCATTTGAGCAAATGCTGACACCCCGCAGATGGTGATTGGCTTCTCGGGACTACTTTACCATGCCGGAAAGGGGCAAACTTGATTCTCTCAGGGGCTGTATGCCTGACGGAGGTCCGATTTAGCAACAATCGTCGGGCCTCGTCGGGGTCTTTTGTTCTATGAATATTTAGGCCTATAAGGCTTCGCGTGTTGATTCGTTTATGCCACTTTGTTCGTTCACACACACATACATATTTCGTATAGGATACGATTTCTTTTCGCATTATACTTCATCTTGTCAGTCGTTGACCACCGTTGATTTCGACTCATCGTTGTTACTTAGTGACAAACACTCTGCAGCGTTTTACACACAACATCATCAACCATGTCGTTCGCGAGCAGTCTCCAGAGCAAGTTCTCAGGGAAGGTGTCAGATCCTGTCCCGGAATTCAACTCTGAGTAGGTCTCACCGCCCACACCCCATAAACGGTACCTGAGCAGTGTGCTAATCCGTTCCGTCCACCAGCTTCCCAGCCCATCCAGCCTTCGTGCACTTTCCCATCGCGTTCAACGTCCTCGCCTGGGGCCTCGACATCCTCTACGCCCTGACGACAACCTATATCAAGCCAGACTTCCTCACCCGGCGTTTCAACTCACCCGCAACCCTCCTCGACATCAGCCGCATGGGTTATTTTTTGCTCTGCGCTGGCTTGATCACCACCGTCCCAGCCATCCTGTCGGGCAACAAGCAGCTCGTCGGGATGATCAGCAAGAACGGTGGCCCGTGGGAGAAAGATGCCCGGGGCAACCAGAAGAGCACCATGGTCCCGCGGATCAAGGTCGCGATCACGCATGCCCTGGTCAATGATGTCGTGTTCCTGATCAACCTGTACAGCTGGTACAACCGACGCAGTACGGAGAAGAGGTCCAACCCCGGCACCGTGCCGAGTGAGATGAACATGATCATCAGCATGTGTCTGTTCCCGGTGCTACTAGCTGGTGCGAAGGCGGGTGGCACACTGGTGTACAACCATGGCGTGGGCCTGAATCTGGGACGCAAGAGCACAAAGGAGGTCAACCGCAAGCCCGGCATGGAGTGCTTGATTGATCGAGCTGAGAAATAAAACAGACGATTAGCATACCTCGAGCTTGCTCTCAACGACTGGGCAAATTTGACCTGCTGTCAAAAGCAGACAAAAACAAGCCACCGGACATTAGTTTTGGATATGCAGACATGACCACGAGACATGAGTCGGAGGCGTGTGGTGGTGATTGGTGGTATTGGTGATATTGGGCGAGGGGTTAGGGACCGCGACGCATCCGCGATTGGCGTGTCAGGTTACACATTTTGCAGATACTGGAATTTAGCCCAAATTGTTCATCGTGCCAATAGAATAATCAGTAAACATTCAATGCTCCTCGATTTTGAAAAAAAAAATAGAAGACGCTTGATAGGTAATTGAGAAAAATAGAAGAAAAAAACACTGTTGTTGATAAATACCTTGGACAATTACTCTACGAGATCTCCACGCCTCTATCCCGTCCAAAAACACGTGAAGTTCAGTAATCTTTCAACGGACATCCCTTGTCCACGCTCTGAGCGGCATACTTGGTCTTCACAATGTCACGTGTGAGCTTCATCAACTGCTCTCCGAGTTCACCATCTCTGGCGAGCTCGCTGAGCTTTGTCCGCTCCAAGCTTCTCTGTGATATCCTCGGGCGTGCCGTCGAAAACTTCTTGTGATACCGACAAGATGAAGAGTTTGCTGATGTTGTTCTTCAGGAGGATAAATGATGCTGCGTACCCAATCCCTTTAGAGCCGCCTGTGACACCTCGACCTTGCCAGTCTGATCAAGCACGTCCGTTTCAATGTTGAACTTTGCCTCTTCCGGTGCGAGCTTGTTAGCAATGCCGCCCATGTTCTCCGCCACAGTCTTTTTGATAGCCTCCATCGTTTCTTCACGCTTTCTCCCTATCTTATTAGTAGAATGGCTATACCGAAAATGCGGTTGAGTTGCTATAGAAACAGATTCACAGTCTCAATTCTCCATATCTAGAAAACAGTGTCAGCGGACGTGAACGGACAAAACGAACGAGCATGGCACTTGTGTTGAGCATAGGACTCAAGTAGCACGTCGGGGGTTATATGCATACATTTCTGATCGTTGTCCCTGCGTCATGATTTGCCGTAGCGTATGCATTAATGCTATTATGAGCCGATGTCTGTCGACGTGCCCAAAATCGTAGATATGATTTCTAAAGCCTCGAAATCATCATGATGGTTTGCTGAGCAATAGCATGATCTTGTATGGCTCGGCGATTTGACGTTCGGGTCGTAGGTGTGGGAAGGCAGAGCAATCATGATGCAAGAACGGAGCATTGTGTCAGTTGTGGTGACGACATCTTGCGAAAATCGCAGGATCATGAGTTGTTCGGAGAGAAGATACAGAGCTCTCATGACGAAAAGATGCCAAGTGCGGTTGAGTGGCCAAAGGAAAGTCGGATCAAAGCAAGCAAAACAAGCCTCTAGCATTTCAGTAATCAAGAAGTCGATGAGCAAAGGGAATGGATCAGGACTAGAAATCGATCAACCGATCAATCAACAGCTCATGTTCATGCACGGGCTTCATTACACTCGCAGCAGCGAAAACCAGACGTGTTCGTGGCCACGATTGACACCGACCGTTTCGAACGAGGGATTTGATCTTGAACTTTTCTAACCGTGCTGTCGCTCTTCCCGTATGGACCGACCGAGAACACAACACGCTGTTCTCGATACGGGATGCGGCTGCAGTTCGAAGAATCGACTTCCGGCTCGTACAGGCACCCGGCTGGCATGATAGAATACCTACTCAACGTATTAGGGGTTATAGACTTCCAGATGAAAAGGGGAGTATTACTAGGAAGGTTAAGCGAGCGTGCTTGTTAGGTTTTGTAAGTCCTCCGTAGGCGCTTGTAAGCTCTTAACATTTCAATCGAGTGTTGTCGGAACTCTCTCCGTATCTCTGCACCATACGCACATTTAACTTCATTTGCTGAATACGTCATTGCATTGGACTTGAGTTTGCTGCTTCCGATAAGCATTGAGCATTCCACATGTGAAATGCCTCCTCACAAACAGAAGCGGGCATCCAAAGCTTGTGATTTTTGTCACAAACGAGGGCGACGATGCGAGCACAGTGCTGGAGACGATTCTCAGTGTCTGACTTGCAAAGATTTCGGAGTGTCATGCACGTGGAATCGGGTCTCAGCCAAAAGGGGCGCAAAGCCTAAACGGTCCAAGGTCGGGCTGCACTCTTGGACCGTGGATCAACAGCAGCATCAAGTTATTGAACAGCTGTTGGAAATTTTCTTCAGGTCTATTTACCCTGTGTGAGTTCGTGCAGATCGCGCGCTTGGTGGATCCTGATGTACTCTGTATAGAGTTTGTGTTGTGCATGAACAAAGCTTCATGGCTTCGTGGCGAATGCAGCAAATGCCGTGTGGTCGGGCATCATACGCGAGGCTTATGGCAATATGCGCAGTGAGTGCTCATCACGTTCAAAAAGGGGATGCTTTTGCTTCTTGGCCCGCAGATCTGGGTAAGGCGGTAAACGCGAGAGTCTATCTTGAGGAAGCCATACGCGCCATTCCAACGGAGATGGACGAAATCCTTGAGTTCCAGGACTTGCAGGCAATAGGCATGATATCACTGACAGCAATGGAGTCCGGAGATGCAGATGCTCTGCACCGGTATCTTGGTCTATACCATACTACTTTGGCACGACAGGGCCTCTCAGACGAAAGACGCTGGCCCAAAGATATCTGTAGCATCGAAAGGGAGGAGCGGCGAAGACTCTACTGGTACATGTACCGCTTTGAAGTCCACACATCCTTGATGTTGGGCCACGTGGTGCGCTGCCCAGAACTGCAGTCTGCCGTTCAGTATCCAACACTTCCCGATGAGGACCACAGTAGTCTATCTGACAACAACGAATGGCTGAGTGGTTGGAACTTCGTTACTGACCTGTATCGTGGCATTGAACACCTTTTGAGCTATTTCAGATTCCGTCGTATGGATTTCTTTGAGCAGAATCGGACATTATCAACTGCTTTTATGTTGAAGTATGATATTCAAACAAACATCTTGCACCCTCTAGCGCTTGCCTTCGACGGATTACAAAGTCGCTTTAAGAAGGCACTTCCCATGTCTGAAGATGTCCAGTCAAATCGATGTGGCTTCCAAGCAGCAAACATCATCTGCACCTACCAGGTATGCTGAACACTTTCAAATTCCTGTTGTGTTCACTGATAGAACCACAAAGTTACTACGAATGGTTGCATTCACCTCAGATGATAATACTTTTTATGACGCCTGTCAAACCGCTCTTTCTCTGATTGAAGAAATTTCTACAATTCCAATACAGTACATGCGCGCAATGCGTTCGGGAATGGTAGGCAGCAAAATCCTTGCGGTCCGGCGTACTGATGGCGAAGTTTGTAGTTGCAAGAACTCGCCGGCCTGGGTCACATTTTGAGCTGTTTTATCAAGCAAGGCCTTACCAAAGCTGACTATCAGCATCTAAAAAACGTTCTGTATGTCACAAAGCCTCCCTCTGTCCTCTGCCCATCGGCATTGTGTGTCTCCAAATGCTCACAGATAAACAGGCTATGTATGTCGGAGCTACTTGACACCGTTGCCGCCTCCATTGCCTCAGCAGAGGACGCGAGCAAGAGACTACGAGAGCACGTGGAAGAGATTGACCAACTTCTTGAAGGTCCTGACGACTTCGTAGAGCCATCATTTACATGTGGGCTACCGGGCTACAACGACGAAGGTGATCAGCAGGACGTGTTCGGCGGCGAATATATGTTGGAACCATTCAGATTTCTCTAGCTCGAACATGGACTTTTTGGTGGCGGTACAACATCAGTCATGTGTCAGAACCTCCCCTATGCCTCAGGGATTTTGCACCTGCAGTGTTTTCTCGTCTGCCAACTCAAGCGTCATCCCATCGTTGCTAGGCCCCTTCTCATCTCCGATCTTCCAGAACTTCTTCTGCCTCAGCGTCCTCCACTTATAGTATTCACCAGTCGTCGTTACCGGATACTTGTGAGGGTTATCTTCACTGATACATGTGTCGATTGGCGATATGACCGCGTTACGGTTCCAACCCCAAAAGAAGGGAACGGAGTACCTCGGCTTGCCGGTTTCGTTGATGACACGGTGAACCGTACTGACGAAAAAGTCGTTGGTCTGTCGCATAAAGCAGTCTGCGATATTGACAATGAACGACCCAGGAAGAGGCTTGACTTTGATCCATTGCCTCTTCTTACTCAGGACTTCTAGGCCCTCTGTGTCAGATGTAATGATAGTGAAATATTCGACGTCGGTATGAGCACCAATCCCGTTCTGGTGGTCACGAGACGCTTCTTGCTGCGGGTAATGGAGGATGCGAGCCCCCGCCTCAGGCCTTCTTACCGATTCGTCAAAGGTATTCTCGGGCATGTGCAAGGCCAAGGCGAAGAGCCGAGTGAGTGAACGAGCAAATTTGATCATCTCTGTCTGGTAAGCACACAGCGTCTCCTTGAAGACTGGCAGGTCCTTTGGCCAGAGGTTGATCTCTGGAACTGAAGAATCTGGCTCATCGGGGTCATATGCTGCGTTGTAGTTCCAGTTGAAGGCTTCGTAGAGATCTGCCCGGATGAGTTATCGGTATGAGGTAACGATTCGTAGGCAATGGGCACGTACCTCTTTGCTTCCACCCGTTTGGATTGTAGTGTTCCATGGGGTGATAACCACAGAACTCATCCGGAATGAGCTCTGTGAAAACCTCCATCTTCTTCTCTACAGGGAGAGCGAAGAAGGCTTTTGACTGTTGGGTGACTTTTGCAACCAGCTTCATGTCGACATGCTAATTGAGAGCAAGGATCAGCATTCAACGAACAAAATGCACAGGACGACAGCATTACTGACATGATTTACCAAGCAGAGAAACCCAATCGAATGTGCTGCCTCTCTGATCTGCTCGGCCAGGCTTTTCCGGTCCTCATAGCTGTCGTTATACATCCGCGAGATATCGATAATGGGGATCTGTTCTTCTCCCGAGGCTACATTGGAAGAAAAGGCAATCGACTTTCCGTTTGTGAGGGTGATGTTACGGGGAGACAGTTGCACAGTCTCGGTTTGAGTGGTCGTTGACATGATCCAGTGATGTTCCGTGATCTATTTGCAATTTCCGTCACACACGGCCGATGCAGACTCGATGGCTCAGAAAAGTTCGACCGTGCCTACTTGAATCGGCAATGATGAGATATCAGCATTCTGATATGCGAGATCGAATAAACCATTTGAAGCTTTTTCTCTCGAGGTCGATTAAATTAACAGTTTAACAGCTGCTATTGCGGGAAAGTGGATGCCTTAGTAAAATGCAATGGTTGGACATTTTACCTAGTCATTGCAGGCGATAAAGCGAGGTTTCCTCTGATTCGCCACGAGCGGCTGAATCTGATAAATAATTCAATACGACGACATTGATTGGACAAAGCCCCCACGCTATGCCGAGACGGCAGAGAATAGTAGAGACGATAATTTTGATAAGCATTACTCCAAGCTTCCCAATGTTCGAGAACGTGCTTAAGACCATAGATCTTCGGTCGATAAGGTATATAGATATGTCAATCCCTTGGTGAATAAAGATCTTCTCGAGTAGAACATTGATCTGCTCGTTAGCTTCGTGAGCATTCACAATGGATGTCAAGAATATCATTTCAAAGCTTGAAGTCGGTAGCTCAAACGCAGGTCATGAAAGCAAAAGTCACAATCTCGACACGCGACCGTTGGAGCCAAGCCGACGCACGTTTGGCCCTTGGCAGTTTGTAACGCTATGGGTCATCACGGGCTCTTTCAATATCGGTGGATGGACCACCGGGTCCTCTTTGATCGCACTCGGACTCAACGTCTGGCAAGCAATGACCACCGTCATCATCGGAAACATCATTGTCGGTTTCCTTTGCGTGCTCAGCGGTGATCCGGGCGCAAAGTGGCACATCGGATTTCCCATCCTTCAGCGATGCTCCTGGGGCACAAATGGCTTTGCCTTCATTGTTATTCAACGCATCTTCCTGGCTTGTATCTGGTTCTCTACGCAAGTATTCTGGGGGGGTCAATGTACGCGAGTTTTCATCACTGCGATATGGCCTTCTTTCGCCAACCTTGACACACCACTCGCCAACGGGACTATGACGACTGCCGATTTCACCTCTTTCATAATATTTACCATTCTGTACCTCCCCCTCTGCTGGATTAAGCCGGAGAAGTACAAGATTCCGTTTTTGATCTCATGTGCAATCGTTATCCCAACCATTTTTGCCTGCTTGGTTTGGTTTACTGCTAGGGCTAAGGGCGCCGGTACACTGGTTCATGATACCAGTCGAATTGCCGGTATCACCCAAGCAACCGGTGGCCAACTAGTCTGGATGATGATTCTGGGCATATTCACCAACGTCTCGTCGATATCAGTCCATATCTTCGTTCAGTCGGATTACACCCGATACGCTCGCAAACCCAAAGACCAGCTCCTCGCGCAGCTCATCATGGTACCCTTGGGCACCATTGTTGTATCTCTCGTTGGGGTCATCTGCACATCCTGCGCGAACCAGATATTTCCTGAACAGGAAGGAAAGCTTTTATGGGCACCTTACGACTTGTTCACAGCAATCCAAGAGCACTTTCACAATTCCTCGCGTTCCCGTGCTGCCGTGGCATTTGCAAGTCTGGCATTTGGTGTCGCGCAATTCGGCATGGTGGTCGCTAACAACGGTCTCTCTGCTGGTATCGATCTGGCGGCATTACTCCCCCGCTTCTTCACCATCCGTCGTGGCATGCTCCTCATGTCCGCACTATCCTTTGTCGTACAGCCGTGGCGGCTGATCAACGGCGCCAGCAAATTCCTTACCGTGCTAGGCGGTTACGGTGTCTTCCTTGGCCCGATGACTGGTATAGTGTTCGCTGATTACTTTCTGGTCCGGAGGAGACTGATCAAGTTGACCGACCTGTATGAGAACAGCCCCAGAAGCATATACTATTACAGGAGAGGGTGCAATTGGCGGGCACCAATTGCGTGGGTCATGGGAGTTTGGATCACGCTTCCGGGATTTGTGCAGTTCGTGCGCTACGGAAATAGCAAGGCACTGCCAGGATGGTCGAACCTCTACTACATATCCTACCCATTAGGCCTGACACTGTCAGTCCTGACCTACCTGGTTCTTGTCAAGATCTGGCCAGTCTCTGGACTTGGGGAAGTTGATGACCAGGACTATTTTGGCACGTTTGGTCCTCAGGATCCGGGCTTTATCGACGGGGAACCAGTTGAGATTGAGAGTGGTAGAACGAGCGACGACGTAGAGATAGCTGTGAAGGTAGACGTCAAAGACGTCGTGGCATGAACACCATCACAACGCGATAGAACTTTTTACATATGACATGTTTTGATTCATTGAAGTATTCTTGCAAGACCGTCCCTCTCTTTGGGGACCAATCAACATATCCAGCACCAAAACTGGATGCAGATGCGGACGAATTCGTGTTGATAGAGATTGAGCGACCTGTTTCACCACCGGAACCTCGACGCTCGCCTCCCTGTCATCCCACGTGACCTTGCGCCCCTTTTTCTCCGGCTCGCTCGCGCCCGGCTCAGGGCTGGCTGGTCCCCCTCACCTTGCTGACCCAAGGTCGTCCCTCCTCCAAACTGTCAAGTTTTAACGAGGGCTCTAGGGGGTTCCTGGGAAGGCACCACGACACATTCCCTCCTTGACCCTGCGAGAGCGAGTCAGTCTTTATGAGCGTAACGGCCCAAGCCAGAGAACGTCCCATAAGCCAGTGTTACCATAATATCCCTCTCGTTGCGAGCTTAGTATTTCTTGAATGGCGTAAGTAGATTGAGGTATCTGTATCTCAGTCTACATCGTCTTCTATTATCAGAGCTAGTGCAGGGCCAAGTTTTGATCACGTGGCTTAGCGTTTACATATCCGGTTCTCACGTGATTTTACCACCCTACGTGCCTACTTGGCATCAGGCTGAATGACATCATGGTCAGTCACGTGTAGGGCTTGCTCAGGATGGCTCATGTTTAAAGGGCAGGAGTTAATGTACTTCATCAGTCGTTCGTAGGACAATTCGTCTGCCACCCGCGGCACCATCCTATCTCTTCCGTCTCCAAACCGGCTCGTCGCGACAAAAGAAGTCACAACTTGTGCCCCTTGCTCGTCTCGACCCAAATGCCGAAAGCACCGAAACTGGAGCTTCATCACCATGTCGGGCAGGTCGGGGTAGTCCGCCAAGATCCGAGGCTTTGCCGGAATACTAGATGCCGAGGATACCGTTCCTCGGGTGCCTCGGCCGACAGACACGGGTCTGATCACTTTCAAGCTTGGCTTGATGTGGTGGGCCTACAGTAGCAGTAAGACGAGGCTACCTGTCGTGCAAAGACGAGAAGGCGAGACTTTTGCCTTTTTAAGCTGTACCATTAGTGTATGAGCCCTGTTTAAGCAGCTTCCACATTGCGGCCTCGACGCCTTTCGGATCCTCTAGTATCATCTGATGCCCACTCTTGAGAACCACAACTTCTGCACTGCCTCCAAGTAGCCCCGCAAGGTCCTTCGATCTCTGAGCTGGGCTTATGATGTCTCCATCGCCAGCCACGAAAATGCACGGACACGTGATCCGGCTGTAATCTGGATCGAAATGCTCGTCGCTCGCAACAGCCTCCGCAGTGCGCGCGTACGCTTCCGCATCGCAAGATGCCACGGCCTCTCGCACTTGCTCCTTGAGCTCCGACGGAGAAGCAGCATCGGGATTGAAATTAGTCTTCAGGGCAACCTCGGCAATGGCCTCCATTCCCTTCTCGCGGGCCAGGCGACCAAGGTCACGCATCCGCTGCTGAGCAGGTGGTATGCTACGTATCGAGCGTCCAGGACCTAGAAGCATGAGACCCGATACTGCGGATGGGTAGGTTGCGGCGTAGTGGAGGGAGATGATGCCCCCCAGGGAGTGGCCGATGAGCACGGGTTGGACGGGGTTAGTGGATTGACTTTTGGCGGCTGTTTCACCGTCAGGAACCCCTTGTAGATGTGTGATGACATGGTGTAGGTTGGCGACATAGCGGGGAAATGACAGCTGGTGATCTGTGTTCAGAGGTGTTTCACCGAAGCCTTCGAGGTCGATTGCCACAACAAAGTAATCAGGCCCAAGGCTGGAGACGAGGGGGTCGAATGTCGAAGTAGAACCACCAAGGCCATGAAGAAGGAATACAGGCTGCTGAGATCTGTTGCCAGATGTCTTATAGTGGACGTGTGTCCCGTCTGGGGTGACTAATTGCTGGGACGCAGTGGGTTGCATGGTGTGAGCAGTGAAGTCGATGTACAGTCCTCCAGGTACGAAAAGTGTCTGTGCGGACGGCAGTCGAAGGCTGATATGCCTGTTGGAGGAGCAAAATCCTTACACAGGCCCAAGGCGATGTCCGAGACCCTTGTTTACGGACGGGATGTCGGATATCCGACGTCGGCCGACGCGCGGCCGAGGGAACCCGAATCCAAATGGCTACTAGTGTCAGGTACGGGAACTGGACGTTGAAAAGGCCTTCAATACCGATCTGTTCACAAGGTTGAAAAGAGCTCTTGTTATCCAGACTCTGATCTCACAGAAGCCATATCGTTTCAGTTGTGTTTGCTCAGATTTTGCCCAATCAACAATGGTCGTCGAAGCACTGACTCAAGTTATCGCCCCGGAAGGCATCCGGACCACACTCATCGCCCAGAAGTCCTCCCTTAGCCTACCACATGCTCTTAAGTCCAATGGAAGAGTTGTTCCTATTAAGCATTCAGCCCCGAGCAAGGTGGACTTCGGGGCCGAGCTTTATGGCATCGACCTAAACAACTTCACCGATGCCGATTTCGAATTTATCTCCGATGCACTGCACAAGCACAAGGTCTTGGTGTTCAAAGAACAGCCAGAGATGCTGAAGCCGCAACAACAGTATCTGCTTACCGCCAGTTTTGATCCCGACGAGACAACAGGCGGCTTTGCTCATGGTGCAGACCAATATTTGACCTCTCACAATGGTGTCAATATTTACGGCATCCCAAGTCGGCCTGCAGTTCCAGTCCAGCCACAAGTTCATATTCTTGGACGAGGACAGGTCCCAGAAAACCACTATCAATTTCCGCCAGGCTTCAAGATCAAGGGAATAGATCACCACGACTTTCATCTACCGCCACATATCCCAAAGGAAGAGCGAGAGAAGGGTGCTAGCAGATTCTACCAGTGGCACTGGGATGGTGCGCTTTACAATATCCCACCGCCAAGAGTCGGCTGTTTACTTGCCGTAAGAACGCCCAAGGGCCCAGATGTGACGGTGCGGTGGGATGACGGTACTGGCACAGAGATGAAAATCGCACCCGGGTCGACGGCATATGTCGCGGGATCGCGGGCTCTGGATGTCCTTGACGAAGAAACCAAGCAGATTGTTCTCAACAGCCGAATCGAGTATCAACCCCACGCCTTTAAGTGGATGTCAACTGCCCACAGTACCAGGCTCGGACACGGCTTGGAAACAGAAGGTCTCGAGCTCCCAGCCGAGAAACTGCCTCCGGTCGAGAAGAGCAAGATTTGCACGTACCCCATGGTCTGGACAAATCCAAAGACTGGAGAGAAGTCCCTACAGGTCCACGGGCAGGGGGCCAGGAAGCTGTTCCTCAAGTCAAGCCCAGATGGTGTTGAGACGGTCGTCGACGATCTGAAGGAAGTCAGAGATTTCATGCATCGGTAAGTTCGCCCCTGGAGGTTGACGTGGCAACAGCAACGGACTAACCATGTCTTTAGCATCATGAGACCGGCCATTTCGCCGGAAAATATCTACGCCCATCCACACGACGAGCAGGATGTTGTGCTGTGGTACAACCGGGCGCTGTGGCATAGTATTGTAAGTCTGCCCCGATTGACACGGTTTTTTGTGTTACTGACAGCCGCTAGACTGAATTTCCCGAGTCATACGGGCCAAGGATCATGCATCAATGTAATATTGCAGCTTCGGATCATCCGTCGGGATGAGTAATTGGAAACAGTAGAGATAAGGAAAGCTTATAAGATACTTAAATCTTAATGATAAAACTACATCTGGAAGTGAAGAATTACTCTATCCTCAGTACCGATACATCTGTCATGGCCATAACCCCTGATTGGCGAAGAATAGCAGGTCATCAAATTCAAGAGAAATATCAGGGAAGTCGGCAGACGTGCCCCATGGATCCTCCGCTTGCTGTGGATCTGAGATATTGCTCGGCGACGTATCGAACTGCGAATACATGACTGGCCTGTGCTCCGCCGGAGACGAAACGGTTGCAGTACTGGAGCTTTGTTCTTGCGAATTGCCATAATGTGCGGGAAGCCATGAGTCTCTATGTTGCTGAGGGCCCCGGACGGCAGCCGACATTTCAACAGTGCGTCGTTTCTTTCCGGGCCCAGATTGATCAATAGTGCTTACTGCACGTTTTCTGGCCTTGGAGATCGCGGATGTTTGTGCTTCGAACGCCTTTAACAGCTTTGCGCCGCGCAGTGCAATCATGCCCCTCTCTTGGTTGGCTTCGAGAGACCGAATCGTGTCCCTGACGATTTCACGATGCTCATTGCCTGCTAGTGACGGCTGATGTAGTAAATCAAGACAGATTACGATGCATGCTGCTACTGCAAAAGCCTGATGGGTCCAAAGACAAGGACTCAGTTCATCTTGGACTATTTCAGAGTATTCCTTCAGAATTGTTTTGGCTGCTGCAAAGCACGTACGCCGAGTATAGTCAAAAGCAGAGTTCGTGTAGCTCAAGCTGAGAAATTTCCTGATCGACGGTCAGCTGCAGGTGCTGTGTGTGAGGTCTCACGTCAAACTCACCGATGTATCATTATGATTTTGTGAGCTGCCGTTATCGATATGGCCTTACGAGCCCAAGGGATCCAGCAAGGCCAGCCTTCCTCTATAACCTCATTCTTGAGAAATGATGGACGGTCATCTGTGACCAGTAGCCTCATTTCCTTGTCGAATTTCAGCACTTGTTCGTACTTCGTGTACAGGGTGTTTGACGCAGCCATTCCATCTTGCAGACGCGGCATTATGGCCGCGATTCTCGTCAGGAAGCGACAGAAGCTGGTAACCGTAGGACTCGACTCCACATGATCCACAAAATCGTCGTTGCAGTTTCGTGGAGGAATCGAGGTTGTATGTAGTACGTGTATCGAATACGTCTCAGAGAAGGAAGTGCTGAACCAGTCTTGCGTACATAGTTGCGCCCAAACTCGACGGCCAGTCTCGAGGGTAACCTCGTCTTTTCGCGACTCATCATCAAGGCGGTGAAGTCCAAGGCTTTGTGCGATTCTATTGGCAGAAGCTAACATGACCGAGTGGTGATTGGAATAGCCTAAGGTATGAGCAGTTCCAGTTAATATTGCAATGGCTTGGACAGACAATATGTCGTGTTTGCTAGTATACCCAGCAGCATCGAGCGAAGCGACAGCAGCCTTGTACCACTTCTGCGATAGCATTGTTTTCTCTGCTTGACTGAAACCCCAACTTTCGGATTTCTGAGCAGGTGTACAGGTCATTGTTCCTGCTAAAACTGCGAAGAGGAGCGCGACCCACTGAAGGCTTACTCCAGGCGACCCGATGTCTCCGCCATGATCCCTATAAAATGACTCGACTTCCTGGTTGAGGGAAATG
Source organism: Incumbomyces lentus (assembly GCA_017656005.1). Classification (NCBI taxonomy): domain Eukaryota; kingdom Fungi; phylum Ascomycota; class Eurotiomycetes; order Chaetothyriales; family Trichomeriaceae; genus Incumbomyces; species Incumbomyces lentus. The sequence continues at coordinate 2,626,464 of JACJVT010000005.1, read as the reverse complement.
GCAATATACGAGGCATGGAACCATAGAAGACAGCTGTTATGATATTCTACCATTTGTTTAACTTGCCGCCGTGACGGTAACAGTATGCGCAGCAAACCAAACAATCTTTCGGTCGCGTTCGGATCCAGAGCCACATCTTGGATCTGCGCATCGGGAGCGAACTGGTGACTGTCGTCGACCCTCAGGAAATCTGGGGACTTTCTCCCCTGGCCAGTATCTTTTCGACGTCCCCATGCCAAGAACTCCAGTACTGTGGCAGCGTCTTCGTCCTCTTGTGTGTTCGCATGATTGGGACTAGACACGACTGGACGTTCATGAAATTCTCTCACATCACTGAGCGCTCCCAAAGTTGATGTGTTATCTCGGATTCGGCTTGCAGTCTGAAGAGCGGATTCAAGCTCATTAACTCGTTGTTGTGGGACACCAAGCTGATCCGATCGATGGCTCGGGGCTTGAAGCTGGTTCTCTTGAGGTGCCGTTTGTATCTCCTTCTCAGAGGTCGGGTCGCGTTGGCAAAGACCTGGTACACCTCGTTTCACACATGTGTTGCATGGTACTTGCTTATCACACCTCACTTTGCGGCGGGTACATTCTTGACACGCAAACCTCTTTCGAGGCCCCGACATATCGAGTTGAGCGGCGTCTAGAAGAATTGGAAATCTCTCGGCCGAGCTAAAGAGTTTCCTTGGCCCCCGCAATAAAGCGAAACGCAGTACGGAAATTGATAAGACAGAACCCTGATAAGCTTTCGGTCAGAAGCAATCGCGACAGCTCGATTGGCTGATACCTTAGACGCGGGTCGGTCTAGCTGGCCGTTCATCTCATCGCGCTACTTCGTTGATATATCAAATCTACAGTGCTACATGTGCTTTGTAAGGGATGAAGTTACTGTTTCTTTTCGGATTTGCCGATAAGGCCAATCCGAATCCGCGATTGCTAGGCGTAAGTTGGCCTTAGATTGAGCCTTGACGCTCGAGGTCTAGATTTTTTTCCTTAGGGGTACTTATGGTTGAACGCCCCTTTGCAAGCAACCATCCCAGCTTTTGATCGCATCATTGTTGGAGTTACCAAGAGAACATTTATAAAAGTGCCGCCAATATGGTCACTTCACACGTCGTCGCGCGTTATGAACTTGCTCGCGACAAAGCTGTAACACGACTCACAGATGCCAGGAGCTGGAAGCTTCCAAAGCAAGAAAGCAGCATAGCTCCGCCAGATGTTTGGACAAACGCCGATCAAGATCCAATCCCTCCTGAGAGGAGAACTTGGGATGCGCTTGCATTCGTGACGTACTGGTTCTCTGACCTTGTGACGGTGAGCGGATGGGCTGCCCCGGCCTCGATCTTGACAGTGGGTCTGTCTGCGTACGTCGGTTATTCATTCTACACATTTCGATGCGTGTTCTGACAGTCAGCAGCACCGACGCAATACTGATCACTCTCTGTGCTGCTTTGTGCAACGCGATACCGACAGTGCTGAATGGTGCAATTGGTGCGACTCTACATATACCATTTCCAATCGCGGCTCGAGCCAGCTATGGATATTGGTTCAGCTACTTCTGTGTTGTGTCTCGAGGGATTCTAGCCGCATTTTGGTTTGGAATACAAGGTGCTTATGGCGCCTCCTGTGTCACACCGGTAGGACAACACCATTTAGTACCATACAAAGCTGACCGTTTCAGATCATCTGTGCTATCTGGCCTAGTTACGCGCACCTGAAGAACACTTTACCCGAATCAGCGGGCATTACGACTCAAGGAATGACATCATACGTGCTCTACACTCTGGTGCAATTTCCTTTTCTGCTCATTCCAACGCACAGGCTGAAATACCTGTTTACATTTAAGACAATCGTAGTGCCACCAACAGCTCTAGCTATGGTCATCTACGTCAGTGTCAAGGCAGGCCATGGCCACTCATTTTTCAATCAACCAGGGACAGTACACGGATCTGCTCGAGCCTGGCTCTGGCTGGCAAATCTCACCTCCGTCACTGGAGGCTTCAGCACACTGGCCGTGAACATCTCCGACTTTAGTCGATTTGCTAAGAAGCCTGGAGCGCAACTATGGCAGCTGCCATTCATTCCATTCTTCAAGGTCATCGTAGGCGTTTTCGGAGTTGTGGCAGCCAGCGCTACAAAAGAGATTTACGGGAAGACATTGTGGAACCCGATCGAGATCCTCAATCAATGGAATGGCAGTGCTGGAGGTCGAGCTGCCATGTTCTTTTGTGGCGTGGTTTGGCTCGCGGCGCAGATCTGCGTCAACATCTCCGCAAACAGCATCTCATTTGCAAACGGTACGTGACACAAGGTAGCCTTCGTACGTATTGGCTAATTGAACGCAGATATCACCAGTCTCTTCCCCAAGTGGTTCAACATCCGAAGGGGCGTTATCCTAGTTTCAGTCATCGGAGGGTGGGCGCTTTGTCCATGGATCATTATCAGTCAAGCAAGCACTTTTCTGGCCTTCATGGGTGGATACGCCATCTTCATGGCTCCCATTGCCGGAATCTTGTTCTCCGACTTCTGGATTATCAAGAAACGAAGATTCGACGTCCCTGCTCTGTACGATCCTCGAGGAATATACAGGTACAACAAATACGGCACCAACTGGCGGGCCTTGGTAATCATGCTCGTTGTTATAGTACCCCTGTTACCTGGATTAGCGCATGCAGTCAGCCCTGGTACAGTCAACATCAACATGGGGCTCCAGCACCTCTACAGCTTCAACTGGTTGTACGGCTTTTGCCTGAGCGTTGTCGGCTACGTCAGCCTGAATCTTATCTGGCCTGATTCGACTACGCTGATAACCAAGACTATCCATGGCATCCCGACGACAAATGAGTCAGGTATGGATGTCGAAAGTGCCGAGAGCGAGATTGGGAAAGGCGCGGAAGTGAAAGAATCGGTCCCGGGTGCGATGTGAGTGATGCTAGACGGTTTATTAGCGCCTAGCACCCTTATTTGCCCATTAGCTTTATCATGCAAGAATAGCCTGAGATTTCTGAGTTCTCTGCCACAAGCCTGAACGTATGTAATATAAATTATTTATCGCTAAAAATCGAAATTCAAAAGCGCATTGGACCTGGGACCACCGCCGAAAAGAATGGCAGTATCACGGGGCGAGAGGGACGAGACCAGGTGATTAACGCATAGCTTGATGAAATAGCTGTACAGAAGAACTGTAAAGCAAGGGTACGCTGGTCGTTCCGAGCGTGAAGGACAACCGAGGCGGATAGTTACGTGATAACAAGTGTCTGGAGACGTTGCTGAAGCCGCTCGGACCGTCGCAGTTGACTTTTGCTGCTCCCAACGCTTCTGCTCATTTTGCATAAGCGTACTGCACCCCTTGGGGTCATTTTCTCCACGCCCTCCGTTCCGCATTTGAGCCCCGTGTTTTCCGTTCTTCCACGGCGAAGAGCGTCCTCGGCCGAGGATTTCCGGGGTCCCGATGATAAGACTTAAAAAACGATGGTACGGCCCGCTGCCGAGGTGAATCGAACAAGACACTCGGCCGACCAGTCGGAACGCTTTCACGACGTTCTAAAATCCGTTGGATGGCTCGTACAATGTACGACAGTGGTACGCAGGGATATATCGTCCCGCGATCTAAATCTAGACACCTAACTCGACAAAAGCTCGTGATTCTTTACGGAGAGAAAGAATTTTTAACCTGACAAACTAAAATCACGCACGCACGCGCTGACTGCGGGAAAACAATCATGTCTCCGGCAGCCCTCCAACCAGAAGCTTCTTTTCAAATCACCCCATTCATCCTTACCAAGGGTCAAAAGTTCAACTTCGGTGCGACAATCACCGGACTTGATCTCAATGACATCTCAGGTTGGTAGTTCCCGTCGAGGGTGATGTCAACATTCGCGCACTGACACTCACAACGAATAGAAAACGATGTGAATAGGCTCAAAGAAGCGATATGGACGCACAAAGTGCTTGTTGTCAAGGGCCAATCAAATCTCGATCCCAAGAAGCACTGGGAATTGGTGACTCGCTTCGACCCTGATGCGCCTCAAGTACACAGCCATGGCAGTCTGAGCAAGTTCCAAGCCAAAGGCGGCGTGCTCGCAAAGTCGCGGGACGTGTACGGCATTCCTGGGGCTGAAAATGTACGACTGATCGGGAAAGGCCCGCAAGGCGAGGATCACTACGGATTGAAGAATTTAAACATTACGGGCTTGACAAACGCCTTCCACGCCGAACCACAAAAGGCCGGAGAGTTTGAGAGCGGTATCACCCGATTTCAGCGCTGGCATATTGATGCACCCTTGTATGAACGAGACCCAGCGTGGTTTACCACATTGCGGGCGGTAAAGATGCCACGGGGGCCGAACGTTACGATCCGGTGGGATGACGGTTCAGGCTTGGAAATGTCCAGCCCACCTGGGCTCACTGCTTTTATCAGTACCAGCCAGTTGTACGACATGTTGAGTGAAGAAGAGCAGCAGATGGCAGATTGCAGCTGGGTCGAATATGCACCGCATCCGTACATGTGGATTGAGAACTGCAAAGGAAACACAAACGGGATGGGCCTGAAGAGCGAAGGTAAGGAGCACACCATTGAGGAACTCGGTGAGTACGACGAGAGTGCGGTCAAGAGGGTAAGTGGGACTTTTGTCAAGAGTGTTTGATGCTTCGGAAAGCTAACGTGGCAGCAGTATCCCTTCGCGTGGGTCAATCCCGTGACAGGAGAGAAGGCGCTCCAGATACACGGCATGTGCGCCAGAAAGCTGTTTATTCGGTCGTCGCCAGAGGAAGCGCCTCAGGTGGTTGACGATGTGGTTGAGATCAGGAGAATCCTTCACAACCTGCAATCGCGAATCCTGCGGCCCGAGTACATCTGCCTTCCGCCAGTCGAAGAGGGTGACATGGTTTGCTGGGACAACTACGGATGCTTCCACACCGCCGTCGACTATCCCCTCGAGCCATACGGGTCGAGAGCCATGCACCAAGCCAATATCGGAGCTAGTAGAGGTCCAGTCGGGCCGGTACCGCTGCCTGTAATATGACAAAAACAAACCTGATCCTGTTCGTTGATGCTTCTGTGGCTGGGTCATAGGCTCGTATATTGAGACGTTATTTAATGAATAAATAATTCTATGGCGTCATGACTTTTGCCCCCGCCACCTTCCCATCTTTCTGAAGCATTGCTTCTAGTAAATACATCGATCCCTCCAACCATCGTCTAGCTCGTTCCGTTCCAACTCATCCAAGGAGTCATGTAAGGTCGTAACCCCCGGCTCCAAACACTTCCATGTGAATTTTCTTACTCTCAACGCCATGCGACTTCAAGTATCTGGCCGTGTCGGCCATGAAGGCATTCGGACCGCAGATGTAAAACTCGGCACCTGCATCTGAACCTTCCTTTTTGTGCGAATCCAAATGGAGCAAGTTTTCGATTGTTTGGAGATCGAGCCGTCCTTTGACATCGTAGTCTTGACCCTCTTGCTCGTCACCTAGCGGACTGGAGTGGAATATCGTCGAGCGAACCGACTTATGCTCTGAAGTAATCTCTTTGATGTGGTCGGCAAACGCATCCACACCCTTATTTTTCACCACGTGGATCCACGAGATCGGTCGAGACTCGGAGAAGTAGGGTGCTTGGATTAGCGTTTCGAGAATGGACATCAAAGGAGTGAGCCCGACGCCGGCTGAGATGAGAACGACAGGCCTCGAGGCGGCTGTGGAGGATGTCGTTTCAAGATCAACGAAGAACTCCCCGGCTGGTGGGCTCATCTCAATGATGTCTCCTTCTTGGATGCGATCGTGCAATAGATTGCTCACAAACCCAGGATGGTGCTGCGCATTGGGGTTTGACAAGTCAATGCCAGGCGCACGCTTAACCGTGATCCTAAACGTGTTTCCTGTGTTTTGCTGCTGGCCGTGTGGGAATGGTTTCGAGCCTGCAACTCCGCTGAAGGGACATGTCATGTTGCCTGTAGGATGTATGGCCCCCGGCGCATCTGACAAGCTGTACTGCCTGCATTGCTTGTAGCCATGGCCGGGAATATGGACGCGCACACTCACGTACTGACCAGGCTTGTAGTCTGGCAGTGTCTCCTTTGCCACTGGTGTCCAATAGAAGCTTGTAACTTCACCGCTTTCGGGAACCTTCTGCAGGAGCTTCATCTCCTGCCAGCCACGCCATCCGCCACTTTTCTGCTCGTTTTGGGACATGATTTCTTGTTCGCGATTGATACACACTTCTGCTAGTTGGTTGTAAGCAACAGCCCAGGCGTCACGAATCTCGTCGGTAAATGCTTCCCCGAGTACCTCTCGCATTGTTTGCAAAAGAAAGCTCCCAACTATTAGATACTGGTCTGGCTGGATGTTCAGGCTGGCGTGCTTCTGATTGATCCGCTCCACCACGGGTAATATTGGCGTTAAGTCGTCAATATTGGACGCATAAGCGTACAGCGACGATGCTAACGCTGCAGGCTGATGAGATGTGACCTGGGCCGAATGGGAAAAGAGGTGGCGAAGTTCGGGATGATTGTTCAACATCTTGCTGTAGAATGTTTGGGTAATGGCCAGGCCGTGTTCGGCCAGTACTGGAACCGTCGCTGTGATGATCGATTGTTGGTCTGACGTGAGACCCATTGTTGAACAATGTCGCAGTGGACTCAGATTTTAGTAGATTTGCGTAGACGTCAAGTTAGTGAGCCAGGAGAGGCAGTTGGTGATTATATCTGACAAAGTTCTGGGTACCGCGCCAAGGGCTGGAGAAGCTCGCTGCTTTTGCTGCTCTCGGGCAAAAGGATGATACTGTTTTTGCGTCATGTTCCTGCGCTGCAATAAGAGCAATTCATATAGATAGCTTCAAAAGAGAACTGAGAGGTGCGTCGGTGTCGGCGTCGGAAGTCGGGGAAGCTCATTGTCTGTGGTGTGATCAAACTGGAAGATTGTGGTGTGATATTGGCATTTTAGCAACTACTTCTTCTTCAGGTGACATTTCAGTCCTAACAACGTCGATGAACAAGCCAAGACGATTCAACAGCTCGATGAATCTCCGTGGAACATTGCCCTCTGTATGAGTATCATATCGTGTCTGTTCACCTTTGGCTACGGCCGCGGAGAAGCTGTTACACGTTGATCACAACGAGAGCCGAAATTGAGAGACGAGCGGGTCTAATAACGGACTCGCGCCAGAGCGCGAAGGTCCGCCAGGGGTCGGTGTGTGCCTGGCACACTTAGCCACAGGTGATTGTCGGGCAAGGATTTTCTCCCCGGGTTGTGGCGCAGGTCAGTGAACAAGCCACAACGAATGGGAACTTCACCGAAGCTCTAGCCCGCGTGCTGAAAACTTCAACGTGCTTCATATAATCGCCTTCCTTGTTAACCACGTGAAACTAAGTAATATCCGGAAGCACATTGCAATACGCAGTACGACGAGGCGGCTCTGACTCATAGGTGTGCATCCGTTAAAACTCTACGAATGCCACCTATCGTTTTTTGCATGATTTCCCTACGCGCTGAAACCCGACACCAGATCAATCCAGGGCCTAATTTAAAACTAGTCCTTCTAAATTTATTACCGTACATTTACTAAGTCAGGATCAAAGACGCTTCCTTCCAGCCTCAAGATGTGCATAGCCGTCCTCTCCACAGCACATCCCGAGTACCAACTCATCCTCATTGACAATCGGGATGAATACATTTCTCGGCCCACCGCTGTCGCGTCATGGTGGCCGGCTCCGCATGGATCCGTGCTCGGTGGTCGGGACCTCCTTCGCTCGGTTCAGGGAACCTGGCTGGGCGTGGCCAAGTCTGGCAAGATTGCCGTGCTCACTAACTTCCGTGAGGACACACCCCCGCCACCAACGGCTGTGAGTAGGGGCGAGATCATGAAGAAGTTCCTCACGGAAGATGGGCAGAGCACGGAGGAGTTCGTGCGGAGCGTGGTCGGGCAGGGGGTTGCGCAAGATGCCGGCGGATTTAGTCTCGTCTGTGGAAGGCTGGGCAAGTCGAAGGACGGGGGAGGACAGGAACAACTGGCGATCATTAGTAATCGAGCCAAGAGTGACGAGGAAGTCCCTTGGATTTGTGGAGATGTCGTGCAGACCATTGGGTTGAGCAATACGAAGTTCGGCGATAGGAGCTGGCCGAAAGTCGTAGACGGCGAGGCGGGATTGTTGAGGGTAATCAGGGAGAACATGGCAGGGCAAGCAGGAGAAGACGCCCTTGTACAGAGCCTGATGGAGCTGTTGAGTGACGACGCACTTACACGAAAGGGCCTGAAGACAGAGGAAGGGCTTGATGCACATATTTTTGAGTTGAGAAACACAATATTTGTGCCACCGTTGGGCAGGCGGGATGTGCAGTCGGGGAAAGAGAAAGCGAGCGTCGGGTTGGATTTTAGAGCTGACGAGATTGCTGCCGCGAAGCGAGACGAAGTCGCTAGAATTTTAGGAAACCGGGGGAATGTGGATGGTATGAGCGAAGCGAAAAATCATGGACTTGGGACGAGTGGAATCTACGCGACCCAGAAGCAAACAGTGGTATTGGTTGATCATGGCAATCGGGTGAGATTTGTCGAGCGCACATTGTTTGGGCAGGATTGTGAACCTGTATCTCGAGAAGACGGAACCATCGATATCAATTTTCATATTGAAGACTGAAAGCTGAAGGGTAATGTTGCGGGCGCACTAAAATGTGCGAAACTCAAATGTCTACCACAAGGGAATCATAGTAGCAGGTCAATTCGCAGAGGAAAGCAACGCTTACTCAACACTTCTGCTAGGAACTCGACTCGATGTCATCACCGCCATCAGCAGTAGGCACTCTTTTGTACCCATACATCGATTGGCAACACGACGGCATGTGCAGAAGATGACCGCGTTCGGTCCGCACAAAGCGCGCATAGCAGGCTGCAGCCATATACACAGCTCCCAGGCTCACAACAACGGGATACTTGAATTGCTCAGGTCGGAACCATACCATGGTCATGGCAAACGTGCATAGCTCGAAAAAGTTCTGCAGAGAGGTTTCCGTTGCCGAGAAGGAGCCTCTTTGACTTGCATCAACCGAGTTTTGCACTAGCAGCTGAGCTGTCAGATCGAATGACCAAAGGCCAACGCGCGAGAGGATGACGGATGCGATAAATAAATAGATCGAGAAGACCGGCGAGGATTGCATATGAGTCCAAAAGACTAGTACGCCAGGTGTTAAGCACAAAAATTGCCAACACAAGCTCCAAATCCCAGCTCTCACCGCTCCTACACGATTGATCAGCTTTGGAGCGATGAAGGTCGATGAAATTTCCAGGAGCGTCGACAGCGCCCGCATGAGACCGATGTGAACGCTGGTCAGACGAGGATGGCGGATAGAGAGGAGATATGTGACCATTTGACCGGAAAAGCTAAGGACTGTGAGGTAGAGCAACGACAAGGAAAACGACGGAAGAAAACTGTGGCTTCTGAGGTATATTGCAGCCTGATCCTTCACGAATGCCACGGTTCGGTCGAAGGACAGACCGTGACATCGTCGAGCTTGTGGCGAGTGGACATGGCTGTCTCGAGAAACAGTCTCTGGTCCTGGAACTTCTGACAGAGATGGCGTAGACTTGTACACGAAAGCAATCAGGAAATATTCTGCTACCACTGAAGTCGAGTTGATGATCAGTGTGGTTGTGACGGCGACGGTAGAGGAAATACCGTCCAGGAGCGCAATGGCTAAGGGGGAGACCAATTTGCAAAAGAGGTCAATGCGTCTCATCTGAGAGTTCATCCTCTGTAACAAGTCCTCATTCTCACCAGCAATCACAATGACCCAATCACGTTCAACAGAGATGGTATTTCCGATGATGCTCAATTTTTCGATCCAAGCCAGCACCACCAGGCTCACAAACAGAACATGCTGAATCGTTCGTGGCAAATCCTCTTTAAACATCAGCAGAGTCAAAAAAGCAGTGCAGGAAGCTGCAACAGCTATTCTCTGACCAATGATAGAGCTGCGAACAACGACCAGCCGTTCGGTACTGTCGATATACCGACCAACAGCTGGAGATAGTGTAATAGCTACTAAGGCCCTAAGCATGGCGTAGACGGACATGGGAAACAGCGTGCCAGGGTAAATGGTGGACAGAAAGAGTACAGCGCCAAATTCAAAGCCACGACTGTTCCATGTTGAGATGAAATGAGATATGTAGAGGCTCTTTGAGGGTACGCTCCTAGCACGATATTGCGAGCTTGTCGAGTCCTCGTCTGATGGCCGGCGAACCGGGGAGTAAGGCATTTGTAACGACATTGCTCCGACAGCCGTCGTTTCTTCAGTGAGGTATCAGCACGATAGAATCAAGATGTTGATGGGTCAAATATGCCAACAATCTCGAAGTGAAAAATGGGGGTATAGCTGCATGAGGTAGGTGGGCCGAGGTGGCCGAGGTGGGCCTACCGAGCAGAGAGCCTCTACGACGAGGCAAGAAAACCAGAACTGAAATCAATACGGCAGCACTTTTGTGCTAGTTGAACGCGTACCCCAAGGCTGCGAGGATTCTCCCTGCGCTCCCCCGAAAGGCAGCATCAAGTGACAACACAAACCTCACGAATTGCCGCTTAGAGTACATACTAACGACCATCGAGCCTGTCTGAAACTCGTCGCATGGTTCGCAATATTCTCTTAGCGGCTAGTCAGAATGGCTATGATGGCCAGTGGCATGTCGGGTGCCCCTTACGATGACGACGACGACCGAGCCATACTCGACGATGACTTTCTCAACGATGGTATGCAGATGTAGAACCATCCGGTAGAGGAGACACGAATAACTTGGAAATATAGACATTGAAGCGGATGAACCAGCGGCTGATTCTGACCGGGCACCGTTGACCGGCAACATTCAAAGTTCCTCGTCGCAGCGACCACTCAATCAAAACTATCTGACATCTCAAATACCTGGAGAGGACAGAAGAACAGCGCAGAACACGATCGACGAAAGCGTGTGGGATACGGTGTCCAGAGACTTGTTTGCAGTGTGGGAGAAGATGAAGCAGGTGCTGTGGCCGAAATACCTTCTAGGAGGCATGCTGCAGCGGAGCGGATCGGGCACAGCGGATGTTGAGAACCAAGGATTCGGCAGAGATCTCCGAGGTCTGGTCGGAAGATGGCCAGATCCGGATGGCATCTTGCAGGGAGCCATGAGCGAAGGTCTTCGAGATTGGGATCTTTGGTATGTATCGTGCTCATGGATGCTGGGGAAATGTCTGCTCACGAATGAATTAGGGGTCCTTTAATTTTCTGTCTGTTGGTGAGCCTGTTCTTGTCAATGCGAGCCGGCAAAGACCAGAAAGACCTGGTGTTTTCGGGCGTGTTCACGTTGATCTGGATCGGAGAGGCTGTTGTGGCAGTGCAAATCAAACTGCTCGGGGGGAACATGTGCGTGTGCCACTGACACCTGCTGAGTCCGAGGCTTATGCTGACCGTGTTAGATCCTTCATGCAGTCTGTCTCTATCCTGGGGTACACGGTCTTTCCGCTGGTGATTGCATCGCTTCTGAGCGCCCTCGGCCTGTTCATGATTGCACGAATACCTATATACATTGTCCTTGTGGCGTGGTCGTTGGCAGCTGGAGTCAGTATACTAGGAGGATCGGGTGTGGTCAAGAACAGGGTGGCCCTGGCTATTTACCCTATGTTTCTCTTCTACGTGGCCGTTGGCTGCCTCTGTTTTATTAGCTAGACTTCAACTCCCACCTTGCTACCAATATCTGGCCGAGAAAGAGCCAGCTATGTATGATACACTATTCTTCCCTAGTGTTCCTTTATGTGCTTAAAAATTGAGGCCAATCAATGTATGTGACTACGTGCAGTCGTCGGTTTAATTTACTTCTAAGCAAGGCTTAATAGGCGAGGGTGGGTGAACATCGGCGCCTAATCCTGCCCGCTTCTGCTGATGCCTGTGGCCTCAGGTGGAGATAATTGGAGAAGTGTTTCAGTGGACAACGCGAGCACACACTATAAACGCTCGGCCAAGACTACCGTCACCGACATTGGTAGCCTCGTTCTTATACTCGTCACGACTTGTACATACCAGTGTAGGATCACGAGAAGCCTTGACAATGATTAGAACGTGCTAAGCTCAGACATTGACGAGCATTGACGATTGTACTTCTAAGACCAAGCAGATTTCTCGGTCTCTCAGTCCCGATCAGGGACCCACGTTCTTTGTTCTCCAAGTCGATTCCACGCTCCACTGCATTGACGGATCACGACTAGTAGCCCGAGACGGAGCGTCGTCATTACTTCGAAACTCGACTTTAGTTTTACTGATCTCCCAGTGCAGCGACTCTTCAGCCATTGCGATATCAAAAACTTAATCAACGGAAATCTCTCAGTTGAACTTAGCGATTAGCAGGTAGAGACTGTTACACAACCGACCAACAATCCACCAACCTGGCATTTGGGCCGATAAGACATTTTCTGTGAAGGCCAAGTTGGCTTGGCCTGGCCCGTAGGAATGGCGCAGGAGCCGGCGGTCGCGGCTGCCGACGAAGGGGTCGAAACCATCGACCAGCAGCCATCGTCGCCTTCGGGCTCAACTTCCAGCAGAGAGGAAACACGGGCCGCTCGAGAGAAATTAAAGAAGACGTCCATCGCAGGCCTCGCTCAGCACTCGACTGCTCCTAACAACGACCCCCTAGCCGCCTCCGATGAAGGAATAGCAGATCCGAATATCAACAACACCTCCAATGGCTTTCGTGGGCGGCCCACGAAAAAGCGCTCCTTCGAAGACCTAACAAAAGACGACACCGACCCAGGTGACGCAGGTTCGTTCGATCAGCCACCTTTGCCAAAGAGCGGCCATCACAAGCGAATGAGGTCAAGAGATTTCAATAACGCTGACCATCAACAGACCCTCGCCAAAATCGAAAGCGACCCCAACGATCCTCTCCTCGAAGAAACCGACGCAGATGCACAAAAGGCACCGGGAGGTCCAGGAGTTCTGATCGATGCTCCGAGTCAAGAAGAGATGGAGGCAGATGCTGCTGCTCAATCACAACTAAAATCCCAAGAAACTAACGAACATGCCAAAGTTAGTGGCAAACTTCCACCCGGCCCTGTCACCCAAAAATCTCCCACTTCAGCCTTTGCGAACACTTCAGTCACCTCCCCTTTTGGCGCCACAAAGCGCTCATCACAAGAAAAGTCGCCGGAACCTGTGCAATCGACTTCTAGCTCTGCCTTTGCCTCTTCTGGACTTTCGGCATTTGCTTCCTCTGAGAAGTCTCCATTTGGCGCTGCTGCGAGTGGAAAATCTCCTTTGGGCGGCGGCGGAGGTTTTGGAGGCCATCAGTCTACCTCTGGTTTTGGTTCGACAACGGGCGGGTTTGGGACTACACCCGGATTTTCTTCGACTGGCGTATCGACTTTCGGAGCTGGCTTAGGGGGGTTCGGTGGATCGGCAAAGGGGTTCTCGAGTTCTAGTACGTTTGGAGCCCCGAAACCATTTGGTGCCCCCTCGTCATTTGGCAGCGGCGGCTCAGCCTTCGGGAAGCCCAAGCCTTTCCAATCTCTGAAAAAGGAGGACGAAGACGAAGACGACGAAGAAGGTGAAAATAAGGGAGACGAGGATGTCTCGAGTGCCGTCAAGGACGATGCTCACCAGGATCCTCGCTTTCACGAACAAGAAAGTAAGTTTGGACCACCGAACTAAATTGATATCATTTACTGACCTCGATTAGTCGAGACAGGCGAGGCTGGAGAAGAAATTCACTTTTCCGCAAGAGCACGATTATATTTCTTCGATGGGCAATGGAAGGAGCGAGGAACCGGTGTGTTCAAGATCAATGTACGTGGCATGGATGTAGACACTGCCGAGTCCGATCAAGCAGACGTCGAAGCACAGTCCAGTAGCGGCAAGCGAAAGGCTAGATTGCTTATGCGGGCTGAGGCAACTCACCGTGTCATTCTAAACAGCCCGGTTTTTAAAGGAATGCGATTCGGCGCTCCTGATGGCTCAGAGCCGACTGGAAAAGTGATGCACCTGCAGAGTTTGGAAGATGGAAAGCCGATTCCTCTCCAGATCAAGGTGAGATCTTGAGAGCTCGTGATGATATCAATGAAGGCTAATATACCGCAGATCGGCAAAGAAGAGATCCTGAAAGATCTATACGAACGATTACGTGAGCTGGAAACAGAAGCATAGCTTCCCCAGCAGCGATAACGATAGTGAGGACTCGCTTCTTACACCACGACGGTGTTCAATGCGCCATGACTATAGTAGCGACAAGACGATTCGCGATATTGGTGATCGATTTGAGACGAAAGATAGGATAGCTATTTCGTTCCACGGCGCACGCGAGCTTCTTCTAAGCTTGACCTTCGACAGTTAGATACCCATGCACAACCCCGCCCTCCTTTGGGACTCCCGATATACAGCGTCGAACTTACGAGCAATAGATGGAGAGGTGAATTTGCGTCCATTGCGTACGTGGCCGTACATCTGCAGAATTCATAGATACAGCTCCAGAAAGACATTACAACTCATACCTCTCAGCATCTTCTTGGCCTCTCCAGCAGAAGCTGCATTTATCGTGGTCTGCCATTGCAGACATATCTCCCTGTCCTTTTCAAGTTCACAGCTTCGTATCATATGCTAGCTTCGTGACAGGTTGTCTAATTTCCAATCGACGGACAGGCATGCTTCAGTATAACAATCGCAAATGTCACGGTCACGGGAGAAGCTTAACAACCATTAACGACGAGGGTGTGGTCAAAGGGTTCCTAACCAGGTGACAAACTGCGCCGGAGGATACCAGCAATAGTCCACAGGGACCAGGAACTCATACGCAAGACTATCTGCCAATGTATGGCAGAATGCGCCTTTTCAGGTGCCAAGATAAACCCAAGTGCCCGGCCTACGAGTTCCCTTCTTCACTACTACCCACCGAGTTCAATATCACACATACTACACAGTACCAACTGCAAGATCGTCGCCGACGTTGCTATAGCGGCTGCTCATATCCTCAATTTGGAGCTTGCTTTCCACGATGTCATTCGGCGTTCCCGAAATCAAGCAAAGAAAGAGAATCCATGACGACATCAACTACCATAATCGAGGGGCGATGGATTTGGTCGCACTTCCTGAAATTGGAGCTGCAATACACGACTTTCTTCGTGGTGCTCGAACAAAATTCTTTCTCGTGTCCTGACAGGTTGACACCGCATATTTGTGAAGGAGGGGCCTGAAACCAAATTCACTCCCTATCTTGTGCGCTTGGTGCACTCTTCCCCCTTCACAGGCTATGCCGTTAAACAGCTTTTCAGTAAATAATCTTGTGGGCTCGTCGTGCGCTTGCTTCAATCAGCGAAGGCCGTATTGTCTAGATCGATGGGAGCTTGTCACCACATGGGGGACCAGCCATTCACGTGACGGACAACTGCCAGCGCTGTAGAGTGTATGCGAAGGGGTAAAAAGAACAAGTGAGTGACCCTCGCTAGGCCAACGTGCACCCACTAGCGACTCCAGTATTCGAAGAGTTTGGCCGTGGCCAGAGCATTTCCCGGTCTGGAGGACTTGCACGTCCATTGATGTCTTGCTTGGAAGTTGCCAAAGTTTGATCGCAATCATGCCACGAAGACTTCTTTATCAACTGAGCGCCGGGCTAGATCTCCTCGTAAGTCTCACTTACTGGCTCCTCCATTGCTCGTCCACGTCGAACCTTCTTAAGCTTTGGGAGGACACGAACCTACAGTGTCAAGCGTTCTTGTTCTAGGCAAGACGCTTGTTGCGGCCGTCCTATATTCGGAGCTATACACGCTAGGAGTTTGTGAAGTTTCACCTCAACCCCTCAAGACTTGGCCCTTTCACAAGCCACATTAAAGCGTTGCTGCGTCCCGCTCGGCCCGGGGTCATGCAGAAGCCTCAATCACACGGCATTCGGTCCATGGACATTATTTGGAAGTGTGATGACCTCGTATTGAGGCACTGGACTCACCCGTGCCATGTCGATCTTTCCCCATTTTGGTACAAGTCTCGAATGGGCCAGCTTTCTAGGCGCATCACGTGGCGCATATCCATGCAAATTCCGAGATCAGACAAAGTTGCCGGGTCCCCAACCCCTTCCCTCCCAAACGCTCCATGAGGCTTAGGGTTGCGGACCGCGTATAATACAATCCCAGCTCAAAAATGGCTTGGCAACAGACCAAGATGTTTTTAAAAAACGGAAACGCTACTTCGGCAGTGGTTCTAGCTTTAAACAGACCTCCACCGTTTCGTCTCGATGCCTTGAACCTTCGGAAACCCCAGCAACATGCTTTTTGGCGCTACGACGAAAAGTATACTTCGTAGACTTTGCTGACAAATTGTGATCGACGGGCCCCCAAATCCCTAATGCAAGCCGACAGACCGGGGAGCACTCGGTAAGGAAGCCACCAGTAACACGACCGCGTGTTTCTTGTTAACTTCCTCATTTTGTTTCAGGTTCTGGTACGGATGCTGAAAGAGGAAGGCGTCACGGCTTTGTTGTGGCCTGCCTGCCTGTTTGCCTGCTGTGCAACAAACAAACAACAGCAAACGTTACATGCACGCCTCTGGTTCTTTCTTGCTTGCTTTTTTTTTTTTGCCTTGGCCCCTTCAAGTTGGGGGACCCAAGACGCCGCCCTGCTCTACTACTTCGTACTCCGCAGCCGCCGTTACTCTACCTGAACGAGATGTCACCTGACATGACTTCGTTTCGTCCGAGGGGCGCAAAATACGCCTAAGTCGTGCATGTGTACGGTGTACTCCATACGGCAGCAAAATTCTGAGCGTTAACCTGCCCGGAAAACGCTGAAGGCGACAGAGTCTGGATAAGGTCGCTCGGTGAGTCGTGAGGCTTTTTATAGGGCGTAAGATTTCTGCTGAAGCCCCGAAGGATAACTCGAGAAAAATTGAAAGTCCCATGTATGTACGGCTATTCGTAGTCTATTGCTCAAGTCAATTCTACACATTACGCCCTCAACGAATCTCTTTTCTTTAGTCCAATCTCGTTGTGAAATCCCAGGGTAGTCGTAGTAAATGTGAAAAAAACAGGCTCTGAACACGACACCCACCCACCCCCTCGTTGACCCCCGTACCGTCGTTTATTTTGCGTAAAGAAATTCTGCATCTGACCATTTTTTTACGAGTCAAGGAGCCTTGCAAAGCAAAAAAAAAAGTGTCGTCTCTTCTGCACGCCGGGCGCAGCGGGGAAAAACACACGATCGATCATTCTGTTGAAAAAAAAAGGGTCAATCCCAAATCCCACTCATCCGGTTCTCAGAGCCTGTGTCTGACTGTGTGAACGACAGACCAGTCGCGCCAGTCTGAGTCCGAGTCTGAGCTGCTGTGCCGCTGCGCGAAAGCTGCATGCCTGTCTCTTGCTCGGTGACACTCGGTCGAGGGCTCAGAGCAGCGGTGCTGGTCCCGCTGCTGCTGCCTTCAGGACTGCTGACCAGACTGGCAGCCTGTGCCATTCCGGCAGGCGAGTTGGCGAAGGCAGCATCGAATGCTCGGCTCGGGTGCCGCGGAGAGTCACTAAGGCTGATCTTCTCGAAGACACCCTTGATCTGCTGAATGTCCTTGCGTCCGTCATCTTTTCCACGCCCGATTGCGACCGCCATGCGGTCCTCCACAACCTGACGGATCTCGCCGAGTATGCGTGGCTTTCCCTCGCCGTTAGGGAGCCACCATTCCTCCATTTCAGGGTCCTGGAAGAGGTGTGCCATTTCCTTGCGGAAATACTGTGGCCAACAGTAGCCCTGTCGCTCGATCTTGGCTAGTTGTTTCCGTACCCACCTGGTGTACTTCTCGTTTGTCGCAGGTGGAGCTCGTGGAAGAAAGACAGCACTGATTCCGAGCGCTGCGTAACACTTGAGTGTTGCACCTGCAGGTGCGTTGGGTGACAGGTCCATCGCATTGTATATCTGACACTGAATTTTGGCATATCTGACACAGTCTTGCGGGATCATCTGCACTCGCTCCCAATATGAATCCGAGGTTGCCCTCGACGACTCCTGTAAGTTTAGGACCTTTTGCACAGTTTTGAAGGCTTGGTTTTTCAACATGATCATTATTCCGTACCATTCGATCCAGACAATGTTGAGCGTCCATAATGCAGCTCTGAATAGAGGTACCTTGGGCTCAAAGACCGGTTCTTCATCGAAATCAGCGACGCTGTCGACAGCTGACATAGCAGGATTGTTAAGCTCTTGGATTTGACATCTCAATGCGTCAAGTCGACTTGCCAATTCCTCAGCCCGTTCTAAGACGCCCTCGATGGAGAACAGTCCTTTGTCGATGAGAGCATTAGCCTCTGCAAAGGTCCGGGCAATGTCATGTCCTATAACCTCGATGCATTTGCTGAAATATGCAAGTCTGTTCTGGAGTCTGTGCTTATCATGTGACTTAGACCGTTCTTCGTGCCACTTCAATGCGTGGTCGACCCAGGAGCGATCCAGGCTAACGTGACGGACAGCCATTAATCCAGAGAACACGTCCAGGCGGATATACCAGTCGAACATTTTTCGACCCCGGTCCGTGCTCATCATGATTTCAGGTGTATACTTAGACGATATAATTCCGTACGCGGCTCGATGGTGTGATCCTAGGTGCGTGTAGTCGCCCATGTATTCCTCAAATGTTGCAAGTTGCAGGATTGTTAGTAACACAGAATCGTCTCTACCGCTAGTCGCTTCGAGATGTTGCCTGAGCTTGATTATAGCCTTGCAGTAGTACTTCCAGAAAGAATTGAATTCTGCTTTTGAGTCGGGTAGTCGTACAGTGTGATGGTACGCTGCAAAAGCAACGACGGCGTATAGCAGCGGCTCAAACTGCAAGGCAAGTTCAATGAGCTCTTGATGGACAAAATCCTGAGGATCGGTTCTGAAGAGATGGTGGTAGAACGTCATGTGGTCATGGTGATACAGGAGATACGCCTCCATCTCAGAATTCAGGTTTGGTTTCAATTGCCTCCATCTTTGAGAGGGGCTTGTATGGAAAGATTGAGTGTTTGGCGAAAGTGATGTTTCGGCACCTGAACTCTCAGTCGAAGGTGTGCCTGGCTGGTCAACAGTCCGAGTTGATGCATTGGATTGCTGTCGCGACCTTGGGGGCCACGTGGATGTAGAAGCGCTTTGACCTCGGGGGCGAGATGACCCAGAGGGTTTTGTTGTCGGAACGGACGAAGAAGCTGATGGCATTTCATCATCCTCTTCGACATCTTCATCTTCACTCTCATCTTTAATGGTTCCGAGCCTTTTCCCGGAGGCGGTCTCGTGAGCTGTACCTTTCGATTCTACTCCTTTTGCTCGCTTTCCCGACGACGTGTTCTGGGGGAATTCGCACTCGCGATTACCCTTGCGACACCCTATGCAGCGAATTAGTGCTAGTCAAAGGCTGCAAGAATAGACATACTGTCACACACAGGTCTTGTCTCATCACACTGGAGTCAGGTCAGCGAGTGCACGGGTGATTTGGAGCCCGTGCCTTACTTTTACTCTCCGACTACGACAAGTGAAGCAGCCGCTTCTCGTTCTCCTATGCTTCGTTGCACTTGTTTCCTGCATGCTGATGGTGGTGGTTTGCAATGGTATGGTGCTGTTGAAAACGGGCCCTTCAGCAGGATAAATATGTTCTTGCATGGGAGGCCTGTACCAAAAGGCGAACCCATCGTGAGGAGTCGAGGGGGCTGTGAGTCTCTGGTAACCTCCATACTGTTGGTCGTAAAGCGTATAATTGGGGTCGTATTGGTCGGGTGGTGGTGGCATGGCCATCCCGTATTCATAAGGACCACTCATGGTACAGCATTGATCTGGTAACACAAACAGGAGGCAAAGTCGACCAAAGGCCCTGATAATGTTGGACGTTCGCTTTCCGATGGCCTCAGATGTACATAATTTGCAGTACTTTAGGACCTTGTGTGTTCCGTCCTGCGCGACAGCCAGGTACGCACGATTTGACACAGCGTCGCAGTGATATGCACAAAGGCAATCACTCAATCACTAGCACAACTTTAATTGTACCTCTCTGATAATGCTTTGTGAAACTTTGGAAAAGTCGAACCGTCGAAAGCGAACGCGATCTTAACGGTTTTTGTCGAAGCAGGTACAACCCCTCTCCGGTAACATCCGCCTCAAACGATCTCCGGGACGTAATTTGGCCCAATGTGATCAGCACTGGTCTCCGCCTTCAAAGTATATCGAGAATGTGTTTGGACGTAGAAATCTCCGTTCAGCAGTCTCGGTGTGTGGGGCTGCGAATGAAGGGCCGATCCAGATGTAGGTGATATGGTGTTCTAGCACTGGCTGGTTTAGATGACAACGGGGCTGAAGCGCAGAGAAGAGGTTTCACCTGTAGCACCTCCGGCGTGGAGAACGCTGGGTCTTGTCGTTCTTCGATTGATGCAGCAGGGGTCGGGATCTTCCAAGGTCTAGTGAGTCAACAATATCACATTGTTCGGGTTGTGCTCACAAGAAGGAGCAAATATACATATGCCATCCCGGATTTGTTGATGTGGTAGTAAGAATCCTTAGCTGCTGATCGGCAGCTTGCTCCAGGTGTCTTGCAAGGCCCTGTCAAGGATCGACAGCTAAACGCTGGACCAAAAGTGGTCCAATAGGCGAACAAGTAACGAATCGAGGAGGGCGATTTTCGCCCTCGACGCTAACAGATTGAAAAGTATAAAGTTTGTCCCACAAAAGTGTTCGAATGCTCGAGTTGTTCGCACTCAAGGGACTAGTAGTGCCTGAAGTCGAGACACCTGTGCAGGTGCTAGATTCCCAATCGATGACCTTGTGATGCACTAAAACCGTGACGGCCAAAGACTGCAGGCAACAGGGATCGATCGATGTAGAGGAGCCAAAGACAATTGTGGAAGCAACGTTGAAAGGAGTCTAGAAAGGCACGTGAAGAGGCAGGAGTCTATGGAGTAGAGCGTTCGCCGGCTTCATCCCTAGAGGCCAGTTGGTCGTGGAGCACGTTTAGTAGTGCCTGCTTGCTTTAGGTTTTCCTCCCATATACTCAGTGATTGGTGCGCAACTTGATGCGGTACGAAGTTCGTCTGATATACTGCCTGCTGCTCAAAATCTCTCGGGTTGCATAGAGTAGGCGGGGCCACGAGCACAGATCATTGTTGAATAGAAACCGATGTGCAGCGCTTCATTCTTTCTAGAGCTGAAAGTAGCAGAGCGATTGAGTTGGGGTATTTTGACCTGTTGCAAACAGGAAGCTTCGTATTCTGGAGGATGGCCCCTCAACATGAGCGTGATGAGTAAAGACGAATTTCCACGGCCTGCTTGGCCTGGTCAAGAACGTATTGGTCTGAACAAGCTATCGGCACCGACCTCGGGTTGCACGGAGAGGGCTTTGTGGTGACGCTCATGAACAATCCCGCATCACTAGGGCGCAACGGCTCGGCGATGTCGTTAATTATGGACAAGACATCCTTATCACCGACGATGTTTGCCGGGTTCAGGGTTCAAGTGATCAAGGTCGGACGAAATCCACACGGAAGCGCTGGGAGGAAGCCTAGCCGGCAAGCTTTGTTTCTAGGTTTGCAGGGGTGGCAAGGTACCTGATAAAACCCGAACTCGTTCTTTCCTAATAATTCTGAGTGTTCTATGACAAGAACTGGACTTGGGAGCGCCATCATATGTACATTACAATTTATACAAGCATCATTGGATGTGCGGTCTGTTGTGGGCCAATGCTGCGCGGAGAGATCGACGCTATTGGGCAACATCTTCGCATTCTTTGTACGTCCTTCACATCCTGTTTCAACGAGTTGATTACCCCTAGCGTGCCCTAATCATCAGTGAGTTTGCAAGTTGACTTTTGCCGATCGAAGTCAAGCAATATAGATGGAGCTACTTAAATTGAAAATTTTTTCGTGTGTTTGTAGCTCGATCGCAACATGGGTAGAAACAAAGTGATCAGAAAGAGGGGCTTGCTTTACGGCCATTACCCCATGTTTAGCCTTTACTTGGTACTTCATATGCTGATTCCACATTGGCACCCTTATATTTGCCATTGCGGTACAGTTTCATGCTAGGGTATTGCCGCTGATGGATTGGATGCAAAACTGCCCGCAGTCCTTTGCGATTTACTTAGCTCCTCAAGCCCTGTTCATATCGTAGTAGGACGTATCACGATGTAGAATGGTTGGAATCGAGACCACGGTTCCCAAGCCGAGACAAGGATTGCTTCGTATGGCACATCAAGGTGAGGCACTTGGAATTGAGGAGTTGACTGAGACTTGTCGTGCATGACTTCAAGTCCCAAGCTACCTTGACCACTGATGTGCGATGTAGCCACTGACGGTGGCGACTTGCCAAGAGTGTGTATACGCAAATGATTTTCAGGCATGAAGATCCGACGCGATGAGCTTTTCCGATATTACTGTTCTTGACCTACTGTAAGTATAGCGCATGAACGAAGAAGTGTACCTCGATAGTAGGCCGTGCCGGAAATCCACTCATCCGCCTCACGTGCCGCCTGGAATCGCTCGAGGAGGAAGGCGTCGATCACAGAACTATAATAGCACAAAGCACACTTAACTAGTTCGGCAGTTGCATAGAAGGAATTTCGCTGATCTTTAGCCTAGCTTGAACGTGAGAAATCCAAAACCGGGTCTGAGACTTACATGGCGATCTACGAGTACGGTTTCGTGAAGGACCCTCGGGACCCTCATCGGGCACATCGGGCACGATCGGGCTAGAGGTGCACTTGCATGTAGATAATTACGAGTACCTGCATTTCGAAAGGCATTGTGGGCATCCTATCCCGATGTGGGCAGTGGTCTCGAAATTTACAACCATTATTATGCATTCCAGATGGCGGTGCTTAAACTTGGAAAAGTGTGCTAGAGGTTGCGTGAGGTTGTCGCAGGCGTGCATCCTTATCGCCGGTCACACCACGGCACAATGGGTTCTCCTATTGTAACGATTCATCCAGCGTTGCCTGTGTTACTTCATAATCCATATGTATTTGTACAGGCCGTGTCTATTTTTAAAGTAACCAAATGTCAATGGACAGCCTTCCGTCTTGGCCTGACTCGAAGTCGACCTTTGCGGGGTCCGTTCATGCCGACACTGCGCGTTCGAGAATGACGCGGCTTGCAAGTGAGAGCGCACGAAGGAGCGTGGCGTCGCAGTCTCCATGCGCAAGGTAACTCTGGACGACCGAATATCGGCACTCTATGGAGCCGGGAGTATGATTCAAGGGGCGGAAAACGGAGCGCTTTGTAACATCGCCATGCCAAGCCCACGATTGCCCGCGGGGATTCATGACTACCACGATTTTGCTCAAGACATCGGGCACGACTGGTGTAGCCCTTCACGAACGACCTTGGAACCACATTCAACAAGGAGAATAATAAATTGGGAAGCCGCAGTTGCCAAAATCCTCTTGTGGCCAGGAACAAGCGCTAGCATCGCCGCTCTCGAAAGTTATCCCTCTCTGTCGACTACTTTTGGGCTCGCTGGTACCTCGCAGTTTCACGAAAAACGCCACAATAATCATGTCTCGGGGACGTGTGATCGTGGGAGTGAAAGCCTTTGAGGTCCAGTCATGGTTCGTTCTGAGTCAATTGTTCCTGACAACTTTGTACGTTTGATTCGGGCACCGAGTACCTACGTATAAGGACGCGGATCATTAGAGTGTTCAGCTGACATCGATAACTTGTTAGTGGTTGTTGTAGCTTTCTTTGCGATCCACTCTTTGCGAAACTGGTTTCGTAGATAAAACTTAAAGCATTCTAAACGTAGTCAAGCTCTGCACTAATCCTTGCCCCAAGAATGGCCGTATCGTTAGAATTTGGGAAGGGAGCTAGGACAGCACCCGCGTCGAATCAGATGTTAACTTCCCTGCTGCATGCAAATTTCGAAAAGTCCAGACTTCTCTCCTACATCGGCAGCAACGGCAGGTGCCACTAGCGTGCAAAGTTCTATGCTTGTTGGTGGATTCCGGGCATGGGCATGCTTCCTGCTTCCAACGCGCGATATGCAGCCGTCGGGCAACACATCAAGACCTTGGGCACAAGCTCCGAGTCGATGATTTAATACAGCCCCACGATTCACTGGACAAACCTAGACTCGGCCGAGACCGTCACATGTTGCTGTATATGCACTCCTGACTATTGACACTTGAGATGACGACTGCAAAGCCGCCAGCGATCCCAAATTGCAATGCCATGCGCATATGTGTCATTGACAAAACAGGGGATGGAAAATGAAGTCCCATGAGAAGAGGGAGTTGTTATAGGCTTCGCATACCGACGACTGAGAGTCCCTCCTTGCACGAACAGTCACAACTACCGGGGTTACGGGTCAAACCCGGGGATTTGGCCATTGGCGGTGATAGCGCTGAGTAGTGTATATGTAAGCATTGGATGAAGCAAGTCTTCAACAAAAGACCTCGAAAATGAGACCAGATCAACCTATGATGAACGTGTTCTGACTTCATCAGGCAATCCGAATCGAAAAGTGCCCTCTGCCACACCTTTGATAATCATGATGGTGATACAATGATCGTGATATCTATCCAACCTGCCCGTCGCCCTAGCCGTTATGCGTTGAGATGGGGAAGAAAGCAAAAGAGGAACATAGCGGTCATAAGTATCGTGAGCATATACTCATTAATTCAGCGCAACTTTGCTTGAGAGTCAGCAAACAAAAATTCACGAAGCCTGTTCGGCAGATTCCGAATAGGGGTTGGCACTGGTGCTGGAGCTCGAATTCGTCTCCTTCACACCTTGGCCACGGCACATTGGGCAGCTGTTTCGACCTGTCGTCAACCACTACAAGCGATTAGCATCTGGATAGCTCGGTAGAGAAATACGTGCTCACCTCGTCAACGCATTCGCGATGGTAGACATGTCTGCAGGTGTCAAGCTGTCGCACCTGGTCGTGCTCTTCGTATTCACAAAGGCATATCAGACAACGATCGCCTACATGAATAGTGATGACGTGCTCATTGGTAGCAATGTTAGGCTCGGCGACCAGTATACCCCCTCGCATCATGAGCCGGTACAGACCGCCTGCAGCCTCCACGTCTTCTTGTGTGGCTACAGGTGGCTTCACAGGGCCTAAAAGGGTGGAGAGCATTTGCATGTCCTCGTATGATGGGTTGTCGGTGAACAAACTTGGCATTGTGAATGCTGGATGGTCTGGTGAGACGTTTGTTCCCACGACGTAGATGAGCCAGCTACGTCCCGCACTTGCAGAAGGGCGATCAGGCTCTACTACGCCATTTCGCCGGGAATGGCCAGAACTCAGTTCGGGACGACGCGCAAATTCTGAATCGCTCCGCCTTCTCTGTCGAGCCGTGAAGGCTGATTCGGCTGGCAAGGTATCTAGATCATTATCCTGGTGCTCATCAAGATCAGGTAAGCCAGGCGCATGGGCCGCGGACGCGGATGACGGCCGGCGAATCGGAGTGGCGTGTCCGGAACGAATGTCTGCAGGAGTTGAAGGAGGAGGGTTGGGATCTGGTGGGCTCTCAGACATGGGTGTCAGAAGACCATTCTCTGCCGAAGTCCTTGTCGCCGCCGAGGTTCGGGCTCGAGGATGGCGGTGGCCGTCATACTGTTGTGGGAAATTGACATTCGACACGGAATGCCTGCGATTCTGTGGACGGGCACGAGTGTCAGAACGTCTGAAAAGGGCGCCAGAACTACCGTTTCGCAGGACATTAGCTGGGGGCAAGAAAGGAAGACTCAGCAGTGTGTCCAGGCTCGGGCCAAGAGTTCCGTTCTCGTTTGTAGAGCCATCACCGAAGTTTGGCATTGATCTAACGCCAACAAGCACCAGGGTGACGGATCTGTCGGGGTTCTCATTAGCTTGGCTATCGATAGCGTCAACCATAGGGTCGTGGACAGGTCGCGTGGCCAAAGGCGTGCCGTTTTCGTCATTGGGAAATTGAAAGACACGCATGAAGTTGACAGGCGGCAGCTCGCCATCGGGTGCGTTCAAATCGATGTTTTGACCGGCCTGGGCACTAGCAGCTTCTTGGAGCGTCTGCACAAAGTTTTGAATATTGCCATCGAATGCTTCCCCACCAAAATGCGAACCATCAGAGGCATTAATGGATGAGCCAGAAAGCTGTGCGGCTATGGCGGCAGCAGCAAGTTGCAAAACCTGGGATAGTGGTGGATGTTCGCCTCGTCGGATGAGCCTGGTGGAGCGAGATCTCAGGCCGTGAGGAAATCGTCGTATGGTGCTCATGCCAGACGTAATG
Organism: Incumbomyces lentus; assembly: GCA_017656005.1. Lineage (NCBI taxonomy): Eukaryota > Fungi > Ascomycota > Eurotiomycetes > Chaetothyriales > Trichomeriaceae > Incumbomyces > Incumbomyces lentus. The sequence continues at coordinate 2,600,262 of JACJVT010000005.1, read as the reverse complement.
CGACTGCTGGATAGTAAATTTCTCGCTTCGGGTTCGACAGCATCCAGTTCATGCGGTGCAGTCTCGTCTAATTCGGACCGGTGATCAGAAAGACGTGGGTGAGTTAGCAACTCGTCAGAATCTTCCGCTCTCACAATCCGTGAGGGCCGCAAAGGTGGTGAGTGCAGGGTTCGTGGGGTGGATATCCGTTCTGATCCCAGCAAAGTGGTGAATGGAGCAGATAAGGAATGGCGCACACGAGTGAGTCGCGAGCCTGTCCTTCTCGGTAGAGCAATGGAACGAGGGCTACCAGGATAGGCGGAGTCTGGGACAGGGCCGGCTCGGCTTGCTTCATCAAATATTCGGATTGGCTGAGTTGTCGTCGTCGGGACGAACAACCTACGCATGGAACTTCGTGGGGCGTCCGTATTCGGTTCGGTGGTTCGTCGCCGAAAGGAGCCGGTCAAGGAGAAACGTTCGTTCGACGTTGACGCTATCCGTCGATGATAGACACTGGGCCGGCTGCGACTCGAAAATCCATGGCGCAAGGCCTGGCCTTCCTCAGCCGTCTCTTCTCCGCTTGTCGTCAATCCTCTGGCGACAGAGTCAGGTAACAGTCGAGAGCCCAATCTTGACATGGTAGAATGACGCCAGTTCGGAGGCCGTTCGGAGTGTGGCTCGACAGGAGGATCGTGATTGGAAAGGAACAGAGGTCTCTCTTCGGGGTCGTAAGGTCGATCGTCGAGGGGTCTATCAGGGTCATTGTCCTGGGAATGTGGGTGCGAGTGTCTTCTCCAAGAGTCGGAGAGAATACTATGCCGCGAGGAGGAGAAGACAGACTGGTGCGAGGTTCGGGTACGATCGACCGATGGGGTTGTCTGCGTGACACTGTCTTGTTGGCGGTGCTGACGTTGCTGCTCGGCTGCTAACTGTGTCTGCGGCTGGGCATGTGCCTGCTGTTGCTGCTGCTGCTGCTGCTGTTGTTGAGCCCCTTCTCCAGCACCACGGGAAGCAGACTGGCTGTTGCCCATGCTAATGGTCGAAAGTGATGCAAATGAGACACGGCAGCGAGGATGCTACGGTCGCATGGTGAATCGTAGTGGTGCTGCGGCCCTCACGCTGCTACTGCGTAGTACCGATGAGCGACCGGCAAGACAATACGTGACGCTGCCAATTTGACACCTCACCTCACCCCAAACTCGGTCGAGGAAGGCCGCCTATTTCGACGCAGTCGAGTGAGAAAGATTGAGGTCTTGGGCAGCCTGCGTTCCGATAAAAGTCACAAGCGCCGTCGTTGGGTGTGGAATGTTCAGCCGTGTCCAGTGTCTTTGTGCACTTGAACAGAGGTAAGTATACTTTGTTGTCGTCGGATGCTCTTCAGGGCAATCGTTGTGCCTGTTAAAGAGCGTGACACATGTATCGGTGATTAATTTCACTACGTAGAGAACACGGTGGGCTGGATGTTGGATAACTATGACCTTGACCGGCGGAAACGAGCAGAGGTTGCGCGTAAGCAAATAGAGTGCCGCCGTTGTGCACTGACGCAGTGCACTATAAGGAAGCTAGCCCCTACTACACCTTAGTTCAATGCTCGCAGCGCCCGGCCGTGCTCCAAATAATATTAATTAGGCCCCACTGTCCCACTCGGGAGCACATGATCAGGCCCGTGACCTCGTAAAGCCTGACCACAAACTCGCTACCAAAAAAGTATTGTGAAGTGTAATGTATGCATTGATGATGATCAAGATGAAAAGACAGAAACACAGCTTATAACCCCACTGTAAATTGCGCCTTCCACAGTAAGTAGGCACGTAGTATTACGGCGAAGGATTAACCCGATCACCGTAAATACGGAGTAACTTCGTCATTTTGTTTCTCCAAAATTCATCTGGCTACACCATCGCGTCCGATGCTAGGTTGTTTATCACCAACGAACCCGTCAAAGGATCAATGAGTAGAATGTGTGTCTTCGATGTCACAGCACAGTTGTCGCTGATCGTCCCGAGATTCCATCGCGACTGAAATGGCTCATGGGTAGCGTTCAGTATGTGACTAAAACAAAGACACCTGATTCAATGTAGAGGTCCAAAGAACCTCGATGAAGTCCTTTCTATCGAGGTAATCACCTGCTAACAATAGAGTCTCAACTGTCATGGGCTCGGGTGTACCCTTGTACTCCCTACCGCTTCCAACTCCTTCACAGGGCAGCGTACGCTCGCGGAGAAAGAGAAAACGAGCGTCCACCGAGGAAGACGAGAGAATCTCGCCAGACGAAGATTCGGATTCCGACGATCGTTCCGAGTACTCGGCTGTAATCACACCAGATGAAAGGCTTCAAAGACGGCTTGCAGGACAGAATTTAAGTGTCCCTCCTCCAGCTTTCCCTTTTCCTCACGCAGCCCAATCCGACAGCGATCAACATAACCCACGATCGAAGAACGTGGCGACGGATTCTCTTGGAAACGCCTCTTCGCTTCGCATTCAGCATCTTGCCGCTATCGTAGCCCTGCTCCATCGGTGCCTCGATGCAAATGATTACATCCGAGCTTCCAGAGCTTTGGCCCTCATTCTACGGACAGAGGTGCAGGGAAAGGCCCTGGATCTACGACAAGCCGGCCTTTGGGGAATTGGCGCTGAGATCCTCCTTCGTTTGTCTTCTCAAGAAATGGATGAGACTATTTCACGAGCTGGGTTTGAAAGAGCAAAGCTGTTCTATGATAGAATGGCCCTACAACATCCATGGCATCGCTCTTGGCCAAACATGACCAACGCGCAGGATTTTAAGTTGGCTATGTTTGGTTTGTGGATATACATAACTGACCAGGAGAGCAGGAGGTTACAAACCTCCGACGGTACCGAATCAATCAATTCACAACATTCCTCCACGCACGAACAACGAGCAAAGAGATGGGAGCTGTCGGAAGCTGAAAAGATTGCACAAGAAATGGACACCCTCATGAGGACCATTCCTTTTATCGACAATCCCGAATTGATTCGTCTCAGAGGCATGGTAGGTATGTGGGTTGCCGATGTCGCCGATGTCTTGAACAAGCTGGAAGCGGAAATCGCTGGCAGTGAAAACATGCAACAAGAGCATCAGATGGAACGAGCTTGGCTGGGAGACGACATCGATGAAGAACATTATCCGTCACAACTAGATCACAAGGCAATGGCTGCCCGCGAGGTTGCGAGAACGATGTTTGAAAAATTGAAGGAGAGAAACGCAGACGATGATCGTGCTCATCTCATATCTACCCAAACAATGCTTCCTCACCCAGAGCAAGAAATCCCCTAGCTCTTTTTCCCCCAAGGAAGGTAGTCAATGCAGACCTATCATGGGCAACTTTTACCAAGCACGATTCTTGCACTTGAATTATACTAAATTCGAATGTAGTTCGACCAGACGGTTGGAATGATGGGGGGATTTCTACACGTGGTCTGCTTTTTTTAATTTTATTGCAGCTCGCACCGGCGAGCTTTTTGTCCTTATTGATGATACGGAGTAGCCAAAATGGGAACTTTGGTGCCTTCCTCCCTTGCACTCTCTTTTAGTAACCCAAGTTCATTTTCCTTGCAATATAAAGTTGCTCGTTCTCAACAATTTCTAAAACGTTGGACCACGAAAACGAAAAGATTCTTCTGGTTCTGTGCGTGAAGCTCGGCTTCCACACCGTGGCTTGACAGATTTCTTCATTCTCACTGCTCAGCACAACCCAGGCACCATCTTTTAGAACCTTTCACTGTCGTCAAGATCCATCGCAGCACCCGGTAGCATGATGTCCTGCATGAAGCCTCTTTTCACATTGCTCCCACCTACATCATCGTCATTTTGAGCTGCATTGTCCACAGGACCAATGTGATCTTGCACTCGTTCGGGGCTCGTCCCTCCTTGCTGCCAAGTAACAATCCCACCCGCCATCTCATCGGACCGAGCTCTCCTCTTTTTCAACGAGCTTTTCATACCTGACGGCGAAGTGGGTGACGCACTGGGACTTGGAGAAGGGCTTGCTTCCCCGGCTTTCACGATCAACCAGCACGAGGCGTACATGTTCACGCGGTCAAGGCACTTTCCTTTCTCTCGTCGTCCTACACACTTCACGCTCCACAACTTCTTGCCAGACTCTTCGTCCTCCATGCGATCGAACAGCTCCATGTACCAAGGTCTCAGGGCAGCACTCCTCAGAAGCACTTTCCCACCAACCCTCAAAACACGGTGAATCACTGCGATCTGAGTCTGCGCCGCGTCTGTTCCTTCTGTACTTCTCGATCTACTCAACGACCTCCTCTTCTCGTGCATGCCTCCTTTCTCCGAGAACGTGACGTGCTTCACGGTTGCACTGTCGGGTACCTCAAGCCAGTCCATGCTATCCATTAAGATCAAAGCCGAAACACTCCCACGTCGCATCCTTTTGACCACCTCCAAAAACTCGTCCGTGTGAATGCGCAAATTGTCAAAGACTTTCCCTCCGTCCCGGCTCAATTTGCGCCAGCTTTGCGTGCTCAGCCACCGCGGTGCACAGGTCTTGCTGTACCGTCCCTGCAGCACAAGATGATAGAAGTAATTCTCCCGACTAAGCAGCGTGTTGTCGACGATCGGATCAAGGCTGTCTTCAAGATATTGAAAGATGGCTTCGCCAGAGAGCTTCTTCCCCCCCATGCGGCGACGCGCCTCCGTGCTCAGGTTCAGCTTCGCTGCATAGTCGTCGACAATCAGTTGTCTCTGCTCTGGAGGCACGCCAGCCGCCTTCCAGCACCACCAGTCCGTGCTGACCAGTAATGTATGCAGTGACCAGCTGAGCAGGACTTTGCGCAGTGAGTTGTGCCAGATTTCTCTTTGCTCGGCCAGAGTCGAGACGGAGCAAAACGTTTTCGCTTTCTGCGTGAGATTCGTAAGGCGGAACAGCCAGCGGCAGAGTGTGATTGCATGGCGAGAGCCACCGCTGACAGCATATAGACCGTGGTTAGATGGTGCAAAGTGCGAGGCGTGGCACAGCCAAAATTGGAACGCGTTGCTGCTGAGATGAGGACTCAGTTTGTGAATGAGAATGTCACGAAAATTGACAATGCGACCTTCCCCGAACATGGACCAAACTGCGGCGTGCGAGAGCCCGGCGGCTAAGCAGGCAATTTTAAGTTCGAGAAGGTGGTTCTGGTTTGGATTCAGGTCGATCGTGTGAATACGACGAACGTGAGATTGGCAGAGGTAGTCGAGGATGTTGTCGCCTGCTGAAGTGATCGTGACCAGAACGTCCGAAGAGGCGAGGTTGAGGATGTCGAGGTCCACCGCTGGATCCTCCCAATTGAAGGCGTAGATGTAGTCCGAGGCAAACTGTGTATGTTTTGGGTGCAATTCGGGAAAGGTGGTGCGCCAAGGGTGAGTCTGATAGAAGGAGGATGGAAGAGGGAGGTTCGAAGACAAATTGACCAGGGCTGATTCGTAGGACTTGCTGCGGATAGGAGTCTGTGGAGGAGTCACAGGCCTGACACCTGCACAGCCAGCATATTCCTGAGGTGCCAGGTAAGGCGATTCGGTCAGGTGGGCATTATGACGCTGCAGTGAATCTTGAGCGGACACTTCTGGTGAGCCGGATACACTATTTGCGCGCACAGTGTCGGCGTCAATGTGGCAGCCAACGAAGAGGTAGTAGGGAATGCCACCAATAAGGTAATTCCGTTCGCTCGCTGACAGAATCGTGCCAAACTTGTACTCGACATAGTCTCGTCGTCCAGAGTCGAGATTCACACGGTCAGCATCGAACCAAGTCCGCCAAAACATGCGACCAAGCCAATTGACATGCCTATTGATCGTGCCACCTGTCCAGTTCCGGGAAGAGACGTCCACAATCGATTGAACGTAGAAATCGCAAATCCCAACAATGCCTCTCGGAGCAAGAAGGCAGGTGACTTGGTCTACAACTTGGTAAAAGTCAGGGATCATGCTGAGACTGTAGCTCATGGTAATGAGATCGACCATGCTCGCCTGTGCTCGATGAAGGGCGCGGGCATCTTGACAGATGACGCTGACGTTCTTCCAGCCAAAGCGCTCGACACGTTTGCGAGCGATCTCACACAGAGACGGAGAGAGGTCAATAAGGTAAATGTGGTCGAAGAATCCTTCTACACCTCCATCCACCAGCTTGTCCATGACCTCGATATTGTAGCCCGTACCACCACCGATGTCAAACCATACTGGACGGCTCCCCGCAGCTGGTCTTCTGATAGGGAGCTGCAGTTGCGCCGCGACAAGACCAAGCATGTCCTCGCGGCCGCGGAGAAGCTGCTTTCTAGTGGCATCATACACGGAAGCCTGTACAGGGTGAGAAAAATGTCGAGATTATGAAGGCGCATACAAAATCCTACCTGGGCACAATAAAAGCTTTCCAGCGCCGACTGCTGACCACCATCCGCCTTTCCCGTGTGCGGTTTTATGAAGCTGGCGTAGGCAAACCGCAGGTACGGAGTCAGGATAACCTGATCCTCACTCAGCAACCGACCCAATTCTCTCCAGCGGTAAGCAATCAAGCCGGATATAGCAAGGAGCGTGACCGCGGCACCCAAGACCAAAAATCCGGTCTCAGCTACGAGGAGGTCAACCATCTTGTTGTCTGGCGCAGAAGGATCTATCGACATTTGCACAAGCCGCAATGAGTGTCGTTTTGATCAGGGGCTGGTCGCTCAGTCGACGGCCAGCTGAGACAGAGTGCCGAGCGCATCGCGACCTTGAAGATATAATAATAGAGCGACAATCAGCCAGCAGCAAACCTTCGGAACCACGAATTGGAATCTCTCGTTCACCATGTTTTCCCCCCTTCCCTTCCCTTCCCTCCCCTCCTAACGTTATCAGTTAGCTAGTGACCCCGAAAAACATAATGGACCCAATCACATCTCGGGTCGAAAGCATGCTTCATGACTGTATGGAAATCCAACCCCTGTTGATTCGGAAACAAAGTAGGGCCCGCTATAGAACTTTCAAGAACACCAGCAGACGAAAGATTCTTTTCATCTGCGTGTGCTCAAATTCGAGCCGCTGATTGAAGCAAAAAACATGTTAGCAGGGACGAAAAGGGAGGAGGGTTGGTAAACAGTGAACCAATAATACCTCCCAAATTGAGCATGCCGCAAGAAAAGCAAGCTAGTGATGCACTCCACAATCATCCCGATGGCATTTAACCTGGGGGGCAATTCTCTTCGTCGCAAAAATGTTTAGAAGCTGCTAATAATGAGAGGTGAACCTGCTGCTCATCTTCAAGTTGGGCTGTAGGTACGGGGTGGGGTGCGAGTAAAATGGCGAAAAGAATTTAGGTTAGCAAGCCGAAAACTGGCAAATTGTGGGCTGTGAAAGCTCTGAGGTGAAATTTTTATTATCTTGTGAATATCAAAAATGAGATACCTTTTTATTAAATATATCTGTTCTACCGAAATGCATTCCTGTCGCGGACATGAGGTCTTGATATCCCACACAGAGACAGAGACCGCATTCTAAACGTTGGTGAACCGGGGGGGTGTCAGCTGGGAAAGCAGACTTCTTTTCCTCCTCGAACACCTGTTCGAATCTGCTGCGGTCAAACTCAGCCCATCCAAATACCTCGCCGCACTACGGATCGGCATCCTTCATGTCCTGTTTGAACCTGTCTAGCGCTCTAGCCTTGGTTTCATGCCAATCGCAATATGGTGGCGGATATCCCAGCTTCTCAAACTCCTCTTTGGGAAGGCGGTTGTAAGGATCGAAAACGGCTTTGCCTTTGACTCCTCGCAGCTCGGGAACCCATCTCCGAATGTACTCCCCGTCTGGATCGTTCTTCTCGGCTTGAGACACGGGGTTGAAGACGGTGTAGCTTGGTTCCCAGCCCTGCGTGTTAGAGCTAAGAAGTGTTAGCAAACTTGTGTAACGGGGCGAACATCTGATTACGAAAAAGCCGGTCTAATAGTGAAGGTCGTAGGGTGACAAGGCTGAGGTGGGGGCGTATCTTGCTTCGGATGTCTTTAGACTGAGCGCGAACGTCTCCCGATTCGCTTACTTACTTGACACACACACATTCGAGGAAAGGGGTGGGAACGAAAAAGGGGGAGGCTCGACACTCACCTCAGGTCATAGTCAATCAGTGTCTCGTTGAAATAGCGTTCACCTCGACGATAATCGATCAGGAGGTTGCAGTACAGATAGCTGGACACATTCATTCGCAACCGGTTGTGCATCCACGCCTCATGCCGGATTGCTCGCATTCCTGCATCAACAAAGGGAACTCCGAGGGTTCCTTCTTCCCATCGCTTGTAGCCCTCTTCATCTTCCTCCCAGTCCACAAACACAAACTTCAAATTTTGCGGCAAGTTCATCGCTGTATGCGGCGCATCTAGCAAGGTCTGTTTGTAGAGTTCTCTGAAACCGATTTCGCGCACCCACGCGTGGACGCCCTTGTTGGCGCCGGAGGAGCTAAAATTGGCCGAGTTTCCGTTGTGCTTCATCACCAGTTGCAAGGCTTCGCGAACGGACACCACGCCGGCCGCAAAATATGGCGACATTCGTGAGGTGGTGTCCTCTGCAGGATTAGAGCGAGTCGCTGCATAGTCGTCAATCCTCTCAATGAAGGTTTTCATCCTCTCCATGCCAGCGTCGTGCCCAGCTGGCCATAATTTGCGGATGCGATCTCGGTCTTCCTGTGACGCAAATTGTTTATCCTTTGGCAGCTCAGGCACTGTTGAATCAAAAAGTTTTCCGAACTTTTCCTTTGCTGAAATCGGGTTCCGTGACGGCGACGATACTATATCAAGCAGGGACGGATCGCTGGCTACCTCCGATGTCCAGCTCTGGAAGTAGGGAGTGAAAACCTTCATTGGCTTGCCACTGCCGGTAACAATCGTGAGGGGTTCCACGACCGTAGCGTCGTGCCTCAAGGCCACCTGGAATTTCTTGTCCCTGGCTGCCTTTACAATCTTCAGGTCTCGTCTAAGTTCGTCGATCTCATACTCGTAGTTCGCAAAGACGTGGGAAATCTCATTCGTTTCGATGAAGTCCAACACCGTCGGCACAATATCGTCCCTTCCAGCAGCTTCCACAATCACGAGTGGGATATCATGCTTTTGTAGCTCCTGCTTCATGAGTTTCAGCGTTTCAAGGATAAAGTCAGCTCGAGCAGCGGATATTCCATGCCAGCTGAGTTCGGCAGGACAGTGCAGATACACACAAATCAAAGGGGCAGAGGCCTCCTTCGCCGTTTCCGACGCGTCGTGCAAGGCACGATTGTCCTGGGTTCTGAGATCTTTACTTCGAAACCAATGCAGCACGTTTTGGACCCTTTCGTCGGCTTTCTGCTCCTCCAGAAGGGATTTCAGCTCGTCATATGGGGTGTCTGCGTCGATGCTTTTGGCACGTTTTGTACTTGGATGTTTCAGCTCCGGATGATCGATGGGTGCTTCTGGCTCTTTCCGCTTTGTCATCTTGAGAAGAGACGCCTTTCCGGTATGGCAGAGCTTGAGATCAACTTCTGTGCAATGCAGCCAACAAGATTGCAAAGACTTGAAATGTTTTAGACAGTTCCTGAGTGGGTACTGGATCCGAGCACCGCCAATTGCGGGAAACAGAGAGAGCTGTGAGCGTCGATGTGTTTGTAACCTAGGCCAGATGTGATTCTGCGACGGACACAGACATACAAATTGAGGCTTACCCAGGAGGTGAAGACAGCACGGTAGTATCTCAAAGGATGACAGACTCCTTGAGAGTCGTGACGTCAACTTCATGACGAGCAAAGACCCCGTTTCGGGCTGCTCATACCGGGCGAGTTTGTACCTTCAACCCTACCTGGTAGGGACTTACAATGATGATGAGGCATGAGAGCTATCGACATTGAAATTACGCCAAAGGTGTCAAGTAACAGAGTGGTCGGCGAGTAACGCTACGTTGATTATTGCGAAACGGCAAATGGACAACTTACAGCCTCAGATTTTCAGATGACAGAGATGGTGACTTCATAACTGTTATCGATGACTTGCTGCACGAATGCCGCCAGGCGCCAGAGACATTGTCTTGGAATGATCATTACCGCGCACGTAGGAACTTCTTGGTGATTCACAATACAGCACAACGGACCCCGATAGTCGAGATGAGGGTGGTTACCACACCACCCATGGTGTTGATTGTATCTGTGCTTTGGGACTCATAGGATAACCTTCGGGCACCGCGTAACGACGGTTCAAGAATGTCACGATACCGGAAACCTGCACAAAGTTGGAAGAGCGACAATGAAATCTGGTGGTAGAGTGTCACTAGGTCTCCAAGGCAATGTTGAAATCGATCTCAGCCCAGGACGCCTTAGCGGCTATCAAAGGAGCCAATGCAGGACGCTATTGGATTGAGGCTAACGTAAGTGTAAACCATCCGAACGCCGCTATTGGTACTCAGGCGTGTTAGGCCTTGCGGACGAAACAGTCGTAGTGAAATTCAGTACTGGTGAGTTGACATCACTTGTGTATTCAGAAGACTTGCCGACCTAATTTTTAATAATTTAGGTGGACACCACTGACAAGGCAACACCAAGCTGAGCGCCGTTGCCCAGCTTTCAAGCCGTGGCACACGGGAGCTAAGACTATAATGTACGGTAGCGGATCGTTCTCAGCATTGTAGCGGGAATTGAGCACGGTAGAGTTCATATCTTCATGGATCTCGCAATATCTGTTAGTAGCACAGGACCACATGTGAGCTCGGGAACACTAGCCGAAGACGCGCATATGGAAAGACGTTCACACGACAACTGTGAAGAAATGTAGCAACTAAAAATTCTCAATCCAATGTTGGGAAGCGATTGGCTGTTGAGATGGTCAACCTTTCAAGCAACCGGGCAAGGGATATCGCACGTGATTTTTCAACAAATCTCAGGTCCTGAGCAGCAATAATGTCACGCTGTATGGCGATGTTCGCAGTCATGCGAGATGTGTTTCGAAAGTAGAGCTCAGAGTCTGAGAGTCAGTGCGCTACGTGTCGATAATAGGGAAGTGATGGGGTACACGTAAACTAGTGCTGTCGATCACTGACGTACTAAGTCGAATGCGGTTGTTATTATCGAAAGCAACCTTCCAACTCAGCGTATTCTCAGTCATTGCAGGTGGCGTATAAGGAGTTTTCCCGAGGGTTTGTTTGATTCCCTGTACAGGCGTCGCATCGTAGGCATTTTGAATCAAATTAATACTGAATAATGGTAGAATTAAGACTTTCTGACCTAAGCATAGAAAGCACTCCACTTCTGCAGGTGGGATGGTTCGAGAAAAACGGCACTCTCGAAGATGACCGAGCTTCGAGAAAGTGTGGGAGAAATGGTGGGTGGGGCATTGGAGTATCAACTAGCCAGATACCAGCACGGCTGTGACACGTCGTTCCCACATATACTAGGATTCTGATTCTGGAACGCGCCTTCAATTTTTCCAGATGAGAGGTATACAAAGAGGTAGAGACTTGTCCGGACGCACGATGCCCAACAATTGACACGTACCGGACGGTTCAGGAGTGCCTGTGAGCTAAAATTACGCGTCTGAATCACAACGGAATTGTGAGCACCTGCTGCCAGGTTAACAAATCGACTCACCCGGTCCGATAAACTTTGCGCTACAGCTAGCCGAGCCTGGTTGAAGGTTGCCTCTTTCGCATTAGAGTTTGTCGTTTACCTTCCATGAGTACTTTAGGATCATTTGTAGGTGGTTGGCGTATACGTGCCGAGCGTGCGTATACTAAGTAGAGAGGCGGGAGAGCCTGCTATGACTGCGGCGAGTAACGAGGCATTATTGTCTACTGGACTGTGCTTAATAAGACAGCAATGCTTGCCTGCTGCAGTGTTCGAAAGTCGGGTATACACGGCGTGTTGGCCAGGAGTAAGATAGGCAAGCTTCGGTGACATCTCGGAGCCAGATGTCTTCAATTTTGAGGCCTGTCATTCGCCGTGAATGGGGAATTGGCTAATCAAAAATAATCCCAAAAGCAACGTCGTCATGATGTGACCATACTTGGTATGATGGCAAATGATAGATGGGACGCCAACCCAATCTGCTGATTTGAACATTTCGCGCTTCGGATTTTCATTGCCCCTTGGCCATGCCAGGGGTCAACCTTTTTAACAGCCGGGACTGGTTTTGGCTTTGGGCTTGGCCAACAAGCTTTGCAAGCACGACATGCCGGTGTTGTTCGGAGATGACAATGACTGCGCAAGAAAATCGGTTGAGCGCGTACCTCCAGGTAATGCGTCGATATCTTGGCCACTACAAGCTGACGGTGCAGCCGGAAGCCAGTGGTTACGGAGCTAACCCGGATAGTCCAGCGGTAAATAGGTACTGGTTAGGGGTGTGGTCGGTAGCCGGGCATAAGAGCCAAGGGCCAGTGAGTTAGTAGGGTCAGGCACCGGCTGAGAGGCGCATCGTACAACATCACCAATCACGCAACATTCGGAGGGACGCTGTGGACGCTCAGCTGCGACGCTACAGGCCCATCAAGCCTTTTTGGCTTCTCCCAGTCCTTGACAGGACGCCACCCTCTTTCCCATTCCCACTCTTTTTTCTCTCCTTCCTCTTCCCACGCACTTTTTTCTCTTCTCTTCAATAATCAGTGCACAGAGCTGTCCGGAGGCAAAAAAGATTTTCGGCTGTGGCGATCAATCACATCAACTTCTTCCTTCCTTCCTTTTCTCCTTTCCACCATTTCAACAATCCGTTCAGATCTCAAGTTCAAATTATCGTTGTGCTTGGGACGCTGTAAAGCCTCAATATCCACATTTTGCTCACAAGTCCATTTTATGGGTACGTATGTCCCTGCTCTCGCTGCTAGCCACGCTGCACATTCGATCGACGCCGAGTGGGTCGTTGAGCATTTGTGAACCACACCCATGCTTGACACAGTGCGTCCCGCCGAACAGCCATCGAGTGGATGCCCTTCAGAATATCCACGGCACCCACTCTTGCTGCTAAAGCTGCTGCGCGGGAGCCTCTGCAAGCCTGCCAATCCTCGCTCCCGTCGCCGACTAGAGACCCTCATCTATACTCAATCGCACTACCATACCCTCCAGCAAACCTTTCCCAAACACCATCCCGCCCTTGCCTTTCCTCCACTTTCACCTCCAAGACCTCGTCGTCTCCATCCAAGGATCCCACTCTTGTATACGCAGCACATCATCTTCTTTTCTACATTGATTCTGCGGGTGTGGCAGCCTTCGAAAGCGCGTCACTCCTTGAACTAACACTCCTTAGACGCAGTTTTTACGCCTTTGTCGGCATAACAAAAATTTTCAACACGTCCATTCCTTAGCATCTGTCATCCATTACCCGTCTCGAGCTCGCCCGCGACCCAAGCCAGGCTGTAGACGATCGTGCTCATCGATGAGCCAGCCGTCTACGCGATAAAGCTCCCAAGTCTCGCCATTCTGGTAATGGACCCAAGACAATCCCTATCCAGGACTGCTTCGTCCAGCATCCAGCAACAATCTCCCTACACCAATCCGAACATGTCTGTATCTGCCTACGCCGGCAACATGCCCCAGTCGTCCTACAACACGCATCTGCCGCCGATCACGTCGCAGTATCCGGCACCGCACAATCTGCCCCCTGCCAACCAGAACTACATGCCGCAACCGCAGTTTCGCGATAACATCCGATACAGCCAAAACCCATCACCCGCGGGCACACCAGACAACCGATACGCCCCGCAGATGGCACCACAACAACCCATGAATAATATTACCCAATCCTCGATGTTGCCGCAACCCCAAAGCCAGACGCCGCAGCCTCAACCTCCCTATACTCAGGCAGGGACGCGTCCGAGCAGCTATCCACAACCACTAGCTCCGGCCCCACCTCGATCGAGCATGAATGATCCGTATGGAAGTTATGGCCAACCAGGTGACCGGCCATGGACAGGTGCAGAACAAATCCCAGGTATGACGACCGACGTCGGTCGAGACCCAACGCGCACCCACGTTGTTGGTTCCCAAGGAAGACGAGGCATCTTACCAAGTGCGCCAGGACGACCTCCGGTCATGCAAAACGGCCTCAATGGTTCTCCCAAAGGCAACACCATCCCGCAGAAGGACGCCGATGGAAAGTTTCCTTGTCCCAACTGCACCAAGACCTATCTCCACGCGAAACATCTGAAGCGCCACATGCTGCGACGTAAGGACCTTGCTCCCTTTGAAACATTCCACTAACACACTGTTGCAGACACTGGTGATCGCCCATACATGTGCGTCCTTTGTACCGATACCTTCTCACGTAGCGATATCCTCAAGCGCCACTTCCAGAAATGTTCAGTCCGAAGAGGAAACCCCACAGGTGCCAGCCATCTGTCCAATCCAGCCGCTCACCTCAAAAAATCTCAGGCGGCTGCACAAAAAGCGGCGGCCGCAGCAGCATCAGCTCAAGCGGCCCAATCGCCTAGCAATCAGCCCAACAGTAATCATCCTCCCGCCTCGACTGCAACAGTTCAACCAAGCCCATACGCCACAACTATGCCGAGCAGCTCCATGCCTGTCACCACCGCAAGCTTGCCTGCGATGAACTCTATGCCCTTCGCCAACGGCTCAAGTGAAAACAAGCCTCCCATGGGCCAGCCAATGCCGAGCAGCCAGGAACAGAACAGCAATCCCAACTGGAGTTTGCACAATGGACGCGGCGACCAAATGATTTATAATTCCAACACTGCATCGCCTGCTCAAGGAGCCCATCATGTGGAAAACGATTGGAATCAATTCCTCCCACCTACCGGCAATGAGAACTACATGGGACAAATGTATGGTTATGGTCAGAGCCACGCTGAAGTTAAGAACGAATCTCATGACGGTGCACCGAATGGCTATTACATGCCTTCCACTTCTCTTGGAGCTGATGGTAAGCTTGACCTCCCCAATACCTTCCTCCTTATCCTTGTGGAGTTCCTGCACCTTCAAATGTGAATCATGTTAACTTTTACCCTTCTTCGGGATCACAGGAATCGCTGCAAGATCAACAAAATAAACAACTCGTTCTTCGTGCTGTACCGTGGATAAACTCAATCTTCTTCTTGATCTGTATTCGACCTATCCATGCTACTTTTCATGTCAAGGCTTATGGAATTTCGACCCTGGCACATCTCAAAACCTTGTCCTGTTCATTACGTTTTCCCCGACGCGCGATCTGTTCGCGCAAGTACCGGTCCGGCGTACCACCTTGCGCCAGCCGGATGGAGACTTGAAATGAAGATTAAACTCGATGCGACATATTATCTCTAACAACAAAATCCCCATTGATGCAGACTTGGGAAGGCAACCAGCACGCTGCGTTATGCAAATCAAGCGCACCCATTCACATGATCCTCAACAAAAGTGCGAGCTGGAGCGGAAACCGGACCTCCTTCATAGCTCGTCAGCCAATGTCAACTGCTGACACTCGGTGCTGGGCTGTCGCCATCCCAAAGTCCCGGCCTTCTACCTCTCAGGCAACACGCCATTTTGTGAGATTCCTGCGTGGTCAATGAAGGAGTGAATTTGACGCCCAGATGTCTGGTGACCTAGACTGGTATTTCTCTCAATCTGATTCTTGGCGGCTCGCCTGGGTTACCATTCAAAAGACATCGTTCAAGATGATGCGACGTGGACCTTCGGACCAATAAAGGTGTCTTACAATCCGGATTCCGCCTTGTCGCCATATCAATTGTATATCATAAATACCTGGTTATCAAGACTGCATCAATCGGGCTTGGACTTTGTTTGTTCATTGCAGGAGTTCCTGATGGCTGCTTCAACTGTGAGATGTTAGTGTATGCACCATTCTCGCCCTTGATCGTCCGTGGATGCCGTGTTTGTGACACCCGCGGAGATTGAGGTTTTTGAGAAGTCCAAAGACTTTTTCGTGGACAAGTCGGCTTTTGGTGTGCAGACGCAAGGATATCCAATCCCACAGCCCTGGTAAGATGAAAGGAGCCTCAGGTTCAGATCAAGCAAGTATGATCATCCTCTTGCTCGGTCATGGAGATCTATCGAAACCCCCCCTTGCCAATGTCACAGCGACACGAAACTGATTGGTTCGCCAATACTTTTGTAGAGTCGAATAGGGCTCATCGCTAACAACGACCTATTGATACCTGGCTCTGGCAATTTTTCCTCCAGGACTAGTTAGGCTTTGTTCTACGACAATCTGATGGGCCGGCGCGCGCCGAAACTCACCGGTACGGCTGAGCTTGATTGACCTGCAAAGTTCGAGTGTGGAAGGTAATGTGCAAGGTGATTCAGACCTTTCATTGGAGAATTTTCGTGTTATGCATTCAGCTTTGATTAGCACGATCATGGAGATGTTTGACGGTGGGTGCGGTAGGGCATTTTTTATGTACGCATTTTACGAAGAGGCACAATTGGCATATAGACAGGAGACTGGCCGTTCATGAACGAACGACCATGGCAAACGGGTGGCTGAGCGCTGCGCTTCACAGCATGAGGAGTCAATCTGGTTTGTATCCTCACGCGTGTCGGATTGCATGGGTTAATGGAGTTGCCGGGAATTTGTTCTAACCAAAATACTAGTATTCAAAATCGAAACTTAACGACTAGTTACGACTGTCTAGCTTTCACTACCGCTCAGTGAGACGAAAAATACACCCATAGAATGCGTAAGGACCGTGCTTGCAGGATCTTGTGGCTGCCGGAATGAGAAGTATTCGCACATACATATGGTATGAACCTAATTGAAAAAAAGAGGCAGCAACCGTTTGTGAGGTATTAGAGCGTGCCTAGGTACCTTTCAAATGACCATTGGCTGTGCGGTCGTCCTTTTTCTTTGTCCGCAGCCTTGCATGAGGCTCATTGCAATGTGGTTTTTGCGACACTGAAGCCGTGTCAGATCGTACACTATGATCAGGTACGTGTATCTACTCATGCAGACTAATAGAATTGACTTCTTGCTGGAAATGTGTGGGAAGGAGATTTCGTCCCCCAAATCCAACGCAGCCAAAAGAGTGGTGGGGAGAAAGCCATCATCATTTCGTCCTCAATTCGGCCGAATCGTTTTGGTTTCGCGATTGCTAGCATTCTTGCCTATGCCACTTCTTGAAAAGGATGCAAAGTGTCGTTAGCTATGACAAACGATCCCGCAATCCATTCTTTGTCGAAAGTGACCCTCAGATTCTGTTTGGATGTTGTGGTGCCTCCAACGGCAGCTTTCTTGCACGGTCTGCTCACTCCTTCAAACGTCAAACGCCCACGGATGATTTCGTAAGCTCTGAGCGTCCGTCCCTCGCCAGCACCAGCACCAGCACCAGCACCAGCACCAGCAGCGACAGCGACAGCGACAGCGACAGCCATGACCAGAGCTCTGTCCAAAGTGGTTTTGATAGGAGTAAGTCCAAATTACACCCAGCTTGTGATGTATGCTTTTCTGGCAAATGTGCCCCGATGCGGGAGTGCTTCCCGTACCATTTATCCTGAAAACGACAGGCTCACTCTCCCCCTCTATAGGCGGCTGGAACAGTCGGCGCATCTATCTTCGATGCCCTGCTTGAAGACGCTGCAGATGACTTCTCCATCACCGTTCTCTGCCGGCCAACCTCAGCATTTGCCGTGCCGGATCGCCATCGGCACAGAGCCAAAGTAATCAGAACGAGCTTTGACGCGCTCGACTCGCTAGTGGGCATCTTCAAAGGCCACGATGCAATCGTGCATGCGTCAGCAATCCCGGGCCTCGAAAGCCAGAGGATCATGCTCGCCGCAGCTGTGCAAGCAGGCGTGCAGCGATTCGTGCTCAACGAGTTTGCGAATTCCTACAATCAGGCCGGTCTGTCTGAACTGGAACCTTTCCGAACTGTCAAGAAGGAGATCTTGCTCTTGGCGAAGCAGAAGGCGGACGAGTCAAAAGGCACATTTTCGTGGTCGGCACTGGCTACGGGAAACTTCTTGGACTACAGTTTGAAGAAATACCCTCAGATCGGGATCGATTTGGCGAAGCGGAAAGCGAGACTTGTCGATGGCGGCGAAGAGAGATTCAGTGCCGTCGTCGTGAAGGATATTGGAATCGCCGTGAGGGGCATCCTGAGACGGCCTGATGAGACCAGGAATCGCGTCTGCCATATTAGGAGTGTCGAAACGTGCCAGAAAGAGATGCTGCAGATCTGTCAGGAGGAGATGCTGGGCGATGCGGAGTGGGAGGTCGAGTACGCTGACAGCAGGGAAATGTATGACAGAGGCAAGCAGGCTTGGGCTAGGGGGGAAAGGAGTGGCATGGTTGATCTGTTGGTAGTGCAATTGTTCCAGAAGGGCGCTGGAAGGTCTATTGTTGTTAAGGCTGATGAGAGCGATAACGCTTTGCTCGGAGTACAGGAAAAGAGTATTCGCGAGGTCATAAGAAGCGTGTTGCTACAGTCGTGAAGGATCAATCTCGAAATCTCTATACATTCTGCCAAAAACTTTGGGATTGTGGAAGAATGCGAACTGCTAAACCTTTTTCTTCATTTCGAGACAACGGGTGGGAATTTGTACGACTTTGCACCAGCGAGCATAGCGAGTGTTGAAAGATACGGTAGAGGTGGACTACCTAGCCAAAAGGTAGCAAAGTGTCAGAAAACCTCAACGTTGTATCCACGGCCCCTCCAGACCGAATCAATCCGCTCCTGCTGCTGAACATCTCTTAATGCAAGATTTGTCGGAAATGCTTGTATAAGCCGCCCCTGCTGCAAGAAATGTTAACTTATTAAGTCCCTCTCTACCTTTATGCTTGGCTGAGTGAACGACTTCTTGCCCGGCTTTGCCTTCCATGGCATTGTTCGTGATCGATGTCTCATGTCTGAACGATAGCCATCTGCCACATCCGGGTATGGCGGCATTGAGCCTTGCTAAGGCCCGACCATCCTGAGGAACTGGGATGTGTTGCACTCGAGTTACATATTGCTGTCAAAAGAGAGTGGATTACGTGATGGCGATCTGGTCGATGTCCCCCCAACGCTATACCGATGCGGCTTCACTTAGACCTGAAACAACCTCTTCGGTAATACATCTTTGGATCACGACAGGATCGTTCTGTATTGGGTCATGAGTAGCGAGTGTTATGCAGTTGCAGTGACATTTTTTTCACCTTCTGGACTTGTGTCAAACATCCTTCGTTGGCATTGCGCGTCACCCCTTTAAATCGGATGTCAGAGTATGTCTCTTGGTTAGCATGGTGCCAGAAATCGATTTTGACCAGAGACTGAATGCTCAGCAAACCGAAATGCTGACGCTGCGAATCTGTCAAGACTGCGGACAGCCTCGCCGGTGTTCACGGAGCATCGACAGCCTGCAGACGCTAAGAAGAATAGATGAGCTTGAAATCAGTTATGGATGGTTAATATACCAATGTTTGCATGCCAGAAAAGGCCGTACGCGAAGGTATGCTCGCATTGGAAGCTCTTTGTCATACAATCTGTGCCTCAGCTCAGTGGTTGGCTTTGGATGGATGCGATGAGCGCCACCGTGTCGCGCTTCCTGGAATCCCTCTACACATCACCTGTTTCTTCAGACTGATCTCAGCTGGCTGCTGGACACGATGCTGGTGGAACGTCGTGTGGGAAGGACGAGGTAGCCTTATTGGGCAATACACGTCTAGAGACGCCGAAGACAACTTTGACACCGATGCTGAAATGTGGCAGGTGATCAGATGTTGCCGTCCACAATGTCAGAAAGAGCCTAGATGTTCATTCATCGTTGACGCAGCTCAAGGGGCAGTCTGTCCTCGATCATTAAGGTTGTCTAAGAAAACATAAACAGACATTGGCAACAAGACGGAGAGGATCCCGCCATGCAACAGAGGTTCTCGTATATGTGTACTGAAAGAGAGGCTATGTGAGGTTTGGAAATAGGAATAATAAGCGTGCAATGTGACTAGCATTGTAGCTAGGAGCAACTGTCACTGCCGTCTCGGTAGACTTTCCCGCATTGTTTCGCAGCCTGACAATGATTCTCAATGGAAGTCAAGCCACGTCAGAGTCAAAGAAGATTGTCAGCACGTCTTTTTCATCAAGCAATAATGATGTGAGCTGGGCTGAAGATGGTATGCGTGACAAGGAACATGGTTGCTGCACATCACAGCCGTGTGCCCTGATTTCCGAAAGCAGTCCTGAAACAGACTTGGCTGAAACGATCATACTTTGGTGTCTATTTCTGGGGGGATTGGTCTTTGGGGGGCCAACACCAAGCAGAGTATTACCTAGCTGCTGTTACCGAAAGTGAATACGAAGTACCAACTTCAAAAGGTGCCTGCACGACATGAACTCTATGTTCCCGCCGCTCCTTTGACCCCAAGTTTCTGCAACGGCAGATGCGGCCTGCCATGGCCCTTCAAGTATGGTTGCTATCCCCCCCAAAGGTAGGTCCTGCTGTCCAGCAGCCGTCCATTTCGCTGTAGATTCCGCTCGTTATACATTCTTTTTCAAAGTCACTCCTTAACCAGCAGTTTTTTTTCCTGAACCCCCCTTTGAGCGCTGGTCGCGAGCTTTCCAAATTGACCACACACAATACATTTCGAAGTCCGGAGAAGGGTTTTCGCTCGAGAAGACAATACCTCAACATCCGACATGAGATCAGCAATCACGGCACAGCTTTTGCTTCGCCTCAGTGCCATTGAGCTAGCTCTAGCAGCACCATACAGCAAGCGGCAGAGCACATTCTCTTCAATCATCGCCTTTGGCGACGAGCTCTCAGACGACGGCTCGGGTAGTTATGCGCATGGCATCACAGGCGACCCAGCCACGGTGTACGGCTACAAGACATGGACTAACGGTCCGGTCGCTGTAAGCTACATGTCGGAAGCACTCGAGGTGCCCATCGAAGCCAACTATGCCTTCGGCGGGTGCTGCGGAGCCGCAAAATCCGGCGCCACGTTGGACGATTCATACACGCCGTCCGACGCCGGGTCGCCGTCGATCCAAGACCAAATCGCAAACTACACTGCTGCAGTGCACAGCGGGGACTTCAACTTCAACCCCAGCGACAGCCTGGGCTTCATCTGGGCCGGCCAGAACGACGTCAGCAAGCACACGGACGCCTTCTGGCTGGACGACCCGCACAACAAGCAATTCGCCGCGGACCTCAGCAGCTACACGGCGACGGCGGTGGAGAAGCTCCTCGCGCTCGGCATGTCGCGCGTCGTCGTCGCAAACCTCTACCCCAAGCACATTGCGCCCGTGACGGCGACGTACCTCTGTGGAGGAAGTGACAACGACTGCACCAGGACGTGGGGCACGGTCATCAGCAACGCGAACGAGCAGCTCAGAACCACGCTCGCGGACACGTTCGGAGACGACAGGGTCATCTACTACGACGCGTTTGGCTTCATTTCGGCGCTGGCCGAGAATGCGCCCTCGTACGGCTTCTCGCAGCCGCTGTCCAAGTTCTGCGATGGCCAGGGTGACCAGTCTTGGAACGAGTGCATGGTGACGGGGAAGGGCGCCGATGGCAGCACGCAGATCGTCGGCTGGAACGACTTCTTCTGGATGAATTTCCTGCAGCCTACCACTGCTGTGCATAGGCTTGTCGGAGTGGATATGGCGAGCGTTGTGGAGGCGGCTTTGTCGTCGTCGTCGTCGTCGTAGGAGCAGGAGGGGGCCACGACGTCAATTCACCTTTTTTCGTAGCTTAGCTGCAGAAAACTTTTCGTGTAAAGTCCAGATAAGACGCGATTTGGAAACAACCTGAAACGGGATAACGTATTCTAGATTTTCTCGTGCTGCTTTCCATTCTGTTCCTACCATCCCATATGTACAATCCATTTATGGTATTGTTATCGATAAAATTTTTTTGTGACCTGCCTCGCCTGCCCGGCTGGCCTACCCAGCGCTTTTATTGAGCCGCAAATGCATGTGCATGTGCACACAGTGGAGGTGGCTCATGGCCAACCATGTCAGTACTTTTTTGCCTGAAGCAAAGCAAACTATATATACACCAAGGACGCCGCTCTGTCCCCTCTTCCAGCCTGCAGAACATCACCGTGAAGATGCCTCAAATTGCTGTGGGAACTTTTCAATGCAATTACCTAGTCCGGATTGTGCTTGTGCTTGGGCGAAGTGTTTAAGGCCTTGCTTGTATGCGACTTTATGAAGAGTGTATTGACTGTGGTGCAAGATTCTTCGCTATGCAGACCTCGAACGCCTTCATTGCTTGTCGTATATGCATAACCAGTCGAAGTCGAGCCTCTGCCTTGGCCGCGGACTTTGGCCTTGCAACATGTGGTCACAGCCAAGTTAATGGCCGTTTGTGTACCCATTTGTGCCTTGCTGCTGTCTCAGCTCACGTCTCGCCCTCACGGCATCTGCTAGCTGTTCGAGCACGGTCACGGTGGTTTCCCAGTCGATACAGGCGTCGGTAATTGAGACACCTTTTCGCAGATTTTGCAGACCACCTTCGCCCTTTCCAGGTGCTTTCTGATTGCCAGCTTCGATATTGCTCTCGATCATTACGGCTACGATAGCATCTTCGCCTTTCCTGAGTTGATCGCCGACGACTTGAGCTACGCCTGGCTGATTTCGATGGTCTTTCTTGCTATTTCCATGTGAGCAGTCAATCATCATGACTTCTCTCTGGTTTTTCTTCTTTAGCGCTTCTCTTGCAGCTTTGACCGAGTCTGGGTCGAAATTGGTGCCTTTGGTGCCTCCTCTGAGGATGACGAAGCCATCATCGTTGCCAGAAGTCTTTGTGATTGCAGCCAGACCCTGCTTTGTGACACCCATAAAATGATGGCTCGCTGCAGCTGATCCAACCGCATCGATTGCGACCCCTAAGCTGCCGTCTGTCCCGTTCTTGAAGCCGATCGGGAAGGACAGACCTGAAGCAAGTTCTCGATGGAGCTGCGACTCGGTTGTACGAGCACCAATGGCACCCAGGGAGATCAGGTCTGCGAGGAATTGTGGCGAGATTGTGTCGAGCATTTCTGAAGCGATAGGCATGCCCATGTCGGTGAGATCTGCATAGAGTTTTCGAGACACTCTGAGACCTTTGTTGATCTTGAAGCTCTCGTCGATATCCGGGTCGTTAATCAACCCTTTCCACCCAACTGTTGTGCGGGGCTTCTCGAGGTAGGCCCTCATTATGATGCAAAGGTCCTTCTCCAGCTTCTTGGACAAGTCGAGCAGCCGGCTGGCGTATTCCAAGGCTGTGGCAGGATCGTGGATCGAGCAGGGGCCGACCATGACTAGTAGTCGGTCATCTCGCTGGTGGATGATCTCTTTGCACGCCCTTCGACCGTCAGCTACGGTGCGCACCGAGTTTTCCGACGAAGGAAGTTCAGATTGAAGCAGAGCAGGTGGAATGAGAGGGTCGTAGGCGAGGACACGAGCATCCTCGTTGAACGGATGAGAGTCGGCGGAAGGCATGGCAGTAGTGAAGTGTCTCAAGTCTCTCGTCTGTCTCACACGTATTTTCAGAGATCAAAGAGGCACAGGAGAGGAAGAGGCAGAAAAGTAGGATTGAGACTTATGATTGGATTACAACGGGGTGGTGAAGGCCCGGAGGACTATATACAGCAGAGGAGACAGGTGTAGACATGACTCAATGGAAAGCTCCGAATGAAAAAAGTTGATCCCCTCCTGTGGGCCGGGGTAAAGGTGAAATTTTTAGGTCGAGCGGTGAATCAGTCACAGATTAAACGAATCGGAAGAACCAGAAGTAGCCGCCAAAATGTCATCTGCTGCAGGGACAAGCCAGGCATTCAGACAGTCGTGCATTCAGGCACTGACGACGGCTCGGACGGCCATTGGCATAGCTGCGGAAGACCTTGCTGTTTGCTCTGTTTGCTTCCCATCGTCATGGGCTGCGATGGCTCGATAAAGCTTCACATTCACTGAGGATTCATGAGCGCAGGGCAGGATGGCAGCACTAGCGTCTACGTACAAAGTATGCTTCCGATGGCCCTGTCAAGCAAAGACGATCCGTTGACACCTTGCAGGACAGGCAATTTCTGGCTGTGATAGGTGATGAAGAGTCAGTCCGAACCCTCACACCAGCTTCTGTGGCCGGCTTCAGCTAATTGGAGTGCTTCTAGCTCCGTTACCGGTCTTCTTCTCGCGGGCGTTGGCCATGTTACCGATCCTCCCGATGCGCAACGCAACTTCCTCGTGTGCGACAGCAAGACGGAACGATCTACGATAGAAAGCGCATTCAACGCATTCACCAAGGAGCGTAAAGATATTGGGATCGTCCTCATCAATCAACACGTCAGTGATTAGACTGCTGGGACTATTCTGTCCAGGCCTCAGTTGACGAATACTAGATTGCAGAACAGATCCGAGAGACGGTGGACAGTTTCCAGGATGCTTTCCCAGCTGTTCTTGAAATCCCGGCCAAAGATCATCCTTACGACCCCGACAAAGACAGTGTGCTCCGACGAGTAAGAAGGCTCTTTGGCGATTAAGCTTCACCAGTCGCCACTTCCTGCTGGTCCAGTCATGTGAAGCGTTCAACATCCACGAAGCAGTTACTCCCCGTTGGCTACCACAGAATTAATGTTAAGAGAATCGTCCGAAGCCACCAAGACCGCCGTTCCAAGCATGATGCTATGAGAGCGAGTAGCTGTTATGATCCGAAGGTAGAGAAGCAAGGAGGGTCTGGCTGGGGAGAATCCTTGAACCATCCCAGAGCGTGAAAATCATGTCTGACCAGTACCCAGCAAAGATTAGATCTTGAATGACACAAGTCGATAGGGGAGGCGCTGCCACAGCCCTTCTCGTTAGTTGTGCTTTCAACCATACCTAAATAGCCATGAAATGCTTCAATAAAGTGATGAATGGTGCCAGCATCAGTATGAGATCGACTGTAATCAGTCTCCACGTGATTGAAGATGTGTGCCTTATCAACGAGATCCATACACTATACTTTGAACGGCATAGAGCGGGTGCACTTGGCAGGTAGACTAGTGGTGGAGAAAGATTTTCGGGCTTCGAGTTCAAGTTTGACGGTCATTTGACCCACTAAAGTACCTGGGCAGTGCGAGGTATTAGAGGCAGCTTTGGAGGTCGACATCATCGGGTGCAGCCTCCGTCACCACTGACAGCCCTATTCCCAAGCCTGGTTCACTGGCGTCGTCCTATCGCCTGTTAGCTTCTTGCCAACCACTTTGTAATCGCTGACATCTTTCGTTCTTCTCTGCAACATCGTCCCAAGCTCGCAAACGGAAACTGTACCATCATCTATTCCATCACAAGTCGACTGTCCCATTTGACTACGTCTTTGATCTTGCAGCTCAGCGACCATTGGTCCCCAAAGTTCGGCGTCTCCCTTGGACCGTCGCTACCGATAACCATTACGATGAAGTTCTTTCCCGTCCTTCTCTTGACGCCGCTTCTTGCCTCTGCTCTGTCGGTCTACGGTAGCTCCAAGGCTGAACTTAGCACTCTCGACGCAAAGTATCCAGTCCCAGGTTCGCAGCCACTCAACTTCTGCAAAGATCCCAAGGACTACATCCTCGAGGTTCACAATGTCGATCTGATCCCGAATCCCCCACGGCCTGGCGAGAAGCTCATTATCAAGGCCAATGGTACCTTCCACGAACAGATTGAGGATGGCGCCACCGTCTTCCTTCAGGTGCGGTATGGCTTGATTACTTTGATCAAACAAGAAGCCGACATGTGCGAGCAGCTACCGAAGTGAGTACTAGACGCATGTCCAGCACGGCGCCACACTAACAACTCCTGCTAGGATCGATATTGAATGCCCCATCGAAAAAGGATTCATGGAGATTTACAAAGAGGTCGACATCCCAAGACAAGTTCCACCAGGAAAATATACCGTTCTAGCCGACGTGAACACCAAGGACAAGAAAGCCATCACCTGCATGGAGAGCACCATAATTTTTCCCCGGCAGTAGCTGGGACTATTTCAGACGGAACCTCTGGCCCAAAGAAAGAGCTGTAATACAGACCCTGTAGTCACCAGCCCAGCTCGAAGGACCACAACGCAGGATTCCATCCCCAGCAACGAAATCGCGAGTGAGCACTAGTCAGGCGTATTTTTTGAGCTAGGCGTTATGCAGAAAGCTGTGATTGTCCCAAATTTGGAATAATGGTGGCACGCTCAGGGCTAGGTGATCACGAATGGTGTTCCTACCATGTTTGTCTATCCCTTCAGACTCGTGTCACTTTCGAAATTGAATGATGTAAAGGCGGTAAAGCGTTCTCGACGACGAAGGCTCCATTCATTCTCATGGCTTATGATGGGGTAATACGGCAGGAGCATCGGGATTGTAGTCATGCCCTAACTGGCACTTCAAGTCTGTGGATTTAAATGATCATTAGTAGTCATTGCACACCAGCCCTGCCTTCCACTTTGGCTTCCCTTTCCTTTGCGCATCTGCCAAGTCATCTTGTGATAGTATTCCCGTTGCATTATAAATTATTCAATACTGCTCCGTATGCCACTCTACTATCCATCTCTAGCGATCCCAAATGCTGGACACCCGTTTTCCACAATAATGTGGTGACTTTCTTCCATGCTTCTTCACCTACCAAACTTTCCCATTGAATTTTATGGGTAATGGCTTGCTGCTGAAACATCTGCACGAGCCAGTCTCACCTCGCTTGATCGCCATACTCTTGATCATCAAGACACCGCTTGTTCAAGGTCTCGGGCTGGATCTGATCCTCCACATGCATTGTCAGTGCGTGACGAAGCAGAACGTTGGATTGAACACGAACAGAAGAGCGAGAACAGAGCCCAAAGTATCGGGATTGCCATGAAGGAGCCCAGGCCATCGGCCATCATGGACGTGCACCTGTTCAAGCACGGCCTGCGCAAACACGGCACAACCCAAAAATCTTGATATATCAGGCTGTATCCCCTATTTTAGTGCAAATGCAAAGGCGACATGGCCAATTCATCGTCCAGCAAAAGGGGGTGTTTCTGCCTGCAAGCACACCACCTGCAGGTAGCAGACCGGTCGATGGGCCACTGTGCAAGCGCACAATCGACTCGTCTCCCAGTATTTCGACGAAAAGCGCCAGTGATGACGATTGATCAAGCACCACCATCACCAATAGGATGTAAATTGACCGTCTCATGCCAGACACTGACTTGCGGATAGTCATCCTTCCAGTTTGGGCCAGAGCCGCCTTTTTTACGTCGCGAGCCTTTTCCCTTTTTTCTTTCTGCAAATGCGAATGGTTCGGGTCCGGCTTCTTTATGGCCGCTGCCAACTCCATAAGCAATATCTAAAGCTGCCCCTACGGCGGGAACCACGACATCGTCAGCTGCTGGCGGATCTTTATGCTTTTCATATGATTTGAGGTAGTCGAAGCTCCTTTCTTGCTCCTCGACTGAAACACGCTCTTCTTCTTCAGTTCGGTAGCGAGCTGGAACTCCGAGAAATGTTGGATGTATGAGGACTTTGAAGAGTAGCACAAAGAGGAAAACCGTAGAGCCACCAATGATAAGGCGGCGGGCTACCTGCATCTTGCAGGTGAATCCCCGGAGGACTTGGCCCTCGAGCTACCGTGAAGAATACTGTTGCTCTGCACACTCCTTCTCGAGAATTCAAGCTGATGAAATCCCGAAGGTGGTGTCAGCCCCACCATGGAGCCGCCTTGCCGACGACTTTCAGCACCTCTAGCAGGTGGAGAAGGACACGTTCCAAAGCTCAGGATCGTTGCAAACCTTACGATACTCTTGCTGTGACCCCAGCTCGAGGATGAATGAATGTGTGACTACATTTCCAGAGTCGGAGAGCCACGTTCACCGGCCGCCTGAGGTGATGATTGCTGACATGCAAGCGTAGCAACCATCCAGATTAGGTAACGAGGCATGCGCCACATCTCTGCGAGTACGGCAACCCACTTGTGCCCACTTCACGAATAATCAGATAAGTCTTCGATCTTCTCCTTTTTGGGTTTTCTTGTCTACTGCTTGTACCCCAAGTTTATTCGTCGGACACTGACATCTTCCGGCCCCCAGAAAGTATTCGGATTTCGAACAGCGTGCTGCGGTATTCTGATTGGATGCTTCCCTCTAGATTTGTGAAGATCTCGGTTGTGAAGCCCGACTGGGCGATTTGCTTTAATTGAAAGTACGGGATCCGAACTGAGCATCTTAGTCCTCAAATTTCATGCCACACGCGTTTGCACTGCGTTAGCTCTAAGCCTTCTTTGCTAGAAGATCCCGCATCAGCCTCACTCAGCTACGAGTAAGCATAAGATGCAGAGACAGGACCAGTCCTTTCCAGTTGTGAATGACCATGCTTGCCTTTACGAAATCACCATGGACCTGATAGCTCATGACTTGTTCTTTCACCCGAAATCATTGATTCAGGAGTGTCCAGGCGGATGTGCGACCTTCCAACACAGCTGTCACTAAAGAGGTGCAATTACACTGAAGTTGATCTAGCCTATTAGGAGCATCCTAGAAGAGATTAGCTGAAAGTAATATCTAAAAGATTTTGAGGCAACGGGCGGCGTTTCTAGAAGCAGGCGACCGGATGTACGTGCCAACTGTGGTAAGTGGTCTGTCACGAGAAGCAGGACTATTTCATCATGGGCTTTTACGTTTGTCGAACAATCCCCCTTGTGTGGCTATTTCTGATCACGTCGTGCATGAATGGGCACAATGCAGGTCTGATCCAGGTCATTAGTTCAATCCACTTTTGATGCCGCCGAGGACACAGGCAGTCGACGAACTTGGGGGATGGATTATGCTCAGAATTCAATTTGGCCGAGCAGCTGGTTACACTTCACGCTGCGGGCACCTTTTTCCATGACCTTGGTATGTCAGGCTAGCAGTGAGTACAACAGAAGAGAGACTACAGAAACAATCGAGCTGGTGGCCGGCTCGTGCTGTCAAATGAGCTCGCAGTCGATGTGCAGAATTTCGAAGCGAAATGGCTCACTCCTTGGCGGCCGCCGACGCAAGATCTCTGCTATTTCTGTAATCTTGGTCTTTGGATTTGCTGATCAGATATCGCATCACAACACAAGATCCTGGAAGCTGGTCATAAGCGAAATCTGATAACTTGTCGATCCTCCAAGCGACCCGCAACACACGTTGGTGGGGTATCAGTGATCGCCCGCGGATGCCCCATGCGTAATGACGTTTTTTGTTGAATGATTGTGCTCCTTCCCGGTTTCTACACATCCACATGTGCAACTCAAGCAAAGCAGCGAGACATACATCACACAAAACAACTTGAAGCTCATAGACGCTACCTGAAACATAGTGCACGATTTTCGCAGTATACCTGCTACCCTCCCAATCTAGATGTCTACCAGGTCTGAAGTGATTGCGTGACTCTACCACTTCTTCTACTGGCCAAGCGAGATGCCTCCAAAGGTGCTCGAGGACAACCTGCTTGTCGACTTTGTGATCGACTTCAAAGTGCCCAGTGCAGGTATGGCGGCGTCATCGTTTAAAGGTAGGTGTACCACTTTCTGACGAGGACTGCAGAGAAGGCGAAAGCAACACAGCAATTCCAGCGGCTGATCAGGACACTGGCCGAGATCAATCTCGACACTGAAGTGCGGGTCAATGATGAATCCTCTCTTTTCGTGTTTGTCAGAGCCCAAAATGACCAGGCTTTTGCCAATGCCGTGTACCGAGCGCGAATCAGGGACTGGCTACATGGCGTTCGGCAGATCCAACCCATCAAGGAGACTGCTGAGACCTTGATGGAAGACCCTCTGTCTGAAGCAGAGAGGCTAAGGATGGTCTATAGCATGATAACTCTTCAGTCAATAGATGGAGGCGCAGGAATCACGCCAAAGCATGGGGACTGGGAATACGTCCAGTCCATCTTTCCTCTGCACGCACACGAGAAGAACAAGAGATGGCTGACGGAGTTTGCCCGCAAGACCTTTCTCACCCCAGACGACCTGGATCATATACGGGATTCAGTGGGCGAGAAGGTATGACCTTGACCTTTTTGCAACGATCTAGAAGGCTGACCACAGCAGATTGCATACTACTATGCCTTCCTCCAGACCTATTTCCAGTTCCTAGCCTTCCCCGCCGCATTCGGTTTCTGCGTCAAGGTTTTGCTCGGCAATTTCTCCCCGGTCTACATGATCGGCATCGGCATGTGGTCGGTGATTTTCGTGGAGTACTGGAAACGTGAAGAGTTCGACCTCTCCGTCCGCTGGGGCGTTAAAAACGTCAGCTCGCTTGAAGCAAAGAGGCGGGAATTCAAGCCGGACACTGTCTATCGTGACGAGACTACAGGAGAGGAAGTGGCACATTTCTCGACGAAAAAGAGGCTGAAACGTCAGTTGCTCCAGATTCCGCTCGCCATCATCTCGGCAATAGCTCTTGGATTGGTCATCTGCACCTGCTACGCTATCGAAATCTTCATTTCCGAGGTCTACTCGGGACCCCTGCAGTCTGTCCTAGTCTTCACTCCCACTATCCTCTTGACAGTCTCCGTGCCGATTGTCAGCGGCTTCCTCACCAAGTATGCCGAGCATCTTAGCAACTACGAGAATTACGAAACCCAAGGAACCCACGACAAGGCCATGGTCAGCAAGGTTTTCGTCATCAACTTCATTACCTCGTATCTAGCTATTTTCCTCACCTGCTTCGTCTATGTGCCCTTCGCTGCTATCTTGGTGCCGTATCTCGACGTGTTCAGCCTCACGGTCAAGCCATTTGCGGAGGACGAGAAACAGACAGTGGCACCGCCTATGTCGAAATTTAATATTAACCCGCAGAGGCTTCCTAATCAGATGTTCTTCTTCGCGGTCACCTCACAGATCATTTCCCTTGCCACAGAGACAGTTGCTCCGATTCTAACCCGGAAAGGAGGTGACAAAATCGCATCTTTGAAGTCTTCTGCGTTGAAACGCTCTGGTGGCACGCGGCCCGCCCTCGCCTCCTACGACCACGAGGAAGAAAAGGGGTTCATGGCTCGCGTTCGGGAAGAGGCTTCTCTTCCCGAATACGACGTCACCGCAGACCTGAGGGAGATGTGCATCCAATTTGGCTATCTGGTCCTCTTCTCTGTCGTGTGGCCCTTAACGGCGGTTTCGTATTTCATCAACAACTGGTTCGAACTTCGCGGAGACATGTTCAAGCTTACGATAGAGTCTCGTCGGCCGGTGCCAGAACGTGCAGACAGTATCGGCCCCTGGTTGAGCAGCCTCGAATTTCTTGCCTGGCTGGGTAGTATCACCTCTGCCGCCATCGTGTACATGTTCAGCGATGGCGGTCTCGGCCCAGACGGCCGTCCGAGCAAAATCAAGTTTGGCATCCTTATGCTGTGTGTCTTTTTCTCCGAACACACCTTCTTGATTTTCCGCAATGTGGTTCGCTACACCATGGACAGGCTCGACAGCAACAATCTGCGCAAAGAACGTATGGAGCGATTCATGGTGCGCAGAAAGTTTCTGGAGGATGCCGGACTTGGTGAAGCGGTGAAGCCGTTGACATCTCCAGCCGACTCACCGCTGAAGACAATGAACATGGGTACAAGTACGATTGCGGAGTTGAGGTCGCAAATCACGCGCGAAGATCTGGAGACGGAGGCCCGCAAGGACAGTTTACATGACAGTAACGATACGATCAGATTTTGGAATAAGCAGAGGGGCTGGCAGGAGAGTGAGGCTGTTGGGGTCCGAATGATTGAGATGATGGAGACCAAGG
The DNA here is from genome assembly GCA_017656005.1 of Incumbomyces lentus. Classification (NCBI taxonomy): domain Eukaryota; kingdom Fungi; phylum Ascomycota; class Eurotiomycetes; order Chaetothyriales; family Trichomeriaceae; genus Incumbomyces; species Incumbomyces lentus. The sequence goes on along the minus strand of JACJVT010000005.1, from coordinate 2,568,718 downwards.
ACGAGAAAAAGGCGAAGTGAGCAGAGCATAGGCTGGCCCACCCATCGTGATCGTTAGGATGGATCTGGGGTGAGAGACTTTTGTGTTGGAGTGCCGGATGTGGAATTTAACGGAAGCATTGCATTGCGAGCTAAGCAGCTGATGGGAATAAACGAGTTGCTGCCAGGGGAGTGTGCAAGTAACAAGCTTCAGCAAGTACACGACAGGTATCTCATTTTCGTTTAGTAAGCGTGGTTGCGTACATGGTTTGAGAGTACCACGAAGTATCTTCTGTAAAGAGCCATAGATCTAAAAAGCCGCACGCAAGAACCTCTTTATCATTCACACCATGCAGACATACCACTCATTGCGCGTTTAACGTTAGACGGGGCCCTTGATTCCAGAACAAAAAATGGCCAGTCTCTCAATGACCGAGCTAATCGAGCAATCGCTTTTTCGAACAGGGGTTCAAAACACGGGACCAACCAAAACCCTCACATACTTTTCATCTCTCCTACCTCCCTATCTCGCCATCAAATCAAGTCAAAATTCAAAGTGAAAATGACATGAAATGACATGAAATGACATGAAATGACATGAAAATGATAATCTACATTTCTACACTTCCACATTTCCACACACTCTGTTTTACGAGGGAGTGATAGAGTGACCGAGTGATGGGGTGAAAGAATCTCCCCCTCCCCTTTTTTAAAAAGCCACTCCGATGCGCGACCTGCGCTCCTCAGCCATCGGCGGCGGCGGAGGGATCTCGATATGCAGGCTTGGGAACGGGCTGCTTCGACCTCGACCTCTGCCTCTTGATTGTGATAGCGCTGCTGCTGAGGTGGCTTGTTCTGTTTGCTCGTTGTAATGGTACTCTTCGCTGTTTCGGTTTTCTCCTCGGTCATGCTGTTCTCTGTAGCGGTGCTTAAGCTCAAGCTCAAGCTTAGGTTTATGTTTGTGTTTATGTTCATGCCGGTCGGTCCTGTCGTGGTCTTTTGGAAGGGGCAGGGGTTTGCGCTTTATTTCCTGCACTGCTTGTGTGTTTGCGCCTGCTCCTGCGCTTGTTGTAGTTATTGGCGTTGCTGCTGCTGCTGGGCCCGTTGGCTGCCAGTATGTATTATGCGTATCATGACCGCCGCCGGCATCCCGGAGCAGACTGACCCGTCCCAAGCCGAGACCGTCTCCGCGTGGTCGACCACTATCAAGGCGGCCTGGACCTGTCGCGCTAGTCATAGGGCTGATGAATTGATGCTGGTGATGCTGCTGCTGGTGGATGATGATTGGTCCGGACGGGTCAGACGCAGACGCAGACGCAGTGGGGAGCTCCCAGGAGAATCGCAAGTCACGAACGCCACCGCCAGCGCTAGCGCCACCACCGTCGTAACCGTGGTAATGAGTGAGCTCGGGCTTCCTGGAAAGGGCGAAAAGAGACGAGACACGCTGCCCGACTCCGATTTCTTGAGCGGCTAGTGCGCTTTTGTCAGGGACGGCGAAGGCTTTTTCGGCATCGTCCCCCCCGCCACTGCCAGCGGAGCCAGATCGTGAAGAGGATGAAAAGCTGTATGCGGCATCTTTCTCTGGAACGGCGGGTCCGTCGAGAGCCTCGCGGTAGCTACGCTGTTTCCGTCTCCGCGTGCGATAGGCGTCTAGTCTGGTCCGGATGGGCGTGCAGAAGCGGATGGTCAGGTAGATTATGCTGGCGATGAGAGCGAAGGCGAAGATTGACGCTACTACGATGCCGGCGGTTGAGACTTTGGACGTCTTCGGGTCGGCGGGGGCAGCGTTGGATTGCGAGAGAGAGGCGGACGGAGCAGCTGGGATGGCTGACTGAGAGGTTGATGTTGCTGAGATGGTACTTGATGGCGAAGGGCTGGAAGAGCTTGCTCTTGAGGTGGTAAGTGTGGAGAAAGTCCGATTATCAGAGGTTGAGGCCGATGCCGAGGCTCTGGATGGACCGGGTGTGGTTGAAGCCGACCTGCTTGAGCGAGTGCTTGATGCCGACGGCCTGGAGCTGGTGGCTTCTTCTTCAGACGAAGCAGATGCCGTTGCTTCTCGAAGTGAAGTCAGACTGATTACATTGACGGAGGTTGGTGTTGAAGGAGTGTTGGGTGTTTCAGTGCTCGAAAGGCTGATGATTGTAGGAAAAGCCTCGTCAGATTCATCAGCAGACGGCGTCGGGAACAAGCCTGATGTGATCGGGTCAAGCAGGCTACTGATTCCACTTTCAATAGGGTCAAGGAAGTCGACCATAATTCAAAGAGACAGAAAGTGTTGCGAATGATTGTAGTCCCTCACCCGCGTCGAGTGGCTTCTCCTCTCGACAGTCCTGATACAAAGGGGGGGAAAGCGAGTGTGTATGAGCGGACGTCTTGACTTCGCTTGCTCGAAAGTAAACGGAAGGGTCAATGAACCGCTAAGAAATGAGAGAATCGCCTTCGAGGCTAAAAAGAGTACCGCATTCAATGCATCGAAACAAGGAAAAAGAACATACAGGTAGGAAGTAGCATAAATGCGCACGCGAATGGAATTGATCATTGATTAGCAGAGACAGGAACTGCAGAGCGGGAAAGGGACTTCGTACATATTGTGTTGCGTATGGGCTCAGGGGGGGTGGGGGAGAGGCCCCGAATTTCGAATCCACTTCCGCCTTCGTCATTACAGTGTCAGATATACCAATGAGCGCAGTGCGGGCGTCACCTCATAGGATAAGATCGAGCGTCTCTCACGGCTCATCGCTGCCAAAATCAGAACGTCTGCGCGTCATTGTCAGCCGGAAACACGCTGACTTTCATCCACTGAGTTTCGGAGATGGGCTGCAGGACGAGATTAGCGGCAGAGCGCGCCTATGGAGTCTGAGGCTTGGAACTGATATTCAAGCAGACATGACTTTTTGGCAGAGGCAGCGCTGTAACACGTCGAGCGCTTCGACGACTTGAAACGAGCAAGATTGCGTTTCGGAAGTTGGGGTCGGCGGAAAAGGAGGTTGGTTGGCTGAGAGTGATCGGGCGCTCTGCGGAAGAAGCTGCTTGCCAAGCCGGCAGTACCCGTAAACCAGTGAGGCTTCTACACCACTGGACGGCATTGTTGATTTAGCCATGGCCATGCGGTCATCTAACTTATACGGACAGGATGTTTCTGCACGGCATGCGCTCCTTTTGGAGGAAGTCATTTGAGTCTAACCTTACACTACATCTTCCTGATCTATGCTTTATGATGGACATGCAAGGCATAGACTTGCAAGTTGGTGAATTTATTTAGGTACTGAGGTATCTATGGAGCTCTACCCGCGAATGTGGAATCGAGAAGAGTCGACTCTCGTGATTCGCAGAAATCCAGAATTCTAAGCAAACCCAGCAAACTCTACCGGACCACTGGGCGCGTGACTACCCTGAAGAGACTGAACCAGTTTGTGTCCACTTCAAAGATAGCAGTCCCTCCTTTTTCAGTCATTGCTAACTTCCGATGCTTTGCTAATGACCGGCCCGCACATGATTCGATGACAGTTGTACTGCTGCCACAGAAACGCCATCTTTATGCATCGCTAATATCAGGTCAATCACGCTGCTTCCGCCATGGAGTATAGTCCATATTTACAGCTCCGATAATGCCCAGTTGTTCATTTTTGCGGCCAAATAAGAGTAAAAGAGTAAGGATATCCAGTCCCTATCACTGAGACTTGGTCGAGGCAGCCTTTTTCTGCTTTGCCATTTTTTCGCTTGCAGAGCCGATTTCTGTGCCGAGAACATAGTCCCACCACCTAAAAGAGCTGGAATAATTCCCGAGGAACTTCTCGTGGTGGACATCGTGGTGATCGGCGCCGGCCCAGAATGGCAGAATGTGATGCAAACTCCAGGGAAACTCGTATCCCGAATGAGAGTCGATGGCCTGGAAGAGTCGCAGCACGATCCAGCTGTACATGGTCAAGATATGTAGGTTCTTGGTGACCGAAGCCCATAAGATGGGGATGCCAACAGATCCAAAGGCCAGGATCATGACCTCAATCGGAGAGGCATACTCGGCAGCCAGGCCAAAGGGCGCGCTGTATTGGTGGTGCAGTTTATGGATTTTCTTGTAAAACATGGGCGTATGCAGCAGTCGGTGAAGCCAGTAATGCCATGCGTCCTCGAGGACGAAAAAGATTGCGATCTGATAGGCCATCGTTTGCCAGGAGGGAAAAGGAACACTCGTCGACATGCCGAAGAACATTGCAGCTGGGTGGAACAGCCAGATCTGAGGAAGCTCGACGGTGAAGTGGGACAAGAGCACCAGTCTGGCGCACTGCCACTGCTCGGTGAGGGTGGGCATTTTGTGCTGCAACAGTCAGTTATGTTGGGGTGAGCGGCAGAAATCTCATCTTACAGCTTGGATCTTGTACTTGCGGAAGTATGGAATCTTGTCCATTATTATGAAGGGAATGGCTCGACCAAAGTAAAAGATTTCGTGCAGGGCGAAGGACATGATACCCGTGGCGAGCACGTCGTTCTGCATATAGGCGTACCATGCCGCCCACGCCTTCTCGTACACGCTGAGGTGAACATTGTACTGCGCAATCTCGTTGAAGTGGTCGGTGTAGCTGACCGGGTAGCCGGCAGCGAAGGTCGAATTCCTAAAAAGCCGGTGAGTGTTCGGACAACGTTTCTCTCAATTAGCTGGGTCCATACATCTTGACACACGCCTCCGTGACAAATTCCAACTTCAAAATAAGCTGCTGGTACGTAGCGTCGAAGGGGTAGCAAAAGAACGAATTGCGCAGGCCAAAGCAGTTCGCAAGTATGAGGAATTTCAGGTACAGGATACAACAATGAACGTAAAGAAATTTGGTGAGCATTCATAGCCAATCACCGCGGCCCATGTGCGGGCTCGACATGGCACCACCAGCACTTGCACACGGGCTTGCCTCATCCGATTGACCCCACTGGCAACGACCGACCTGTGCCTGAACGTTTTATGTCCGGGCACCCGAGTGTGCTGATCTCGGAGGTGCAAGGCAGGTCTACCGAAAGGCTCTAGACCCGCCAAGGCCCGCTTAGCTAACTCTCACGTGGCCCAAGTAGCCTGCTAGTGACGACCTCAAATGACGTAGATCGATTTTTTTCGTCAACCGTCCGGGACGTGTGTCGACGCGTGATCCAGCCGGAAAGAGCCAAGTTCGTGGCTGCTGGGATATTGTTGTGGGTAGCCATGCCACTGTAGCACGCACAACTTGAAGCACATCTCCCGGCCACAGCTAGAGCTCCAGCGAGGTCGACATGTCCCTGGTCGATGATCAGGTCCGTCGCCTCGATGCCACGTTCGACCGTGTCTCACTAGTTGGTCTTGAATTTCCACCTGCTGAGGAGACGACGACGCAAGATTCGGGCACAGAATCACAGCCGGCTGACAGTGCCGCCACTATCACTGCGTCGTCCTTGCGTACACCGCGTGCTGCGAAGCTCGGGTCGATTATCCGATCCCTGTCTACCACAGCTGGCGCGCGACCGCTGCTCCGAAAAACACGATTACGTGACACGATTGCTCAGATCCGAGGGTCACATGAAGTAGCGGCCACGTCGACGGACGAGAATGAGCTGGAGTGGTTTGCTGTGGGGAAGGCTGCTATCCAAGTCTACGGTCTCGTCCTCAATGCGCTCCTCGATCAGACCATCCCATTGAGTGAATCGATCTGGTACTGGGATGACGTGTTGGGATCCTACACATACACCGGTCTCTACACTATCCAAACGTCTCCCATTCGCTTCTGGGATTCGACCAAAGAGGTCTACGCGGAGGCAAAAGAACGATACCAGCGCAATAACTTGATCCGGGAGTCGGCCGAGGATGCAACTCAATCGCTGGCCCAGGGGTGGGGCGAGTTCTACAGTTTGGTCCAGCAGAGCATCGAGGACCGGTCGCTTACCCACGCTCGCACTCGCATTCTCTCCCCCTTCGCGTTGTGTCGCAATGAGGCTCGCCGCAAGCAGGACGGGGTGCGGAAGTTGAGAGAGCAGAGTGCAACAGCCATCGGTCTGCTTGTTGAAGAAGGCATGACTATCACAGACGACGATGCAGATCCGCAAAGGGGCTGGAAGAACACCGTGTCCAAAACTATATGGCTGCTTGAAGGTATCACAACGCATGCACAATCGGTGAAGAGCAACTGGACGGATTTCGAGTATGGAGTCATCGACATGGTCGATCGCGGACCTACTGATCAAGAGCCGCCGCAGCTGGTCAACAGGCTGCTGCACATTCTCGATGTCCACGTACCCGAACAGGAACGCCAGGCGCAGATCATGGCCACCGAGTACGGCAAACCTCCGAGGTGGGTTCGGTACTGGATTCCCGGTCTGGCTCTGGTCTTGTCTGGAGGCACCCTTCTTCGCATATTTGCGAACCGACGTGCAGAGATTACGACCTGGATCCGAGAACTGGGAACGACGACGATCGACTTTTGGTACAATTGGGTAATCGAACCTACCAAGCGGTTGATTGGCACGATCCGCCACGACCAAAACAGTGAACTGGCTGTAATGAGCAAGGACAGCCTCAAGTCGGACCGGGAGAGCCTGGAAAGGATGGTGGTCGATTTTGCGGTCCAGAACCCAGAAAACGGAACTGCATACACGGAGGTGCAGATCAACGAGATCAAAGACAAAGTGCGCCAAGGCGACTTGACTGCTGTACTCAGAGCGTATGAGAAAGAGATTCAGAGTCCAGCCAAGAGTGCTCTATTTGGCAATCTGGTTCGAGCACTGCTGATCCAGGTGCAAAAGACAAAGGTGGACGTGGAGGTGGCGATGAATGGAATTGACGAGATTCTGAAAAGTCAGGAGCTGCTGTTCGGCTTTGTCGGTGTAGCTCCTGGAATGGTGGCCTCGTGGCTGGTGCTTCGATGGCTCGGCTCGATAGTTGGCAGCCGGAGAGGTCTCAGGCAAATGCAAGAGCAAGGCGATACCGTGAGGCTTCTGAGGTGAGTTCATTTGAGTTTTCGCGGATCAACATCACTAACAGGCTCAGAAACATCGACCGCACGTTAACCAAAGCGTCCACCACGCAGGATGGGCTGCTATCGTATAAAGATAATGGACTGTTGCTATGTGAGGTGCATGTTCTACGGAAGACCGCTTCCAGATTAATTCCTGGTAAAATCCAAAGGGAATTTATCGAGGATCTGAATGATCTCATGCAAACGCGGCAAGGAGTCGATCGGCAACTCAAAGTGCTTGAGCGGATTCAGTGGGCATACGGGAAGTGGTTGAAATAGGGTGGAATACGGAATACCTAGGTAGGGTGAAGTTGCGTGCAGTAACAATGATACCCCTTCGCACCCTTAGCCCAGCCGTGCCCAGCATCTGGTACGCAACGAACACCACCCACGCTAGCATGTCCTGCAGGTCAAATTGTGGCTGAAGTTGTCGGCCTGATCAGACTGTGGCGCATGCCAAGTCGTGGCCAAACACCGTTGCCTTGCCGCCTCACCCGCCTCCAAGTTTTGGCTTTTGGCTTCTGCTACCGCCGAGGTGCGCAGGATCTGGCTGAGGACTGGAGATCTGATTGATAGCCGGCCCAACTTGAAAGAGAAACTACGTGACTTTCACTGCAGTCCGCCACAACCACGTATACTCGTCTGCTTGCCGTGGCCCATAAGCAAGCCCATTGGCCCGTTGTTCCGCATCTCTCTCTCTCTTCTCTTTACGATCGTCATTGAAGTTGTTGTTGTTGTTGTCGTCGCCTTCGTCGCCGGCTAGAGTGATCTTCGCAGCGAAATACGACAGCTCGAAACACAACTTGGAAGTCCACGACTTGTCAATTTCGTCCTCCGAGTCCCTCTGAGTCCCTCCACATTCCCAGCCGGTTCACAGGCCACCTTTCGAATTCCACCTCGCTCACAGCCCGTCTCATCATCACATCATCATCATCGTCATCATGGCAGGCGCACGTAACTATGATTTCCTGGTATGATAGCGACAAAGGCTTTCTCGAAGACAATGTCTGCTAACAAAGATGGCCTAGATAAAACTGCTGCTCATCGGCGATAGCGGTGTCGGCAAATCATGCTGCCTGCTCAGGTTCTCCGAAGACAGTTTCACGCCCTCCTTCATCACCACGATAGGCATCGACTTTAAGATCAGGACAATCGACGTGGACGGGAAGCGGGTCAAACTGCAGATATGGGATACGGCCGGACAGGAGAGATTCCGGACCATCACCACCGCCTACTACAGAGGGGCCATGGGCATCCTGCTGGTCTACGATGTGACCGATGAGAAGAGTTTCAACAGTGAGTCCATCCCCTCTTCCCCCCTTCTCCCTTTCTGGACAGGACCGCTGCTTTTTACTTTTTGTGCCTGCATTCAAGGCTGAGAGTTCAAACGGCTAACCAATCTGTGATTCCAGATATTCGCACGTGGTTTTCAAACGTCGAACAGCACGCCAGCGAGGGCGTCAACAAGATCCTGATCGGCAACAAGTGTGACTGGGAAGAGAAGCGACAAGTCTCGACGGAACAAGGTCAAGCCCTGGCCAACGAATTGGGCATCCCGTTCATGGAAGTGTCGGCCAAAACAAACATCAACGTCGAAAAGGCATTCTTCAGTCTGGCAAACGACATCAAGAAACGGCTGATGGATTCGAGTAAGGACAATGCAGCTGCTGTGGGCGGACAGCAGGGTGGAATCTCCGTTGGCGGAGAACAGAAAGGTATTGCTAGTGGCTGTTGCTAGTCGGCAGTGTTAGTACTGTATTTGTGCAATATGGTGCAGTCTAGACAGGGCAAAGTCCAAAGCAGAGCAGAGCAGAGCAGAGCAAATGGGATCGATCCGACCCAGTCCGAGGATTGAAGATTGAAGATGGAGCAAGCGCAAAGTAAACTTCTGGTCACAGTGAGAGGGATGGGAGCGGTCAAACAGCACGTACGGGCTTAAGAGGAAGGAGGTGAGTAGGCTCTATCGTCCTTCGCCTTGTTAACCGATGCCGGATGCTTGCGGACTGGATCGGCTACAGACGGAATTCTGCTGCACAGTGGCTGCGTTTGACCAGACCAAGAGCCTGCTGTTTCAAGCTGTGCCCGCATTGGCATTGGGCAGGTATGGCATGCATAGAAAAGACCATGAGGGTGGCGTTGAAGGAGTCAATTCGAGCATTGAGCAGCAGACACCGACACTTCTTTTCTTCTTTCTTCTTCTTTTATTCGTGGGTCAAGGCAGAAGTGAGTCACAGGCTTCAAGATTCAAGGTTCAAGATACAAGATTTTGGAAGAGCGCGCAGTGCTTTCCCAGTACGGTAGTAGACCAATACGAATTTTAATTCTTGACCTGTTGTATCAAGCAAGCAAGCGAGTCAGCAATGCGATGCAATGCGATGCGATGTCCATTCCTCAATGCTCATACACCATCTTGCCCTGGACATGACTCCAGAACTCCCTCACAATCTCCCTTTGCCCACTCGACGCAGCCCTGACAGCAAGATACTTGCGATGCGTGATGGGGATATCCCAGCCTCGCCCACCGCTGTCTTCCTCACCACCAGCACTCTCATCTTTTACTTTTGCGTCTGCTGCTTCTTCCTCTACATCAGGTGGGTTCCCATCGACCATGATCCCGCCAGCCTCGACCAGAATCACCCAGCCCGCACACACATCCCAGGCCCAGCACCCGCCCTCCCAATATATATCGAGATGCCCCTGCGCAACAGCACACAGATTCAGCGCCGCCGACCCGAGACACCGACCCGAATGCACCATGGCACCACCTTCCTCCTTCGCCGCCCCCAACCGCCTCCACGTATCCACCTTCACCCGCCAATTCGATCCGGAGCGGTCCGAGCCCCATTCAACAGCGACGAGGGTGCCATCGAGGCCGGTCAGGGGTGGTGGTAGATCCGACTCCGACTCCGTCTCCGTTTCTCTCTTACCGGAGCCAGAGCCAGAGCCAGTCTTGGGGAGAGCCACCTTCTCCTTAACGACCTCCCACCCTCCTGCTCCATCTCCACCCAATCTCAAAACCTTCTTCCACGCTCCCTGGCCTTTCACACCCCAAAACAACTCACCGGTAAACGGATTAAACACGACCCCGACAACAGGCTTCTTCTCCACCGCAAACCCCAGACTGACACTAACATACGGATACCCATGGACAAAGTTCGTCGTGCCGTCGATCGGGTCGACGATGAACGTCGGCGCGTTCGTCAGCGCGGTGCCCGGCTTGTACGTCTCTTCGCCCATGAATTTGAAGGTGGGGTATTTGGACAGCAGCACGGCCGAGATTTGTTTCTCGACCGCTTTGTCGGTTTCGGTTACCAGGTCCGCGGAGTTGAGTTTTGTGGAGTGGCCCCCCGGACTTGGGTTTGGGTTTGACGAGCTGGAGCTGGAGCTGGAGCTGGAGCTAGAGGAGGATGACGAGGACGAGCGTGCGTTGATGATGGTGCTCCCTGCGCGTTTGGCCACTTCGAAGAATGTGCTTAGGATGTCGTCGTATGAGATGTTGCAGGACGCCATTTTTGATTCTGGAGGAGGGTTGTTGGGCTGCTGGTTCTAATTCTAATTCTAGTTCTAATTTCCAGTGCTGATTTTTTTTGGTTTCCTGATTCTGGTATTTTGTGCTGGTGCTGGTGCTGGTGCTGGTGCTGGTGTGGACTTGTCCAGACTACTTCGTACCACTTTTGAAAGTTTGGAAGTCTATTGAACTCCGAAAGCCCGGCTGGTTACTAGCACCTTGAATGCTCGAGTACTCCAGTAGGAGATCGAGTGGATGTGGGAATGTTCTGGTTTTATGGATTTTCCCAACTTCAGGTCCGAGTCTTTGATGAAGTCGGCCTACTGCTCAACGCTTCGTGGCACCGACATTCGGCGCTCGAAGAACTTTTTCCAAACTGATAATAATATCATTTACTAGTAGCGGGGCAGCCCACCGATAAGATTATGACGAACAGCGTAATAATATGATGGATGCAGGTACCGAACCCTATTTGGATGGCTTGCGCGCCATGACCAACACTCATTGCTCAAGCATCTAAACGAGCGGCCCGTAACGACACATTACGTGAACATCCCAACCTTGGAACTCTATTTGGTATCAACCCTCACCTCATCTACTTAGGTGGCTAAAGAGGTTGCTGTGCTAGCGTGAGCTTCTCAGAAATTCAACCACACCCCGCGTCCATCCAACCGCCTGGCTCAATCGCCTCTCCTCCCGGCTAATAGCCCTTTCAAACTCTAAAACTGCTTTTCTGATCTCTTCGACCCCACTCACGAATTCGCCATGCAGCTTCAAAAACACTGCCATCCAGGTGTTGACCAGCTCAAAGTCACGACGCTGATGTACATGCGCAGTCATCGCGCGAACAAAGACGGCCATCTCGGGCATGGTCAGTGAGCGAATGTCGAGGTCTGCAGCAGAGGGCGACAGATCCTTCAAGTACGCTACGGCGCTGTTCGACTCGCGGGTTGCAGCAAAGTCCTCGAGGTGAGTAGACAGCACAGACTTGACAGGCTGTAAGGAGCTCAATCGCGAGATCCTGGACTTCTCCACTTCTGCAACGGCGGACTGCTGCTTTGTCTCTGTCGTAGGCTCTTCCGCACTACTCAACCCGTTTGCCAATGTTGACCCGAGGAAGAAAGGTGCCGCTTTGGGTTTCTCCACCGGCTGGATGGGCTTGTTGCGCCTGCGGACAGCTTCGAGATTGAGAAGCGTCTGCCAACGTGACCGCGGCAGCAATGACAGCGTGAGCAACGACGAGTCGAGCTGTTCAATCGAGCTTCCACCTTCGATCCCCATAATCATCTCTTCTTCCAGCTCCACCTGATCAATCGTCGCTAGTTGGGTTGCAGCCTCAAGCTCTGCAATGTCCGTGAGGTCGATGATATCCTGCTCTTCGTTCAGCTGCTGAGATGGGGTGTGCATAAATAATGCCTTGTTGTTCCAGATGTTGATGCCAATCATGCCGGCGTGTGCGGTAGCCAGAAACTCACCAGTACTGGAGAAGGCAACATTAGTACATGTATTCGTCTTGAATGCATCAATCAAGTGGCCGGTCGCCAGATCGAAGACTCGCACCACCGAGTCCATAGAACACGTGACGATCCAGCGTCCGTCGTGCGAGAAGCAGTGATCATAGATCTGGCCTACGCAGCCCCACAGTTCTCGAACTACCCTCCTGGTCTCGATGTCAACGACCCTGATACAGAGGTCGTCGCAGGCTACAGACATGAGCCCTGACACCGAGTTGTACCTGACTGCGATCGGTGCACCATCCAAGCTGATGCGGTGCTGCACACGACCAGCCATAAAATGCCAAAAAATGACTTGACCGTCGAGCGAAGTCGAGACTACCACCTGGTTCATGTTGTCGACCACTATTCCCGTGATAGAATCGGAATGACCCTTCTGGAGGGTGGCAAGGTTCGGTTGATTTGTTTGCCCCAGCCTGATTTGTTTGGCTTGCCCCGGTTTGAACTTGGCTGGAAAGCGCTGTCGATGCACGCCTGACTGTAGATTGAACATGTCGAGGGAGCCGCCAGTAGATCCAACAAGCGCAAAAGTGCCACAGGCCGTGATAGCCACACTAGACACAGGCTTACGATCGCCTGTCTCAAAAGCCCATCTCCCGGCCTTCTTGCGACCCCAAAGCCAGGTTCGGGCACGACTGTCGTTGGCATGGGAGGTCACAATGCTTTCCCACCCCGTCATGCTCGACTGTTCTGCATTGTTCGCAGCCGGGTTCGTCCACACCGGCCCACCAACTGCGCCCATGCCACCATCACGGTTCAAAGTGCAGGCGATGCCAGTGATGGGTGGGCACTTGAAATCTTCAACGTTTGATTCGTCGCTTATCAACTTTCCGACTTTCTTCGCTTTATGCTTGACATTGCCTTGACTGAGTTCCGCACTTTGGCCGTCTCTTCGAAGACTGAAGCCCCAGAGACTACGATCGTTGCCAGCCGACAGAAGCCACTTGCCGTTAGCTTCGGAGCCGTCAGATGCGGCAGGCAAGAAATTCAGGTTCGTGATGGAGGAGGCGTGACCGCTTCGGGCATGCAGGATTCGTGGAACAGGGGAGAAGGGCAGCTGGTCAAAGACCCATGATCGAAGAGCGTTGTCCAGGCCCGAGGATACGATGACTGGCTGACCAGGCAGGAATTCAATGCCTGAGATGCCTGTATTCGTAGCCGAATTCGAGGTTTCGTGTGCAGCTCGTAGCACGCCAGCTATTTTGCCTCCTCGGTTCAGATCCCACAGAGTGATATCGCCGCTGTTGACGCTAGCAGTAGCCATAGCACCGTCCGACCGGCCATCGTCGCCAGCGCCTTGTCCATCCGCTCGGAAAGTGATGCTCGTGATAGGCTTGCTCTTGTCAGCTTGGTCGAATCTTGTTATCAACTCCTCCGTCTCCACATCAACAATTTTCAGACTTCCATCAGCGTGAGCAATGGCCAGGAGCGACAGAACAGGCGTGGCAGCAATACAGGTGACACAACCTGCGCTCACCGATTCCGGTACAATAGTGTGAACGAGCTTGCCCGTCGCAATGTTGTATATTTCGACGTTGCCGTCCGACCTGCCGACGAAGACTTTATTGACAAATGTCGGCATGGTGCAGAGGCAGGAGAAGCCCGTCTGGTGATCAAGTGGGTTCAACAGAGGGATGCTCGTGTAGTGCTCGTACGTGTCGTTCTTCCACACCTCAATGGCTCTTTTCCCACAACCAACAATCCAACTGCCAAAAACAACAATCTTCCGGATCTCTTGTGCCTGTGATCCTGCTGTTTCTAGCACCGCCACGGGTCTGCCTCGTTTCATAACCCACACACCGCTCCCGTTCTTCGCATGATCGTGTCCCCATGCGACCAACACGACATCCCGATAGGCGCATGTAGCAGTAATCGTCTCAGGACATGGCGGACTGCTGAGGAAGACCAGGTTGAGGCCCCGGCGAAGGTCGTAGGTTTGGATCGTGCGCCCGGTTGAGGTTGTGATTTGAAAGGTAGTTTTGCCTAGTGGCACGGAAGTAAAGGGAACTGGAGTCGGTGTAACCAGCCCAATCGTCTGCTCATCGTGTTAGGATAGTCCAGAACAGAGGAGCAGGTAGGGAGGATAAGAGAGAGATGACTTGCTCTGAAGGGGGCAAACAGTCTTGAGCCATGATTTTGCTTCACCGACGGCCCTTGCAGCTTTTGTCGTTTGGCGACCGGTACATCAAATGCATGCTCCATCTGCCTTAGCACCACTGCCGTGTGAGGAGGTGGGCTTGAATTCTGGAGAATTCGACTTTGATCGTCCAGTTCGACTACTGAACTCAAAATTTTTGTTCGCTTTGCTGTCTCCAAAAAATTTAAGCACTACAGTACTACGTCATTAAGTTTCCGCAGTTCGATACAGTCGACCACGCAAAACTGGTTTATATACAAAATTGGATACTGTAGGACGCCTAGCAAAGGTAGAGGTCTGATATTGTGTCAGCAAGCTCCCTACTCTAAGCGCTATATATACACGCTCTCTGCAAGTTTTTCCGTGCAGTAGAAGGCGAGATCTAAAACCTTTGGTTTTTTGTTTTGTATCCGGGAAGCGGACCTGTGCAGGACGGTGCATTGGTCCCTCAGATTGTGGGTCAACTTGGGTATCTTTCAGTGTATCACTTTTCTTTGTGAGTTCCTTCGAGCTCGTGTGAGCGGCCTTCCTCACACCAGAGTCCTGTACAGCTGATCCTGATTTTGTAGCTGAAGATTTAGCATTTCTGGCAGAAGCAGCAGCCTGAGAATCAACCAGAGCTCCAGCAGCTTGGCTCCGAAGCTCCAATCCCGTGAAAGGATGGTCAACAATACTTTTCGGGACACTTGTCAATTCCAGTCCAACAAAAGCAGCAGATTGGGATGATTTGTTGCCAGCAGCAACTTGAGCTTGCAGTTCTGCAAGCTGAGACGCAACTTATCAATCTCGGATTCTTCCACAGCAGCAGAAGCAGCCGTGGAAGCTTTCGGGTTTGCTCCATCCCCTGGCGATGGGTTTGCATACAAAACAGTTTTGCGTATAAACACGCAGAACTCGAGTTGCAATATTCTGTGTCCTTTTTAAATGAATCGGCAGGAACGCACGTGATCCTGACACTTGCATCGCCGCGCGCGGCTGGTATACGCGATATTGACGCATGAACACTAAGATATAGCCTATATCAGTGAAATCGCAGCTTCAAATAGATCAAATACGCAGTCCTAATAGCACAACAGATTACTGTGTGAGGTGCTAGCAGACTTGTAAGTCGTTGTGGTCGTGGGGATCATCCGCGGAAACTTAAAAAAGGTGTAATTATTAGAGCTTAGTGCCTTAGGCCCTTAGCTCGTAAATTAGCAGCGCCCGCACGCTCTTGCCAGCCCTTGTGGCCCTGCTAATAGATGACGTCGTAACTCGGGCTAATTCAGAGTCAATGGGGAAGCAGCTCGCCAGCATGTTCTGAATTGACTCGCCCTCGCTCGTCCCGCCATGCCCTCACGGCCTGGGGTGTTCATGTGCTGTTCGTCAGACCTTTGAATTCAGAACAGGTAGGACATTGCTTCGGCAGGATTTGAGCTTATCTTTATCATTCTTTTGAGTATGTCATCGTGTATCTGAACGAGTACAGCCGTCAGCGTCTCTGGCCAATCACGTCCTTTTGATTTAGATCTGTTCTCCAGCTGAGGCGGCACGATGGCCTCATTGCAGCGGGTATCCACAACTGACTCCGGCTCCGGCTCCCTCGATTTGGATTTTCACGACGGAGGCCCTGTCGCTCCAGTCTCGTCAGATCCCGCCACGTATACACGGGAGCCTCCATCCTCTCTCAGCCGGAGGAACACATCCGCTCACTTGCTGCTTGGCGCAAATAATGGACTAATAGATGCCCGAAAAGGCTCCCGGGCAGAAACTATCACTGCTGGTACTGGTAGGGGTAGTATGAGCATGCCCCCACCTCTCGGCAAGCCTTCCAACGACCGACGACTGTCCGCTTCTCTGGCGTCCGCCTCCATCAGGCTGCCCCGACGCTCCGACGAGATTGCTGCCACTGGAAGTACAACCACCACAACCGCTGCGAGTCCGCCTTCTTCCGTCAAGAGCTTTGAGGACCGGAAGCCTTTCTCGACCTCCCCTCCATTCTCCACCACAGCCACCGACACCACCAACATTACCACTAATTCTGCCAATCGCCAGCCAGGTCTGCCACTGCTCTCACCACCGGCCCCATCAAACACCATGCCCATCGATCCTGCACCCGTGCCTTCTCAATCAGCAAAACCATCATCCCCCGAGGAAAACGCCAAGCCCGCTCAGCTGACTAAGAATGAAGGGACTGCCGCTGTCGGACCCGCCCTATTCCCACAGCCCAAGCTAGACGACGGAAAGAACGAGTCTGCATTACCCGTACGCTCGCCACGACAGAATCCCACCCGATCCGCATCCAACACGAGGCGGCTTAGTAGGACCACCTCCAAAGATAATAGCTTGGACGATGCTCGGCCCGCCATCGGAAAGATTGGAGTCTGCGCTCTCGATGTCAAGGCCCGTAGTCGCCCAAGTCGTCAAATTCTGACCCGTCTCCAAAGCGATGGCGAGTTCGAGGTCATCATCTTTGGCGACAAAGTCATCCAGGACGAAAGCGTTGAGAACTGGCCCATCTGCGATTTCCTCATCGCCTTTTTCTCCGACGGTTTCCCCCTCGACAAAGCGATCAAGTATGCCAAGCTTCGAAAGCCCTTCCTCGTCAATGATCTGCAAATGCAGAAGATTCTATGGGATCGTCGACTCTGCTTGATGATTCTGGATAACTTACGCGTTCCCACTCCGAAACGCCTCGAAGTCACTCGCGATGGTGGGCCTCGGCTCGAGTCTCCAGAACTGGCTCGACACGTCAAGCACATCAGCGGTGTTTCCCTTCCAGGTCCAGCCGACGGCACCGGAGGCGGGGTGCGTAGAACGCAGTCCGTTGAGCTTATCGAGGATGGAGATGTCTTGCTCATCGACGGACAGAAGATCCGCAAACCATTTGTCGAGAAGCCGGTCGATGGAGAAGATCACAACATCATCATTTACTTTCCACGCAGCTCCCAAGGAGGTGCACGAAAACTCTTCCGAAAGGTTGGCAATAAATCATCTGACTATGACGAGAACCTCGTCATTCCTCGAAGCATTACCCAGCCGGAGGAAAGTTACATCTACGAGCAATTTCTGGTCGTCGACAATTCGGAAGATGTCAAAGCCTACACCGTTGGCTCGCACTACTGTCATGCTGAAACCAGAAAATCCCCAGTGGTTGACGGCTTGGTCAGACGGAACACGCACGGCAAGGAACTGCGCTACGTGACCAAACTGAACGAAACCGAAAAGCAGATGGCCGGCCGCATTGCCAAGGGCTTCGGTCAGCGCATCTGCGGCTTTGACCTCCTTCGGACTGGTGCAGACAGCTATGTCATCGATGTCAACGGGTGGAGCTTTGTGAAAGACAACGAGGCTTACTACAATGATTGTGCGAGGATCCTCAAATCCATGTTTTCTGAATGGAGGTTTACAAGGGCCGGATCGACTCCTGATGGGCCATCCCCCGTCGATTCTTCTGTCGAAACCCAAACAAAGAGAGCTCAGCCTCACTCGCATAGAACTGCGTTGAAGACTATTTTAAAGAGTCCTAGTATGAACAGAATCTCGGCCCACATCCCTCACCCGCGCCATCTTGGAGAGTCCATATCTGGATCAAGCACGCCAAAATCCTCAATCCCCGGCGTTGCTCTCAGTTCCCCGCCTAGCATGGAACGGCGCAATACCTTGACCACGCTCCCGCCACAGCCGCCACAGCCGCCACGATCCCTGGACTCGTTGCCTCCGCCTGTGATTAGTCTGGGCTCGGCACGGAGCGAGAGTGCCATTGAAGACGACGCGCAACAAGACGAGCCGCCTGCGCCGCTTCCGAGCTCGAGACACTCCTGGAAACTCAAAGGCGTGGTCGCGGTGATCAGACACGCTGACAGAACCCCGAAACAAAAAATTAAGTTTACCGCTCATTCTCCCGTGTTTGTTGACTTGTTGAAAGGCCACCATGAAGAAGTTCTGCTGAAAGGAGAAACAGCACTTGCAAGTGTCCAGATGGCGGTGAAAACTGCTATGGAGCAACAAAGCGAAGATATGGAAAAGTTGAGAAACTTGTCCAATGCGCTAAACCGGAAAATCGGACAACCGGATACTAAAGTCCAGATCAAGCCAATGTTCAAAAAACGAAAGAAGGAAGAATCAGATCCTTCAAGCGCCCGGAGATCTGCCACAGACACAATAATTCCAGAACATGCTGTTGCTCAAACACCGCCACCCGCAGCCGAGTCTGGAAGCTTGAGCCCTGCGCAGCCCGACCCTATGCACCGAACGCCCACCAGAGCCGATTCCATTTCGGGAAATACATTCTCAAGATATGCGGCGAAAGAAGAAGACCTCGTCATTGACAAGATGCAGCTTGTAATGAAGTGGGGAGGTGAGCCGACCCACTCCGCCAGGTATCAAGCACAGGATTTAGGAACCAGTATGCGGGATGACTGGAAGCTACTGAATAGAGACGTCCTTAACGACGTCAGGCTCTTCACGAGCTCGGAGAAACGGGTCAAAACAAGCGCTCAGATATGGGCAGCATCCTTCCTTGGACAGAACGATATTCCTGAAGACGACATACACGTTCGTAAAGATTTGCTCGATGATTCTAACGCCGCGAAAGATGTCATGGATAAAGTGAAGAAAAAGCTGAAGCATCTACTTCGAGAAGGCAACGCGGTTCCTGAGCAATTTGCCTGGCCAAAAGATGTTGCAGAGCCCTACATCGTTATGCAAAGTGTAGTTGATTTGCTAAAATTCCACAGACGCGTCATGCGGCACAATTTCAAAAAGCTACAAAGCCCTGCCGCGGCCTCACTGGCTGCCATCAGCTCCTCGATGGAATCAAGAGAAAGTGCTGGGTCCGAACAAATCGATCCGTCAACGATCCAAGCCCGCTGGTGTACCGGCGAGGACGCCGAGTTGTTCAAAGAACGCTGGGAGA
The DNA here is from genome assembly GCA_017656005.1 of Incumbomyces lentus. Lineage (NCBI taxonomy): Eukaryota > Fungi > Ascomycota > Eurotiomycetes > Chaetothyriales > Trichomeriaceae > Incumbomyces > Incumbomyces lentus. The sequence continues at coordinate 2,549,716 of JACJVT010000005.1, read as the reverse complement.
AACTGTTCAAAGAATTCTGCGATACCGAAAAGGCCGATCCTAGCAAGGTTTCGGAGCTGTACGACACCATGAAATACGATGCATTGCACAACAAGCCATTTCTAGAATGGGTTTTCACGCCCAGCCAGTCGCTCCTCGACGAAATCAGTCGCGAGGAAGGCCTTGGATCCCAAAATGGGGCTTCCGAATCTGACCGGATAGAGGACGTTTCCCTCAATCCAAGTGCTATGGCCCACCGTGATAGTACCCTGTCAACGACAAGTACCAGCAACGACAGGCCATCGCTGAAGCAAAAGATCGGATTGCGTCGAAGATCTGTGTTTACGAAACCACCATCGACTCCGCCCCTTATGAGCTATGAGCAGGAAGTCTCGTACTTCAAGCTGTTCAGTGGAACGGGAGATAGCAGATCTAAGCATGACAAACGTTTGGGTCGCCTACGAGAGCTGTACAGATACGCAAAGATTTTGTTCGACTATATCGGTCCCCAAGAGTACGGTATCTCCGACCACGAAAAGCTGGAAATTGGTCTTTTGACCTCACTGCCACTACTTCGTGAAATCGTGCAAGATCTCGAAGAGCTTCAAGCGTCTCCCAACTCTGCTTCGTTCATCTACTTTACCAAGGAATCTCACATCTACACTCTGCTCAACTGCATCATGGGAGGCGGCATACATACTAAGATCAATCGAGCCACCATTCCTGAGCTCGATTACTTGTCACAAATCTGCTTCGAACTGTACGAAGCCAAGGACTCGACGACCGAAGAGACTGCGTATTCCATACGCATCTCAATCTCTCCTGGATGCCACTCGGTCGACCCTCTCGATGTCTCCTTGGATTCCAAGCATGCTATTGGCGCAGTGCCACGACGATCCCTGACTAATCATCAGGATTGGCGTGAAGTGCTTACGACACTGAAAGCCAAGTTTGATACTGTCCAACTTCCCAAGAGTTTCCTAGCGGTGAATGTAAGCGAGAAGCACGAACAAGAGGCCCGCAGAGCGAGTGAGATTGCGGAAAGAATCAAGAGCGAATCATTTGATAGTAACTACGACATAATGAGGACTCAAGAACGAAGGGCGCAAGTCGATATCAACACAAACGGAACTATCGTAGAAGGCGCAAAGACAGAGAATTTGGGAACAGCGTGAGTACGGACCGCAAGACCGAAGACCGTGTGGACCTGGTGGTCGAAGCTGTGGCGTGTCCTTTGGATTTATGAATCGTTGCGGCCCTGCAGTGAGTTTCCATCTGATTTTTGGCATGATCCTCTATAGAGGTAGAAACGACCTTTGCTTAGAGAATATGTAGATAGGAAATTAGACTTTCGCTAATCGGGTCTGGGGTTCCAGTAGGCAGCAAATCAAGTGAGTCTATACCAGGCTCGGAATAGATCCTACCGCCTGGCTTTGAATCCCAGACGCTTCCTGAGTCGTAGGACAGTCTGCTACCTCTTGTGGAATGAAGCTGATCTCGTCCACAGTGTGGCTAGCCTTCGATGGAGGTCTTATGATTGAACCTTACATCTCTGCAATCAAGCTCTAGGCGCCGCGGACATCTGACCTAATCCGACAGCGTTTCCGCAAGAGGTAGAGGCAAAAAGTTCATGTATTTATACTTGCCGTTTCTCAATATAGGATATCATTTAAAGGGGTTTCATTACGGGATGTGCATCCTAGCCACGTTGACTACAGAGCTATACAACGTAGCCCATTCTATTGATGGGTTGTTCTCTGCTCATGTTTTAAATCTGATAATGGCATACGCACTGCACAGTTTTGTGGTTATACTTCGAATCATGCACTTAAAACTGGGGAATATTTATCCACGCCCATAACGTAAATTTAAAACAATCGCTCAAATCACACACGTTATTACTATGAGATAATTGGACTTGCAATTCACAATTGTATGTGTAGATTTAAGAATTGAAGCTGTATTTCCGTCTTGTATAGATAAATCGTGGTGTTGATGGATTAAGGGCTGGATTAAGGGCTGAGCTAATGTCTTACGATAGCTGCGACGGCTGATGACCATTGACGACGTCCTTTTCTTTGTATTCATTACCCTCTGCGTCTTAGAGTATTAGCTACGGTCAGATAATAACCTTGCTTTTGATAAGTAGCCGCGACGCGTTGTAGTAGTATAGAATATGATCTAGTAGCTAAATTAGTACTATACTGCAATAAAGTTGACTTACAAGTTGATTTATAGCTTTTAGACGATGAAAGCGATCATAGACATATCCAAGATGATGATATAGAATAGGTAGAAGAGTGGTATTGATGAAATCATAATATTGGTAGCTGACCCAGTAGTGAACCCCACTGACCCATTATTGAGCCCAAATTTACGTTAACTACTATCTATGGCTTTGCTCTTCAAGATGGCCGCCGGCTCCGCCGCATTGGTTCGTCTGATTTTTTGCCTCGTCTGCGTGATTGATCCGGTGCGTACTGCTCGGTCCGTCTTTGAAATCCATAACTAAAATTTTTGAATGATCCTGTGTCAGGGTCAACGTGCATTCCTGGCCAATTCATTTAAAAAAGGTCGCAGAATAGCCTCGCGCGTCGCCCGTAACATCCCTTGCGTAATGAATGCGGAACTGCTCCCCGAGCGGCCGCTGTGCTTCTTTTCTCCTGGCCATTACGTACGTCGCTTTGCGGGTAAATATATAGCTTTTGAAAATTTGGTTCCGTTCTCGAAGTTGTAACTCTTGCATTGCCCTCTCGAGTCTCGATGTGGGTTCTTGGAGAGGGAGAGTCGGCAAATCTTCTAGAGGATATTCAGCAGCTGGCCCCTCCAGAATCGCTGTTCTTTTCTCGCATAAATCCAAAATATTATGCCGCCTTCCTCCATCATTTGACCTCGCGAACATTTCGAACACCTTTTGATGGGACCAGGTACCTAGACAAGACCTGGAATTTGTGGCCTTGTGACGCTCAGGAGGCGGCCCGGGTGTAGCTAGAAAAATAAAACCAGTGGAGAATATCGGTAATGGCAGCAACCTCCGGCATGAACCAACAATTACGCAACTCGAGAATAGCTGTAAATTAGTTCGGAGTGGCGTAATTTACAATTTTGATTGATGGTGCAGATAAACTGTATAACTTCGTCCCAATACCTAGAGAACACCCCGTTTTAAGACTCAAAGGCCGCTCGTACATCCCTCTGCGAGAGTGTATCGGCGTCAAGCCTCAACACAGGATCTCGATGAAAAATCTGCTCATTCGACAGTGGGTTTCCGTATCTCCGTCCGTAGTTTCTCCAAACATTCAGAACGATCCTTGTCCGATCCTCGCCGCTCTTTGTCACGTGTACTAGGTGGTCAGTCTCGCAGAAGGGACATTTGAAAACTTCGGATTTCTCTGAGCCTACCACTATCATGCTCGCGACGGCTTGCTCGAAGGTCTTGAATAACTTGTCGATGATCCCATAAGTGCAACGTAGGTGCAGGCACACATTCGAGAGGAAGAGGCGATTCATCAGCGCCACGAATTGTCCCGGCTCCGCCTCCGCCTCTATTCGGCTGGCCAGGATGAGTTGACCGTCCACCAGCCGTGCCTCGTGCGTTCGGAAATCGCCGCGATAATCATGACCGCTCATGTTCAAGTAAGATACAGGCAAGCCGTGACCGGGGCCATGCTCAGAGGCTCGCAAGATCAGATCGACCACTGGACGCCTCACCCGAACGTATTTCTTGTCTCCCGCTCGAAAAAACTGACTGTATGATAGTCGTATATCCTCAAGTGTGTGGCGGTCGGCACGCGGACAATGGTACTGGAAGAATTCCATCTTCCGCCAGACATACAGAAGGGCGCAGCAGCGGCATGTCAAATATTCCGGGAGGTCGAGTTCCAGAAGTTGTAGAAACCGTAGCTTGGTAGCCCGATCATGATCAAGTGTCAAGTCGAGGTGGGAGTTGAGAAGAACGTGAAATCGTCGACACGACAGGCTCAGCAGGAGCTGGAATTCTTGGTCCAGAAAGCTCGCGATTATGAGGATCAGCTCGTTGGGAAGATCAAGGAGCGGATTGGGGTCATAATGGTCTTGTTGCTCTGCTGTGTCGGCCGTGCCCTTTTGGGTGCGCTTCTTTACTTCTCGGATATTTTTGGGATATCAACTCTTTTGATGCGACTTACGGTTTGATGACTCTTCTTCTGTATAGAGGTGAGAAATCGAAGCAGCAAAGGCCATCTGCTGCTTCTCGCCCTAAGTCGGCCACTCATTTGTTGGCGAGTCTTAGGAAGTAGGGAAGTGATATCACAACAAGATGCGATTTGGAGGCCGGTGGGCGGGCAGGGTTGTTTGAGGGGAAGGGCGACAAATCCAAAGTTCTTAAGGACGCTGAAGCACTGTGATCTTTGAAAAAAAAAAGTCCTTCTACAAGCTCATGCAGAAGTTCATGGCGCTGTATGATACAATAGAAGTTTCGGTGGTTTAAGAATACAAAGTTGCAAATTCAAACGAAGGTAGCGAGCAGATTTTCCAAACTTTGGCTCGAGATGTGACTTCTCCGTGATGACTTATTCGAAAATTTCTAAAAAAAGAATCACGTGGAGAAACTCCCCGAACCTCTAGGCTCTAGCAGTATCGGACTCGAGTGGTTCAGGTTGGTTACTGAGACTAGAACTGGGGAAAAAATTCGTGTATCCGACTATTTGAGTGGGCACCCTTCTCTTTTCCAAGTTGTTGTATATCTGTGAAGAAGAAGTGACGCTAAGGCATTCAGGCGGCGATTGGGGCTCAACCTATGCCCAAAACAGCTGTCCAGTAATAAGCAGCGCGATGGAGCCAGCTCCATTTCATATTCGGCCACCTGCAACTAACTAGCCGCAGGCTGAGGCCTCAACTTTCGGGATGTCAGACTGGGTGTTACTACTCCTCTACACCCTCCCACCAGCCACCTCACCCTCTTCCTTCTGCCAAGACGAGAAATATCACGACTAGCAAGCAGGATCGATGTGTTGACAACGTCTACGGCGACCCACCAAAGACTCGACAGCCGCCCACGACGGCCATCCCGACGACGTCAGCTGCAAGCCAAAGGATCCCAAGCCCAAGCCTGACGCTCGTGCTGACTTGATCTGACCTGCTCTGATCTGGACGAAGCCATCACAACACTGCAACCATGAACGGTGCAGGTAAGTGTCAATCTGTTCAATTTCCATGCGCATTACTCTTCATTCTCACACCACCACCACCACCACCACCATCTTGGCCTCAACACAAATACTGAACTGACGCACGAGCTCAACAGGGGTCTTCTTCCTTATCCTCTTCTTCCTCCTCTTAATCTACCTCGGCTGGCTTGGCTGGAGATTCTTTAACCTCCGCAAACGAGGCGAAAAACTGGTCGGCTGGAAATCCTTTGTACCCTTCATGAAATCCTCGTCCGGCTCGTCAACAAACTACCCCACTCCGCGCTCCTCCGGCCCTCTCGAATGGATCAAGGACAAGATCGACTCGCTCCGCAACACACGGTCTCAGTCCGGCGGCTACGAGGGCAGCCGAGGTGACGCCGGCGCATACCAGGGTCTGAATGCTGGGAGCGGACGAGGACGCGGCCGAGGCGGCTTGGAAGATGACGCATGGGACGACCAAGTCGGTGGCCGACACGACGATCCCTACGGCCACGGTGCTGGACCGGGCGGATACAACGAGGAGGCGGAACTGGGTCTAGCGCCGACACCGGGCCCAGCTGCAGGTGGCGGCGCTGGTGGCTACGCTGGCTACGGGGATGACTACATGAGCCAGCAGACGAGCTACGGTGGGGGCAGCTCACGAGGCAGAGACGACCATCTCGATCCCTTCTCGGATGCCAACCAGGCCCCGAGCATGCGCAGCGTGAGTCCCCGACCAGACTTGGGCAGTCTAGACACGCGAGGGCACAAGAAGACGGGCGACGGTGAAGAGGCAGGAAACACGAGTCCGATCAGTACTCGCAAGAGTGTGTTCCGAGAGGACATGAGCTGAGGTGAACCGAGCTGAGTGGTGGTGGTGCTGGTGGTGGTCTTACAGCGGCCAGATCGCTGTTGGCCAAAAGGGGCCAGTAAACGTCAGCGTCAGGCAGGAGAGGCGTACATGCAGGCGGGCGTGCGTGCGTGCGTGGTTGTATGTGTGAATATTGGGAGAAAAGGGGAAACCAGGAAAAGAGCACAAAATGCAGCAACGAGGAATGAACAGCCAGTCGTGTATGCAGTTCAGCGTCTCAACGGAGTAAACACGAGTGTTGGATGCTACTGAGTGTGGGACAGGCTCTTGGCAGCGATACGAACATGCAACATGTGAATGATGGAGAGCAGTTCGAGACGTGTTTTTTCTAATCTTGTCTTGTCTTGTCTCGTCTGGTTCGAACTAGTCTGGCTTTTTCTCTAGCAAGTCGAAATCGAAGACTTGCTGAACAAGGCCATCTCTCGAACGTGGGGGCAAGAACAGGGATAGGGACTGTTTTTTGGACTATTGACGATTCAAGGCGTACGAACAACGGACTACGAAGTACTACAAACAAGCAGAAGCACCCATGTTCTCTTCATTCGGGTCTGTCTGGGGAGTTTTCAGTGCACTGCTTTGTACATAAGATAAGGGCAGCGTCTTTTTTTGCGTGTTTGAGTCCAGGTTCACTTCAAAGGTCAAGTCTGATTTTGTCATTTGAGTCGAAATTCCCAGTCTTATTTTCGACTAAAAAAACTTTTTATGTTCTAAAATTCTTGGGGAAAAAATGTATTTACAGCACGACTCGATGCGCCTTATTGCGTAGCATGTCAGAGGTCTGATAGGTCAAGGCAGCATTGACCATGAAGCTGCCGTTGCGGGCGCCCTTCCACACGCGCGTCCACAGCAGGCCCTTGACGTCCTCGACGAGCAGCTGCGCGCCCAAGCCATACAGCCGGAGATTGACCAGCTCGCTGGCCAGCGATGCCAACCCGGTCTTCTGTGCCTGTGGGTACGCTGCAAAGGCAGCCTTCTTGACCTCCTCGCTCAGCTTGGTGCCGGCGTCCCACCAGATCGATTCCCGGCCGTAGCCGCTGTGGACGTGGCCGAAGACGTGCAGGGTCGGCTTGACGCGCCACACCTCGGCGAGCTCGTGCTCGCAGCCCAGGCCGCCGTTGGCAGCGATGTCGAGGTGCCATTTCGGCGGGTTGTGCGTGATCAGCACGTCGACGTCTTCGGGGATCGTGTTGCTCCATGCGTCCTGCCCGCGTGCGTACTGGAAGGCGAACTCCTTGCCGCCGCAGCGTGGGATCTGTGGGGCTCCGTAGATCTTCAGCTTGCGGTCGCCCGGGAACGTCAGCGTGATGTGTCCGTGCTGCAGGTACAGGATCTTGCCCCAGTCGAGCCTGCGGCCGTTCGGGCCCTTGGAGGTGCGTGTGTCGTGCGCGGACCGGCTGCGCTCATCCAGGTAGCTGTCGTGGTTGCCGCAGACTACGACGATGTACCGGTAGCCGTCCTTCGAGCCCGGCCATGGCTTTTGTAGCGACTTGAGCCAGTCGATGGTCTGCTGGATGCCGTTGAGCGTGCCGCTGTTGGTGAGGTCGCCCGCGTGGATCAGCAGTTCGCCGGATCGTGGGATCTGAGGGTATTTGGCGTGCGTGTCGGAGATGCAGGTGATTGGGATGGCTAGCTGTGAAGGCGGCGGTCGGTAGGGTGCCCCACGAAGCCGCAGTAGCAGCTCGTGCAGGAAGAGCACCAGCGTGGAGATGGGGTGGAAGAGCAGGAGATAGAGTGTGGATGGAGGGGCAAAGGGAGAGGCAGGCCGCTTGAGAAAGGACATGGTCAATACTGCCTGCGTGCCCCAGAGCAGCGACACAACACCACAGCGACAATTATTACTATTAGGGGCCGTCACGGGCCTACTTCAGTACAAAGTATGGGCTACAAGGGCCGTCGCGTTGTTGATTTTCACCTTGCTGGCTGGATTTTCCTGTTCCTGTTCGTGCCTGTCCACCTTGGCCAGTCCCACTCTGATCCGATGACGAAATTCTGCAGCACAATCTTACACACAGCGATTACCACATCCGATCCGACGGACGCCAATCAGAGCCCCATCAGAGATTGCACTGCTTCCTTCAAGTTGTATGCTGGCACGCATGAGTAGCAGCCTGCCAGTGGTCAACTTCAATTGCGGGTCTATGTACTGAGAAACTGCGCTGTCGAAGTTCTCGAGTGCAAGCAGTGATCCTGCAGTAGTATCAGTCAGTGCTGCAACAATCAGCGACCGTCTGCAGGTACGGCCAATGCCAATAGCGTGTCCACAATGCCTTTCCGGTTGGTCATGTATAGTGGGCCTGCATGCCGAGCAACCCCCCAAAATGGGCATGGTTGAGAGTCTGGCCGGGGCTACTCACCCACTATGGGATGGCTCTCGTCATGATCTGTGACATGGACATTTATCGGTGCTAGCGATCGGTGATGCAGGCTCTGTCCTTGCGCACACCATGACCGGGGAGGTGCATCGAAGCGGTGGATGGCGGGATCTCTGGGATGATACAAATCGTGCGCGCATTGGCTTGGTGAAGCATTTCTTCTTCACTCTTCCTAATTGTATTGTATTCGCAGTGCTGCTGTTGATTATCTGACCTTGGCTACAATCGATAGCATGCTCGGCTATCGACAACCTTGCAGCCAGCATGGTCGATAACAGTCAATAAATATAAATGCAGGCACTGACTATCTTGCCGAACTGTGCCAAATTCTGTTATTGGCAGATCACGATTTCTACTCCATACTTCCAAGGTCCTTGCCCCTGGGTTCCTGACGCTGCTGCTGCTGCTGGAGACAATCACGAAGAGAGAGACAGAAGCCGACCACGTGGAGGGTTGAGTTGTTGAGAACAGACCGGCCAGCTGCCCGTGCCACGGCATTGGCACCACGCGACAACCGATCCCAATTCAAAGTGTTCCATCGACCCCCGTCTGAATCTTGCGGCATTCCAAGACATCCCACTTTCCAGTTGGCGGTTGCCGCCCGTCTGCATACGAAGTACTCCGTAATAACTTCGTACCTGGCCCAACTGGCTCGCCCACTCCACCGCAGCTTATCAAACAAGCGCTCTCGAATCTTCAACACAACAAACACAGACTAGTAATTGTAACTGCTCAATCGTTGCCGTCCTTTTACAAGAGCTTGGATTGCACCCAGCCTAGAGCGTCGTACTGCTCGGATTGGTCATAATTCCTGTGCCTTATTCATATGCTGGGGAGGGCACTCGCCAGCTGCCACTTTTTCAGCACCCTGGAGCTCGACGTGGATCACTACGGTGGACTTTGTAATTTTGACCCTCAGGCTTTGTTCGAGCAGCCCCTCGCCAGCCTTGCCGGTGGACGCGACCCTGGATCTGCATCTGTATCTGGATTTGAAAGATCGCCTGCACCTGAACTGGTACCTGGACTTGGACCTCGAGACCGGCAAACGTGACTCTGGGACTGCGGCTCAGGTGTCACTGAATCGGCTTGACCACTCACAGGTTCGGTGGGTGTGGCCGAATCACAATCGCACGCTACCACTGGCGAATCACGAGGCTTGTGCCCGAGGTCTTCACCCACCATTCGCTAGGCCTGTTTTTCGAGACCCGACTAAGGTGCTGGCTCGCTCAATCCGTCTGCGCTTGCTGCCACTGCCCACTCCCGTCCAACTGGATTCGAGGCCAGTTCCACCGCAACCGATCAACTTCACGTTGACCGTCGCCATCACCCGCGACACCACCACATCGCTACTCAACCCTCCTCACCATAACTGACGTCTATCACCACGGCCACGGCCACTCACGCCAAGCATCTCGTACCAATTTGTCTCGTCTCGTCCCGTCTCCTGAAATTCAAGTGAGGTCATCGATCGTTTCGTGGTTCCAATTGCGCCGTGTCAGCCCCGAACACAATCGAAAGATCCGATCCCACGGCTAGCCCGACTGTGTTACCAGTAACCATCCAATCACCTGCGCCAGCCTATCTACCATTCTGGCGTCCGATATTGCATCCCTACCACCATTTCGTCCATCACAGTCACCCATAGATCCCCCTTCCTTGCTAGCGAAAGGACCTTTGCGGCGTCCGCTGCCACCTTTGCCATGATGAATGGCTCCGACATAAAAAAAGCCGTCAAGACCCAGGCTCAAAAGGTAGCAACCACTGCCGCTCTTGCCGCAAACAATAGTAATGGCCAGAAAAAGCGCAGGAAGGGGGATAATCTCAAACCCATCATCACCACCGATGGTCACCCCTCTCACCCCAATCAGGACTCTCTCCAACAAGTAGAGTAAGTCAGCTTGACTTCCCTTGGCAAGCTTTAACCCGTCTTCTCCCACCTTCCGTCTCCCTACTCTTACCCCGTTCACTGTTACAACCGTGTGTGTGTGAATGCGACAGCTAATCTGATCTCCACGAAGTAGGTCTCCCTCGTCCGCCTCTGACGAAGACCCGGCTGAAACCACTGCCGACGAGGAAGATTCCGAAGATTACTGTAAAGGTGGCTACCACCCAGTGCATGTTGGTGAGACTTATAACAACGGCAAATACGTCGTCGTGCGAAAGCTGGGATGGGGCCATTTTTCGACTGTCTGGTTGTCAAGAGATACGACAACCGGCCGCCACGTCGCCTTAAAGGTCGTCAGATCAGCCGCGCACTATACAGAAACCGCTATCGACGAGATCAAATTACTCAACAAGGTCGTGCAAGCCAACCCCAATCATCCCGGTCGGAAATATGTCGTCAGTCTACTCGACTCGTTTGAACACAAAGGCCCGAACGGAGTCCACGTATGTATGGTTTTCGAGGTGCTCGGAGAGAACCTGCTCGGTCTTATCAAGAGATGGAATCACCGGGGCATTCCCATGCCGCTGGTAAAGCAGATCACGAAACAAGTCTTGCTTGGCCTGGACTATCTGCATCGAGAATGCGGCATAATACACACCGATCTCAAACCGGAAAACGTGCTGATCGAGATCGGCGACGTGGAACAGATTGTCAAGGCCTTTGTCAAGGATGAATCGGACAAACCCAAGGACGACAACCGAAATGGCCGGCGACGACGTAGGACGTTGATCACCGGCAGCCAGCCTCTGCCGAGCCCTCTGAATGCCAGCTTTACCAACATTGACAAAATGCCCCACGGCCCAAGCAGTCTCAATCAGGTAATCAATGAAAACTCGCCAGCATCCACTCCGAGTCAGTCGACAACTGGTCTGTCCATGATTGAGCAGTTGCACCTCAAAACTAAACAGGCAAAGGAGCAGCTAGACGAGGAGTCTCAGGGTCAGCGAGAAAAGACCACCGAACCACTGGAACATGACCTGGCCGGCGTCAAGCTCGACTCGTCAAGCAAGACCTCTCTCGAAATGGACAAAGTGGCAAAGGCAGCCCTCGAAGACACTGCCATTGGGGAACTCATTTCCGTCAAAATTGCCGACCTAGGCAATGCCTGTTGGGTCAGCCATCACTTCACGAACGACATTCAAACAAGACAATATCGATCGCCAGAGGTCATTCTTGGCTCTAAATGGGGCGCGAGCACTGATGTCTGGTCTATGTCATGCATGGTAAGCCTGCTACTGACCAATGCTTTGAATTGTGCTGACTGCTTTAGGTATTCGAGCTGATCACAGGAGACTATCTCTTCGATCCGCAGTCAGGCACCAAATATGGCAAGGACGACGATCATATCGCGCAAATCATCGAGCTTCTGGGACATTTCCCCAAGCAGTTATGCTTGTCCGGTAAGTGGTCGCAAGAAATCTTTAATAGAAAAGGAGAGCTTCGAAATATTCACCGATTACGTCACTGGGCTCTTCCCGACGTGCTGAAGGAGAAGTATCATTTCAGTACTGAAGAAGCCACCCAGATAAGCGGCTTCCTCGTTCCCATGCTGGATCTCTTGCCTGAGGGCAGGGCGAACGCAGGTGGAATGAGCAACCACGACTTTATGAAAGAAACCAAGGGCATGGAAAACGTGAAGCTCGATATACCTGTGGGTTCCAAAGGAGACGGCATAGAAGGATGGGCGATTGAAATCAAGAATCGGTAGCTCAACCTTGTACATGGAAGAGTTGACAGAACTAGAATTCTGCCAGCAATGGGGTTCCTTGGCACGCGCACAAATTTCGAGCATGACTAGGAGTCAACCTCGGTGGAGGCTATGTCAAAAGGTTATATGTAGATTGCCGGCGACAATTCTGATGACCATTCACTATCCAGGCCATTCCCGTGGAGTCTATGATCAGCCTTGCCTTGCTGTGCGCGATCTGAGAGGAGAAGAGATAGTAGTGAGGCTATTCTGGAATGCGTAATGCACTGCGTGCCAATCATAGCACAATTGGCACAACTCCCGTCGTAGAGAGATTGATGCCGATTTTTAAACTCAAGAATCTCGTGGCATCACGTGTCGTGTACGGGGGATACATCTACTAACCTCGATCCTAGGTCCGCAGAATCTGTTGGGCCAGCTGATCATTTTCGGTATCTTCTGACGTTCCGCAGGCTCCTGACAAGTGTTACGTCGTGGGTTCATCCTCCAACAACCCGTTAGCCTCGCCTGGCCGGAGGGAACTACCCTTAGGTGTTCCATTTCTTTTTCCGCCTTTGCTAATGTTGACCGCTCTCTACAGCCTTTTGTTCTGCGTTGCTGGGACAACTCTTCCGCTCCCGCATTACTACAGCACCGTTGACCTTTCTTCTAGTGTCATTTATCCTGCGACGATGGGACAGCTCCTACGTCATCTCGTTGCAATGTGAGGCACATTCTCTGACAACCTCCTGCTCTTTGCGTGCCTTTGACGCTGCACCTTCTAGCTACGTGTGCCGTATATCTCGGCCGTGGTGTGTCTGGCCAGATTCAATCATTTCACGCTTGTCTTGCTGGAAATTTCCAGCGTCATGGGCGCCCGTCCCAGCCTCAGCTCCTTGCCTCAATACTGGACGAAGCGGGGCCCCTAAGGTCGGTGCTCCTAGTTCAGTGAGGAGATTCTCAGGTGCACTGCCCCTAGCCATAGATCGAGGTTCGATATCTTTCGTTGTCTGTTATTGTCTCTTGCACAATCGTGGTGTTTCTCAGCTGTGAGTCTGTGGCTGTCAGAGCGCATCGACGACAACACAACACCACAGGCACACCTCAAACCATTGCATACAATGATGTTCTTGACGGTACCATTGTTCAATGGGGTGGTGGGAGCGCTTGAAGGGCATTGTGTCCCTTTGTTGCGCATTATAGCATGTCTTTCAACTTGGACTCAGACATCGTCCAAGACACGTTCAAGACAACAAACAATGCGAGGGCTGAACTAGGCCATTCATCGATGTCGGATGGGATGACGAGAATGGAAGAGGCAGAGGAAGCAGATGAACTTGATGATGGTGAAGGAAGTATTTGAAGTCCTGGCCATGCTGACCATCGCTAGTGTTCTCACTTACTGCATATATACACTGCAAAGGATACAACCAGAAAGCTGGACAGGTAAGCAGAAAGATTGCTCGATCACACACAGCTAGCCCAACGAACACATTCAATTCTCGAGGACAACGATCGCAATAAATAACTTTCCAAACGAAGCACTCGAAACGATAGAGTGGAAGGTTTCGGCTCGTCAGGGGTATCTATCTATCTACCTACCTACATACCAGACCTCGTCTTGCCGCGTCTACCCAAAAGACAACGAGTCCTGTTCAACTCGACTAAAATAGACCAGAGGAAACCCACAAACGTTACTTCACGCCAACAAGGCCTTCGATTTGACATCCGTCTGAAAAGCCACAAGTTGCTGCCGCACCAGAAGATCCAAGCACATATAACACAGGACTCGAGCAGGAACAATACCAGGCCTCTCCCCTTTGGATATTCAGTCATGTGTCTCGTCAAAATAACATCCTATTCGAAATGCCCTGCGTCGCACAATACGTCGTCTGTCGTCCAACAGCATGAACAAGCTATATACTGCGCTGACCAGCAGATTGTGCATCACCAGACTGCTGGCTATTGCCCCCACTGCTCTATCAAGGTACAGCATCAGCAACGGCAGTTGCAGCAGCATGGGAAGAGGTGACACATCCATATTCCTGTGGATGGGAATGCGAACCCTATGTGGTATGCTGGAAGTCTTTGGAAAGGGTGTAAGGGGATGTGATCGTCACTGTATAGTAAGAGAAGCCATGGCGGGCCAAGGCTAGAAGTAATAGGGGTGGATGGTCGTGGTTGGCGGGGACGAGGAAGCAAGAGCAGCATCCTCAACAAGTAATGAAGAAAAGGCAAAATACTCACGTCTCCATCACTGCCGCATCACTTTTTTCCGTTCTTTTGCGCTTCCGATTCTCGAAATTTGTATAGCTCCGCATCACTTAACGTGTTTTTGGGCTCAATGGGTCACTGGGGTTCACTGGGTCAACCGCAGCCAAAAAACATGATTTCAAAATCTCTGGATTTCAGCCTTATTAAAAGAGCCTGACCCATTGGACCCCTATAACCCATTAAGCCCAAATTTACGTTAGAAGTCGATCCAGGTGAGCGATGGCGCTTTCAAATAAGCTTGACCCATCGCCGGCCCAATGTCTGCAAGATATCCACATACCTCCCGACCTCCATCTTCAGCCCATTCGCGCGCACATCACCCTGCGGCCTTTTCACCACAGTCTCGCCGGTCTTTTCATCAACTTTTACTAAAAACTCCTCAATCAGCTCGGTTGTCTTGCCCGTCATCATCCCGTGAACATAGCACTGCCCGAGCAGCATGTTCCATTCCCCAAGGACCGGCCGCACGACAAAGGGCGCGACATATCCGTGAAAGATTGTGACTTTGTCGCCGGGCCGGCATAGCGCCGGCACCAGGCAGACGTAGCCGTGCGCGGTGTAGGCGAAGCGGTAGTCGCGGAAGGCGAAGGACGATTCGATGGCGCCGTGGTAGGCCGGCGGTCGGTAGGTGTGAGTCGTGGTGCCAGTGGGATCGGCGAGCCAGGTTCGCCAGGACGGTGCGGTAGCCACGAGATCTGCCGTTGCCGGGGCGGTGTGCATGTCTTGTGCACAGATCAAGGTCCAGTCGTAGGCGGTGTGGAGGGATTCGTTTGTGATGTAGAGACCGGTCTCGTCGATGATGCGGGATTTGGCTTGTTCGGTCAGGAAGGCGCGGTTCTCGCCGTCGATCCGGAGGATGTCCTGTCGGTGTTTTGGGTCGTGCATATCCGTCTCCCACGTCCAGTTGGAGAGCGGCGAGAGATAGGTGATGCTGTCCTGCATGCCGCTTTCGATTTCGAGCACGATGGCGGCGCGACCTGCGGATTTGAGGTAGTTGTACTCGGCCTTTGAAATCTTGTCTTTGCACCCTCGCTCCGCGCACGCTTCGCTTGCTGACAGGGTTTCCTTGGGCCCTAGCTGAAGATATGCAGGCTTCGCCGAGAGCTTGCATCGGGCTCTGGGCGGTGGCGCGCACAGCGGTATGATCGTGGCATAGTCGTTGTGTGCCAGAAGCTGTGACCGCTGCTGCCTGCCGAGGGTACTGAAACGTGTGCGTATGCGTTCACGACTGCCGCCCGCTGCCCATCCTGCTTCTGACGAGGCGAGGAACGTCGACTGAATCCGGTGGCGCCAGTCAGGCACCCAACTTGGCAGGTCAGACCCTGCACCCATATGGTAGAGCCCGGCGTTGTCAAGGATGTACGACGCTGGTCCCACTTTTGAGAAGCAGAAACGGGCTACATTGACAAAGACCTCTTGCCACGAACTGGTGTAGTCTGGCTCCAAAAAGGTCGCCTTGGCCTCCTCCCACCAATAGATGTCGGTGGTCAACCCGGTCAGCGCGTAAACCTTGTCATGAGCTTTCGTGGCAAGCCCGGGTCTGGCGTATATCAGCAGGTCCAAGAGGGTTACGGCACTCCTGTCGTAGCTCCCTCTTACATCCGGAGGCATCTCGTAGAGGCGATAGCTGTTGATCGATAGGATTGTCTCGGTTGCACTCTCAAGAGCGGCGTAATTCAAGTCTTCCAAGTACTCGTCCGTCCAGTCGCCCGTGAATCTCGGTCGACATATCCATGCCAGCACACTCACCTGCTTCCAGGTCAATTCATGCTGACCCCATAGGACTTGCGGATTACCGCCGACGGCTGCTTCTTGTCGGACCCATACGCGTGACCAATAATCTGCGAAGAACAAGCGAGCGATGCCGTCGACGAGGGAAAGTCGTCGGGAATGGTCTCGCACCAAGTCCAGGATGAACGTCTTGGTCGGTTGGATCCATTGCGTCTGCCATCCTCGTGAGAACTCGCCATATATTCGGTCCACGTCCAGGTCGCGTATGAAGTCCACCGCCTCCTCGGAGACTTGCTCACATTGTCCAAGCCAAATAATCGTCCTGGCAGCGAGTTTGTAAATTTCGCGCATTAGCTTAATTTGAGAACTCTTCTCGGCCTTGTCATGCTGAGCAATACAAAGACTATCTATCCAGACCTTGACATCGGATTTCGGTAGCCGTAGTCGTGTCAGAACACTATATGCATTGTCGCGGATCGTGAACTGATTGCCGTCCACCCAGCAGGGGTGGTGGTCGTCCTCGGGAGCTCCCCATGGATATGAGATTGCAGTGTAGCAAGGGTCAGACTTCGTAAGTTCATGATGCTCCAGAGAACACACCAGAGGATCGCTTGGCTCGCCTGGTAAAATCGTAAGCAGACGTATTTCGTTCTGGGCGAGGGGCTTGTAGGGGCTGATTTTCTGTTTTTGAATCCGTGTGCACAGTGATGTCAAGACTTTGCCGTTCAGTGACGAATTTGTCATGGTGCATGTGTCTTGTCGTTGCTTCCAGAAGAAGCTGTCCGATCCGGCTGTTTAGGTGCTGGAGACACGCGCTTATGGGAGACTTTTTCGCTGCTCATGCTTGATGAATAGCGCGTAGGAGTGAGACGCTTCGTCTATGGCGGGAGGAAAGGCTACAGTCGAGCAGTTTCATGCAGGGAGTAGACAGGGCAGGCCCGGGGACAACTGAGTCAGGCCCAATAATTTGTAACAGTGTGTCATTGAGCCCAAGGGTTCAGTCAAAGTCCAAGGACCAACAGTTAGCGGCAGAGAATCTTGACCCTCATCCTAGTCTAACGAGCTTTGGTCCATGGAAAACCAATGTTGTTTGTTCTCACTGGTCTGGCATACGTAATGTAGGAAGTTGTAACTAACCCTCCGATGTTGGTCAAGCCAAAATGGTTTCTGTGCCCCACAGATCGCGCCTTGCAACGGGCCGTTGGATGCTCAAGGTTGGTTCCCTGGGCCCTGATCTTCGAGCGCTATGGTTCTTTCCATCGGCAGGGACGTGGATAATTACGAGCATACACAGATCAGCTCTTCTGCATTGTTAGTGTGAAATGATGACAAGCCAGCATGGGATTCATCTCCCGAATCTGTCGTTTGGTTGTTCATTTGGTTGGTGTGCATTATGGTCTCGGCTTCCCGTTGCTGCCCGACCTGTAGTAAATCTAGCGAGAAAATTTGGCAGGTGAGGATCGGCTTGATCCAGTTCGGCTCCCTAGTTTCTACTATCTCGGAATTAGCCCTGTTAAGATAATGTGGGAGCTTTGCCTTCCCGTAAATGAGACTTGATGTCTGCAACCGAAGCGCCACGGAAAGACGGAATATCTGGCAAACTACTATATTCAAGTGTCACGAACGACAACTATTATAGGTCCTATGTCGACTACCTTTGTTACTGCCACCTCTTCGTCTGTGTCTGCCGTCTCACTGTGCATACGTGTTTCGTTGTGTGACTAGGCTGCATGTTGGGAGACACTGACACTTTCCGGCTTCCTCTGATCGATTTGGGAATCGCCAGCTGTGTTGTAGATTGTACGAGCGTTGAATGTCCCCCCTGAAAAAGGACCAGAGTTGGAATTGGCACTTCGTCCTAAGCGTCTCTTGTGAACCGAATTTTCCCCCGAACGTGGATCTGAGGGTGTATGCGGAGTGTGTAACCCGGGCTGCCGTGTATCCGCAGTGGCCTTCGGGATAAACTGGCGACCGTACATGTGCAGAAAGGCTTTGGCACAGGCTGCGGCTGTGGCTGCCGCGTAAGGTTGAAATTTCTTGCTTTTGTGACTGTCGCTATAGTCACACCCGCTTTTGATGACGGCTGTTGGAAACTCGTCCCAAAGCCCAACGCTCTCCATTTCAAACGCTATAACACCCTTGCCCGTAGCCAGGTCATCCCGCGAGGTGGAAGACTTCATGACCAAATCAGCTACGCCGACCGTGCCAAGATGGATCCCCGGCACAGTCGACTCGCGCTTTCGTGGAATGAGCTTGTCGGATGAGCATTGTAAGGACTTGCATGAGAGGCCTGTTGCTACTTTGCAAGGGGGTTGATTGTCACATGCCGCACACTTTCCTGGCTTGTGTCGGTGAACATAGCCACTTTCGTAAGCATGATCCGAATCTTTCCCTGGGTGCCCACTACTCTTCAGATCCTCGTGCTCCAAGATTTTCTTGAGATGCTTTTGAAGACCTTCTCGGAGCTCTCGTCCCGAGTGTTTGGTATTCAGATCGGCATAGCAATTCCGAAGTTTTGTGGTGGGTCTCCCGGGCTGATCCTTGGTGTTGTACTTTGCAACAAATTCGCCTTCGTTCAGCCGACCGAAGTCGTAGTCCAAGATATCAGTGCTGATTACAACGTCACCCAAAAGCCGCTCGGTCGTGACCTCGCCGTCACTGTTGAGTGTCACCGGGACGATGCCACACACACCCACTAACAGACATAGCTTGATTTCACGAAAGCTCCGCGAAAGATTGGTAGCCGCCCTAACAGCCCCAACAACGCCCATCCCAGGGAGCAGCGCTACCACAACATGAAATCCCGCCATGGTGCCGAAGGTGTATCCATTGTCGTCACCATCGTCACCGCCGATCGCATCATCACGGGGTACGCGATAGTCTAAGGCTACGTCGACAGCATCCTTCTCGCCCGATGAGGCACACACGATTGCAATCTTGTAGTCACTCCGGCTCTCAGGATTGGCTACTGCGGGCGAGGATGAAGTCGGCGACATGTTCAAGGCTTGTGTTTAAGTACCATTCCACGGTACAAAGCCGTTCAAAGAGAGCTGAGCTCTTGTCATCTTCCCGTGTGGCGGAGCTCAAGCTTTTGTAGAAAAATGTTTTTCATCAGGCTGATATCCATAGTAGGGTCTTTGGGCGATTCTCTCAGAAACAGCGAGAGCGACCCAATGCTATTTCTGTAGCCCATTGCTCAGCCCACCAGGTCTCTTGGGCTGGTTCAGGTTTGGACCAAAAATTAGCGAGTACTTCAGTCCAATTACCACCATTGTTCGGCACTTCTCCAAGCCCAATTAAGTCGCTAAGGTCAAATGGGTCCGCCGCAGAACGAGAAGTTGATTGCGATGCATATCGATCTCGATTGGGACTTTGGGCGAGTCTAACCAATTAGACCTTTGCGACCTATTGGGCCCCCAAATTGAGTGTTGCCGACGACACCCCGACCGGGCCTTGTGTTGGCAAAAATTAGTCGAACATGGCCTTGAGTTTGTTGCTGAAGTAGCTCTGGCTCAATTCCGGCTTATTACCAGGACCTACCGAGCCTACCTAGGTCCTGATCGTGCCTGCGACAGCCTTAGGCTGTCAGGCCTTCAAAGTTGAAGCCTTGGAAGCTTCTACTATTGTTCTAACGAAGGACACATTGTTTGTTATGTGGTGTCTAGGTTGACGCCGGTGTATAGGTGCTGAAAGATCGATCAAAAGCTGCATGTGAGTCAATTCTATCAATTCGTGTAAAGTTTGATAGTACCTAATAGGTAGTTTGTCCATGGATGTTTGCCTTCAGAGCTTAGCACAAATGCAGCCTAAACTGGACCCCAACGGGCTAGCCGGGATGCAGTGAAATAGGCGTTAATAGGTCGTGACGCCTGCGTCACAACTTCAAGTTCCGCGTTGCACCTGGCCAGTGGCCACCGCGGACTCATTTCTCGTCCTTACATTCGCAACAACTTGTCGTCCGATTGCCATCGTATACAGACGTCGACCGACAGAATTCAGCATGCACAATCGGCAGCAGGATGGCATTAATGAGTACGGATACAGACCGAGGAAATCTGGCATACACCACCACAACCCACAGCAGGATAGTATCGATCAGCAAGCCTAAACCGAACCTCCTAGAAAGTCCAGGGCAGTACACGGTGGGCATCGTATGCGATCTTGAATTAGAAGCAAGAGCCATCATACAAACCTTCGACTATGTCGTTCACCACCGTGATGCCGTCGCTGTTAGCCCAGACGACAGAAATCATTATCGCTTTGGAACTCTAGGCAAATATCATGTAGTCCTGGGCTGGCTCCGCACAGGAAAACATGTCAACATCAGACAGGCGATGATTGATATGCGAAGAAGCTTTGAGAATATCCAACTTTGTCTCGTGGTTGGAGTATGTGGCATAGCGCCGACGATCGACGAGCAAGACGTTCACCTTGGAGATGTGGTAATTAGCACAGCAGTGATACCATGCGACTTTGATAGTGGCATTGCTGCTGGATTTGAAACCAAAGACACATTCAGAAGAGCTGACCCTGGAATGCGACTGGCCTTTGAATCGTTGAAGCTGCCTGCTAGGATGAGATTTCTCCGTCGGGACGTCCGAAGGCTAATCAAAGCACTCCTATATCGAGAGCAAGAGTCTACTCTTCGTTCTCTTCCTAAAGCCAGGGACCCTCCTACTTTTCTTCCCCTTCCTAAAGCAACGGACCTCGATTTGCAAAATCCCGACTTTAGTCATTCTGATGGCCGTGCGGATGAGCCGAAAACAGAGAGGATCCCACCCCACAGAGTCCAGGATTTTATCTCAGCCTCGAAAGACCCAAACATCTTTATCGGCACGTTTGCCTCTGGCGATTCGTCGCTGAAAGACGCAGAGATACGAGATCGCCTGATTCAAGATCTTCAAGTTGTGGCATTTGACAGGCATGGCTATCGACATCTACCTCTTCCTACCGTGATTGTAAGGGCAGGTGGCAATTATGCTGATGGAGACCGACATATGGGTTCTCACAGGTTTGGGGCCCTAAGTGCTGCCGCATGCGCCAAGGCTTTGCTCAATGCATTCCAGCTCGGTATACCAGCAAATGTAGAATTCGCCGCCGATCAACGAAGACAGATATACTCACCAGTGGAAAATCAAGCATTTGTCACGAATTCCTTTTCCGGTCATACATACGGCACTGTCACGATAGGAGGAAATGTACCTGTGCTCCAGGGCAACGTGTACTCTCCCGGGCCTAAATTGTTTTGGAACCAGTCTTGATGTGGCACTACTAGCAATCTAGATATTTCGACAAAGACTCGGGTCAAAACAGGCTAGAAACCTTTCACTGTGGAGTTTTCGTAATATGCTAATCAGGATCCATCTTCGAGCGGACGTAAGGTAGTTTGATACTCTTTCTCGGTTGATGCCCTCGGCATGTTGGCCATGCCTGCCTATAGCTAACGATATAGCTACAAGCGTCGCAAAATGATCCTGTAGCTTGGCTTCAGGCCTGCGCTACTGCAGCAGCAGCAGCTACTGCGTCGCAGCGGAGGCTTGCTATCATTGGACCAGAATTCAACTTCCAGCTACACCATATTTAGCCAAAGTAGCTATTTATTTGCCCGTTGCTCTTGAGTTTCAGCCTCATAACGCCCACAGGAAGTCGTCATCCTCCTCTTACGAATGACTTCTCACGGTCTGCGACGAGACCAATGTGTCCCGCTGCTGAAGCCACTTCAACCAATTCAGGTTCATTTTCTGGTGGAAACTATGCCGCGGACCAAATATATAACGCCACTGGAAATGTTTACATCAATCCGCCAGGTGCGTTGTAATTCTAAATATCCTGTCCGTTCAAGCTCTAAGATTGTGCAGTCAACCCTCCATCCGAACCGACCTCCGAGGACATGATCGGGTGGTTAGGTCGCACCCTTACTAACTCTGGTGATGCTCTCTTGCCAGAGATAGCCCACGAGGACTATCTAGGACGCCGTCTGGAGGGTACTGGTACCTGGTTTCTCAAAAGTCCTGAATTTGACACATGGTCAACGTCAGACTCGGGAGTCTTACTCTGCTATGGAGAGCGTAAGCCACCTAAAATCGCCGTCACGTGAGATTTGGAGCTTACCGCGTTGTCAGGAGGGACAGGGAAATCTACTCTCATGTGCGTTTATACCACGGACTAAACTTATGGTCTGACCCAAATACAGGTGTATAGCGATTGAGGCCCTTCGCGAGCGAGCACGAGTGCTCCAAGGCCCTCAACCACTGCTTCTTTTCGAGTATCTTTCGCAAAGCGAGTTCGTGAACGCTGCACAATGTCTGTGTTCGATATTGACCCAAATCTTGTCGATTAACGGTCGTCCGGGAAAGTTGCTGAGAGATTCTTATCTCAAGTATCGAAAACGCAACGCTCTTCCTAGTGCCAACGAAGCTGTTAATCTATGTTGTGACGAAATGCCAGAGAATGGTGACATCTCCATCTTTATCGATGCTCTTGATGAGGTTGAGAGTCAGTGCCGTATCGATATCGTGCAACTATTGGTGCAGCTCAAAGCAAAACTTACAACGAAGAAATGCAAGGTCAGGATTCTCATGACGTCTTTTGCCGATACCACAATAGGGGTAGATATAGTCGGAGCCGTCCCCTTGAAGATTACAGCGCACGACGACGATTTACGAGCGTACATACTTTCTCGCTTCAGGAACGATGTCAACCTACACGTACTAACGTCGAGGGATCCGGGAAAACTTGAATATCTTACCACTTTGCTCATTAAAAAATCGAAGGAGATCTTCCTGCTTGCTTACCTGCACCTCAAACTGATTGAAAAGAAAAAGTTTAAAAACAAGCGTGACTTGACAACGTTTGCAGAGAATATTGAACCAGCCACAAATGCAATGTACGAAGAACTCTGGTGGCAAGTCCTCGGACAGGATTCTGAGACAAAAAGTATCGGAATCGAAGTCATCATGTGGCTTTGCTTTGCCCGGGATCGCCTACACGTCAAAACACTTCAATGGGCCGTCGCTCTCTCAGAATCAGTGAGGCGATCAATGCAGTCAATGTCAAGTGAGTGGCTTACACTCACAGACGATGACCTCATTGCTGATCCTTTTCTGACTGATTCTTGCATGGGCCTTGTGCGAATTGAGAAATCCAGCCAGATAGTATCACTCGCACATCCTACTGCCCAAGAGACTTTGCCAAAATACTTGAAGGACAAAAGCAAGCTTGATCAGCATTACAGAATGGCCATGACTTGCTTACGCCAATTTCGGATCGTCCAGCAACGATGTGCACCCCATCAAGATGAGGGCCAAATTTCCGCTCTCCTCGTGCAATACCCTCTCTTGCGATATGCTCTCGAACACTTTGGATATCATGCTGTGCATGCGTCAGAAAGGAGGCTGTTATGGCAGATACGAGCGTGCTTTGCCGATCCGCCTGGTTTATGGATCGTGTGTGCACTATTCGTCGAACATCACTTGAATTTGAAAAATCTCCCAACAGAAGCACGACTTGTAGTGCGAGCCATAGTGGAAGGCTCATACAAGCAACAGTTGCTCCACCTAATGGCAGGCCTCAATTTACCATGGATTGTTGGACGATTGATATGTCAGGTTAGGACACCGATCTTGCGTCCTGCGTTCCTTGACGATGGGGCACAATTCGTCATAGACCTTCTGTTTTGGGCCAAAGTCTTATATCCAACGTCCGTTGACATGCCAAAGATTCTTGATTTGGACTTTCCAGGTTGGTCTCCGCTTCGATGGGCGGTTCTTGGGAATCACAGGATCATGATACAATACCTTGTCAAGCTCGGATTTCCTATTGTCAAGAAGGATGTTCTATGGGCGCTGGGACAACCATACCCAGGACATACGCAGTACATTAACGTCCCTGTAACCTCAGAACACGAAACCCATATTGGTCATGACGTTGTACAGCTCGATCCGACCATATCACTATCAAACCGTATGCATGTAAGGCCAACGGTTGCGTCTCTAGCATGTATCGACGCCCTAATTCGCTCGTGTTCAGCATCTGAACTGGAGCGGCATGGACCTCGAATGCTTGAAGTGGCTGCGTCGAAACGGCTGAACGATGTTGTCGCTCTGTTACTGTCAAAAGGAATCAGACACCCGAATCCAGCTACTGTTCTTCAAGGGATTCATGATTCTATCACTTTCCATCAGTCGACAATAGTCAGCGAGCAGGACATTATTATTGGACCCCGTATTCGTGTTGATGCCGATCGGTGGAATTCCACGCCATTGCTTCCTGTTGCAGCGCCTGACGACTATGCTTGGATGAACGAACTCTTTACTCCTGATCTTGTCAACTGTCGTACTCGAGAAGGAGCACCAGCTCTATGTTTAGCTGCAGAACAGGGCCTTTTGGAAGTCGTTAGTCACCTTCTGAGGAATGACGCTAAAGTAGATGTTCGAGACTCGGATGGATGGACGCCATTGATGTGGGCTGTAGTGTTGCCTCGATATCGCAAGAACATCTTGCGTGAGTGCCAATTCAGGACCGAAGGTCGTGTTTTGCTCGGTGCAACAGTCGAGATTCGGGGCAAGTTCACTGAAGAGAGTGCCACTTGGAAAGAGACCGCAGATCCGCTAGCTGAGCGTAAGGTCAAAGTCGCAGAACTCTTATTGGATCATCGCGCAAAGATTGATGCAGAAGATCGACTAGGCCGTACAGTGTATGACATTGCACAATATGATGGCATCTCGGGGATGCTAGAGTTGCTCCACCGCAAAGCCCGAGCTGTTAATGCTGTACGGCCTCAATTTGTCGAGCTGTTGGAGCCATCGAGGACTGACTACCGGACTTGGATCTACATCACTGCTAGCAGATTCGTCGAAACTGACTTAGTGGTCGAGTCGGGACCAGTTTCTGGTACATTCGACGACGTGCTGGCACGAGGTCGGGCACAGTCTCAAGGCCCAGGTGGGGTTTATCTTCCCGGCGAAGAATGGAGGAACAAACTGCCTCCAAGCCTTCTGAGAGCGCTGGTTCGTATTGTACATGTCCAAATCAACGAATGCGAATTCGTCGAATGTCCAGAGGTCGTACAAGGCACGCTAATCAATTTTGTGAACGAGTTCACTCCGGACGAGCGGCCGTGGCCAGATCAAGTGCTGTCATTGCAGTCTCCCAGGGAAGATAAATTTAATACTGAGAACAACGTGCATTTAGGTATGGACGAGGACCCAGAGCATGAAAACGAGGAGAGCACCAAAACCAACGATTCAGTCTTCGATTCTATGATGATTCATCCTCTTACCCCGTGGGTGGTACTGTTGATCATCTGCGTTGTGTGCTCAATTCAAATGTTAGGCACCAGAGGGAATCAGACAGCCTAGGGAAGAAACAGCAGATACACCGACTCTGCCAAAATTACCTCTACTCGTAGCTACACTGCCACAGTGTGAATCTAAAATGACTGCACCCAGCATCCAAAATCAGTTACCACGATTGCTTTGGAGTACCGAGGCATCCTCATCAGGTCTAGAAATCATTGGGTGGACGATATCCCAATGTGCCCAATAACTTGTCGCCTTAGCCAAACTTTCGAGCACAAATTTAGCACTCGACAATTATTCGTAGTGTGCAGTAATGGTAGCCTTAGGCTTGACCGTATCAGCACTGGGCCAACACCTTGGATTTCAGTCGCATCAGAAGGCTCAAACGTACGAAATTCAACCTAAATCGTGCACAGTAAATGACTGAGGCATGCCGTAGGAGTGGCTAGTCTCGCCATTCATTAGCTTAGTTTCTTACACATAATATCCCTCGTTTACAATTCATGCCACTATTCTATCGTATGCACTCTTTTCCTCCTTTTGACTCTCTCGATCGCTGTTCCTTGGACCACCAAGGTGTCGGAGGCATGCAGCTGCGGAATAGTTCCAGCCGGCTCATTGGTTTCGTCCGGATTGTCCTTCATCGCCACACGGACAGTCGACATTTCGTCAGACTGCGACGCTGATTCTCCTCCCACCCCAAATTCCACATCAGGCTGTATCTGTTGAATTTCCGAGATGGCGCGTTTGAGATGGCTAGGCTTGCAACATTGTATGGTCTTTGCGAATCTACAGGCCGTCCGAATGTCTTTACCTCTCCCGCTGGTGCAGTCAGAATATACGATTGGGTATGGGCAGAAATCGGTCTTGCTTCCATCCAGGATGGAGGAGTGACTGTATGAATTCACCGGATCGTGATTGTGTTGTATTGAAATAGTTCTGTCCTCCTGCTGTTGGAGATTATGCGCGCCGTTTGCAGCTGTGTAGAGCTCGATGAAGCTTTTCGTGGCAATTGCCATGCTGTGAGCATTCTCTCGCTCGGCCGTGCCGAGCTCTGATGCGCCAACTTTTATTTCGCATGTGAGGAAGGGGATGCCGCCTGTGGAGGTTTCAACGAAGCCTGAGGTATCGTGACCGATGCTAGACAGCAAGCCGAGCTTCTCCAGCTGCTCGGCGGAGAACGCGGAGGGCGCAAATCCGACTGAGTAATCAGGTTCCGGGATCCGGTCTTGTCCAGGCTTGCATGCTTTCAGATCTTCACTGGCAAATTGAATAGGACGCACTGATTTTGTGGCCCCCACCGCTGCTTGTCGTTCGATCGATGGTACAGCGTCAGAGCGGGCGCTGTGTATAACTTGAGCCTCGCTTATTTTCTGGACTTGAAAACACGTGGTCCCAGTCTTGTCGTTGTAGAATAGCAAATCGTTGGGACTTGCCTGCTCTGAGCTCAGTGGCGCCTGGTAGCTGCTGAGACTCGCTGCTATAACATCTAGCTCCCACTCATCTAAGAAGCGGCCCTTCGCTGTAATTAAGACCTCGTAATTCGGATCTCCGGAGATGACCCTGTCGCTTGCGTCTTGCTGCTGATCATTGTGCCTGGCCAGGCTCGTATTTAAATGGCTCTGTGGGAGCGACCAAGTTTGCCTAGTTGGATGACGATGTCTGAGCTCATTGACTTCTACGTGCTGGACGACTGGCATTGCTGCCCGTTCCATACGTGCAACTGACAAGATGGTCAA
The DNA here is from genome assembly GCA_017656005.1 of Incumbomyces lentus. Lineage (NCBI taxonomy): Eukaryota > Fungi > Ascomycota > Eurotiomycetes > Chaetothyriales > Trichomeriaceae > Incumbomyces > Incumbomyces lentus. The sequence continues at coordinate 2,522,672 of JACJVT010000005.1, read as the reverse complement.
ATCTGATCAAGTCTTCGTGCGCGAGCCTGGCTGGCTCAAGAGAATCGCTCGGCCCTAACTCTGATTCCAAATCCAGCTTATGCTTAGGTCGGCTCTGCCCAGACTGGTGTCCCGACGTGCCCGACCTATCTTGTCTGGCTGATTTCCAGCTCCGCAAGTAACAACATGTCTGACTAGGCGGGATTAGCGAGACGGAAAGTGCCTGTTAGGGCCAAGACGCGTGCTACAGAATCCTCTGAGGCGTTTCTGCTGCGGAGGTTGTGAGGACCTGTTCTCTAGTGTATCCCCACTGCTTTAAACAGGGAAAGAGGTGTGGTGTTCTGCGTCCGTGGTGTCGGGTCCTTGAAATATAGCTTGAAGCCGTGGTATTAATGACGAGATCAGACCAGCACTCCAAAGCAGACTGGTGTAAGTTGCGGGCACACTTAAACTTCCGCCGAAGACCATGGTCTTCTTCCAGTGCCTGCATTTTCTCGAGGGCCTTCGATGGCCTGTGGAAGCCATGGGTTCGTAGCCTGCAAAAGTGGCCGCCAGGTTTGAGGCCCGTCCAGAGTCGCTGTCGCGCGACGAATCGTTCAAGCGGCAGGTCATGGCCTATGAAACGTGGAGTTGCCGGGGCCGCAGAAAGCTAAGCCTCGTCGAGTTTAATGGCGATTACGTTCACGCTTTTCTTTCCTGTCAGCCTTATTAATGACAAGACCAAATTTGGTTCTGAGTATTTAGAAGTCACATCCTACCGCTACTGTACAGATTACAGCAGAAAGATTTATAATGGCCGTACCAGCGGCAGCACCGGCCTCTGGCTACCCCCAGACAGGCGTGGCCTATATCGGACAGATCGAGCACGAGTACATGTCAATACACAAACTTTCCATCTGCAGCAATTGTCTTGCGCTCGGGTTTCAGAAGCCGCTGATGCGCTGTAACGGATGTCGGCTGGTAGACTATTGTTCGAAGGAGTAAGTACCTTTGTCCTCCTCCATTCCAAATCGACCTTTCCCTCCTGCCATTCAGCCTTTTCTGCCAGCACTGCAGAACTTGTTTTTTGTACATGCATGGTCTGCGATTTAATTTTGCGTGCTACCTGGCTAACGGATGGTACTTGCTGTGGGTAGGTGTCAGAAGAAGCATTGGCCCAGGCACAAGGCTTTCTGCCACATGGTGCAAGGCAAGGGCAAGAAGAACGGGTATCTGAGCAAATTCAAGACGTCAGACGAGGTGTCTCGCGTTCTGATCGATTCGTATCGATTGCGGGTTGAACTGGACCATGCGCATCGTGAAGAGGATCACGGTCGGTACTACCACGATGATGGGCAAAATCTTCCTGACGGACTCGTTTGGGCGCGGGGCGATGCAGGAGACGATTTTCAGAGGTATTTGGATCTGGTAGAGGAGGCAGGAGTGCTACCTGAGTGGTGGCGCTTCGAGAACCGGATGGAGTGTCTTAGTGACGCGATTGATCGCAAGAGCGAGGATTCCGTATTTGAAGGCATTGATCAAGAGGGACTGATGACGAAGTATGAAGGGGATCTTACGGTGAGGAATGCGCTGTGCATTCTGGCGGAGCTGATTGTGGGTTACGACGGCAAAGGTCGGGCTTTGGATGGGAAGTGGTTCAGCGAATTCCAGGAGTATCTCGACTTGCATCCTGAGGAGAGGCTGAGGTTGATTCAAGGCACCATTGAAGCTGTGGAGAAGGCGGGAGTGTTGCCCGGGCAGGAGGAATAAATGCTGCTGCCAGGTCGATGTCGAGGCTTGAATGGTGGATCCCAGGGATGATGAGTAAGAGTGTATGCTTTAGCGACGCGGAGTGAAGGTCCAGTAGCAGTGAAGGTGAATTTTTTTCGCAGGAAAAGAGTCAAACTGTCAAATCTATGGCAACAACGAACCGATCTAACCTGTCTACGAGGTAGGTTGAGTGTGACTGCAATCCTCTTTAAGCATATACAAAGATGGGTGACTATACACCGACAAGCAGACGAAATAGACGAAATAGACGCAAGTCTGGAAAGATGCTGAGAGCGCGGCGGCTCGTCCGTCACTCATTAAGCAATGGTAAGGACTTACTTCTACTTTCAGTAGCTTGCGAGCTGACATGATCGAAGGAAGCCTCCCAGCCGATGCTTATCGGAACCTCAGAAATGAAGCCTGGACATGCGGTCAAAGGGCGATCTGTTGCAGAGCGTGTGGCGACATTCCCGATGATCCACGACTGACGAGATGTGGCCACTTGTACTGTTTGGAATGCTACGAGAGCACAAAGACATGTCTCGCATTCGGGTGTGTCTGGCGTTTAGGGAATGGCACAGATGTCAGCAGCCGGCTCTTCGATGCGTTTTGTCGGATCTTTAAGATTACGATTGAACATAGCAAAGGACCAGACAACCACAATGATGGTGACGAAAATGATTCGAACGATGATGCGTCAGACCCCGACAATTTTGAAGACCCCACGCCTGGACAAGAGACAGCCACTCGGGATGTGGACTTCGCTGATGGTTCTACTCCATCCGCGGCGTTAGTAGCAATAGGCACGACTCAGCCAAACTCGAGTGTTGAAGCTAGGCAGACAGTTGGAGACAGCGAGATGGCAGAACCGATGGAGCTTTCCGATGACGATGGATTCGACGACAAAAGCGAAAGGTCATCAGTCTATGGCGAGGACGGAGATCCCTTTGTAGCAGATGACAACGAGAAGGTGGATTCTATGGATGAAACCGACAGCGAAGAAGACACCAAAGCCGAGTTCGAGAGTTGTGACGAAGAAGAGCTTGAAGGTGAAATGGAAGATTTGGGCTTTGACTGGCACACGCTGTGATATTTTGCATCTTGGGGTCGTGATTCAGCGTTGGTAATGTGGATATAAGCGCTCTGAGCTGTCCTCCTGCGTCGTACTCCATTCGTGTTAAATGTCCATGAAATCGACTTACTGTCTTGCCATCCGTACTCCTTACTGTAGACGTGGTTTGAGGATATTAATAATCAGGAGGTGAGAATAGTTCAACGATTAGAGCACGGAAAGGCGCACGATTTAGGTAAGCTTATCATTGCGACATCATAGAATGTTTGCCACTGACCATTGGCCGCTAGTAGTTGGTGCCCTAAGACCAAAACTGGCAATGAATGCGCCTATTCAGGCGCAGGATTTTCGAACATTGAGGCCATTTCAGCCAACGAAGCCATGACCGTGCTGAAACCAAGCCAGGTCCAAACATGTGACCAAAAGAGACCAGCAATTCCACCGCTTACAAAGTCTTGGGTTGATGCACCATTGATAGTCAGAGACGGCCAGATATGTTTCCCTATGAGCCTGGAGCTTGCACCAGAAGCACCTCCCATATACCTTGCAAGATCACTGTGAAGCTCATAATTGAAAGAGATCGGAAATCCCTCTAATCTTGTTATTCAGTAAGTGGCCCCAAAACTCAAGACTTTTAGGTTGCCTCACTCTCAGCTCCTGTGTGTTGCCCATTCGGCGCATATCTTTCTTATCGTTTACTGTAAAGCCATCATGAGCCAAACGGCTGTCATCAACATCTTCGGCGCCCTCAGTTTCGAAAGTCTAGGTGGCCTGTTTCGCCGAAGGACCTGAGTCTGGGGAATTACGGACATCGCCCGTGGACGCCATATTCGCTGCAGCCTTGAAGAACGATGGAAACACACGTCGCTAGAAAAGAGAAAAGGCTAGATGAACATACAAGCCCTGAAGAATGTATTAGGATAACCGAAGACCAATCAAGCAAAGTTAGTGCGAGTAAAAAGAGCTTGCCACGGATCGACTGCTGGCACGCCACGCGAGGTGAACATGTTGGACGTTCTTATTGTGGCGCTGCATATCCCTGAACATTCCAATGACATGTTGCTATCGATCACATTCAATTGATCGGTGAGGATCAAGACCGCCATAAAATTAGCTATGCTCGGTGCGAGACGGCGGGACGAAAGAGTTTGAAGCTGCCAAGCGCCAAGCGGCTCTAGGCGCTGCAGGTCCCCGTCGCCAAACTGAATCTAGACGCATTGCGCCATCTCGACATGGAGCTTAGCGCATCAATTATTAGGGGCGTTAGCCCGCTCACCCGAATCGTCTTAAATGTCCGATCACGGCAAGACTCCACGGCGCGTCATGTGTAAGCTCACGGCTTGAAGGTATGCTCGATGGAAGTGTATATACGAGATTTTGGTGTCGTCACAGAGTTTATCGTCTCCGCCGTGCTGGTCTGACTCGTCGCTGGTTCCCAAGTATCGGTTAGAAGTAATGATTTTGCTCGCGTTCAATATGCCCTTTCTGCAAGTAACTTACAACCATCAATACGATATTCTCATAGCTAACCTTTTATCTCCTAGAGCCATTGGCGCCGATGTGGTTCGCCTGTAGTATCTCCACAATGAGATTTACTCAGCCCAACCAACTCTCACCGGAATCCTGAGGCAGATCTAGTCCCAAGTCGTGATGACTTATAGTCTCATGACCACTGCTGCAGTGAGTCTGGGATCCTCATCCCGACCATTCTCAAAGCCAGATATGAGGAACATTCGATATTCAGGTTTAGCAAGTTGTATGCAGGCTGGTGGTGGCAGCTGCAAGCTCAAAAATTCCTCTTCGAGCATGGAGAGCAGTTAATCCACAAGAAGAAGCCAAACATACGTCCCATCTGCACGATATGGTGGGCCAACTCTCAGCACCGCCTTTGTCTCGTGTCGGCAGGATCACTCATGTAGCGAAGCGACAGCCACGACAGCCAGCGAATGATAACTGTCAAAGAGGTGCAATTGTCTGTCACCTATGATACTTGGTGGGGTAAGCCTTGAAGGCAACAAATTAAATATCCCAGATAGAATGGGTGATTAGCTGACCTAGAAAGTCCTCCCACCGAAGCTAGCATGCTTCTCATGGGAGTAGCTTGTTCGAAGTCCGCGCCTCCAATACCAGTAGGGCCAACACCGCTATCCACTTGTGATATTCAGAGTGTCGTACTCAGCAAGGCCATGAACAATTTTACATTAACATGCTTCAGTAGATGTCATATCACCTGTCTCAAAGACAGTCTATAATTGCCATGGGACAGATCATAAAGCTGATTTGAAGCACGGTTGTTCATAGTTTCAGGATTGATACCTTCCGAGACGTGGTCCGAGACATTGTCTTTTGCTTTTGCACAAGCGGCTGTAGCTTTTGCCGTTGTCTAAGACTCGGCGCCAAAACGCCTCAAGTCACTCTGATTTGTCTAGTGACGGAATAGTGTGGAGGGGAGCTGGTGATATTTTCCCCCCGAACGATAGCTTAGAGTCGAGAGAGAGTAGAGGGTTGTTTGAATTCAAACACTTTCAAGGACCGCCGACCAAAAATCCTGGGTCACGTGGGTGCATCATGAGCTATGACTCGCTCCGAAGCAGATTGGTCTTTGGGAATGACTAATTGACTGGATCGCAAACGCGCTATTAATGGGCGGCGCTTACAGCAGGGACCTCATTTTGTAGTTTCGATCTTCCGTTGGCGCTTCAGGTCATCATAGCTGCCCAAGGATAGGCAAATGCCTTCAATCACGACGTTTCTATGTTCTCACGCACACAGACCAGAGGGTACTCCCGCCTGACATCAGGTAGAATCGAGTGCTTTAGCGTTCCCAGTATTGCACAAATATGCTGAAACTGTTTGGTTGACACCAGAAGATGAGACAAATGCGGCACAGCGAAGCGCGGCTAATTCCTGACGGTAAGGCAGGCACCGGAATTGTTTCAAGGGCGTGACTTCCTCCAGACCTGCACCACATGGACATTTGTCTCTTTTTCCTCTGCTTCTCTCGCTCTCTGCCTTCTCGCATGGTTGTGCTTGTCGACATTGGCTGGCAACATGGCCCTACCAAAAGACTACTTTTTGGCACCATTAAGAAGGTATACCACAACTTCCCCGGAATTTTCCCTGTACCGCAGAAGCTAACATGTGATTAGACCGGAATATCATGTATGGATCATGCAAGACCACTTCACAAATTCTAACGGCAGGCTTAGGAACGACAAACATCAAATCACAACAGAACCGTTCAGCTATCTCGAGAGCAATATCAAAGTCTTCGAAATGCCTCAAACGAATATGCGGGCTTGAAGCATGCTCTCATTCAAGCTGGCACTCCCATCGAATCGATTCAAATCTTAGTCGACACGGCCATGCGTGAGCTAAACCTTCACGATATCGAAGCCGGAGGCGTGATCCTGTGTCCAGACCTGGATGCTATTACTTGCGGACAGCCAACCCCGCAGATCTGGACAAGACAGCCTGACAAGCTAAGTCGGAGACAATTTCGTCATGTAGACTGGCATGTTGATGAACCCAAGCCCTTGACTCCATCTTCTACCGACGAGACCTCGAGTTGTTGTGACGACCACTTTGACGTATCCGTCGCACCTAAACAGCAGCAGTTCAAGACATGCTATGCCGATCGATCTGTAGTATTGATGAATCTACCCAAGCACACAATGCTAGCAGACGTGCTCGCAGGTGTTAGAGGAGGCGCAGTGTTGAATCTATTCATCACAAGGAGCGGCAATTCAGCACGTCTCTCGTTCGTTGATCCTGACGCTGCAGACAAATTTCTGCGGAACGTCAAGCAGCACGATTTGTACATCAAGAATAAGCGGATTGACGTGGATTGGGACTACCAACAGTACTATCTGAACGGCGGACTGGCAAGACAAATATTCTGCAATGGTGCAACGAGAAACTTGGTCATCCGGTTTCCGCGATCTGAGGTGACAGAGGACGTTGTTCGCAATGACCTCGAACACATCCATCATCTCGAAGTCGTTTCAGTAGACCTCAGAGACGGTCATGCTTGGATCTCGCTGAATGGTGTCGGCCGAGCAGTAGCTGCACGGGCTTGTATGATGTCAAGACAGCGCTACAAGGGCTCACGGATCGAGTTCTGGCCGGACGAATGTGCTCAGCCCTTCCTCGCAGGCGCAACAAAACAGGCGCTGCCTCGTCCACTGCCTCAAAATCGACCAAAGAATGTCCCACGGACAGCCGTGAAGTCTATTAACCGCTTCCACGTGCTGTTTGACGAGAACGCCTCGACGGAGTGGGAGTCGGATCATAGTGCAGCCTGATAACATGTAGAGGAAGGTGAGTGTGGAGTGGGACGCACCAAAGCACGCCATTGGCGGTATTTGATAGCATCCTCTTTCTTTGTATTGAATAGCAATGTACAATAGGCGGAGCTATAGATTGCCCACAAATATGTACGATTACAGGTTAAGCAGACATTTTTGGAGTTCGAAGATACCAGGCCTGACATATGGCGTACTTTGTTTTTCAAGTCCGTACCCGAAGCAATGCAAATCTAGCATACCACTTTTACATCTTTACTCCCTTGCAAACAGCCCGGCCATGCCCATGCCTGTCCCGATGCACATGCTCACGACGCCCAGATCCTGACCCTGTCGCTCCAGTTCCGGCATCAGTGTAGCCAGCTGTCGCGTGCCAGTCATGCCCAAGGGATGGCCGAGCGCAATGGCACCTCCCTTGGGATTGACCTTGGCCTCATCAATGCCAAGCTTCCGCACACAGTACAGGGCCTGGCTAGCAAACGCCTCATTGATCTCCCAGATACCGACATCATCCGCAGTAATGCCAGTATACTCCAGCAATTTCGGGATCGCAATCGCAGGTCCCACGCCCATCTCGTCCGGCAAGCAGCCGACCGTCTGGGTTCCAACCCACTTGCCGATAATGCTGCTCGTCAGCCCCAGCTCGGTCGCAGTCGAGCGACGCATAAGCAGGGTCGCAGCTGCCCCGTCCGAGACCTGCGACGAGTTCCCCGCCGTGCTAGATCCATCTTTGGCAAACGCCGGCTTCAGCTTGGCCATCTGCTCGACTGACGCGTTGTGTCGGATCCCGTCCTGCGACACTGTGGCTTCCGTCGTGGGACCTGTCCGCTCCTTGTCCTCGAGCGAGTGCTGCTGCACCGTCACTGGTACGATTTCCTTGTCGAAGAGCCCTGATTTCTGCGCTTGCGAGGCCTTGCGGTGCGATTCGGCTGCGAATGCGTCTTGGTCGGCGCGGGAGATGTTGTATCGCTTCGCTACGTTCTCTGATGTCTGGCCCATCGGCATGATGCAGTCACGCGCTTCTTGTCGTGGGCTGTCGCGGAGTCCGTCCCACAGGTCGACTGGGATGGCGCGGCTGCCGTAGTTCCGCGTCATGGATTCCATGCCGGCTCCGATCCCGACGTCAATCGCCCCAACGCTGATGGCCTGTGCGATGCTTGTGACCGCTGCGAGACCGCTGCTGCACGCCCGGTTGATCGTGTGCAGTGCTGTGCGATCGTGGTAGCCTGCGTGGAGCTGCGCCATGCGGGCAGCTTTGCTGCCCCCTAGCTCGGCGAGCACGACACCAACGGCAATGTCGTCGATTTTGGCCGGGTCGAGATTTGGGTTGGCTGCGAGAGTCGCTTTGAGTACGTGTGATAATAGTTCATGGTCGTATGCGCTCCGGAAGCCACCTTTGAAGGCTCGTGTGACTGGCGTGCGGAGGGACGAGAGGATGACAATGTCTGTGGGCTTTTTGGTTAAGATCTCTTTAAGGCCACGAGCTGTTGCCATTGTTGTGAGGGAAGCTCAAAGCCAAGAGTCGGATGTATCGTCACTGTCTATAAAGTTGATGCCACCTGCGGCGTTACGGTGGTGAAGCTGGGACGTTCGTGTATAGCCAGCTAGGTGGATGGAATGCTTTTGTGAGCCAGATCTGAATTATTGTACACGCTGCGAAGAACTTGAGAACGCTGAGCACGGGAAGGATGTATTTCGTGGGTGTGACGATGTAGAGAATGAAGGGCAGCAGCAACAGAAATGCTGCTCGAGATTTGTGGACTTGATGAAGCATGTCTCATGTGGGTCAGCAGGGTTTTGGTGAATACGAAAAATATTAGAAAGGGAGCCCCGGGTGTTGGCGGCCGGCTAAGTGCTAGCAACATCGAGGTGTGGGTGTGGGGAGCATCGGATGAGGGATCGGGATTGATCTGAGCTGTGGGCTCCAAAGTGGCTCATCTATCCGGATAAGTACTCTCATGTCCCGCAAAACCTCGCCAAGAGGGTAAGCCACAATATCAAGCCACAAGGCTCGTCAATTTCTCCGCGGGGGTATGAGCCGCCCCATGCTGAGCGAGAAACTACGGTAAGGTAGCAGCTAGTCACCACCAGGACCGACTCTTCAGAGACTGATGAATTGAAGTCTTTCTGGTGCACAGCTTGTGCTAGGCAAGTGCCGAAGTCAAGATGGCTGCAGACGTAGCGAACAAGTTCAAGGTGGCGCTGATTCAGATGAAGCCGAAGGTAGGCACGCCAGAACATTCAGTTTCGGGGTGAAGAAGACCACCATGTCAGGACATGGATGCTCTGGCTTCTGTGCAGACGTGTCTTCCGTACAGTTCTGTCTTAGTCGTGCAAAATGTGAAGAGCTCTACATAAGCATCGACTTTGTCTCTGGTATTTATTCATCTCTAACCATAAACCTTGCTCCAGCCTCTCGATCCAGAACACAACTTCGCCCAAGCGAGCACATACCTGCGAGAAGCGGCAGCAGCTGGGGCATCCCTCGCCATCCTGCCAGAATACCACCTGTCCGGGTGGGAGCCTCACGACGCGGGATTCGCCAAGCTCGCCAGCGAAGCACACAAGTACCAGTTTGCATACCAGGAGTTAGCGAAGGAGCTCAAGATCAACATCTGCGCCGGGACGATCGTGCAGACGGCTCCGACACCTGCCAGCAACGGCGTCGCTCCACCCGACACTAGCAATGCAAGTTCTTCTCTGTCCTCGGACGACACCAGCAGCAACAAACCTGTCCTCCTCAACATCTCGCCCTTCATCTCCTACACCGGCGAGCTACTGGGGACATACACCAAGACCAACATCTGGGTGCCAGAGCGAGACCACTTAACGAGCAGTGTTGCATTCGCGCAATCCAGGCCCTCACCACAACAGCAGGTCTCGGACGAAGGCAAGGGCAAAACCACCACCACAGCTGCGACGACGACGACAGTCAAAAAGAACCCCCCCAACCACGCAGGCATAACACACTCAGAGCCCGAACCAGCAGCATCCCCCCACGAAGTCATCCAGACCCCGCTGGGCAACATCGGCATCCTGATCTGCTGGGACCTGGCGTTTCCCGAAGCATTCCGCAGTCTGATCCGGCAGGGCTGCCGGCTGATCCTGCTGCCGACGTACTGGACGGCGTTTGACATGAGCGAGCAGGGGAGGCGCGTGAATCCGGATGGAGAGAAGCTGTTTCTTGAGAGTGTGCTTGTTGCGAGGTGCGTCGCTCTCTCTCCTAGTAATCGTTGTCTAGTTGCTATGCACCGCGAGTTTTGTGTATCTTGGCCCCCCCGCATATTGCCCCCCCTTGTTTTCTCTTACTGCTGCTGCTGATCTGCTTGCTGCTTGTCGTTGTTCTTATGCGTATGTTTGAGCGTGTTCCACTGTACTACCCTGCACTGCACTGCATCTTCCTTTCAAGGCCCACACCGCACAAGATAAAGGGAGCTACAAGAAAGAACATTTCCTAACGCACCTCTAACATCTTACCTATGTTTTTTTTGTTCTTCCAGAGCCTTCGAAAACACATGCACGATAATATTCTGCAACGCCGGCGGTCCAGCCGAAGAAGGCTTCCTGGGTCTCTCGGGCGTCTACGCACCGATCGCAGGACGGATCGCAGGGTCATTCACGGACAGCGAGGAAGGAATCAGGGTGGTGGAAGTCGATCTGGGGATTCAGGATATTGCAGAGGCGAATTATCGTATTCGCGCGGATGTGTTGGGTGAGATGTGGCATTATGGGTATGAGAAGACTGGACCGGACCGCGGGGGGGTATGATTATGCCTACGTGATCGTGAAATATCTGCTCTGCTCTGCTCTGCTCTGCTCTGCTCTGCTCTAATTCGCTCTGCTTTACTCTACAATGGAAGTATTAGTTGAGCTGCAGTTTCACTGTTCAGGGTGAGGTTGTCGCAAGGTGAACCCCCAAAAAGGTGATGCCACCCACCCGCCCCTGTGTGCCCCTCTGTAACACGCTGCTAGTATTGTACCTGGGGAGGTGAGAAGCTGTACGCATGGGAGAAATTCAGGAGGCGACTGACTGAAAGATGTGCATCTGCTGGAGTTTCCCGTGCTCGGAGGGAGTGAACTGGATGAGAAAAGGAATAGCCACATAGTAATTTTGTAAGAGATTTTATGAACTCTCATGGGAAATGGATCCGTCTACACAATACAAGCTGTTGTAAGCAGAGCTACGTTGGCTAATTATTCACAACTCCAACCCCCCAATACACGCAAGATTTTTACCTCTGTACCTGCAATTTGCCCAACACAGGCAAACCCCGAGCCTTCAATTCAGCCTCAATCAGCTTCCAGCGTCCCACCTCCTTCTCTTTGTCGACAGGTGTCTCTCTTCTGCTGAGAACAAGTAAGTTGCTCTGTGCGGCCAGCTTCTTGTCCTGGAGTAAGACCTCGGCAAGACTTGCTGGCTTGGGCTTCGTCATTTCGGCAAAAGAATCGAGGAAAGCCTGAACACTGTTTGTGTTGGTGTCCATCAGGCGGGTGATGAGAGGGTCAGGGATGCGACGACCGGTCAGCAGGGAGAAGCGCTTCAGGACCTGTGTGGTCTGTTAGTGCTGGATACAGGGAATCACTCGGACGTGGACATACAGCAAACACAAGGGGAGCAGCGGGATCGAGCTTTGTACGTAGGAAAGAAAGATCTGCCGGGGTGTACAGGATTGGACTTCCGGGGCGGATGGAGTCCAAAGATTGGGCCATTCCTTCTTGAAGCTCAACGTTCAGCTCGGCCGCAGCAATCGTAGACTCAGCTGAGAGGTGACCGTGTTCATCAGGTACAATTCGGACTTGGGCTAACTCGTCGTAAGCTGCTGCATCGAGACTGAAGTCATTTTTCGAGTTGATTTGACTCTGTTGACAAGCGTGACACTCCAGTATGGCGCGGTGCATGAGGGAAACGAGCTCGTCATCGCTCCAGTCCAGTTTCATATCGTGAGATGTAGGTCTGGACTTCGTCAGTCATCTGTGGATGTGCCTCTTTCGCATACATACGCAGTGTAATTATCTTCTGCTCTGACAGGCATCTCCCGCCAATCTCCCTGATGGCCGATTGTCTCAATTCCATCCCAAGTGCGTACCTGCTCCGATAATAAGTTCGGCTCTCCTTCAAAGGTTGACTCGATGTCTTTGTCCCGTTCATCCAGCAAATCAAGAGTGTCCGCTTGAGCCACAGTAGGTTGACCCTTTTGCTTGCCCGGTGCTTGTGCAACAGCGGCTTCACTTTCTGGGACTGATACCTCGACTTGGGCTTTCTGTTTCTCCGGCTCTTGGCCTGTAGCTCTCCGCTGGGCTCGCTGGCCCTGTCGTTCCTCCAGGACTGTGGCAAAGAAGCCCTTCCCACCATACACGTCGTCAATGTTCTTGGGTCCAGGTGGCTCGCCTTTCCACAACGCCCGTCGCGTCTTTTCGGTCCATGTCTCTCCTGCTGAAGGCTCTAGTGTCTGCTGTTGAGACTCTCGTAAACTTGGCTCTCTCCCCCTCCTGTTCTCCTCTTCGGAGGTGGTCGATGCGTATCGCCTGCCGTGTACAGCTGTTGGCAGTGTCGATCGAAGGTTCCGTCTGCACTGGCGACATACATATCTGCCGGGCTGAGAAGTTTGAAGGGTTTCAAGGAGAGAGAGTGAAACCTGACGGGCCGACATGGTCAATTGACTTCGCTTACGACCCTGCAGGCGGATCCAAGTTTGGTGAAAGCTACGACATAGGAAGCAGCAAATGGTCGTCTGCTTGAAGCAATGAGCTGATGGAACCGCCAACGATATGCACAAGATTTGGCTGGACATTCTCAGCCTTGTCAATCACTCAAGCTGAAATGCGGAGCCTCGTATGCACGGCTCCTCACTTTCTGCCTTGCTGCCTTGTCCATTTATGCTTCATATCTCATACTTGAAAGCAGAACTTTGATGTTTCTGAACTACATCTACACCGCTCAATCATGTTACAACAGGCATGCGGATGTTGGCCCGTCTTCAGTAAGCCTGTGTCTTGGACCGACTTGCTGACTCTTCAATCCGCTGCTCTTCTTTCCACAACAACGCAGACATTGGGTATAATTGCCACTCAACATGTGACGAAAAATCATCCTCCTCTTCACCCGTCTTTCCCATTGTCATCCCTGTCTGCTTTTGGTGGCTATCCACCTCCAGACATGGCAGCATGACTTGCCTTAGCGAGTGTTTGTGCAAACTTACCCCTCCGCCATGTTATAAGATGTAAAGGCTCTGTTTGGAATTTGATATCAGCGAGTTGTCACCCCCGGGGACAAGCTTGGTGAGGAATATTGCATGGCTAAGATCCTTACACTGAGCTGGCTTGCGAGTTGTTTCCGAGAAGAAACATAATTGTAGCTACGCCACATGATTTACCGTACTACGGCAGAAAATGCGCATGACAGCGAAAGAAACCCCCCTAGGACGCTCATCTTATACCTTGTGTCTAATATCTTTAGAAAACATTTCCCGGAGGCTCTACAGCCTCTGATTGCATTTATCAGCTAGACAGATAGCTGCAGCATCGATTTTTAGTGCGCTCTTAACAAAATGCTCAAGCTGCCTAAGATGAAGGTGAGAGCACACTTTGCGCGGCAATGGCGAATGCGATTCTCCGTACAAAGCCTGTGATCTGAGGTTTTTAGAATGCACCAGAGGTCCTACGTTACATATTCTCAGGTGCTGTTAGTTATACGCCTCCTGCGCCACTTTCAGCGCGAGCTTAGGTCCTTATTGGTGCCACAACAACAGAATCCTACAGGTACTTTCCGGGCCAGCCGTACTTATTGTATCAGGCCTAAGGCCTCCCGAAACTAAGCAATACGTGCTTAGTCATCGCACCCTTCGTCCGTCAGGATCAGGCTCTCGACTTATAGAAGCCGTTTCATTTTCAGGAAGTTAGACACCTTTTTTTCAGCTTTAGTGCGTTCCCAGCAGCACAGTATGTCCAAGACAGACTCAACACTGCGTCTGCCGGCTCATCTCTCTCCAAACCGAGAAGTCCATGTTGTAATTTCTACCGGGTCCGGCTCTCAATCCGCTCAGTCCTACTTCGAGTCCACCCTTCAACCTTACCTTCTCAAGCACGCTCCGCATCTTGAACTGAACAGGAATTACTTCGTCCACGTCACAACTTCACCAACCAGCGTGACAGCCTTGACCACACAACTCTTCCCCAACAATGTCAATAAGGGACCTAAAAGGACGATAATATTACTCTCTGGTGATGGCGGAGTTATTGATGTTGTTAACACCCTTACGGTCATATTGAAGCGAGAGATCGATGACTCACGGCTTCCCATTGTCTTCTTCCGTCCCGTAATCGTACTCTTTCCCCTCGGGACAGCAAATGCCCTGGCCCATTCGGCGGGAATAGTGAAGCAGGATCCTCTGAACGTGCTGATGACTGGACAAGCCAGACCCCTACCACAGTTCGAGGTAAAGTTCTCGCAAGCAGCAAGGCTTGTTACGGACGAAGGACGGAAGCGGCTAGAATTTGCTCCGTCCGTAACTGCGAAAGAGGATCAGTCAAGTGAGCTAGGCTACTTCAGCTCAGATGGCAACGTCCGCATCTATGGATGTGTCGTTTTCAGCTGGGGGTTACATGCGAGTCTTGTTGCTTTGAGTGACACTTCCGAGATGCGCAAGCACGGACTGGAGAGATTCAAGATGGCGGCTGGCCAGCTGCTGAACGAAGGCCACGTCTACTCGGGGAGGGTAATGTATACATCGCATGCAGGGGGAGCGTGGCAGGAATTGCAGAACAAGGGTACAGATACGGAAAGTGCCAGCACAAAGCATAAATATATCCTTGCAACCCAGGTCAGCAACCTCGAAGAGAAATTCTGCATTTCGCCAGAATCCAAGCCGATGGATGGTAGCCTGCGCATGCTCGCAATCGGCGATCAAACCTCTGACACATTGATGAAGCTGCTTGGTCTAGCATACGAAAATGGCAAGCATGTAGAAGAGTTCCAAGACATCCTCAACTACCAAGAAATTGACAGCCTGCGCATTGAATTCGATGAGGCCGAAGAGAAGTGGCGACAAGTATGCGTTGATGGAAAAATCATAGCCATAGAACAAGGCGGTTGGGTCGAGGTCCAGAAGGTGCCTGCTGATGGGCCGAATGGATTAGGAGCGGTAGATCTTGTCACCTAAGACTACGAAGAAGCTTGAACTACGAGGTTTAGATGGTAAGGTTTGACGGCCAACGAGCATTCTGGTACGCTGTTTGTGGTTTATGCTACTCGCTGTTTATTAGATGGCTATTTTAGACTTGGAAGTGGTAGAGTAACAATACTAGAATCTAGACGGACACAAGATAAAGGCTCCAGCGCACGTTCATCGATGGACAGCGAGTGCACCAAAGTCAAGAGACTTGTGCTGATGATAATGTATTGCGTCGGCTGACTATAGCTTTGCTTGTTGGGCTCTGATCTCCAGATCTCCTCGATTGAGCTCCTTGATGCTTCTCTTGCCCATCTGACCCAGCGAATTGTCCATCTCAGCAAGCAAACAACTCAGCACATGCTCTACGCCCTTCTGGCCTCCCATTGCCAACCCATACATGTACGGTCGTGCAATCAAAACACCCTTGGCCCCTAAACACAGAGCTTTGATAACGTCAACACCTGTTCGTATGCCACTATCAAACAGGACAGTGATACCGCTCCTCCTCACATCTTCGTCTCGGCAGACATCCCTTAACATGTCCAAACTCGCGACAGCTCCGTCCAACTCCCTACCTCCATGATTACTCACAACGATTCCATCCATGCCAGCCGCAATCGCACGATGCGCATCCTCGACCGTCTGAATGCCCTTCAACACAATAGGACCATCACCCCACAGCTCCCTCAAGATCTTTAAGTCCTTCCAGTCTCGATAGATCGAGCTATTCATCCCATCTAACCACAACTTGCTCTTCTGCATGGTCTTCAAATTCCTCAGCACCTTTAGCGCACCCCACGGGGTCCCAGGCCTCAAGAGCAGATCTCCCACCTCCCTCAACTTCTCAGCCAGCGTCCTCGTATCCTGACCCATCGCCTCCTCGAATCTTCGCTGGAACACCGGATCCGAAAACCCAATCGCACACCCTTGCCCATACAGGAAGGGTAAGTAGCTTTGATCCAAGTCGACAGGCCTCCATCCAAGTACGAACGTGTCCAGCGTGACGACAAGGACTCTGTACCCGGCCTTCTTTGCCCGCGATAAGAGACTCGCAGTGACGTCCTCGTACTCGCTCTGTGGCCAGTACAGCTGAAACCACCGCTCATGGTCGCCGAGGGCGTCGGCAACCTGCTCGATCGTCCGCGTTGCAGCCGTGCTCAGGATCATCGGCATGCCTACCTTCTTGCTTGCCTTTGCTGTCGCAATCTCACCGTCTCGGTGCATGATCTCCTGCACGCCTACCGGCGCTACCAGAAGTGGGCTTGCATATCGCTTGCCGAAGATCTCTACTGACAGGTCGCGCCGTGTGGCGTTGACGAGCATGCGTGGCTTGAGGCGGTAGTTAGCAAAAGCCGCTGTATTGGCTGCGCATGTTGAGCCGGTGCCAGCGCTGTCGTGCACATAGCCGAAGTTGGCAGCTGGGACAGCGGCTCGTGCAAGTTGGGGCCATAGTGAGGATGAGGTAGGGAATTCTGGCTTGCGGAGAGCCGAGTAGATACTTCGCTGGACCACAGCGTTGGGAGATGAAGGATCAGGTGTTATTTCGGAGGGCTTTGGCTTGGCTAGGGATGTGGAAGTGCTAGATGAGGTAGACGAAGTCGGACTATTGGTGTTCACGGTCATGATGCGGATAGAGCCTTATGGAAGAGGAGTAAAAGCTCTATCTATTACAGGCGCTGGAACCCGGGAGCATTGAGTATGGAACGAACAGGTGCATTCAGTCAAGAAGTGGTGATGATCTGGGCGAACACTGGCTGCTAGCCGAGGCATTTCCAGATGAAGAATAGCTTGAGACAAGCGTTTCGGCACGACTCGTGATCGTGACCGAACATGCTAAGATTAGAAAGCAGAGCTTGGCCGAACAGCTTTTGTGACATTAATAATAATTATTTATCGAGGCAGCTCAGAACACCTTTGAAATTGTGCCCACAGTCAAAGAACACGACGACCCATGTTTGGTACTAGATCCATGGTCCTGACGAAATCCGTCAGAAAGGTTTGGACCCTCAAGTACCTTCAGTCGTGACGTCGAGATCCATGACGACGGGATCACCACCCTCTACAGTCGCGGCAAGTTTGTCCCAAATCCTGGTATACACTCGCAGGATCTCCTTGAGCTCCATGTACAGATCGTAATAATGTTGCCTGACAGAATTAATCAGAATGGTCGGGTAGAGTGAAGTCGCGAACGTTCCCTCCGGCGGTCTCGTATTGGCATATTGGTCCTTCACTCGCGAGAGCGCATCTCTCCGCACTTGAGCATCTTCGATGAGCAATTCTCTGTCAGTGGCGATCAGGAATGGATCGAGTTTGTCGGTATATTCGGCGATGTTGATGATCAGATTGCGGCATTGATCCTGTGTTCTCCTGCAAATCCGGTCTCCGGAGACGGGCCGGAATTCCAGACAATCTCCCAATACATCCTCGAGCGGTTGGAACATTTCATAAACCACTCCGATTGACGCCCGAAATTTGCTCCGGTCTCTGGCTGAGAGGAAGTTTGCGGCGGCGTTCTTGAGGACTAACCTCTGCATTTTGACTTGTCTGATGCTACTCTCCGCATCGGAAATGTTCCTCCTGTTGAGTCTTGCTTGCATGGTTTCTGTCTTTGGCTTGCGGGTCTGCCTTCTCTGCTCTGACATTGTGTCTGGGTTTGGTTAACTTGAGAAATTGGCGAAGGCATTGATCTTCGCATGATCGAGGGCTTTAATATATCGATACCATCTCCATGAGCGGCGTTTGGCTGACACATGTCGTATTCATCAAGAGAATCATCGGGGGGAGTTGAGAGAGACACCAACACTACAGTTCAAACAGAACTTGTCCACGCACTCACCTATTCTTTCGAGCAATATCGTGGTAAATCAAACGTCCCGTCACAAGTGATCGAGAATTGTCACGATATCGAACAGGAAGACTGACCAGGCTTCACAAAACGCCCTTGACGAAGAAGGCGGCCAGTCCTCGGTGGGGCAAGGACATTTGTTCGGGTACGAAGTCCAACGAATACATTCATATGAGACAACTCAAGCAACAATCTAGCCTTGCACAACTGCAGAGCTCGTCGGTTTCCTGGATTGTGAACCCTGCAGCAGAACATCAATTCAAACCCAAAGCTCACTGCGCGCAACCAGAACTCTGTTGCTATTCTCCAATCTCTGCTTGCCAAACCTCGTCGGAAAACATGTTTGTTGACCTCCGAATTGATTGCAGAGCCCACGTTGTCCAGCACATCTGCCCAAAGCCATTGGCTGGGCAACACCATTTGAGGTGTCGAGCTTGATTGCCTACTTCCTGCCCTCCGCAACCGCTGTCAAGTCGTCGATGACTGGCCTCTTGCATGACCCTTCGAGAAAATGCTTGTGCACCCTGTTGTACTTCTCTAGATTGGAGTCATCGTCCATGAGCTGCAGGAAGTGAGTCAGCACTATGAGCTATGAGCTATGAGCATCAATGTCGGTGTCATTACCCACATTGCTGAGAAAGCGTGGCACCACCTGCCAGGCCAAACCAAAGCGATCAGTCACCCATCCACAAGCCATCTCGCGCTCTGGTTTACCCTCACAGAGCCCGTTGTAGAAATGGTCGACCTCTTCTTGGGTCTCGCATTGGACCATCATGGAGACGGCAATGGAAAAGCGCGTGTCAGATCCCATGTTCAGTGCCAAATAATTATGGCCGGCAAGGGTGAAGCTGACGGTGAGCGTGGTTCCTTCCTCAAATTTAGGGACAACCTTTTTCACCGCCTTGTCGTAAACCCTCTTGTGCGTGATCTCCGATTTGGGCATCGATTTTGCTTGAGGAGAGCTATTGAACAGGTCAACGTAGAAGTTTGCTGCTTCTTCCGCCTGCTCGTCGAAGCTTATACAAGCAACAATCTTTTGTGGTTTTGCTTCGTTGGTCGCCATAGCTGTGAGTAAAATACCAGGACTGATGGTCTCTGTTTGTTGGATACTCTTGCCCTTTAGATGTCGTGAAAAGTCGAGCTTTATATCAAGCAAAGACTGCGCCAGGAGAGCTAACGTCCGTATGGACCCCTGGACAGAGTATGGTGAGTGGAGTATTCAATTTGCGTGCCGAGTCTGTTCCAGGCACCGTCAGGCAACACGGCGATATGGTTTCCCCGCAATTGGTTGGCTCCTTGGCAACGGTGATAGATGTTCCGAATACGATGAAACTTGCAGCTTACTCGTCTGCAAGTTACTTGACTTCTGCCTCTTTTAACACCATGGAATGAAAAGCCGCTAATCCACCTCCCTTCCTTGCCATGGCTCGGAAGAATGCACTCGCCCCTGAGTTGATGGTCGCAAGTCTTGCGTAGATACACGAGAACCACAGCGTTTCCTGAGCGTGCCATCGGTTCCAGAAGCCATAGACCAAGTTCATGGGAAGCCCCAGAAACTCAATGCTCCCCAAACCCATATCAGGTCGGGTAAGATACTCAAACGATTTTGTAATATTAGTCGCGAGTTGAAATAGCTTGGAACTCACGTCTCGATCAGCATCAGTCGCATAAAGAGACACAAACTGAAGACTGCGTTGTCTGAGGTTATCCTCTGTCAATTGCTTGACTATATGCATCATGAGCATACCTGTCCATTGCAGAACTATTTGTTGAGCAATGTCCAAGTTCTTGAAGTGAAGATAGGACGAATATACTCGGGCTGGACTATCTTCGGGGAGTGCATCATAGAGCTCAGAGTGTTCATCCCAGTACAGTTGCGCCTGTGAGCCACCGCCTTCGCTCTGCAAAAGGTCGTTGTACCAGTCGACGATGCGTGACTCGAAGTCTTGACATGTGTACGACATAGTCGAAACTCGGGCATCTAATTCTTCATGGTTGATGATGTTCAGTGTCGCATTGATGATGTCTGCTTGCTCAAAGATGGCAGGTATTGAGTGCAAAATATCAAACAGTGCGGCATACGAGGCCAGTGGTGGCGAGAAGTGACATGGAACAATGATTCCTGTAGGTGGAATTGACTTTCGTTTTCCGACTGCGGCAATAAACTACTGACGTTAGTGCTTGTCGGCTTCCCTTGGAGCACCTTACGTCTGTGAGACGAGTACCCAGAAACAATTTCTGAGCAGTCTCACTCGAAGAATTTCTGATACCTCGAGCACGAACGAGCTGTGACGAGCCTCCCACATGAGACAGCCACCCACCAAGCCCGGCGTCGGTCGCGTTTTGAACCTTTGTGATCCAGGTCAGATTGATCTTGCCATCGGTAGTCAGCCACACACCTCATACGATGTCAAAACCATGACAGTGGCCAAGGTAGAGTCCTTAAAGGCTGCATCTGGGCTATTCAGTCTTGTGGCAAGTCTTTGCATCGTCCTCCCGTATAGCCTGTGGTTCCTTGAGTTCATCTCCCCTCCAAGAACTTTCCGTTCAATATGACAAAGCGCTAGAGCGGCCATGCCCTCATCCAGCAGCTTATCCTCAGACGACATGCCATGAGCTGATCGAAGCCAAGCCATGGACGTGGGTAAGTGGCTTCCCGTCGGTAGCCATTCTTCCAGCAAGCTGCCTCTAAGCTGCACCTGATGAAAGGTGTTCAGGCACGAAGCAGGAAGGTCGATTGGTGACGCCTTAATGACTTCGGTGATGCCTGGGCTGGGTGGCAGTTCCTTGCTTTTCGAGCGACCATTGGTCGAAATTTCACCCGGGTCAACGAACACAATGTTCATGCCGGCTTTGTAAACGCAGTCTATTTCTCTTTTGACACAAAGGCCACACCGGGGTTTCTGCTCATCACACTAGTTTTCGTCAATCCACGCCTTGGAGTGTGGAGTGAGCTTGCCTTTTTGCGTCTAGCTCTGCAGCCGCGGCAGGCTTTTGAGTGAGCAACGCCGACCATCGATGATCAGGATCCCAAATAAATTCCCCTTTACTCACATTCGGGATACGACAAAGCTGGTCTCCCACCGATGCTAGACAGATGATGTATCTTGGTTGTGGAAGCGCACAATGAACCATATTGAGATAAGTGCGACCCCAAATCTACATAGTGTGATTCGTTCTCGAAATCATCGTGTCGTCATGCATTTTTCCGTTTTGGGCCACCGTTGATTCGGATAGACTTTCCACCATGGTCAAGCTCATGTTTCCTCCCATCGAGATATATCTTTTGTGCTGAATTTCCTAGCGTTGAAAGCGGCCAGTGCAGCAATGACGTGCTGTTTGTACTCAGGGTGGTGTCATGAATTCACCAAGAACGGGCCAAGTGCTATTGTCGGAGGATCACCATCAATAATGCCTTATATGGAAGCATGTCGCGTCGAACACTACAGTCTGTTAAAGAACAGAGAAAGTGTCATTGCTAGACAAAACACAGCTAGTCGTGCCACCACACCAAAAGGAATACCCCATACAGCGTAGCGTGGGTACTGCTGTTGCCGTCCTGTAAGCCTTCCTTATAGTGTTGCCTAATCCAACGTAATGTTCAATCCAACGCAACTTTTGACCACTTTTTCGACTTTAAACCGCGATAACTCGACTGTCTTTAAGCGTACGTGCAAATAGAAAGCGTCCAGTAGTAGTGTAGAGACTAGTTTATTTACAGTATAAATCTCAAGGAATAATAGCTAAAGCTGCGCGAGCTGTACGTCGAAAAGAAAGGAGATCTTTTTTTTAACTTTTCGAGTCCCGATCGGAAATTTTTTTTAATCTAAAA
This sequence comes from Incumbomyces lentus, assembly GCA_017656005.1. Lineage (NCBI taxonomy): Eukaryota > Fungi > Ascomycota > Eurotiomycetes > Chaetothyriales > Trichomeriaceae > Incumbomyces > Incumbomyces lentus. The sequence continues at coordinate 2,500,720 of JACJVT010000005.1, read as the reverse complement.
AAAGACCTCTTCTCGTTTCGACGTACAGCTTGCGCAGCTTTAGCTATTATTCCTTGAGATTTATACTACAGATAATTTAATGGATTAGGCAACACCATAAGGAAAACTTGTGGGGGACAGCGACAGCGTACTTATGGTGTGTGGCACGACTACATAAACGATGCTTGTTCCCTTTGCTTTCAATATGAGACTCAACATCAAAGGCATAAAATTGATACCCTTTAGTGCTCATCCACGGCCATCATTCCAACACTGAAGCGTGCAGAATGGAGCCTACCAATGCCTCGCTTCCCCAAGCTCCTGCAAATAATTCAGGATCGTCTCGGCCTTTTACCAGATATCAGCGTGTCTGCAGATGGTTAGGCTTCACAAAACGATACAACTTGCCGTTATGTGAGTGCTCTCACGTACATCTGCACAAAATTCCGGTTCAAGTTCTAACGTTGAGTTGTAGTCATTGTCCTAGCTGGCGCATTGCTCGGTTTCTGCCTCTATCACCTCAAATCTCTCGATGTGTCAAACACGTGGGCTAAGTCGGCTGCTCCCGGCGAATGGTACTGGTACCGACAAGGCCATTACCGAATTGGTATCACACTGCATCTATGCAGTGTAATCCCTGCTGGTATGCTCATGGTGTGGCAATTTGTGCCTGTCATCAGGCACAAAGCAACCATCTTCCACCGCATCAATGGACACGTTATAATCATCCTTGTCTTGGTTGGAAACGTTGGTGCACTCATGATTGTGCGTCATTCCTTTGGTGGAGATCTATCAACGCAAGCAGCCGTTGGCACACTAGCGCTGGGTACAGCTACCAGCATGGCACTTGCCTATTACAACATCAAGAAATTGCAAATCGAGCAGCATCGAGCATGGATGCTGAGGACAGCCCTTTATCTGGGTACGATCATCACTACCCGCCTTATCATGCTCATCACTGCGCAGATCGTTTCAAAGGCTGGAAGCTACTACAACCTTATGACTTGCGGAGAGATTTCTTTCATGAGCAGTGCGCAACACGTCTTGGAAACATATCCCGGATGTACTTCGTTCAATGCATCCACTGGCGATGTTCTTGAGACTGGCTTGGTGCCAGTGCATGCCAACTTTGGAAATAAAGTCGAGGAGATTGGCGCCAGCCTGAGAATCTCATTTGGCATGGCTTTATGGTTGGCTATCGCTCTTCACGCCATTGGTGTTGAGTTGTACCTAAACCTAACACCCCGCGAAACAGAACGCCTGAGGCGTGTTTCGTACGAACGACAGCTCGAGGCTGGATTCGAGAATCCTGGATCTGCTGGTCTGGTGGTGGACAAGCTTGGCGATGCAGATGTGTGGTCCAGGAAACTCGGGATTTGCGGAGAAGGTGACATACAGGAAACAAGAGTCTCCAAGTAGCTGAATCAATGCAATAAGTATACAGGTCCGGGCGAGTCTCGGCTTCACATCTACCTGTTCCTTGTAAGTGAAGACGCGCTGAACTTTTACCTACAGCCCCTGTTTCAATGCGGATGACATAAAGCTTCTAATAATAAGTCGGCAAAGTGTACCAGAACTTTCCCAATGCATTATTGTGAGAAGGCACGCTTCTGGTGGGGCTGAAGCGAGGTGATGATACTTACTTTCGCAAGTCCATCCGCCTATGGAACAAAACATTTCGCAATGTGATGGTTACGGCCCAGCACAACTATCAAGAGATTCAACCGGATTCAATGACATTACCAAATACCTAGGTAGATACTCATCTGATTTTAGCCTGTATTGACTTGATACTGGACGTCGGCTGAGAGCGGCGCAGGTTCCGCCGACCTAAAATGCTCCCTCGTGGCTATTCTCGTTCATTCAATAAGGAGACATTCTCTTATTTTTGCATTATCGTTAGATTCGTTAGCGGCACAACACACAAAGTAAGCCGCGCTTTGCGCTTTCATCACACTACAACCAAGCTAAGCAAGCGCTCCTCCAATAATTACCATGAGAGTCCAGAACCAACCGGGAGATGGCACTGCTAATGTTGCCGTATTTCCACTTGATTCGGTACTAGTAGAAGGCTGCGCAGACGCCGTCACAGTCACGGTAGCCGTTTCTAGAGGTGCACTTGAACTGGTCGCTGTTGGGGCTGAGCTGGTCGTCGATGCACTCTCCTCATCCAGAGGAGACATAACGCGATCAAGAACATGCATCAGACCATTGTTAGTCCTATTTTCGTCAGTCCCCTACTGGCTTGGATATGTGGATGGGGGAGAGACTCACATGACGTTTTTGCTGATAATCTTGGCATCGTTGACAAAAATGTCACCATCCCTGATTGAGATCCTGACGGTTTCGTTCGAGAATGTGGTGTACGTCTGACCATCCTCGAGGAAATTGCTGTACAATGGCTCTACAATTGTATGGAACTTGACGAGCCTTTCGAGCTCCGTGATATTTGCTGTTGCATTGGGACTCCCAGCTCGAAGAAACGCCTCATCATTTGGCGTGAAACATGTCACGTTGCGCGTGACATCAAGAGGCACCCCAAGGCCAGTCTTGTTCAGCGATTGACGGAAAGCGTTCATTTTCCATCTTCGGATTGATTCTGTGCAGTTCAGCGGCAGAGACAAGAACCTCGCCAAAGTTAGCATAAAACCGAGTGTTGGTGCTTTCGACTTTCGACTTACTTATCCACGATTTGAAAGTACCCGCCATCCCAAGTCCCGTCGACAGCCGTGAGGTTCTTTGACAGTCAGTGCAAGCAGATTGCGTTAGGGTCAAACACTTACGATCTTGTGGCCAAGGCCACCTTGTGCGTCTATTGTTGGATTCTCGAGCTGACGGATCGTAAACTTCTTCGTACCACTGCTGCTCGAATTTGACGGTTTTGCCTGAAAGAAGACGACCTGGCCATTGTGGATATCACCATCCGCACCAGACGATCCAAGCGATTCTCCAGCAGACCGATTGTTGAATCTCGGTCCGGTCAAGAAGGTAGGAACCGTGACGCCCTGTGGCTCTGTGAAGTTTTGGCTCGTGACTTGTCCTACAAGAAGGTGATATTGCAAATATGGTTCAAGTTCTTCGATGCTCAGATTTGACATTGAGACATTGTAAAGAACCGACACCTTTTGGAAGGCTGAATTGTCTGGGACGAGAATGGTCGATTTCGAAGTTAGCGATGAGGCGTTCGAAGTGAGAAGCGCCCCTGCTAGGTTCGGATTATCAGTCATTAAAGCTGTGAAGTTTGATAGCTCTGGAAAGCTGGAAATGGCCTGCAACAACGACTGAGCCCAGCCATATCCTAAAAATGTCGAAATGACGACAAATACTCTCGTGAAGGTCTTCATCTTGATCTGAGCGTTAGCAACGACAAGAGTATGTCAGAAGAGTACTGCAGAAAAATTTTCAAAGACAGCTACATATGAGGACAGCATTCCACCCGGTGTAGCTGATGATCACCAATACCGCGCATTGCCATGGGCCAATACGAGCGGAGAGGCCGATAACTAGTTCGACTAGAGCTAGGTGAGTTGGCGGACGACAGCCCAGCGAGGCGGGCTGAATCTTAACTGTAGGAATGGCCCCCGCCACTAAAACAATTTGTTAAGACATTGAGGATTGGCTCGTTAATGCTGGGTTTTTTCCCAAATGCAACCCTAACTTGTCAATGCAGCAACCCTTCCAAGCAGAAGAGGATTTATCCTGCAGAATCTTGGCCTATTCTTGATCTGGCCTTTTCCTCTTCCGGAAAGCTGACAACACGTGGAGGGAGAGGAGAAGCACGCCAAGCAACCCAAAACTTCCTAGCGTCTTGGCTCTCGCTTGAGGAAGGCTCTAGATTGCTGGAATCCAGCTGGATTTGTATTTGAGGCTTGCTCCTCTCAACGAGTACGAGCTTCCCGAAAGATCAATGCGCCAATTATGCCCGAGTGTCCTTGACCTGTGCCCAGGCGATCAGATCCTGCCACGCAACCCGCCAAACGGCTCAACTTGTCCTCAGCAGCTCAGCCACCAAGGATCAAATACCTGGAAATAATTCATCGTTGTTTTTGATTATACTGAGGTGCTCAACCGTGAGATTTGTTTAGCAAACCGGCTCAAGTTAAATATAACAGGGATCCAAAAAGATCGTGGTAAGTAGGACCATAATGTGGTATCTGAGTCGTTGCCTATTGGGGTAAATCTTGCGCTACTAAACTTACATGCGCCGGCCAGCTTTGAACGTGACCCAAGACCCTCGTTTACTTGAGGCTTTGCTTGCATCGGCTGAAGTGGAGGGCTAGCTCTCTTTAGCGATCTGACGAAGAATTTGATCTTGCAAACAGCACATCTATCATGATCTTCGTCTACCTAGGATTTTGCATTCTTTGAGACTGGCGATCCAAAATGACTCTAAAGAATGAATTACCTCGTGATCGGAAACGTCTGATCCTGTCCAGTGCGATACTTGTTCTCCTCCAGGTGTCGGACGCGTTGGTGGTGAATACGGTAGCCACGACGTCGACATGTGCAAATTATGGCCTTCGACAAAACAGTATTCCCCAGATAACAGCGCCTCCTCGGGCAGTTGAGCTACGTCTTCGTCAAGATACTTCAGCGTCTGAGGCGACTTGTGGCTTCATCAATGGAGATCCTGGTATTTCTTGCCTACAAAGGCCAGATTGATCGATGAAGCACTGACACGGCCTAGACAAACCCGTGACATGCGGCCAGTCCCTCTACTGTGTCACAACAAGCACTTTTGTTGGCTGTTGTGAAGCCCAGTCGTGCAGAGACATCTTCACGGCATGTTATGATCTTCTGGGCGACACATGCGATGAAGCGTGTAAAAATAATCCCAACAACCTTGTCTGGTAAGCGCACTTCGCAAGAGTCGAAACTTTCTAATCAATCAAGTCCAACTTCGTTACCATACTGTGCAAGATACAATTACGAAGGTGGATCCGTTGGTCTAGGCTGTGCCCTCGTCCAGGGATACACAAGCACAGTATTACTGACAACAGAGGGGGGGCTTTCGTCGCTGACGACACCCACACCAACATCAACATCAACATCGACAACTTCTACATCTTCACCAACATCTTCAAGTACTCCGGCTCCATCCTCTGGACTTTCTAAGGGCGCTATCGCTGGCGTTGCAGTTGGCGCTGCTGCTGGAGTTGTTGCAGTAGTGGTGGTTGCATGGTTCCTCATCCGGCGGCGGCGGCGGAACCGCCAATCGAAGGAACCACAATACGCCAACCTACCTCCAGCGGTCTCCAAAGAAGAGGAGCCAAAGCCTGATCGAACCTCGCATGTACCGAGTGAGCTACCCAACTCTCCTCGTTCTCCGACGTATCCAGACAATCCAAATTTCCAGCATGAACAAGGCAAGGGTGGCCATCCTAGCCTAGGGCCGCCCGATTACAGTCGATACAACGAAACTCCGCTGTACGAAATGGTAAGCTGAGATTTGGACGAGTTTGAGCACAGCGTTGCTAACTTTTTCGCAGCCAGGATCCCCTGGGATGAATTCCCCTGGGATGAGACCTGTCAGTTATGCGACGACGGAGTTGAGCTCCACTCGCGATTGAGGCGAAACTCGGTGCACAGACCCAGCACCCGTCACAACCGAATGGGATGAGGATTGGATGAGCTCGAGGGGGTTAGTGCAGCTCAGCGTAAGTATCGGAAGTAGCTCGAACGAAGTGGAAGTGAAGAATCGTTAATCAAAGCACCTATGGATGGAGGAATTGGTTGTACTGTGACACGATCAGAATCTCCAAGGGTTGGCCATCACACGCAATTCACAATAGTGTTTGTCGTACAGCCATTAGACCAACCAGTCCACCATGGCGCTCTCCTCTGGGAGCGCTAGCATGCAGTGTGAATTTATGCCGATACCATTCATAGGGTAAAGTGTTGGGGAGAAAGCTGAATTGCCCAGGGCATATTGCTAAGCATAGAGGAACAGGACCTGGGTAGTTCAATCATTACAATGCAGTGTCCTGGTTGCAACATCCACACTGCTCCTTCGATCCAATGAAGTACGTCGCTGTATTAGTTTGCTGCGCCATACTTATGAGCGCAATCACTATGAAGAGTAGTTGCAATGCAAAAGAGGCAAAGATCCCTCAATGCGCATCAATCAAGGAGACGTAGGTGCGCGGGAGAAGGTGAACGGCACTAATAATTTGAAGCACTGAAGCACGCACTTGGTGGGCCTAGGAGATCCACACGGTTGCGAAAGGTTTCGGCGCGATTCAGGGTCCATTGGAGACGTGGAGTGCTGGGGAAGTGGAAACGCCGATCTCGACAACCTGGGGAATTTTTACCAATTGAAAGCAGCCCGCCGAGTGGCAGGTTGTCAGATCTCGTGATAAGCCACCTTACGCCGTTTCTCTACTCAATTTCCCAACTGAGGTTGCTTCTTAACGACACTCTGTCCCTGAATTTGACGCGTTTTATTTTCTTCTCATCGAGTCACGAATTTCATCAAAATCTTGTCTTGATCATCAGCAAATCCATCACAGTTCATCGTGGTGGCGTATGTTTGTCTGAACTGGAACTTTCTCATCGCTCAGATGATAGCAACACAGATCTTCGCTTTCCTCGTTGGTGTTTTCCGGGTTTAAATGAGCTGATTGCTCACGATCAGGAGTAATCGGCTCGACAAATAACCCAATTTAACGATTTAATAATACGTTGGAGTCATGAAGCGTGTTAGGACCAAAAGCAGTGATGTGGCTGGCCACATGGAACCTCCCAGAAAGGCTCGTGATGTAGACAATGGAAGACGCATCCCTAGCCCTAAAGACAAGCGAAGCCCAAGCCCCAGAGCTGCGACAAGCATGAATGGAACTCAGGAAGCTGCCAAATTCAATCTCAAAATCGTGTCCTATGGCCGTGTCAATGGCCCCATTCAAGTACCTGAGGATGGAGAAGAGATGCTGAAGTTCTCTGTGAGAGACGTGCCAAATCCGCCGGCAAAGCTCCGGAAGAAATATACGGGGCTCTCACCTCGACTTCGCACTGAGATCTTTTCGGACAGAGCGGCGCGTCTCAGATACGATACCATCGTGATTGAGATGGAGAAGATGATGACTTCAATGGAGACCGCTCTTAGATACGATGCTGCTCATCAGGGTGAAATTGACGAGCCAACCGCGACAACGCTCATCATTGGTATTCAATGTGAGGAAGGGAAGCATCGGAGCCCCAGTTATGTGGAGGAATTAGCACAGAGCGATACTACGAAGAGAAAACATTGGGCTGTGGCCGTTGAACACCGTGATCTGGCCATCAATGAGGCCAGTAATGAATTTGACGAAGACGACAGCGATGAGTTGCCAAGCCCTACTTCAGGCAAGCCAACTGAGACCATCAAGAATAAGAAGAAGAAGGACAAGCATCTCAAAAAGGCTCGTGACAGACGTCTCAAAGTAGAGGCAGCTGGTAGTGGTGCAGAGGATGGCTTTTTCTGAACGTGGTGGGGAATTCTATATGCCGTCATCAAAATTGTGTATGAGAAGCTTAGAGGAAGACATTTACTTGCATTTAATTATCTTTCGCTTCTAAAATGTAATCTCATCTCCCATTCTGTCCCTTTTGTGGTAGAATTTGTGATTAAAATAGATCATCCACACGGCCTCGGTTCAACATTGTTCCGTACGCTTGGCAAAATTTGTTACTTCAGCACCAGCGTGAAACCAAGTGAGCGGCATCTTTCATCTCCAATTCTATTGGACCCATCAAATTCACGGCGCTGGCTGGTAATGTACAGGTTTCCTGCACGTTTTGCTACATTTTGCACTCTTCCTAATGCTGCTGGTCAGTGTCGCCTGTCGTTCGATGTTAGACTTTGTACCAACAATAGTAGCGAATTTTCTCGCAGACTCTTTTCACGTAACATCGCGATGGCGTCTTTTGGGGGTAATCCAATCACAATCAATGATCGCCTGTATCGAACAATCCAGGAAGGTCAAGCATCTATTCTAGCACCATATCAGAGGGATGATGGAAGACCTAAGAAAAGCCAAGGACAAGCTGGTCAGCCAAGGAATAACAACGAAGGCGACCAAGCCGTGTTCTATAACCCTATTCAGCAGTATAACCGCGATTTGAGCGTTCTGGCTATCTTAACTTATGGCGAAAGTGCGGTTCAGGCAAAGAAGACAAAGCATGAGAAGAATGTTGGTAAAAGGCAGAAGAAAAATGCCGAAGCTAGAGCGAAGCCAAACATCGAGCAGACCTCGTCTGGTCAAGTTCTGCCAGCACCAGCCGAATCAACATCCAGAAAGCGAACAGCCAGTGAAGCCAAGCTTGACCACGTTGCACCTAATGGAAATGTATCAAAGAGACCGTGTCACCAAGAGGGTGACACATCGCCTGAGCTGGAGATAAAAGAACTTTCAGCTGTTTCGATCGCACGCGGCAATGCCACCTCCGCTGATCTTGGTGTAAGCGAGAAGATAGCCACAGGCGTACCATTGTCCCGTTCAAGTCCCGACGGGAAGACTCGGCCAATTCCATTCTCAATTCTCGATGCCCTATCCGCCAGTGGTCTTCGGGCAATACGATATGCCAAGGAAATACCTTTTGCAACGACAGTTGTTGCCAACGACCTTCTGCCCGAGGCAGTAGAGGCCATAAAACTCAACGTTGAGCACAACCGCGTTACGGAAAAGGTGTTTCCTAATGTAGGTGACGCTAGGCAATTCATGTATAGCAAGACCGGCAACGAAAGCCAGCACCCTGGACCTGGCTACGTCCACAAATTCGATGTCATCGATCTCGATCCATATGGTACAGCTGCTCCATTCATCGATGCCGCGTTACAGGCAGTCAACGATGGCGGCATGCTCTGTGTGACGTGCACAGATGCTGGGGTCTGGGCTTCGAATGGCTATCCTGAGAAGGCCTTTGCTCTCTACGGCGGCATACCACTGAAAGGTGCACACTCACACGAAGCAGGTCTGCGCCTGATCCTCCATTCTATCGCGACCGCAGCTTCGAAGTATGGCATCGCAATTGAGCCTCTGCTTTGCCTATCAATCGATTTCTACGCTCGCCTGTTTATTCGAATTCACAAGTCCCAGCAGGAAGTCAAATTGATGGCAGGTACTACAATGATGGTATATAATTGCGATCAAGGGTGTGGCGCGTGGGATGCACAGCTTGTCGCGAGAAATTCAGACAAGAAAGATAAGAAAGGCGAAGTATATTTCAAGCATGGCTTTGCCCAAGCACCATCGACGGACAAGTTCTGCCAGCATTGTGGCACCAAGACGCATCTTGGTGGACCGATGTGGGCTGGACCTCTGCATAATCAGGTCTTTGTTCAGAGGATATTGGACCATTTGCCTGACCTGGACAAGACCGTGTATGGAACGACGGAGAGGATTAAGGGAATGCTCACAGTAGCACTGGAAGAGGAGGATAGTACCTGGAATGCTCCGAGGTCTGAACAATCAGCTTACACGGAGTCACATGAGAAGAATGGCGATCCTCAGACTGCTAAAGAGATCAATGGCGCTTCTTCCTCATCAGAGCACCGCACTGCTCGGGTGCCATCATCTCTTATACCTCGCATGCCTGCTCACCTGCTTTCGCCAGCGCCTTTGTTCTTCCTACCAACATATGTAGCAAAAGTTTTATCGCTGCCTACGCCTGCAGAAGATCCGCTCCGAGGTGCTTTTCTAGCTCTTGGATATTCGTGTACGAGATCTCATTGCAAGCCAGGCAGCTTCAAGACGAACGCACCTTGGAAGGTCATTTGGGAAATCATGCGCGAATGGGGAAGGCAAAAAGAGCCAGAACGCATACCTCGATTGTTCGGAGAAGGCGAATTCGAGGGAAGAGCAAGCGTCAAGAAATCGAGTCCAGGCTGGAACATTCTAAAGAGGCTACGAGGTCGAGAGCATTTTGGGCTTGCTGTTGCGCGAGTCCAGGAATCACTGATGAAAGCACTGAGCCCTAGTGTTGGCGGTGCAGTAATTGAGAATGTGTCCGATCTGCAGACCATTCTCAAAAGTGCGCTCTTTGAGCTGGATCACCCTACGAAGGCTCATGATCAACAGATGCGTAATGGCCATAAATCCACCTCTATCAGCAGTGACGCGCTTGCTTCAGAGCCGGTTGTTGCAGGGGAGGAACACTTGACTAATAGCAAGGAGAAGTCCACTTCTGAAGTCGTCCACAAGCAAGCTACAATGGAAGCACAACCGCCGAGAATATCTGGCAAAGCATTGGTCGATGCTGGTGGTGATCCGTCAGAGCTCGACATCGTCTTTGACGCTGCACTGGGCCGAGCCTTTAGGGAGTCTAAAGGTGGGAAACTCGTCCGCTACCAGATTAACCCTCGTGCAAATTGGGGTCCCATGGTCAGAGCCGGGACTGGATCAGGCTGAGCTGCCGAGACAGGAATCTATGTTCCACTGCCTACGGATTTCCCACATTACATCTCGCGCTCAATTAGTGTTGTCAGACGAGTCCAATTTGATTCGCATGGCCAAATTGCAATGTCAGGCGCCACGCTCCGGTTGCAGACTCAGTCAATTCGTTTATAATTAGTAACAGCAGTGGAACAAACGAGCAATGAGTGTCACAGAATATTGAGATGGCACAACATGGTTTCGCAGGAGCTTGGCTCGTCTGGTACAAAAGCTTTTGTTGATTCTAACGGCCAGTCGACAACGTTTATCACATACTCAGACATCTCACTGCAGCTAAGGCGCACTCAGCAATTCAAAAGTATCCTATCGAACGACTTCCAACAAACGAGATATTTCCAGGCATGACAGGTTTGCATAGACGACTCCTTTTGTTTGCGCCATCTTGGGAATATTTTCAGGATGTTTGCGACGGTGACATAAGTATAAATGGGACGACACTCTCACATTCTCTCTATTTGGCCCGGTTGCAGCGCCGCCATCAGACAATCTACACGCGAAATATATTTAATTCCATATCTTATCCTCAGCCGCCAAAGTGGCTCTGTTTTGTTGGAGAACCCCGTCACTGACAGTGAACATGTGTTGGTTCAGGATCACATCCCGCTGCACAGCGCCCGGGTGCGAGACACCTGATGTGGCAACTATTAAATTCATGTCCCGTGTGGGAGAACAAAAGGAAAACTGTCCCGGAGGCGGGCCAGGACACTGTGTGCCACAACCAGAGACTCCAGGCTCCCTGTCAATGCCGCTTGAGTACCCAGACACTGCATCAAGTGAAGAATACATCTGTCCTCTATGCGCAGACTTGTGGGGCGAGGAGAGCAGTGGCGGCAAGCGTTCTGCGTCTACCGAACCTGAGCCTGAAAATAAAGCCGAAGACAGCTCAGACGCAAACGACGCGCCAGTAGACCACGTCTCGCCTCCATTGGAAGCCGATACGGACGAGCAGCTGCCACCACTGCGGGATCACTTGGGTCACGATTTTTTCCGGGCAACTCGGCCTCTGCCGCCGCTATATCTAGATGGTGAACCGGGAATCCCTTCATCGTCGAGAACGAATCCTGAAGCGTGGTCTCTTCTCCCACCAGAGCTAGAACGTTTGGCTGGCATTGCCTTGGACCAAGAGTCCTCAGCAAGTGGCACAGGAACTCACGCTACCAGAGCGCAGAATACCGGTTCAATATCCGGAAGCGCTGCAGGTCGCGGTCGTTCGGTACCCGCCCAGCGACGCGGAGGATCCAATCCTTCTCGGGGCTCACACCGCGGACGTCGAGGTGCATGATAAGTCTCCCTCAACGGGTAAGGAGAGGATTCTGATCCATCACACTCGTCAATTGGGGGCTGTTTCCAGGATCCATCTAAGAAAAGGCACCGAGAAAAATGGTGACGACAGAACTATCAAGCAATCTGATCTGTTGATACTGAGGAAATAATACTAGTAAGAGTAACATCGCTGAGACATGACTCAAAAGGTCGTCAAAACATACAATCACCAATTATCCAACATCTACTTCATCATGCGACTTTGCCGAGTGTCATATGGACGGAACCGGTGTTCTGGCTGCTTCATTTTAGCTTAGAGCAGGTGAGAGTGGAGCAGTAGCAAGAAAATAAGTTGAAGCCTAGCTCTTAAGATACCGTCATCGTCGAAACAATAGAAAACAGTACATTTCATCTCCATTGTACATAGTGCAGAATACAGGAAAAGAATTTGAAAAGTATAGGAAGGAAGTAACTTATTCTCCCTCTCTGTCTGTAACCTGTATGTAGTCTGTCGTCTATCGTCTGTCTGCTCTATACCCCCCTTTTTTAACCTCTATTTTCTCGCCACTCCTGCACGCGATAAAGCCAATTCTTCACCAAAGCCTCAAAGACGCTCCGATCATCCAGCGGCAACGCGTGGTTCTCACGGTCCAACACGGCAAAAGTCGATCTAGGACAGAGTTCAAGCAAACGCAGGCTGTCGCGATAGCCTACTTGGTCATCCTGACGGCCGCATAGGATCAGCGTGGGCGCGAGGAACTTTTCAGTAATAGCACTCCCAATAATAATACCAGCATCGAGCTCCGGGGACAGGCGATAACGTTGATCATCGGACCGGATCTTGCCCAGGACGGCGGAGTCGGACGCCAACAGCGCCGGAAGGATGGCGGTGTTGAATTTTGACTGCACTTTTGATATGTGATCTGGTGTCTGGATGAGGACATCATTCTCGGTGATTGTGAGTTCTTGGTGATCCGTACTAGGAGAAGGTCGTGGTGGAGGTAGTAGGCGGGCCATGACCTCTGGATTGACGACCAGAGGGCGAAATGGATCCAAGTCGCGCTTGCTGGTGTCGGGCTCCACCAGCGGAACACGCAGCAGGAGCCCGTCAACCTGTTTGCGAAATCTGGAGGTGGTGGCAAGCGCTCGAGCCAGGTAGGCCCCACACGAAGATCCAATGACGAGGAATCTTGATTCTTCAAGTTTGGCAATGGTTGTTTCGACAAAATGGATGAGGCGCAGATACATGTCATCCAGGCTTTGGACGTTTCCCGCTGGCGTCGTCCCCATTCCGGGCAAGTCTACGTAGATGCGTTGAAAGCCCGGGAGGGAAGTGAATACTGGCTCAAAATCGAGGGCCTCGTAGTCGCCGTTTAGCTCCCAGCCGTGGATGATGAGGATGGGGATTCCGTCCCCCAGCGATCGCGCCGAGAGGGGTGGTTCGGTACTCATTTTGTTCGGCCTTGGCTGCTAGTACTACGCAGTACCCTAGCCTCTAGGTGAATCTATGGGGTGGGACAGTAGCATAGATGGCTGTGGAGAAAAGTTCTGGTAGATTGATGTGAAGGTTATTAGGTGAAGTGGACGTTCATATTGCGAACCGGATTGACGCTGGGATTTTCTATCTACTATGAGGGACCGAACGTATGATAAGGCCGTTAGGCCCCCATCAGCCCATGCAGTAGGCTGTAGGTGCCAGGATCTAGTAACATAGAAGGACGGACGGACGTCACGTGTAGTCAGCAATATCAGGATGTAATGGAGGAAGGACGTGCTATTCCGGTGGGGACCGCAAGGGTCCGTGAACGCTAAAAAAAATTTACAAGGCTGATGTTAGCGTCGACTTAAACAGCTATATAGCTACCGACCTATGAACGACAAGTGATCTAACGCTTGGAAAGCTATAAAGGAGCTGATCTCTACTGTAGCTATATAGCTATGCTCCGCCACGCCTCATGCCTCGTTAGTGGTCCTGGGTGCCTGACATCCAGTACCATTTCTAGGAGAAGCCTACGGCAGCGAACCGGAACTTCCGGTCCGGAAGTTCGATTCGAGGCCTTCTAGAGGACCATTATTGCTGACAACCCTATTGGAAGGATGGACGGGTCTGACACCAGGACAGACTTCCAGGAAGCTGAAGCCATCGCCGCGTGGATCACATAGGCACGCCGGAATTTAGATCGAATCCACGGCTGTGGTCTTGGCGCATCAAGCACAGATACGTCCTTGGCCAGTGGCTTGCACTCCACCGGAACAAGATCGTTTCTCAAGAAAAGTACGTTCAAGCTGGCATCTTCCTAGCTCAATTCCCACCTGCTGAACTGGCGGATGTGTTGCCAGAAGTCATGGCGCAAGCAGAAGAGCCAAAATGGACGGGCATCCAGGCTCGGGCCGAGATCAGTAAGCACGGATTCGTCGTGACAAACAAAGGATATTTTGGACTTGCACCACCAGAGGTCAGAGCAGGCGACGTGGCCACCATACTTGCTGGCACTCTGACACCTTGGTTCTTGCGGAAGGAAGGTGAACCGTGAACACTACAAAATCATAGCTCCTGGGTTCGTGCACGGACTGATGTACAAGAATGATAAGTATTATGAAGGTGGCTGGAAAGCGGGTAGTATCGAGATGATTGAGCCGCGATAGACTTTAAGATTTCGAGGTGTAGGGATCGAGCTTGCAATTCACCCTCGAGAGGGGTACAGTGGAAGCTGACACGGAAACTTGTCGGAAAGGACAGCACTGTAGGTCGGAAAATTGTGCCTGATATTGTTGACCATAATGTGATAACACAATTGAAAACTCTGGTAGGAAGCATAGCCCAAGTCTGGAGGCCGGAAATGGCTTCATGAAGAAAGGGGGAAGGCTCAAATCGAGGCCGTTCGCTGCTCGTTCAGCTGTGCACAGACGTGATCCAGTCATTTCGCCCTCTGTTCGAGTAAAGGCAATATCTTTTCAAGTTGTTCTCTGAGACTGGAAGTGGGCCAAAAGTCTTATCTTCAAATATCAGCGGAATCTTCTCTTACATCTCAACTGAACCAAGTTCAGGAGCAGTCCCCGATAAAATTTGGATCCTGTCATTTGCTGCCTTCCCGTTCTTTGTCCAGCGTTCTTTGGACAATCAATCTTCGATATCCCAGAACCATCAAAATAAAAAAGACAGCGAAGACCGAGATTGCTAGGATCCATATGTTGCCTTTGTCAAATCCTGCCTCCTCGCTTGTTCCCTGGTTTTCATCTGACTCGGCACGACTGGGACGCATGTGTAGCAAGCGCTGGATTAAGTGGGCGTTGTTGTTTGACAGAGATGACGTCTCGACTTCGGGTTGCTCGATATTGGCGTTGGAGTGCATCGGTTGTGGTTTTGCGATGTGCTGAGCGACGGTGAATCTGCGGACCATTCCCAAAATACTCGTCTGAAGGTACTGCAGCTGACTCTCCCCAAGATGGCATGTATAAAACAGAGTCTGCGATAGAGAGGTGAAGTGGCATACGCAGGCAGTACTGTCGACGAAGGAAAGGAGGCAGCAGCGAAGATGGTGGTATCCGAGATCGGTAGGACGTTCGATAATTCGAGAGAGGACCGATCGACTTAACTGGAGTAGGCTGTTTTCCGATGGCATCAATCTGTGGGATGCTTTAGAAATGTGAACGGCTGCAGCACATAATGTTTTTGAAGAAATTGGATGTTCATAAAAATTTGAACCCTGTCACTCGGCTTTACTCGATGCCTCTTAAGTCGACACAATGTGATGACTGTTTGAAGTATATCTCATACACCTGCATCTCGAGATGGCGATGTCTTTCACTAACACTTCCTATTTCCGATTTTAGTTAGATACAAGTAACACGAGGAGTGGCATATGAGGCGCCTGAAATGGAAGGCAGACAGGTCGATAGTGTAGATAGTGTAGACCGGCACTAGGAAGGTGCAGGTGCAGGTGCTCTGTGTGCTGTTTGCAGAAGGTTCATTTGCAAGTGGTGGGCAAAGGAAAGTGCGTGCAAACTGGACCACCGTCTGTGTATCCTGCGTACTAACCTAGTCCCCTACCCGAAAAGCCCAATTGAACAGTGTGAAGAATGCCCAGAAGAGCAGGGAGGTGAGCTTATCGTGATCAACTAGACCAGTACAAACTCTCATTTGAATTTCTCCAATGATAAAACCAAAGCACTGTTCTGCCTGTAATGAGAGTTGATACCTGCGCCTGGAACAATTTGTCTTACGGCAGGGGCAGCTAGCACAAGATCTTAATCTCCATGTATAGGAGAACCGTGGCTGCAAACCTGTCCAGTCCATCCAAGCATTACCGACAGTCGGACTTGGGTGCGCTCATGGAGTGCTTTGTCCTGCCTTCACTTCCTTCAAACAGCTGCCTTTGCAACCGAGCGAAATCAAATGTCATGACGTGCAAACTTGGAAGCCATGCCTTTAACACGTCAGAAATTAGTCAAGCTTGTACTTCCGAAAGGGAACGTGAGACTCACGGATGCGTCGACCAAAGAACCACAGCAAGAACGGAATTGGAATGAAAGCGATGCTGAGGAAGCCGAGAAGTGAGTTGGCCCAGTCCAGACCGAGATTGCGGAACATAGCACCAGCAAAGACGGGAAAGCCAGCACCCATGCCACTTCGGAAAAGGTCGTTGCCTGCGTAGACCGCACCAACGTACCTGCATGCATTGTAAGTCGCTTGTGAAGTGCTTGTGTATTAGGCCGTACTCACTTTGGGTATGCATCTGCCTGATAATTCAAGATGGCATTGAACAAAAGCAATGCGCCGATCGAGAAGAATGACGAGGCGATAATGGGCGAGATCCAGTGGATCGACTCCCTTGCAGTCCACCCGAACCAAAACATGGAGATCGGCAGGAAGAGGCATCCAAAACAAGCAGCCGGGAGTCTCTTTTCAGGAGTCATGCGTCCTTCAACCATTGCTGGTTCGGTATGGACTCTCAGATAGTAAAAGTAGCCTGCGAGACAAATGAACGCTCCAACCAGGATACCACAGTAGGCTAGACCGCTAACACCAAGAGACATGCCGTAGACGCCTATAAAGGTGAGTGGAAAAGCCTCGAACCAGCAGTACAGGATGGCGTAGACAAGTCCTAGATAAAGGTTGGTGAAGAAGAGGATAGGCTCTCGAAAACCGAGTGTGAAAGGCATGAGAAGTACCGCTTTGAGGAGGGCTTGCTTGCTGATTTGCTTGGCTTCAATTTCAGCTTCGGTCTCCAGGGCAGGATCGTCAAGCGCTTTGCGAAGGCGTTGGGCTCGCTTGTAGAGAATTGTCGCAGCGCTGGTTTCAGGAAGGCAGAAGAAGAGCAAAACAGAACAAAAGGCATTCAGCCAGATGAGCTCGAGGATTGGCCAGCGCCAACCTTTGAATTCTGCGGCAAATCCACCAACTAAAGGGCCAAGGACCTGTATCTCGTCAGCGTTGGCTTCCTGACGCAATTCGAGGACGAAACTTACCGGGCCGCAGACGGCAAAGATACCCCAGACACCAATGGCGTACATTCTTTTCACCTCAGACCACATGTCTGCCAAAGAAGCACCGCCGGTGGCAAGGACAGGAGAACCAACAAAGCCGGTGAGAAATCTGAAGGCAAGTAACATGCCGAGGTTGGAAGCGTAGTATACACCGAGATTCAACAGGGTGAAGGCAATGACGCTGAAGATGTAAAGGGGTGTTCGGCCGACCGGTGGTGCTTCGGCAATCCAAGCCAAGAACATGGGGCCAACACCGTACCCAGCGACGAAGACCGTAAGACCGAGAACGGCGACTGCTGAGCTGACATGAAATCGATGCATTACTCCTTCAACGCCAGCGGTATACTTTTCGCCAAGTTAGCGTCAAATATGAGCTTTGCCTGAGTCACTATTGGACAGACTTACGATAGCGGAACCGATGTAGATCGAAAAGGTAAGGAAACAGACCTGGCAAGTGACAAAGCATTTCTTCATCAGGGACCAGTTCTGTGGGTTGTCCGCGTCATCCTCTATGAAGGTAACCAAATTGCGATCGCCCATAGTTTTCTGAGTCTCAAGCCTCGACATATCGCTTTCTCTCGGCGCTTCTACCTCCTCGTCTGGCGTGTAATCAGAGGACTGGTACAAAGCGGTTCCATCTGCATGCTCATCCAGCTTCTCGTCAGGTTCTGATGCTACTGGAGTCTGAGGCTGCGGTGTTCCAGGATCTGGTCTTCGAGAGGCCTGTGGGCTCACGCTATGGGCATCTGTCGTTCTCCTTCGCAACAATGCCTGGACAGGTTGAGCTGAGTCCATGGTCACGATGTTCGGATTTCTCGAGCTTGTCCATTCTGCATTCGTTTGGGTTCTGGCAAGGGTGGCTTCTCTGATGACACATCTGCGGTAGGACTCTGGATGCAGCTCGTCTGGATACTTGAATAGTCGCTTGCCCGAGGCAAACCGCATCAGCTGTCCAAAGGCGGTATCTCTGAAGGTGTCCATGTCGCTCTATAACGCTAGATAGCTTGAGAAATTGGATAAGGAATACTCGAATGACCACCACAATAGCCCAAAAAATGGCATCTACATATGTCTGTCACTTCATATCCGATCACATGGCGGAGTGAAATTCTTTGTGTCTGACACATCTTCGCTATACGAGATCCTCAATTCCGAAGCCATGGCGGAGCCCAACAATGGGTACTGGCACCGAGAAAATGATGTCAGGTTGGCATTTTGTCCTAAAAATTAGTTTGCCTACCACAAGCATAGATTCTAGAAGTAAAAGTCTTGGGAAATGAACGATCCATATTAGTCTTGCACAGCCATTCCGGGTAGTTGCAAAGTTGGCGCACAAGGGACTCCACCCGATAATATACCTTAATCGAAATGCAGCCGAACTTAGTCATGTTGCTTTTCGGTGCACCAATTAAACGCCGGTAGCTAGATTCTCTCCTACAACTGCTGGGTCAAGGAGGGTCGGCCAAGATCATCAAGGACAGTGCAAGAGGCCAAACGCTGCTCATACTTTTCTGTACGCCAGCCAAGAGCTAGAGAATCTCTTTCAAAATCAATCAGCTAGATAGCAGTCCATTATTGACCTGGGATCACTGGTTGCCTGATAACGTAAATTTGGGCTCAATGGGTCACTGGGGTCCACTGGGTCAGCCACTGCACTGCCAAAAAATGTTTTGAATTTCAGCCTTATTAAAAGAGCCTGACCCTTATGACCCATTGAGCCCAAATTTACGTTACGGAGTACATTGAATCGTTCCAATGCTAGTCTTCGTCCGAGATCCAGCCTCTTAACTTTCACGCTGCATTCGGTGGAAACAATTGACGCAATACCCCCACTGCAATCGACATCCCCGCTTGAAGCTGACTT
This sequence comes from Incumbomyces lentus, assembly GCA_017656005.1. Classification (NCBI taxonomy): domain Eukaryota; kingdom Fungi; phylum Ascomycota; class Eurotiomycetes; order Chaetothyriales; family Trichomeriaceae; genus Incumbomyces; species Incumbomyces lentus. The sequence goes on along the minus strand of JACJVT010000005.1, from coordinate 2,481,697 downwards.
ACGTACGGCAGACATCGAACATGGGACTAGCTTAATGGGAGTGAACCAGGCCTGGAAGACAAAGATTGGCAGTCTCAAATAGGTTCCAAGCGAGGTGTTCTCAATCTTACAAGCACAAAGTACCGTGTGCCAAAAGACACGCCGGATACAGCAGTCTAAAAAGCACCATCTCCTCAAACTATGTGGCTATGAGATTTGGCATGAGGCCTTCCACTTTCGTCATCCAATGACCCATGCACACAACTTGACAGGCAAGAAGAGAATGCGCAGGAGCATAAGAACAACTCTGACTATCCTGAATCCCAAGGCATAGACACAAGCCCCAATCATGAGGTACAGAATGCTGCGGAGGCAATCACCGGCTATCCCAATCGCGCTTGTCCCCTCTGGGATGGCTACCTCTCCCGTACGATTGTAGGCAATGAACATGCACGATATGACGGAGAAAGTGTTGACTAAGACGATTGACATCTCCTGGACGCACAGAAATACGAGTTGTCCGTGACGCGCCATTGCTGGAGCAGCATGAGATTGGATGTAGTCCCAGCGCAAAGAATCTCGCCGGACTATTGAACCAAATCTGCTGAGAACGTTCATTGCCTTGTCTTGATCTGGTGATATGTTGGCGTCTTTATGATCGGATAATGAAACAGGGATTTCCACAATTTTCTCGGTCCGTTCTACCCCTGATATGGGTGTTGCATTTGCTTCGCACTGGTCATTGGGCGCCAAGACTCGACGACCTACGTTTGCTTCTTCCTGGCTATGTGATTGGACTGGCTTCTTTATAGCAGATGTTGAGTGCATGGCCTTTCTGTTAGTCTCAATGACGGCTGGCTTCTGTGATTGCTCTTTTGAGGTTATGTCCACATCCATTGCTTTCCTTGCTGCAGCTTTTGCAGTGGTTTTGGTTAGGTCTCTTGACTCTTGAACAGGTGTTGTACATGGATCCTTCGAGGGTTTACATTCCCTCCGATTGCTGGGCGTTTCTCGAAGAGTCTCTCTGAGGTGATTGCCTTTTCCATCAGTGCAGACAGGAGGAAGATTGCTGTATCCCAGACCTCGCGCAAAAGCAACCTTGAGCTTGGATTTCTTGTCATTTCGATGGGTCTGCTGCTCCAGGAACACCTTATTGACTGCTTTTACGGAAGTCTCGAAGCCGGAACCGAGCAATCCTTTTGAAGCCGGGCTAGAAGTCTCACTGTCTACAATTCCCGGGCCTGGTCCAGGATGCCCGAGGCAACCTTCATGACAGTCGGAGTGCATGCAACATTCTTGGCAGCAATTTACGTGATCATGAGCGTGTCTTTCTTGCACCACGTCAGGAGACTGGGGCCAACCCTGCAATGAGTTGCCTGATCGGCAGGAGGACGGCGGGTTCCGCGGCAAATATGCGTCTTCTACAGGTTCAGATTGAGCCACATTTTCACGACAATCTGCGGCGGCTTCGCGCGTGTTTGTTTCGCTTATATGCCGCTCCACCTTGGTACCAATCAAACTCGATAGGTCCCTTTTCTCCGTAATTATCGTATCCGACTCCGGCTGCGGACGTGTGAGTGTCTCGTAGTCCTGTAGGTTGGGATTTGGACCTTCTGGTGTGGCTGTTACTTGCTCGGAACGAGCCTCTGGCATGATTTCCTTCGACTCGGCTTGCTTCCGTTGCATGCCAGGACGACTTTCTCCGGATGCATTGGCCCTGGATACGGCCTTCATAAATGTAGCGTGTCTCAACGGCGACAGGCTTTGCTCGGTTTGCCACTCGCCATTGGTAGTCCTGCTCCCCGATGTGGGTATGTAAGTGCTCATGCTGGTGAAAATGTCTGACGTGTGGGGTTTTGGTCGACGTCCACTTCGATCGTGGGTCAATGCGTTGCCAGATCGTGGGTTGCTCGATGCTGTCAGCAGGCGCGGCTGAGACCCGCCGATGTGCATCCCGGAATTCTGGAGATCTAAGTGACGAGGCCGACATCTTATGTGGTCGCTCGGGATAGCTGAACTTAGCATGTAAGCTTTCGGTGCTATATGAGATGCCTCTGTCCTTTCCCGATTTGAGTTTGGGATTGTTCTCGAAGTTGTCGTCAAGTCTCTGCACCACATGAGGCCTGCGTCCTTGTCGGCTGCCGTCACCGCTGCTTTTGAGTGAGGCAACGGGTATGGGCCATTGTTCGTCCGCAGGCATTGCCGAAGTGTTTCTAGATTCGCTCGTGCGTTGATTATGCCTCGTGGGTTGACTTCTGACAGGTTTCGAGGCTTCAACGACACTCCTAAAAAAGGCAGCTGGTTGCTGAATTCTTCATCTGCGGGTCGCACCGCCGTATACGTAGGCCGTCTCCCAACATTATCGGGGCTAAAGTAATCTCGGCGCTCAGGAGCACAAGCCGAACCTCCATAGGCCTGTGGGGTCCTTACAACGGTTTCGTCGCTGAAGCTACGCTCGTGTGTACCGGCGTGCGCAGTGTGGTCGACCGTGTGACGATCAGGTAAAGGCTTTCGACGAATCTTCCTAACTTCGAATTCCATAGATTGATCAGATGGTGTAGATCGGGCTCTCTGCTGGACATGGCCATCTTCGTCCAAAAGCTTTTCCAGATTCGATTTAGTCAGAGGAGTCATCATCCTAGGATCATGCCCAATTTGTTCATCTGTTGCAACTCTAGGTTTTTTCGAAAGCGAATCAACGTTGCCTTCGCCGAGATGAGGTGCCGTATGGCTATCTTTTTTCGGTTCCTGTACAACACTGACCCACTGATCGCCTTCTAGCCTCCATTGAGCGGATGGACCTGCGTTTCTTTCAATAGCTCGCTCTCCATTCAAGGAGCTAGCTTGACTATTTGCATCAGGAGTGATGAGGCCTGTGCGTGGATTTGCGCCTCGAGCCACGAGACAGTCATCTTTGTCGACGGTGCGTATTATACTTCGTCGCCTTTTGATCCCTTGACGGTCTGTGTGCTCGTAGAATTCAGACTCTAACATTGCCCGCCTTTTGTCACGATTCTCCGAGTGGGAGAGGACAGCGTCGATTGAAGGGAACTGATTGGAACCGTCGAGTTGCGGATGGTGGTGCTGGTGCTTTCTAGGTAAGGGAACCGGGTTATGGATTGATCGATCGACCAAGACCGACTTCCAACTGCGCTTTGGGCGATTGAGGTCGCTGGTTGAGGTTGAGGAATTGTTATCCCAAGAGTGCCTCTCCACCTTTGCAGGCACCTCTTCTCGCTCTGTGGACGCAGTCTTTGTGAAGTGTGCGAGTACCTGCAGGGGCAAATGGAAGTCGAGCTCTTGGCCGATCAATTCTGCTTGCCTCAATTTTGTCGCTTCATGAGGCAGTGTAGACCGAGGACAGCGGGGAGTAGTCCAAGCGACCTCCTCAGAGCAACATCTCCGGTTAGACGAATCCATGGTAATGCGTGCAGTTGCTAAGCTATACGAATAAAGAATGTGGATGCGTCAATGTGGGCTGTGCTGCTGGGTTTTGGCGACGAGAGGAATGTGGGAGATTGATCTTAGATTGAGATCTAGGAAAGAGCGGGAATGTGGGATCGCGCTTGCTTGTTGGAATAGACCTGAGCACTTGCAGTGTGAAAGGTTCTTCAGGGCCCGACTCCTGTTGTAATGCTACGTGTACATGGGTATCTTTTGGGAGAAAATGCAGTGCTTATTTCAAAAATTTCCAGTCTCTCGCCTGGCTTTGTCCGGCTTCAAGTGACCCCATCTCTGAGTAGCAGCATCAGTGCGGAACAGACCGCTGGCTGGAGTGCTTTTTCTCTTCTCTGGACTCGCACTACCTCGACTCTTCGCCACGTCATTGAGATACTGTCCCTTGGCTGGCGTAAAATTCGTCGAAGCACTTTTCCTTAGCGGAGACGCAGCGTGCGAATGAACACCTAGACTTCCTCCTCCAGCATTTGGCCGAAAGACTGGCTGTCGAATTGCAGTTTGAGGCTTAAGTGGAGAAGAGAAGTCGTTCGATGCAACAGGGCTCCGAAACGGGGGCATCGAGGGCGTAGGCCTGGCACCTACACCTTGGCTCATGCTGCTTGCATCTGTTTGCTGCACATAGTTTGGGTTCGGGTTCGTCTTGAAACCCCGATTGATGACGAAGGCTGGAGGGAACACCACGACATTGTTGTACTTGTCGTCCCTTGCCTTGCTGTAGGACGCCTGTTCCGAAAACTGTGTAGCCACATCTCTGTACAAAGGGCTGGTCCGTGGTCGGACGAACTTGGTATCATATTCGTTCATAACCTCTTTCGATATCAAAGCCGAGTCTTTGCTCTGTTGCGAGAAGCACGTGCTCATGTAAGAGAGCTGTAAGGAAAGCAGGAGGGCCAGGAAAATGGAGGTGACGACAGTAGTGCTTGGTCGCGGGTCGGCTGGCAGCGTTGGGAGGAAGAGCCAGTACAGGATGACATGGCCTGGACTGAAATAGCAAAAGAGCCGCAACGAGACAGGAAGAGGATCCCAGACTGCGATTTCCCAGACGTCCTCTTGAGCATTAGGATGCGCCCTAGATTCCGCTGACTGTGGACCGAGGACGGACGAAAGGAAACGTAGCGGCGAAGAAGACATGGGAGATGAGTTGAGCTTGACCCGGTGGGCTGAAGGGGTGCTCGGGACCACATCGACAGGCGCCTCAAAGAGACGATAATGTCGCTTTCGGAAGAAGGTATAGAAAGTATTGAGGAGGCATAGCAACGTCAGAAGATGGGTCAAGAACCAGGCCTGCCATCACATCAGTAATAGAAAACTTGACAGCAGGAAGGGGCCATACGATGCCGGCAGCCCAGCCCGAGCCAGTACTTTCTCCAAACACTTCATCGTACCCTCTCGACGGCTTGCCCGTGTTTGCTCTGGCAATAAGGAACAGAAGATTGCAAGCCACTCCGATGGGGATCGCCCAGACCTTCTCAATTTGGTCCCAACCTTGCGATTCAATCTCCTCAGAAAGCCAGAGAAGCAGGTCGTAAATGTTCAAGGCCGACGAGATGCGTTCCGACAACGGCTGTTTTCGAACATAACCCGGCATTTTGTCCACACCGTCAGTAGTTTGGACTTGAAATCCTCAATGACCCATCGGCAGCAACGATCTGGTGGAGCAGACTTAATCTCGAAACATTGGTGCCGGTTTTTTTCACGAAAGGGATGTAAACAACAATGACGGCATGTCCCGTGCACCCAACTACGGGAACTAAGCAACTAGTCCACATTAAGCAAAGAACAGCTGGCAACACGTGACCAAGGTCAAGCCAAGAATCATTAGTCCGAATGCGGATCGGGCACTCAGGCACTGTATTGTCTCCACCCTTCTGTTCGTCAGTGATCTACTTATATCGTCAAACTCGGCATTAAAATCAGCGCAATTGGCCGTAGACAGTCAGTAATAACAGTTCACCGGCATCGTAGATACTTTCTGACTGTATATGGCTAGGCACCTTGTAAAGAGCCACGAGGAGGTTTGTCCCTCATCCACGCTGACTATACTAGCGAAATTCTAATTCACGATTTGACCAATATGATGGCCCACACGAAAACGTAGGACGGTAGTGGCTAGAACTAAATATACAATGTCAGTCGGTTTTTGCATCAAGGCGGGGGCTAAGCTAGCTCGGCTAGTACTACTGAAGTAACCCTAATTGAGACACCCGATTTCAGGCACAACGACAAAGGATGAGAATACAGCTCGGGCCTATCAGGCCTGCATGCGGCCATACATGTCAGCATTCTGAAGGATCTTAGAGAATCCGCCTTTATGTATCCTGAAGCTTCTAAAGACTTGCAAATGTCAGCGTACCTGCATCGTGTCTGATCGACTCATCAAATTCATTTCCATGTGAGTCTCTGGCTCGGCTCATTGTCGAGCTGGTTTAGAGATGCCATTCCCCGACCCGGGCACCTACCCCATCTCAAGTAAAGACTTGGTGTCATTTTCATTTGACAACCCGCAGTATGATCTCGATAAGCCTGTAAGTTCTGCAGAAGAGCCAAGCACAGCACAACCCAGCCCGGGCAGAGCCAGCGACACCCCTGGGTCATAAGTCGACAGGATATGCTTTTGCAGTGGACTATGTTGAATTGTGACACAAGCTTGGTGGAACTGGTGGAAAAGTCTCGAGCAAAGGCGGCGAGGGTTTGGAGCATGTGGACTTTACATCGCAAACTTGCAGTGAGTGAAAGAGTTAGCTAACAGTCTTCTCGCCCTCCAGCTTTTCATTGACCCTGCCGACCCGTCGCAGCACTACACCTACAACACATCCCGGCGCCTCGTCCGTCAATTGATAGCTGGGCTCAAAGCCAATGGCCTACAACCAGGCGACACAGTCTGCATTCACAGCTTCAACTCGATTCTCTACCCGCTCCTACTCCTTGCGATCATTGGTGCAGGCGGCGTCTCCGTCGGCACAAACCCGTCATACACCCACGCCGAGCTTAGCCATGGCATTCGCATTGCCAAGGTCAAATTCGTCTTAGCCGAGCCCGAGATCCTGCCTAACATGCTCAAAGCCCTACACGACAACGGCCTCAATGTTGGAAGCAAGCTATTCATCCTCGACTCGGCCTTCTCTCCCTCCTCCTCCTCCTCCTCCGCCTCCTCCGCCTCCGCCACGCCAACGTCCAATAAACACCGAAGTTGGACGTCGCTTTTGAACCATGGCGAACACGACTGGATCCGCTTTGACTCCGAGTCCATATCTAGAGATACCGTAGCCCAACTCTACTACACCTCAGGCACAACCGGCTTGCCCAAATGCGCCATGATCACGCATCGCAATCTAGTCGCGCAACACACACTGTTCTACGGAGCGAACCCGCGCAGCTATCCAATCAAACTCGTGCTCGCCATGCCCCTGTTCCACGTCGGCATCGCACCACAAGTCTTCATGAGCGTGCTGTGCCAGGGGCGAGAAGGCTACGTGATGCGACGCTTCGAGCTCGAGCCATTCCTGACCTACCACACGAAATACCAGCTGACCGAGATCTTCATCGTCCCACCGATGGTGACGCAGATCGTGATGAGCGGGCTCGCGGACGAGAAGCACGAGAACTTCCGGCCCGAATGCAGTCTGCGCAGCGTGCGAAACGGCACAACCGGCGCAGCACCGTGCTCAGCGGACCTGCAATCGCGGTTCCAGCGCCTGCTCGGCCAAGGCGCCACCTACTCGCAAGTCTGGGGCATGACCGAGACGTGCTCGATGGCGCTGCTGGTGCCGTGGGGGATCGCACGGTCCTGCAGCGCCGGCAAACTCGACAGCGCGTGGGGGTCCATCGGCGTCCCGCTGCCCTGCATGCACATGAAACTTGTCGACGAAACGGGCCAAGACGTCACCGAGTCCGGCAGGGGCGAGCTGTACATCAAGGGCCCCACCGTCGCAAAGGGGTACTTTGAGAACGAGCAAGCCACTGCCGCGTCGTGGGATAGCGAGGGGTATTTCCGCACAGGCGATGTCTTCGAGCTGCGGCCCCATCGCGACCCGGAAACGGGCAAAGGGCACCTGCTCGCCTTTGTGGTCGAGCGGCTGAAGGAGCTGATCAAAGTCCGCGGGTTTCAAGTCGCGCCCGCCGAGCTCGAGGGTGCACTGACCGAGCATCCTGATATCGTCGATGCGGCTGTCATTGGCCTGCCGACGAAAACTCAGGATGACAGCGAGCTGCCCAAGGCGTTTGTGGTGAGGAGACCAGGATCGACAGTGACCGCGGAGCAGATCATGGCGCACATGAAGCAGCGCCTTGCGCGGTACAAGCAGTTGGAAGGGGGAGTCGAGTTTGTCGAGTCAATCCCCAAATTGCCCTCGGGCAAGATCTTGAAGCGCGTGTTGAGGGAGGAGGCGAAGCAGCAGGCTCTGCAGCAGACTCGGACTGGCGTGCCGAAGCTGTAACCTAGGTACCTAGGTAGCCTTGCACGTTATCCCGAGAGGAGAGGACAGATCTGCCATAAAATACGAAATGGATTGGCCAGCACTTGAGAGGTACAGATGCCACATGCATACTTTCATGCCAGATCTTGGAAGGTTTTTTGGAATTCTGATCTTTGTCCTCTTTAGCGGCCGCTGATCCCTCGTCTCGTCTGCGCCTCGGCTACTAGGCTTCGCGTGGAGCAAAATCGGTACCAATTCGGGACATTACTCCAGGGGGGCGCTCGGGGCGTTCATCTTACTGCGCGTAGTGATGTTGAGCAACTCCAGCAAGACGGAGGACAAAGACTCGATTAAGGCAATGCCACGCAACTATCAGGCAGGATTTCGACCGTAGTGGTGTGCAACGTTCTCAAAAAGCAATCAAGAATCCTTCCGTGGCATGCGCTTCGCAATCTAGTCCCCGCAGAGCAAAGTCTATGGGTGGCCATTCGCGTTGTTGGGCTTGCTCGGAACGAAACAGGATTGCATTGTCGGCTTCGAAAAGAGGGTACCGTCTTCAAGCTGTCGACGGTGCGCGTTAGGTCCAGTTGAATATTCAACCGCTGACGTAGGGTCGGGCAAGGAAGCCATATATCTTTTGCTTGCGTAGCGGGACCAAACATACCATCCGCCCATGGTGACAATCGTCAGGGGAACAATAATGGCCCAATAAAGCCAGAACTTGTTGGAGACGGTTACAGTCTGGCGGCCGTCCTTATCAGCCTGCCAGTCAAAGATAGACATGCTGAAAATCGTTGCCAGAAACGAACCAGGCAGAAACAAAGCAGTAATGAAGGTAAATGTGGACATTGAAATACCATCTTGTTTGCTTGATTTGGCGATCGCCATGCTCACTTGATTTGTCTGCCTATTGACATGGGCATCCTGCTGGCTGATAATATTGAAAAGTAAACTGATCTGCGAATTTGCTCTTTCTTTCAGCATATTGAAAAAACCTGCAAATCTCGTCGTCGAAAATTCGAAAAAGGTGATTGTGCTACGCATCTCTGAATCATTCAGGAACGGATTCTGTTTACCAATCAAACGACCGCATTGTTCTTCGGTATGCAGCAGGAAATGAGCATATTGCTGCATCCACGAGCAGACTGAATCCATGAAAATGATCTGTTGCAGCGTCGAGTAAAGTCCAAGCATCGCCGCTCTCACGTCAATGTCGTTGGGCCAATTAGTCCGTTGCCCTCCGCCAATGCCAGCAGGCCCTGTAACAGTAACCCCTAGTGTTCTTTCAGTGTCAGTCAATCTCTCTTCCACGACACGCGTCCTCAGTCGTGTCCTGTATACGCAAATCTGGAGCAATGTAAGGGGGACCAAGAGTGGATGGTGCCAGTGATTGTAGCTCTCGATGATAGCAGATGTGATCTGTTTGCCTTGATCACCATAGATCGTGTCGCAAGATCGAGATATTATAAGCCCATCGCCGCACAGAAAAGCGTACGTCATGCCTGTTTTCACGTCGTAGGTCGTGGCGAGCAGACAGTTAGCAATTTCCACTTTTTGAGCTACTTTCGCGACGACGTGTATTAACTCGGGTTTCCCGGAGGCGTCGTTTCGAATCCACAGTTTTTGTGAACCACCATGAAGCAGGAATGAAGGAATTGTTGCAGGATCGAGTTTGAAACTTCGCTCTACTGCGACAAATGCGAGCTTGCTCATGGTCATCGCGGGCTTCATGTTCGACCGTTCACACATCACCAGGCGTATACCGCCAAGGAGCTTGCCGGACGTTGAAGGAGTGTCTAATGGTTGATATGAGCCCTAAATAGAAGTACATCAATCAAACCCTGGTAATGAATAGCAAATCGGCGCATTTCCAGTCGTTGATGAACGAGAAGCAACGTAACCTACCTTGCGTTCCAGCCAGTCCAAAAGTCTGGCCTCCACATCACCATTCTGGATATTGACATCTCGCGCTTGGTGAGCCAGCATTTCAAATCTGTAGTTCTGCCCAGCTACAGCGTCCGCAAGCCCTTCATACCGGTAACACTCCATGGTCAGAATCGAATCCAGCGCATAGTTGTCACCGTTAGCCCAGTCGGTGTTCCATTTGACCTCGTTAAGGCTCTTTTGACGGGCGTCCTCTAGCATTGTGAATGCACAGCTGAATCTGTCCTGTAGCTCTCGTACGACCAGTACTAGACCGGGTGCTTGGAAATCTGATAATGTTGCAGTTATGTCCTGGAGCACGAGGGGTCTTGTGGAATGCTTGTCCCTAAATAGGCTGACCGGCTGACAAGGGGGCAGGTCGTACTAACTTATTTTTGTTGGACTAAAACTTAAATTAGGCCTAGTGCGGACGACAGCTAACTGGAAGACAAGCAAGTATAGAAGTGTCGCCGTGCTGCGCAGGGAAATGCCAGATTGTTCTACAGTGCTGGACAGCTCGCCCGGTCTATGGAAGCGAGGCAATTGGATCACTAAGTGCATGGGTCATGCTGCATGAGCTTTATCGAGCTGGCACGACCAATGTCTCACCATCTTTTTGTATATTGTTCTGCGATGCGATCAACGCACCAACTTGCGTTCGAGGGATGTCTGCTAGCGAGAGCCTGGCAATAGCTTCTACTGACAAACTTGCGACAACACAGTCTAATTTGACGTTTTGACAATCAAGATCAAAGAATCCATGCGCAGTGCTCAACCCTAGTAAGCATGTCAGCGAAGAGAGCAGGAACACTAGTTTTTGTACACCTGTTGCTGAGATTGGATGCTTTGATTCAAGTGCTTCAGCGGCTCACTGTCTGGTCCCTTTATATTTGTCAAATTTTGTGCGGCTTGGAAAAGAGAATGAACGGCGGGGATGTCGACATCGAATTGCTTGGCGCTGAGACGATGTCTGATTTGACGACCGAGCTAGGGCTGGATGAGGCTGAAACGGGTGTTGGTTGAGGCATTGCTGATCCTGCTTGCTGGTTTAGAATCGTGGCGATAATAGTAGAAAGAATCATCCTGTTATCTACAACCGCGATATCGTAGACAGACCTCATTGCATCGACATCAACATAATGTTGCGCTCGTTTCGGCTGTCACGAGCCCTCCTTACATGAGAGATTATCTCTGCTTCCCTTCATGTGTGACGTGATTGCTTTTTGAGACGTCGCACCAGTTCGGCGGTAATAGAAGACGACACAATTTCTACGCGCTCGACGTTTCACACTTTCGTATCCAGCAGAAGGGTTTCTTTCTCATCATCGTCCTACAGAGCTCAAATACACGCTGAGCGAAGACGCAATTACGCACTCACTCTTTCGTTGAGAATACGCCGAAGAACTACGTCACGATGGCTGCTGGCAGCATGGCCGAGGATTTCAGCTTCGACTTGAAACGAAAACGACAACATGATGACGACGACGAGATGATGAATGATCATGAGCTTTGCTTTTTTAAACGACGGGATGTCAAACAGTTGCCAATCCGGTCGCCTCCGCGGCCATCCGTTACCCTTGCCTTCGCTCCGACTTATAGCCAGTACGGAATTCCTCCTGGTACATTGACACCAGACAGCATACCGGAAGACGACGTTTTTCCGTCGAAGCATGATGACCAGCAGGCATCACCGCCAGGCAATCAAACACACAGTCGACTTGATGTGTCACCGAAGAGGAGTCTACGCATTAACGTAGATGTGCCAACAGACATAGAGATGGATGTATCGTCGCCCAAACAGAGTCATCCCACACCTACGACCCTTCTTCGGGTTGGTCGAGCACGGTCGAATGATCTGATGTCTCCTATTCGCTCACCAACCAGGCCCCACCTCCTAGGTCCGCCTGCTCGTTCATTCCCACAAGACCGCCTCCCAACCCCAGTGGCATCCTCGTTCGGCGCTCGCAGCCCATTCGAATCATCTTTCGCATCGGCAGCAGCACGGCAAATGCGACCACATCTCCAGCAACAATCGACATCTCTCAGCCCGATGGTCGATGCGGAGTCGTGGACGCCTCAAATGCAACGGCCACCCAGCCCAGAGCCAGACTTCGAGCACGGATCCGATGCAAACTTCGACGACGACGACGCAACCATGGTCGAAATAGAAGAATCAAACACGATGAGCAGCTCTTTTACACACCTGACCGTTCAGTCTTACGATGACCTCTCACAAGCAACGAATCGCAATGTCAACATGGGGTCTCCACCTAACAGATGTTGGTCGCCGCCGTACCAGAGTCCTCCCCGCACCAGAGGCCTAGGGCTAGAACCCACCAGTCCAAGGACTATAAGACCTGACGGCCTGTACATGAGCACGATCAGCGACAGCCAACGACATATCCCCGACCGTGCGAACGACAGCCAGCACAGTAGGAACCAAAGCGCCGGCCGCACCGCAAAACTGCACATGGGCTTCCGCGCGGATTGCGACAAGTGCATTGCCAGAGTGCCCGGCCATTACAGCCACATCACGTGGTCGTGACATCTTTTTCCCCGATGGAGCAGAGTCGAGTCGGTTCGAGCGGAGAGGTCGGTCGACAGTTCATTGCAACGCTCTCTTTTCAAAAGGATGATAGAAATACTCTCTTTTTCCCTTCTTTTCGGGCAGGTCGATTACCAGGACCTGTCATTTAGTCATTCAACAAGCCATCTTTTACATGCATGCGTTTACGGAGCACGAGTACGAGTACGAATTCATTATTTTCGCCACGATTTAGAACGAGTTGCTATGAAAGTGGGCGGTCCAGTTCATGTTAGGTCAAGGATGGGGTGCAAGGGCAACTAATGCGTTTCAGCCACCGGTTTGGCAATGGTTTCAGCATACCTAGGTAGCCTTCCCAAGCAGCTCAGGTACAAGAGCAGGCTTGTAGTACGCGACGGTGCAGTCAGTACGTACGGGCATGGGATAATATCCGAGTACGTTTGTGTTAGTTTCATCCTGCCACAGTAGTGAAGTCTGAAATTTGTTGAGCTAGATGATAATGCTACACTGTACAAAAGAATTTTCAGACGGCGTGGTATAGCCAACACACACCGTGACTTACGGCTTTGACCCGCCAAACACAGATCTTAACCAGCTCGACCCTGAACTCGAGATGTTTTCAGCGAGCACGTCTAGCTGGCCAGGTGTCCGTGTCCGTGTCCTGCCGGCGCCCTGCACAGCGTCTAATATGGGTGACTCTTTATGCACTGCCACGCTCTCCATCTTACCCATCGGCACCGGCCGACCCTTGTCGTCCAAGCCGACACCTGGCACAGCGCTCTCCGCCACCGCAGCCGGTCTCATTTCCAGCACGGCCTCTCCCATCTGGAATCTCTGCGCCTGCTGGTCCGCGGGGCCTCCCGCAGCGGCAGCTGTGAGATCTCGGGTTTGATCTCGCAGGGTCTGCGCCCGCTCGGCAAGCGTCTGCCCATCCCCGGTGCCCATATCGCCGGCCTTCGCCCCACTGCTAAACAACCCCTTGACATTCGCGAACCACCCTTGCTCGTTCTTCTGCCGCACAGCCTCGTCGGCTTGCCGCTTCTTCATCTCCTCACCGGCTCGTTCCTGCTCCAGCAAGTGCAGCTGCTCTGCGCTCGCGGTGCCTCGGAGGAACGCAGCTCGCGCATCTTCCAGCTTGTCCATCTCCCGCTCGATCCATGCTCTTTTCTGCGTCCGGTTGTGCGACACCAGCGACACCAGTCCGTATGCGGCGAAGACTGTAGCTACTACACTGAACCCCAGGAGCGTGTATGTCGTGCCTCTGTGTAGGATGTCGGCAACAGTTCGGCCTCGGGCAAGGAAGCGGTCTGTTTTGGAAAGCTCGGCGGCGCGTTTGCGAGCGTGTTCGGCTCGCAGTCGAGCTACGCGCTGTTGAGGGCTTTCGGTGGCAGAGTCTGTCGAGGGAGGCGGCCGTGAAGGTGTGAATGATGTGGTCGACTCTGAAGCTGAGGAATAGGAGGGCGTAGTAGAGGTGAATCGAGTGAATGTGTCTGTCGCTGGCTTTCGCGACATCTTTCGTAGTTTTCTCCGTTATGCGGATTTAAGACAGTTGGATCTTTCAATATTTCATCAAGGACAGCTCCTTGCTGAGGCTGCTCTGGAGTCTGACGTGCCGGTTCACTACCTCATCGTACAGTGATGCTTAGGAATGTCGTTGGTAGTGGATTATCTTTGCTCTCGAGAGCTATGTACTTTCTAAATTTCTTTTGAAATGGATGTCGGGGCTAGACGGAGAATAATAGTACAATTTATGCCGAATTTGAGCCGCGGACAAGCCAAGCTTAAGCCTGAGGCTGATGAGGCTTATTAGGCTGACTGTCACTGTCACGATGCCCCAAAGCCGTGGAGAGTAAGCGCCTATTATTATTCCACCGAAAGTACTATCAATTTAGGCGGTCGATGGTCCCTAAACCGCATGCGTTCATTTTATTTATTAACCATCAGAACTTAAGCTTCGGTCTATCTTAATAGAAAATTTCCCTTCGCCATTTAGGTAACCGTCACAACGGCACTGCTAAAGAGCAGATCACCTTGGGTCCTGTAGTAAAGCTAGCTGACCGACGCAGTATAAGCTGGCCGTGATTGCTCTAGCTCATTCCGCATTGCATTTTGACTTCACATTTCATTCAAGACCCCCTTCTTCCACGGAGCTACGAGTTTTGGACCTACCCCAAAAGAATCATCAACCTGAATGGAGGGCGTTCTCCTCTTACTGAGGTTCCTTGAGAAGTCTCGCTATTGAAAATCCAAAAGGAGCAACAGACCTACTCCGAACTCCAAGCTGAGTCATTCGAAGATGACAGCTTCCAACTGTAAAATATTGCGTAAGTGCCTGATTGGCATATGCCTTCCAGGTTGTTCATCCACGTGCGCCTAACCAGGGACTTTAGCTCAGCGCGACGCCCAAGGGTGGAGTCGATATCTGTGAGGCTCGGGCTCGGGCCACTGCACGGCGTGTTCCCCACGATCACGAATACGGCCTCAAACAACCCTGGAGTTTGTTTCGATGTATCTGGCACTGTGGATGTATGGCAGCTCGTATATCATGAAGACTTGCATTAACTCGGTGGTCACTGTTCCATTATCTATGTCTGGCATCTTTGGTTGATCAGCCCGATCATGCGCTTTGCTTTACCTGGCGACTAGACTTTCCTCCGTATATACACCAGTGCACACTTTGAAAGCACCTGTGCAGCTCTTTATAAAAAGAAAAGATTATCTCTCATATACCTCATTCATGTACTGACATAAAATAACTCTAGGTATGTTTTACAAATCGACCTCTTCGAGTGCAAGCACTCAGTGAAACCCACCCCTCCGTCTCATCTTGACAGCGACAACCACACCAATAATGGTCGCGATCGTGCCCACAACACTCACCGAAATTCCAATCACCGCCTCGAGACTCAATCCCCCATAGCTCTTGTCATCCTTCTTATCAGCCCCTGACCCAGACTCACTGTTTGCAGCAGACGTAGCCTTAGCAGTCGCGCTCGCAACACCCTGTCCACTTGCCGCGGTAGCCTCAGAACCTCCCGCATTCGTCGTCGCGACAGCTTGCCGCAAGAACCCATTCGAGGTGCAGTATGCGTCGTAGATGCTCTGAGCGCTTGAGATATCGGCTGAGTTTGCGTCGCAGTAGGAGTATATGTAGTCATGAATATACCCTCGAGCTTCGATTTGCTGGCAAGATAAAACGTGTTAGAGTACGGAAGAATCAACCATATTTTGGGGGCAGAGGGCAAGGGCAAGGCTCTCAACCCACCAGATCTGTCCTGCACACGCATTCGTTCTCAGGTTCACAGCCGATATTGTATACTACTTGGCCAAAGTCTGTCGAGATCGCGGATTGTGCGCATGTTCGCAGAGAGTAGAAGCCCGGAGCGGCTGTGATTGTATATGGTGTTGCAGCGACGAAGTGTCGTAGAGCGATTAACGTGATAAAGCAGAGTTCTAACAGCATCGTGGTGAATCTGGACAGGGAGGCAAATGTTGCGGCTTCGAACACATACTCAGCTATCCGAAGCAGAAGTATACGGACACGGATCCAGGCATGTTATCTTCACGCGCAAGTCGCGCAATAACGCCACCAAGGCGTAAAGGGGAGGCACAGCATGTCCGCCGCAGGGGGGGGGTAGACTGTTGTCTTTCAACCTTGCCGCCGTGCACAGAATGCCCTTGTCTTTCTGATGCTTGCAAAACTAGATTATGACCTAGACGGGGGATTGAAACTAACCAGCGGTGCCAAGAAGTTCGTCCATTGGCTTAGGGGTAATAATGTGGCTGACTCTATGCTTGGCTACTGCTTGTGCCTGACAAGCATCCCAGTGGCATTCATGGAGATCACACACTTTCGACGTACCTATTCTTGCGGCTTTAGCCACGAAACGGACACGTCGTTGCATCCGTGCCCGCTTGTCCACACAAGGTGTAGTTTGTCGCGTTGATGTCGGTGTGTGATATGTATAAGTTACCACTGATGTTGGTGTCTGGCGAGTCTGGACCACGAAAGGCACGTGGAAAGGCCATCGTCAATGCCAAGGAGCTCTAGCTCCAGCTCGGCCGCCACCACTTCTGCAAGAGAAATTATTATGACGCTAGAGTTGGAAGCAAGCTTAATCAGGAAACTATGAGACGACCAAAAAGGGGCCAGACAGAAACCCGCCTGTCAGGGGGCATGTTGTGCAGCAATTCGGACTGCAATTATGATGAATACTTCGTACTCCGTACCATGCATACTGCATGCAAGATTAGAAATGGCCGACGCTGGAAGAATTGAGGCTTAAAGTAGTTCAGCCAGAAGTAACGCCAATCCACAGAGTTCCACCGGCTAGCAAAAGTGCAAAAAATAAGATCTGCATTTTACAACGACCACGGACTTTGTGAAAGCTTTCCCTGGGGATTAAATATTGGCTCCCCATGATGCTGAGCTGTCCATCAATTGCTCTGTAAGCTGCCGCGAATCTGAGCGAACAGCATATGCAGAGGTCCCCCGGACTGCACGTCCACGTTCCCTAGGCGATGCGTCGGTGAAGGTCGAAGCAGGCTCCTTCGATGCCGTGAACAAATGCTCGAAATTGATGCAGAGCATGGGACGGCCGAACACTTGCTTATCGATCAATTTTCCAAATGACCGGAGATTCGTACCTCGGTCTGATATGTGTAGCCACTTTTGAAAGGCTTGTGTTGCTACCAGGATACCATCAGACTCCACGCAGGTGTGTTTGATACTTCTCAATCTATGTCGTGCGACAGATTATTTGGAAGCTCAAACATGCTGCTCCCCACGGCCCTATGGCCATTACAGGACGGCCAATACCGTATCGAATAGCAGTAGTTGTAATCAGCTTAGGCGAAAATCGATAGTGACTGATTGTTGTCCGGTCCATGTTGAGCAGGACTGATGACAAGCTCGTAGTCGGACTTGTTAAGTTATCACATAGGTTGTTGCGATGTGAACAATGCTCAGCCACCACCACTGAATAGCTTCGAGAATAATCCTTTGCCCTCGTTCGGATGTGGGTCGCCAGTCCTCATAGCCTCATCAATCCACTCCTGCATGTAGTTCTTGTCCTTCAATTTCTTCTCGTCGGATAACCGATCCGTGACACGCTCGGCTCTTCTGCCTCCAAAGCCCACCAGGGTTGGCACACTGCGAACACCGTATTCGATGCCGATATCGTACATAGTAGTCCAGCCAGCGCCGCCTCCTTCGTCGCGTTCAGGAGAGTCAAGCTCAAGCTCTGCGAAGGCAATAGAGCTATACCGGTCCCCGGGTGAGGGTTGTGGTCGGTTACGGATGAGAGATTCTAGCAGGGGCGTGATATTGCTGCATGACTGACAGGTTGCAGTCTTGAACAAGGTCAAAAGGAGTGTATTCGTGGTAGCCGAGGATTGAAGTAGGGTATGGAAATCTGCCGGGCGTCGTATCGAAGGCTGGACTCGGTTGCGAGCTTCAGGCGCGAAACGTAACGGTGCCGAGGAAAAGTGCCGACTATGGGTATATCGAGCCCGTAGTCTGTTGTCTGACTGGGCTTCGACTCGTCGTGGTAAGCGAGCTTTGAGGGACTGTGGTTGGCAGCTCGTTGAAGCTGAAAAGATTCCTTCCTGAATGGTTGTCACAAGAGCTAAGCGCTGTCTCATCTTGGACGAAAGAATCTCTTGAGGACGAAGGAGACGGGAGAGGATACTACAATCTATAAGATTTACTATCCTATCGCGGGCCTGAATATGGCAAACTCGTAAATGTCGTGGTGAAATATATATATTGAATCTGTAGGCTAATCCACAACGAGGTCCCTAGAGCTATTAGGATTAATTACGTCATTTTTCGGGACAAATATTAATTATCGTGCGCCGCCGGTTAGGGCAACTACGGAGCTCGCGGAGTACTTAGGTATGGTTAAGGCGTATGTAGGTGTAGTTTATGCAAAATTAGCTGATATAGGCCAAATGGCTGCAAGGCTAGTATTGTTTGGAGTGCATGCCTTGCACATTTCATGGCATAAAATATTTCAGCGCTCGGCAGGATCAAGTGTGATCCCAGTAAAGCAAGGTATACTAGCAATCGAGAGATCTATTGGCATAGAACTTTGACACTATGTCACTGCATATGAGTTCCAAGTTAGATAGCGAGTCATACATCGCGAGTCCCTAGTCTGATTCCCTTTCGAAAACACATCGACCACCTACCCACGTCTCCTCAACCCGTCCTTTCAACAACTCCCCCGCCTCCCATTCCAGGTCAAGAACAACAAAATCTGCCAGCTTCCCCTTCTCTAGGGTGCCACAGTATTTATCTGCAAAACAGCTATATGCAGCTCCTCCAGTCGCGGCCCTCATTGCAGCGCCCAAGCCCAGCTTGAAGTTCTCATTGACCATATCAGTCAACCCCTCTTCTCGCGCTGACCTTCTTGTAGTGGCCGTATATAGGTTCCTCAAGGGCCAATGCGCTGCGGTGGGTGCATCAGTGCCTATTGCAAGCTTGGCTCCTCCATCTGCAAATTCCTTGTAAGCGAAGGCTCGTTTGCACCTTTCCGCTCCTAGAAGCTTGGGCCAGGCTCGAAATATGGCGGGGTCAGCATGAACGGGCTGAATAGACGCAGTAATACCTAGCTCACCAAGACGCTTCGCATCTTCAGGAGATGTAAGTTCGAGGTGCTCGATGCGGTGTCGTCGATCTCGCTCACGACTGGCACTCCCTGAGGCTGCCAGAGTAGAGAGGGCTCGGACTGCGGTTTGGACGGTCCTGTCGCCGATAGCATGCACAGCACATTGCAATCCTGCAGCGTCAGCGTGTTGGATGACTGGGACAAGCTGGTCGAATGGCCATATCGGGTCGACGTTGGTCGACGGACTCGCATACGGTTCCTGGAGTGAAGCAGTGCACGCGTCTACCACACCATCACCAATGATTTTGATTCCCGCTATCCGGAAATCAGGACTCGTGTCGATGTTATACTGTCGATGCAATTCAATAGCTCTATCAACCTGCGAGATATGATCTGTCGCGTTTTTGGAAGGTCTGATCAGCCAGTGAAATGCAATACGTGTGGTCAGGTGGCCATCTTGTGATCTGATTTCGTTGAGAAGCGACCATATTTCTTCATCGGTTGCCATCTCAATCATACCAGTATACCCTGCTGCATTGTAAGCCCGGAACCCCTCACGTATCTGATCCAGCTTTTCTTCGCGGCTGACAACCTTTGCAATGTGCGGCCACACCACCTGTATGGCCGCGGATTCCGATAAGAGGCCCGTAGCATTTCCGTCTTTGTCGCGCAGGATCTCCCCGCCTTCTGGGTCTGGCATATTGGCTACTTCCATCTCCTCCAACGCAGCACTGTTGCACCACGCAGAATGAAGATCTTTCGAATACACGAAGATGGGCCGAGGGTCAAGGTCATCAAGATCGCTAGCAAGAGCTCTGCTATCAGTCATGAAATGCATCCATCCTTGGACGAAGAGGCGTCTCGAATGTGGCCGGGCCGCAGCCCCTTCACGGATGACTTTCCGAATCTCCTCGATATTTTTGCATCCCTCAATATCAATGGCTTGGAGATAGCCGCTAAAAAGCAGGATATGCATATGGCCATCAATGAAACCAGGAGCTATGAGGCGATTGCCTACCTGCCGCTCCTGTACACCTACCTCGCGTGCCCGACATACGAGCTCATCATCGGCATTGCCAATATACTCAATTCGATCACCGGAGATCAACATGCAATTCGCACACGGGTCGATTTCATCCTCAGCTGCCGTGAAGACGCGGGCACCGCTGATGAGGATTTTTGACGACATTCTGCGGATGCCTGCGTCCAAGAAATTGCTCTCTCCTTTTTCGTCAGTCGCGCACTTCCTGTGCTGCAGCAAGGCAACGTCTTCACGGTGTGACGGCCGAGGCAACGTGCAACTTGGTATGCTGATAGGGCAGCAACCTGGTCCGAGTGTGCAACGTAATACTCCGCAAAATGCATGCCAAGCGCAGCCATCCGCCAACAACGCCATGCACGGAGTCCGGAAGGTCAAATAGTCATGCCGAAGTCAAGCGGAGCGAGACACCGACACCTCTGGCAGCACCTAGTGCCTCGGCAACTGGGACCAATTATTACACTGATCGAACTTTGACTATAAACCTCCGCAAACGGCCACGATAACTTCAACCACAACGGCCGACGTTATTTCACAAACAACCAATTTCACCATCATGTCTCCTGAAAAGACAGTCCATCAATTCGACGCAATTGTTATCGGTGCAGGAATATCTGGAATCAATTCTGCTTACCATCTTCAAACCAATTGCCCGAATCTGTCATATATCATTCTGGAGGGAAGGGATGAACTCGGCGGCACCTGGAGCTTTTTCAAGTATCCTGGTATCCGCTCGGATTCAGATTTGCATACATTTGGATTCTCGTGGGAACCGTGGGACGCGCCCAATGCCATTGCTGAAGCAGGCGCCATCACTTCGTACCTTTCGAGCACGGTCAAAAAATACCACATTGACGAGAAGATCCAATACCAGAGTTTTGTGAACAGACTTGACTGGAGCAGCGCAGACCAGGAATGGAGTCTACAAGTCAATCATAAGGGCGCAGTATTGACTTACAGATGTAAGTATGTCATTATGGGCACAGGTTACTACGATTACAAGCAGCCATTGGAAGCTCGAATTCCAGGTCTTGAAAACTTCAAGGGCAAAGTAATTCACCCACAGTTTTGGCCCGACGATCTCGACTATTCGAATAAGAGGATTATTATCGTGGGCAGTGGTGCGACCGCGGTGACTCTACTGCCAAATCTAGCCAAGAAGGCCAAATTGGTCACACAAGTGCAGCGCAGTCCCGGATTCTACATCAACCTGCCAGTCAACGATGCCACGGATGCTTTCATCAAGGCCAACCTGCCAGCCTTCATCTCCCAGAAACTGATCAGGATGAAGTATATCGTGTTTGCTCTGCTCGTCTATCAGTACTGTCGATGGTTCCCCAACGCCGCCCGGAAAATGCTCCGAAAAGGTGTGGTATCACATCTGCCTCCCGGCATGGACATTGATCCTCACTTCCAGCCTCGTTACAACCCTTGGGATCAAAGAATGTGTATTTGTCCCGGTGGAGACTATTTCGAGGCTTATCGCAATGGACGGGCTGACGTGAAAACTGGCGAAATTCAAACCGTGACCGACGATGGATTGACGATGAAATCGGGTGAGCACGTGAAAGCCGACATAATCATCACGGCGACTGGACTCAAAATGCAGGTTGGTGGAGGTGCCCAGATTACTGTTGACGGTCGATCTGTGGAATTGGCCGACAAATTCATGTGGAAAGGCACTATGCTGCAAAGCGTTCCTAATCTCTGGTACATCATCGGCTACGCGAACGCTGCCTGGACTCTTGCTGCAGACGCTGCTGCTCGACTCGCCACCCGCATGATCAACCGCATGGAATCCCAAGGTCAAAAAAGTGCAACACCTTACTTGACCCCGGCACAAGCACAGCAAATGGACAAAGAAAATGTGCCGTTGCTGCCACTCAACTCAACATACGTGACTAGTGCAATGAGTCGCAGGGTCGTACCACGTGCTGGCAAGACTGGCAATTGGAAGCCCAGATCGAACTATTTCATCGACATATACCGCGCT
Source organism: Incumbomyces lentus (assembly GCA_017656005.1). Lineage (NCBI taxonomy): Eukaryota > Fungi > Ascomycota > Eurotiomycetes > Chaetothyriales > Trichomeriaceae > Incumbomyces > Incumbomyces lentus. Next base: position 2,459,733 of record JACJVT010000005.1, on the reverse strand, counting down.
GTCTTCGGTAACATCACGAATGGCATACAGTTTGTGAAGTGATGCACAAGAAATTTCTGGATCTAGCCATTCTGCTGTAGCAACCGCGGCTCAACTGGTGATTCCTGGCTCACGCTTTTCGTGATTCGTGCCAAGGTTGATACGGATTTCGAATGAGTGTAATGAATAAGATTAGGCTTTTCTTGCAGTTCTGTTGCAGTCGTCCATAAGAAGTCGAGCGAATAGCTGGAGCACTAGGAAATCTCAGAGTAGCACGGCACGGGGATGTGGGAAGACAAGGCAAATCTGTTGGTCATGCCACTGGATGACATTCATAAAACTCTTATAATACTTCTGCAATTGTTGTTGGGTGTGCGATTTGACCGCCTACCTGAAAATTGTGGAGGCTGTTCATTTGCCTTCAAGTTCAAGTTCTCCACCGAATCCTTTTCCCCACTTTATCCCAGCCATGTGCAATCAGCGAAAGCTTGTCTCTCATCTCTTCGCGACGGCTTAGATATCGACTGCGACATGTTAAAAAATGGCAGCAATTTCGGTGACTTGAACCACAATTTTTGCTTTACAATTCGCATGTTTGATAGCCTCAAAACGGTGTCCGTATAGTAGGAAATGGAGAAGGTAGAAGCGGGTTTCAATCATGAATGGGCGAATTCGCCTCGTCAGCCTGACACTCCAAAAGGTCACAAGAAAAGACCATCTGCATCTCAATTGGACGAGGCTTCACCGCCACATAAAAAGCTAAACATCGACTCTGAAGCTAACTCACCTGCTGAGCAGCAACCATCCCGTAAAGGCCGGGCTTGTGTTGCCTGTCGAAAGCTCAAGGTGAAATGCGATGCCTGGGAGCGTGGGCTCACCGGATGTTCACGATGTCAGCGTCTTGGCATAGAATGTGTCAATGCGCGACGATTGCGGATGGCTGTTGAAGGAGAAGAAGGGTACGATCGTGCAATGCAGAGATGCAGGTATTAGCACCGAGTGTGTCTCGCTGACAGGTATTTAGCGGAACTCATCCGGTCATCCAAAAAATCGAACGAGCTCTCGATGATGTACTCCGCAAGCTTCAGATGCCCTCCCTTGAGTCTTATGCCAATGATGCGGCAACCGAACCACAGACCGCTCCAAAACCAACAGCCTCAGAGTTTCAGACAACCCGAGAGAACTCGCGTGAGCCGGTCGAAGATGAAAAGGACATCTCTCAAGCCCCGATGGGGAGTCTCTACGAGGCTACTCAACTGACCAGTCTACGAACACGCTGGCGGCGCTTCAATCCTAGAAAGCGCAATGCTAAACGTAGTATGGAGTCGGACATCATCTCGCAGAACCTGCTTTCTGAGTCTGATGCAGAAGAGTTATTCGACTTGTAAGGTCCCCGTATCTTCATTCTTGGCTCTCAACTGACCTCGCTCCAGGTTTAAGCGATCTTTGTCACGGTACTTGTTCAATACCGTCATTTCAGAGGACAAAAGCCTCGCTGCCGTTCGCCAGTCTTCATCAATCTTATTCACGGCGATCATGCTTGTCAGTTCCCTGCATGTTCCTGGTAAAGAAGCTGTGCACGCTACCTGCCACAAGCAATTCTTGGAACTGGTCTCGACAGTCATGTTCGATCGCTTTCATACGCTCGACGATATTCGAGGCCTTTGCATAGCAGCATTCTGGCAACCGGAACTGAGCTGGAAACTATCCGGGTTGTGCATCCGCATGGCTACAGAGCTTAACCTGCATCACGCATTTTACAAGGCGTTCTATGCGCCAGGCTTGACTGAAGCAGAAAGGAGCAGCTACACCGAGAAAGCAAGAGTATGGTACCTTCTCTACGTGCTTGACCACCATTTCAGTATCGCCTACGGCCGTCCACCTGTCACGGCTGAGCTACTGCCTATCAAGGAACACGAAGTCTTTGTTAACAGCCCTTTGACTACCCCTTCCGATCGGAGATTGATATCGCAAGTGAGCCTGTTTATTGTCCTGAGCAAGGCTTACGAGATATTTGGGCTTGAGCCTGACCGAATGATGGGAAACGATGACGCATCGCTTTTGACGCATGTGAGGTTTACCGACGAGATTAGAAGTTGGAGAGACCATTGGCGCAATGCCTTAGCAATGGACAAGTACATCGGTGACTACCCAGCAAAAGGGGTCATGCTGCACCACGGCTTTAGCGAGCTTGTCATTAACTCATTAGCTCTTCGAGGTCGTCCTCTCGAAAATCTGGAAAGCTTGCCAGCCACATTGCGTCCTCTAGCGTCGCGCGCAATTGATGCGGCACATTATATTCTCCACTTCACCATGGAGGAGGCATCATACCGAGAAAGTCTGGTTGGCATTCCTCTCTACCTTCACTCGATGATTGCCTTTGCAGCTGTATTTCTGATCAAGATTGCGCACAGATGGCATGCGGTAGGCGTTGACATTAACCCGGAGACACAGACGAAACCCTTGATTCAGGGGATGATCAGAACTCTTCGAACTTGCAAAGCGGGTGCCAACCATATGGTGTACAGTATGGCAAATGGATTTGAGCGGCTGCTAAAGGATTGGGGCAAGAACGCCATCAACGGATCCGCACGGCGCACGCTGCTACCGCGTCTTGAACTTCAGCGCGCTGATGCGGGAGGAATGATGACGCCAAGCATGACCTCGAGCCCGGACTACGGGTTCGGCCAGCCTTTTGATCCAACACTCAGCGCAGACGCCTACGATGCTTCGTTATCGGGTATGTCAGGGTACTCTCATGGAAGCTGGAGTCAAGATGATATCATGTGGAGTATGGGCGGAGGATATGATCTGCTTGCGCCAACTGGCGTTGACGCGGGTGATCCCTCAAACGCGTATCTCCCACTAGGCCAGCATCGCTCGCTAGCGCAGCCACCTTGAGAAGCAGGCCCACAAGGTTACAGAGCTCTTTGAGGACCTGTAAACACTCAAGCGCCTTCTGAGAGCCCGATTGAATCTTGTCTCCTCTCGAAAGGGCAGTCGTGGCCACGCTCAAGCTTCCCAGCTGCTCAGGATCGAGTCAAGCCGGAGGTCCAAGGAGGGTAGGTGACCAGCGACCGCCAACTTCGCTCGTGGTGTTTCCCAGTTTGGACCTCTGCCAATGAGCACTGAATGCATTCACACTGCGCCCAGGGCTCCTTATTCGAATGCGAGTCATGCAACTCCAGCTATAGCCGTCCTCGTCACAGAACTTCACAGATTTGTGCTCTCCATTCCTCAAAATGGAGTCAGTAAAGGACCCTAGGAAATGGCATCGATCAAAGCATGACAGAGTACACAACAATACTGAAAGTTAGAATACTAGATGGGGCGATTGTTCACGTACGAGCACCTTCAAACGATGCGTCGTTCTTTATTGGCAAATGAAGATCGCATTAAGTATTGTTTGGCGGCTGGTTATTCCCTGGGTTTGCGCTCCTCACGAAGAACAGCATCATGCTTCAACTCTGGAGTCGCACTTCCTGCTTCAATATTTTCATTTATAGTCTTCCGGTTCTCATGGTGTACTAAAGCCAAGAAGATATATTAACTGGGAGGATTTTATTTCATCATCACCATCACCATCACCATCACCATCACCATCACCATCACCATCACCATCACCATCACCATCACCATCACCATCACAGTCAAGCGTTATCGATATTGGGGGCTCTGCAATGTGTGAATAGTTGGTTCGGTCACCTTGGATCAGCAAGGAAAAGAAATGGAATATCTGCCCATTGCATGAGTTCTATATATGTGTGTTTTGTTCGTTCGCATCAGTGTGGGTTCATCTGTTGACTAATGCGCTGCGCACGCCGCATGGTAAATCTCCGCTTCCAGCTCAACTTACAACATGGCCCTATTAATGCGATAATGGCTTTGAAGGTTCCGAGCCTTACATAAGCTCCCAAGATCTAAGCCGCATCGCCCCGTTTCGCTGCCTGAATTCCCCGCGCACGCCCGCGCTACTGCCAGATCTCGGTATATTTTACACACCTCGGCACGGCGGACTGCGGAGACGGTACAGACATTAATATCCGAGCACCCGCGGACCGATGCTCAACCAGAACCGAGAAGCGATGCTCAGTCCTCCCAAGGACCAGTTCTCGCGTTCCACCCCGAGTTTACTTAAAAAAAACCTTTCGTACTACTTTGAATTATCACCATCATCTCGACATAAATAATGGCTCCTCGCGGCACCACGCCGGCGTACGTCGTCGGCGTCGGACTGACCAAGTTCCTCAAACCTCGCCGAACGCGAGAGTATCCCGAGCTCGGGTATGAAGCAGGTGTGAAAGCGATGCTGGATGCTGGCATCACTTACGACGATGTCGAGACGGGGGTCGCATGCTACTGCTACGGCGACACTACATCTGGCCAGCGCATCTTCTACCAGTTTGGAATGAGCACGATCCCGATCTACAACACCAACAATGCTTGCGCCACGGGGTCGACGGGCCTGCATATGGCGCGGACGCTGGTGAGGAATGGCGCGGTGGACTGTGTTCTGGTCATTGGCTTCGAGCAGATGAGTCCCGGAAGCATCAAGAGCGTGTGGAGTGATAGACCAAGTCCGATGGGACTAAGTACAGCTCTAATGGAGGAGATTGGAGGCAAGCATAATTCGCCGAGGAATGCGCAGTATTTTGGCAATGCTGGGAAGGAATACATGGATAAGTGAGTAATATAGCTCGCTCGACAGGATATGTAGAGGGAGCTGCTGACAGGGAACGGCAGGTATGGAGCTAAAGCAGAGGACTTTGCTGAAATCGCACGGATCTCGCACGAGCATTCACAGCGAAACCCCTACGCACAGTTCCAGCAGGAGTATACCCTCGATCAAATCCTGAAGAGCACCATGATCCATCCTCCGCTCACGAAGCTGCAATGCAGCCCTACTTCCGACGGTGCAGGCGCTGCAGTCATCGTGTCGCAGTCCTTCCTTGATGCAAGGCCACACCTGAAGAATAAGGCCGTGTTGATGGCAGGCCAACAGCTCATGACCGACTCACCCCAGCTGTTCTCGAGGAGTGCAATGGACTTGGTTGGTTTTGATATGACGAAGCGTGCTTCACAGGCAGCCATGCAAGAGGCAGGGGTTGGCCCGAAGGATATCAAAGTGTGCGAATTACATGATTGCTTCAGCACCAATGAGTTGATCCTCCTCGATGGTCTAGGATTCAGCGAGCCCGGCAAAGCTCATGAAATGGTTAGGCGGGGGGATATTACGTACGGTGGTCGAGGGCCCATCATTAACCCGTCAGGTGGCCTGATCAGCAAAGGTCACCCACTGGGTGCGACCGGACTCGCACAATGCGCAGAGCTGGTTTGGCAATTACGAGGATGGGCCAACAATGGCCGGCTCGTCAAAGACGTAGATGTTGCATTGCAGCATAACTTAGGCCTGGGAGGCGCCGTGGTGATCAATGTGTACAAGCGAGCCGACGGGAAGAAGAATACCGATGCTAGTCTCAGCGAAGACGACATCAAGCAAAGCAGTGGCCTTGGCTACAACCCGGCCATTGAAGCGCGGTACGTAACGCCCGCCGACGGTGAGAAGGTGCGAAGCAAAAAGTACAGGGAGGAGTACGCTTTGGGTGACACTGTCCAAAAGTTGCAGGCTAGGCTGTAATTTGACAATAAGGCCTATTGGAATGAAATATCGCTTTTTATCATTGGCCAGACTCACAACTTTGGCCCTCCAGTTGTAGCGGTCTAATAGTCGGGCAGCAAGTCGTCTCTACACGAGGGCTTCTTGAGCACTTTTAGACTTGTCTTTGCTTTCGTCGCCAAAATTCCGGGGGAACTCGTATCACATTGTCAATGTTCTGTTGGCCTCGATGTCGTCCCTCTACAATGAGAAGCAGGGTATGAACAACTGAACAGCTACAGCTTCGTTGAGCTTCAGATTACCGTCCATACGCCCTCCTCGCTTGTCCTGTGCTCTGAGGTGTGATGGTGATGAGTCACACCAGCCGCCACGCGTGCGAGGCGTGCTGCGCCTGCCGATGATCGACAAATTTCCGTTTTGTGCCTTTATGCCTACCCGTAAACAGCCCCCAATTCTACAGAAACTTGGAAGCGGAACAGTCGCCAACCGGTCGTTCATCTAATGATCTCAGGAGATATTAAGGCTGAAATTTCGATGTGGCAAACACTCTACACTCAACCTCACCCTCCTGCCCTCGAGCGCTCTGGCACAATCTTAGCTGGTTTGAGTTGTTGTCGCAGAGCTAGAAGGATGCATGCGGTGACTCGCGCGACTGTGTTGCTATTGGGTAGCGTTTCGATAACACACCATCAAACGATGTCGATGTCGCGCAAGCTGCACGTCTGATCAACAAGTCTTGTCCATAAATGGACAGGAATGGTTTACAACCAGCACCTTATCACTCGGGTTTCCCAGGTGTTCCACTAAGCGACTTTTCCGGTTTGGAACGAACAGGCCATGGCTTCGGAAATGTGTACATTGCCGATAATGCTGTCGTTCATCTTGGAGATTCCGTGCAGTCGCAAAACCGAGGCACGGTTGAGGAGTGGTCCAAAGCAAGGGGTTTCGAGGAACAGCAAAGGACCACGAATTTACAGCGTAAGCTATAAGTCACCTATCGAAAACTATGGCTGAGCAAAACCCTAGGCCTCAAGAATGGAGTGTACTTTGACTCCATGAACGATCGAAAAGCCCGCCTCGAATCTGTGTCAGAGACATCAGTCCAATGGGTATGGGACACCGCTTTCAAGTCTTGGCTTGTGGGAGATGAGGCGTTCTTTCTCGTCATCGGCAAACCTGGTTCGGGCAAATCGACATTAGTCAAATACCTTGCATCATCCGACGACACCAATCAAATCTTGAGCAGCAATGGAGGAGATTGGATCACTCTGGATTTTTACTTTGACTTTGCAGCCGGCACTGGGATGGCCAACTCCAAGAAAGGCTTGCTACGATCGCTCTTGTTCCAGCTCATCAGCAAGCAGACTGCTATTGGAGAGTTCATTAGCAATAGGCATGGGCATGCTTTGCACGGTAGCTGGCTTGATCTTGAATCGGAACTTATGCTCACCATATGCGATGCTATATGCGCTCAAACCGCGCGGTTTTGCGCCTTCATCGATGGGGTGGACGAATACTCTGGCAAGATGCGAGATCTCGTTCTTAGCCTAAAAGATATCCAGCGCCGCACCGGCATGAAGATGTGTTTGGCCAGCCGGCCTGAGAAGGGAATCTCAAGGATGTTCACGTCAACTCCTGGCCTACAAGTGCAGGATCATAATGCGGCGACGATCCGAAGTTACATTGATACTGCCTGCGAAATGCTTACCCCAGACGAAGCCGATGCCTCTAAGCAGCTGTGGCAGCACATTGAACAACATGCGAACGGTGTCATACTCTGGGCGCGCTTTGTGGTAGACGAGCTGATTGAGCGACTTGTAATGGGCGCAACAACCAGGGAGCTTCAAACTATCCTTCTCATGTATCCCAGGGAGATGGAAGGTGTGTACAGCAGAGTGCTTGAGGACCTCACACCTGAGCAGAGACTTCATGCTGCGATCGCTTTCTATGCGATCGAACACGGCTTGACACGATTCGCATCTTGCCATGAATTCTCAACCTACGAGTTCTTCATCACATGGACACTCATGGTCGAGAATCTGGATCGAAGCATCGAGTTTGACAGCACGTTCGATGTCCGGCAGTTCAAGATCCGCATTGAGGCAATGCTAGGTGGTCTTCTCGAATTCTCATCTTCCAATACTGTTCGATTCGTGCATTCCACCTTAGAGCATTACTTGCGCAGTACAAACATTTTTACTTCTCTTACCAGGGATGTCATTCGTCCGAACTACAAAGACGGACTTGCTGGCCAGATATTCATCTACGCCATCAACCGAGCGAACGAAGATATGTTTGTCGATCTGAAGAAAATCAATGTAGAGAAGTTTGACTTTAGCAATATCGCCGATGAATATGGGTCTTTCACAAAGACAGACGAAATACTAACATATTTACATCCTCACGACCCAGGAGGTCACATGCGGCATAGACTGGAATTCGTCCTTGGCGCAATCAAAAATTTGGGTCGAGTCCTCGTTGACTCCCCCGGTCAAGCCCACATGGTCTGGAACACCATCAGGTCCCCTCTCTTTGAGCTTCATCCACTGCTTTGCGAAGATGCCAGCTGCGAGTGCTCGAAGGACTTTAGAATTAAAAATCATTTCTGGCGCGACAGGTGGTGTCTGCGTTTTCTTGCATCCCATGGACTGTTTTGGGCGTTTGAGCACGGATTGCAGGATTTAAAACTCAACCGACCGGACTCCACCCAATATCTCCTTGAAGTCACCATTGAAGTGGTGAGAAATGCTCAATTAGAGCTGGAGACTGCGAACTCTCTTGCAGATATGGCTCAGCCAGACAAATCTGCGTTTGGATTTGACGGGCATCGCTTTGTTGATTTGCTCTTAGAGGACGAGCAACTCGGGACGCAACACCTGGCCATTTACCACATCATCAACTTTCCATCCGAGCCTCTATTTGTGCAACGTCTTCGCAAAATATCGCAACCTCTAGACCACGGAACCTCCATATCCTCTTCTTGGTTTCCCTTTCCCTATTCCAATCTTCTTTGCTGCTGGGCGTGGTGCTCTGATACATGCTACGATCGGCATGTACAAGCTTCTCGCTTACGATTTTTACTCGACTCGGGGTACGACATCAACATGCGAGCATACTCTGGAGGAACTGTGATGCACGCCTTATTTGATTATCAGGAGCCTGAGCCAAACGCCAGCCACATCCGTCTGTATCATGTAACATGGCCATTTAGCCGCACCAAGTTCAATTTGATTCGTGACGCAGGGTTCGATTTCTCGGCAGATGGGTCAAACGATCTTCTCGAATGTGCGCGAAAATTCCAGGAAGGAATTCGACAGAGGACGAGATGGATGACATTACGGCCAGAAGACATCGAGAAGATTCGTGAGTTCGATCACTTTATTAAAGATTGTTTAGAACCCTTATGCAGGCCCTGGTCGCCGGGTTGGACGGTCACTTGTTCGCCGTCACCCCGACCACATACGCCGAAAAATGATTCGCCCATAAGTATGCCGAGATGGACTACGACGCTGGATCACAGGTTCTCGCATTCCCGCAATATTTCGCTGCCCAACTATGGCCCATTTCTGTTGACGACGTGAAGTTTTCTTCATCAATGTCGCAGTCGATAGAGAGCAGGTCGTCAATCTCAAGGGGCGCTCGCGTTTCAGAAAGAACCATGGCGTGCATAAGTCGGCTCAAGGGTGAAAGTGCAAGTAGCTCAGTTTGCGAAATGTCGCATGAGACTGCCCACCTGTTGTGGCGCAATCATCTTTGCAGCATCTCTGCACATTGACACCCTCGCTATATGGAACGAACTGTATCCATACACCATGAGGACAGATACTTTACAACCAAGTGTTGACCTTGCTCGAGCACTTCATTACGACATCTTTGTCCGTGAAACGCCATTGACTCTACGACAACCGACTCTCCATTCGATGCTCATACCTGGAACATACAAGCCAAGGTTAGCTAGAGCGGAGAAAAGTGTTCAGGTGTACACATCGAGGGAACCGAGATAATCATGGGGGCTTGTCGTGGAGCCGCGAGACTAAGTGTGGTGAAAATAGCAACCAATCGATTTGCTCTGCTCCACAAACCCCGATGTTGAGTAAAGGGGCATTGGGGCTTGTGACCTACCGGGTACACTTGCCACCATGGGTACAGCCGAGCGGTTCAACCACCCAATACGAAAGCACACATGAATAGTTATAAAATTGCTGCTGAGCATGCTGTATTGACGCACACTCTCCATGAGCTTCCCATGGAAACCCTTCCCCATCGCAGGATGAAGCTGTCCTGATGTCATTGATAGATTATCGTTTGGAAAGATTGCTGGTGGATTTTTCAGGCTTTGGCCCCTGGTGTGTTTTCAGATGCCACAGCCTCACTCGGGTTACCTGAATCGTCCATTGCCATTGTGCGGCCTTGACTGATGAAGGTTGACAGTACACCAGAAGGCCTTTGCCTTTCGCAGGGTTGCAGTTTCATCCTCCTCGTCGGCGGCGGCGGCGGCGGCAGCGGTCATGTACGCGTCCAAGATTTCCAGTCTACTCATCAACTCGAACATTGTTCAATTCGAGGTATCAAGGACTTCCGAATTCGACATGGCGCAATGCTATGACCGGCTATTGGGTTCTGGGTACTGGCTAGAGGCCTGTGCAAGTTATGTATAGCGGGTAGGTAGTATGCATTTCCAACAGGTCATGGTTAAAAAGAGGGAGAGTATTGAAGCGTGTATCTAGGCACCTCTCATGTGGATAATAAGAAACACTAGTAGTTGAAATAGGTGAAGAAGCTTTCAACGTTTCTTACGACTTTTGTACCGGTTGACTTGTCATCTTTCTATCTCCCTTCACATCAAAGGCACTGCTGTTCATCTGTGCCTAATCAGAGCCTCTGTCGCCGTGCTCGAAACAGCTGCGCTGCTACTGCCAGCTGCGCTCGACGTGTCGCTGTAGTCGGGGCTTGGCGGAGTGGTCCCCGTAAAATTTCCTTTTTGAGTGGTGAAGTCTCCAGGGTGCGTGAGGCTGTCAATTCGACCAAGGAGAAACTCGAGTTGTCTGTACGATGCACCAGGGACGTACTGCGGGATCTCGTGGCCAGCGAGGTTGACTGTAACCCACGTAAGACCTCGTTCGGTGTGAGTCTTCCCCAGGATGCCGCCACCACCTACGAGCCCGACCGGAGTGGCTGGGAGGGGCTGGTATGTGGTTTCGTAGATGACTTCGCCAATGGCAGGAGTGTAAGGGACTAAGAAATCACTGCCGTTCGTGATTGGTGATGTGGAAAACCCTTGTGCACCATTCCAAGTCATGTTGTTCAACGTCATGAGTGTCCCGTTCGTGAGGAGGAGATAGTCGAGGAGCCCGGAGCCGACAATGACATTGTTCGTACGTTCGATGACTGAGGGCAGCGCAGTGAAAGATGAAGGTTCGGACAGGTCGCCGTCTGGGAAGAGTGTGAGGTCGCCACAGATTGAGTAGTTGGTGCCTGGAGCATTGATAGCCTTTTGCACATCGCTACGATTGAAGTAGTTGTTGGGACCCTGAAGAAACGGTCAGCAATTCGATGCAGACAGTCAAGCCACTATGCCATCTTACAGCAGCTAGTGAGGGAAAGCCAAGCTCATCCCACAAGAAAGGACAAAAGTCGGTCAGATGGTAGATGTTGAAGCACGGGTTCACGTAAATGGCGGCAGTGATGATATCGTCCCAAACATCGCAGCCTAAGCAAGTCAGAAGCCTGCAAAGAGACTGACGCGTGTCATACCTTCTACTGAACTGTTAGGTGCGGTGAATTTCCCTGTAGGCGGGAAAGTCAATGCTTCTTCCATGAAGGAGAAGTATCCGCACCGCCCTGCTCGTTCGTTGACCTGGCTCATGAAACTGTCGTTCAGCGCAAAGACTGATGCGTAGTTGTTGAGATGGGTCACAGCAGGTGCTTCAAGTGTCAGCGTCTCAGCTTTGCAGGGCGACCAGTACACACCTTCTATAAGAACGTCATCAAGTCCAATACTAGGATCATTGATCTGAATACCGGCCACATTGTAGTAGTCCGTGTCATTCTGGTCAAGCATGTAGCTCGCGATGTACGGGATGTACTGCCCAGCATAGGATTCGCCAGTAAGGTAAACCTTTCTACCGGTCATGTTAAAAGTAGTCATAAAGTTCTTCCAGAATCCAGCGAAGTCTCGTCCTACGTCCACTTCGTTGGTGATGTTGGCTGGCTCTCCGTCTGCAGCCGGAGAGAATCCTGTTCCAATAGGTTGATCGACCCAAACCATGTTCGTCAAATTTGTCCATGAATATGGGTTGGGCTGCGGCGCGTAGGTACCGCTCTGCCAGAGAAAAGGACCGTTCTCTTGAAAGAAACCGACCAGCGAACTACAACCCGGACCTCCGTTCAACCAAATGACGATCTCGTTAGACGCCGCCGGATTGTCAGAAGGCCAAAACCAGAACCAGAGTTGGTTCGGGTTCGAAGGATCGTCGGTAATTGACAATGTGCCCGCATAAGACTCGCCGGCATCGAAGTCGACGTCTGGAATGGCCGAGCCGTTGACGACGAACTCTGGTTAATTTTCAGCAAAACGTCGCGTCGAAGACTTCCCTTTCAGCCTACTCTCGGTGCTTTGAGTGAGGTAACTTGGCTGCTGGCGCTTCGCAAAACGAGGACTCTCAATATCTGATGGTGCCCTGTGAGGTTTCGCGGGGACCCGTCGGTGCGGATACTGCAAAGCAAAAGTCCATGCGACAAGAGAAGCCGCCAGAAACAACGAAGAACGCATATTGAAAGGGTTGCGAGCTCAAATATGAATATCCAGAGTGTCTAAAAATGCTAAAAATGCTCAATACACTGTTGTGTGCGAGTGATATAACCGTCAGATCTCCCGTTCATCTTCGCGACAGCGCTCGTGGTTACGCTGTTCATTTGCACTTGCATCATGGACTCTGATCTTGCGCGACAGGATGGGAAGGTTACACTGTCATGATCATGAGGAGAGCCATGAAGGCAAGTGCATTCGTTGATATCACTGCCAAAACTATGGCCTTCACCCATTTAACTTTTTCATCATTAACAAGAGGGACCCGACGCGTTTTAGCTTCTGGTAGCCGTGTTTTCACATTTTCTTATTTTCTTCGATCGTGGATCATGGAAGGCTAGAAACGTGGACGCAGGTGCTTCACGTTACCAAATTGGCCGCATGATCAATGCTAGTGAACGAAACGACCTGGTGGAAGTCATCGAATTGTCAAAAGAATTTTGAATTATCGTTCATTGTCGTTTCGGACGGGTATCACCCTGTTGGAAGGACCCTCCCTACCTTGTTCCTGAATGAAGACAATCTTAACAACATATTAACTTGCCACGCTTGGGGTGGATTTCACGATCAATCTTGACCTAACGCTAGAAAAACGATGAATAGAGAGCAAAAAGAGAAGTCAACAACGCAAAAAGTTTATTGTACCCGTTGCGACCTAGGTGGGACTCGAACCCACAGCCTCAGCTTAAACCACTGTTAACCCCGGATATGGGGGTTGTAGAAGCTACTGCTTCCATGAAAATAGGAGAGCTACGCGCTACCATTGCGCCACCAGGCCTAATGAATTTTTGATTTTTCACATGTGTGCAAAATTCTGCCTTGTTATCTGACCTCAGTGTATATGATGTTCTTATTCAAATGAGATAAGAGGGGCTTCCGTTACACACAATTCAGCTCTTGTTCATTCGATGTATAACGAGATAGTAGCTACTATTAATAGGAAGACGAGCCCGAATATGAATACCTCCATCACGGTAATTTTTCCATATGTTTTTGACCGTCCTAGAGAGCTAGACAAACCACCGGTCGATTCCAGCGAACGTCGAATCAGGAGAGTGTGGGACGTTGCACACTTTTTTACTCCTGCCAGTTCCAAGGCCGTCGATTGACAAGTCTTCACTGTACTAAGCGTGTTTCAATCAACTACTTCCTGTAAATGTGTCCATGACAGGACGCCCACATGCTCAACTGATCACAAAATGCTATCTGATCCATTTCGCCGACTCACACCTCTTTGAAAGCCGTTTGAGAATGGTCGTTCCATCGTTAATTCTACGGCTCATTCTCCGCTGCTGCCTCGGCGGCAATTCGCTCACCTTCGGCAGGATGTGTTTGCGTGAGGGTCTGGTTCCTGGCGGTGATACCATCAATTGTTACATTCATGGCACCTGATTGTACAAGTGCACTTCTCAAATCGTCCAACAAATCTTCGCCGTCTTCAATGCCGACGCACAACCGGATGAGGTCCTCAGGCACACCCCGTTCCGCGCGTGTCTTCGCATCGATGCTAGCATGGGACATGCGGCATGGCATGCTGATCAGGCTGTTCACGCAGCCAAAAGACACGGATATAGCCCACAACTTGGCTGATTCCACGATCCGCTCCGACAAGGTAATGTCTCCTGTCTCGAACGAAAGGACTGCACCCGGCCCTCGTGCCATAGAATTGTGCAATTCGTATTGGGGATGCGACTTGAGACCTGGGTAGCGCACCCTGAAACCCGCTGACTCCAGAAAACGTGCGATTCTCATAGCATTTTCTTGCTGTGCATCCATGCGGACTTTGAGTGTTTTGATCCCTCTCATCAACAACCAACAATCGAACGGTGCTAGACCACATCCCGAGGCGTTGATAGTGAAATACAGTCGCTCACCCAAGGACTCGTCGTTAACGGCCAACACACCTGCCATCAGATCATGGTGTCCTGACAAGTATTTGGTGCCGGATTCGTAGACGAGATCGGCACCCAGCTCAAGTGGATTTTGGAGGAGAGGCGATAGCATGGTGTTATCCACGCAAACGATGCAGGCAGGATTAGCGTCGTGCGCCAGACTCGAAATCGTCGGGATGTCGGCGATTTTGATGAGCGGGTTTGTGGGAGTTTCAAGCAGAACCATTGCTGTTTTCTGCGAGAGTGATTGCTTCACAGCATCGTTGTTTGTGGTATCGACATGGTGCACAACAATACCTCCGTGGGTGGAAAGATATTTGAGCAATCGATTGGTGCCGCCATAGAGGTCATCTCCAGTGACGACCTCGTCGCCAGGTCGGAGCTGTCGGGTAATGACATCTAAGGCACCCATTCCTGAAGATACTACCAATGCTCTTTTTGCTCGCATGACCTTGGCCAAGTGCTTCTCAAGATGTGTTCGGGTGGGATTACCGCTTCGTGTGTAGTCATAATCGTTCGACATGCCACCCGTGGCCGACGTCTGCTTAAAGGTAGCCGACTATTTGCTCAGTTAGCATCCATGTCTCCAGCATAGACGAAATGAGAGACATACTTGATAAATCGGCACACTGCTGGCATTATATTGGTCATTTCCCTCTGAATAGACTAATTGTGTGGCGATCGAGTACTGTTTGCCAGAGCGAGGGCTCGAAGGGGCAGGGGAGGGCGGCAGGTCATGCCCGTCGAGGTCTATTTGAGAGAATGCTTTGCCCAGTTTTTTGGTCTGGGGATTTGCTGAAATGCCTTGAGGCGGTGTAGATGAAGAGCTTGCTCCAGACATTTTCTGAAGAGTATTCGAAGGCTTCTCAAGGTGGCGGAGGCACAAGCTCAACGACTTGCAGTTTCGAGATCAGGACACTGAGGGACATATGAGCAGGCTACGCTCTGAAGATCAAGCTCCTATGCAGCACGAGGGTTTTCGGTACAGAATGAGCAAAGCATTCCAGAATTGCTGCCCACAAGATTTGTGGAAGTCGATGCTAGTGGTGGATCTGGGGCAAAGGCAAAACCGACCTTAGTGGGGATGACGTGCTCAGGGACAAAGCTCCAACTCCTGACTTATTCTCCCCATACCGTCCAATCGAAGCTACCGATTGGCAAACGTCCAACAGTGGCTCAGGCACGATTCTACGTATACACTCCCATTCATCAGGTCTAGAGGACTGTGCGAATTGTAGGACTGGTTTAGCAAGTTCACATTCATAGCCAGGTTTCGTACATCAAGTCTTGCCAATACGCTTTGCTCCTCCACAATAGCATATCTTATCTACACACAAGATTCAACATCTATTAACGCAATCCATCTTTTTCAAGTGCTCGGGTGCTTTCCTTGTGACTTGACCTAAACCGCCATTCTCCAAATTAAGGAAATCAAAAAATGAAAAGGTATCTTGGGAAGGTTGGGTTTTGCTCGTTCGAGGTGCAAATCTCGACGAGAAAGAGGATTCGAGGAGTGAGAGATCCGGGATATTCAAATGTCCCCGCTCAGTTCCACCCAAGACTGTTCTCGGCCATTACCGGTGGCGAGATGTAGGTTCGTCCCGATTGTTGGCTTCGATCACTATTGCGAGAGTCGCGTCCAGCTGGGTTGTAGGCGCCCGGTGGTCGGCTACCATAGCTGTTTCGCGCTCCCGTCATCAGGTTACTCACTTCTCCAGGTCCACTCCCAGTGCTTCCTGATTGAATACTGCTTGCTCTCCTGTGAGCATTTTTGCGCTTCTTGTAACGTTTGGCAACCATGAACATGGCCACTCCATACAACCCCACACCACCAAAGATTCCCAAGCCGATGCCTACCACTTTCGAGGCCTGCACTGGAGCATCTGAAGAGCTTTCGTCTCCTCCAGCAGCACTGTCATTTCCCCCTTCGTTGGATGTCGTGGCAGTGTTTGCGGAGTTGATGGGGCTTCCATCCCCAATCGACTGACCGGCAAGTAACGGAATTGAAGGATCCAACATGTTCATCAGGGTTTTGACTGTAGCGTCCTTGTTGTTATACAGGTCGGACTTCGGGTTGAGGAGCGCCAATGATAAGGGATTTACTTCATCAGTGGGGATATAGGCCATAGCCAAAGTAGTAATGTATCCGTTTCTCGCCAGGGTATTGTATGGCTGAAGGTATTGCATGATCACATCCTTTTTGTCAATCCCCACCCCATACGCAACACCGGGAGGGAGGAAGTCAAAAATCTGCTGAACGGCCCACGAGTTTGATACAACGAAAGGATAGTTGAGTCCGTAGGTAAACCCAAGTTGAATTAACGTGCCATTCTCGGGTGCGACCGGGACACCTCCTTGAGGTTGAATAATCCGAGGAAGAGACGAGGGAATGGTCGAGGCACTGGCAGCAGGTGCGCCACTCGTAGGCTTTGCAGGGCTTGCGCTGGTGATGACGGAGTCTTGCGAAAGAGAAGTGAATGTGTTGGTTGCCGTCGGCTTGATCGTTTGAGGAGCCGTAGTAGTCTCTAGTTGCGTGCTCGGTACTACTGAGGCGCTTGAAGGCGGCTGCGTTGGGGACACGGTGGCTGAAGGCGATGACTCCGTGGGTCGACCTGATGGGCTCGCAGAACTACCGAAGCTTGAGGCCACAGCGGCAGCTGATGAGCTGTTCGATTGCGTATCGACAGGCGTACTGCTTCCAGTGTTTGAGGGACCGGTGTTGGCATTTGAAGGCTGAGTATCGGTGGGAGTGTTCGTGGGCGGAGTCACCGTATTGCTACTCGTCGGACTGGCACCGGTGTTGGTGTTGGGACCGGTACCAGTTGGTGCAGTGCCAGTGTTGCTGTTCGTTGGCCCAGTACCGGTGTTGGAGTTAGTGTCAACGGGCCCTGTTCCGGTGTTGGTGTTGGGACCGGTACCGGTTGGCGCAGTTCCAGTGTTGCTGTTCGTTGGCCCAGTACCGGTGTTGGAGCTAGTGTCAACGGTCCCTGTTCCGGTGTTGGAATTTGAAGGTCCAGCGTTTGTGTTAATGGCTGTATTCGACGCTCCAGTGCCGGTATTCGAAGGTCCGGTACCAGTATTTGAGGGCCCGGTGCCGGCAAACGTATCTGTTGGAGCAGCACCGGTGTTGGTGTTGGTGTTCGTGTTTGCCGGGCCAGAATTTGTTGGCGTTGGGTTGGTCGGTCCAGAATTGGTCGGATTCGAGTTGGAGATCAATGGTGGGGTGACGATGCTGGTGTCGCTAGGACCATTTGTGCTCGAACTGGGTGACACAAAAGTGTCACTGGGAGTCGACGCAGGATTCGTAGAGCTAATGCTATTGCCCGAATCTGGAGAGGTCTGGGATGGAATTGCAGGAGGAGTGACAATTGATGGCGAAGAGCTGGGCGAAGATACCAAGCCCCCAGTTGCAGTCGGGCTGGCACCTGCTGCAATGCTCGACCCACTGACACTTCCGGTTTGATCAGAGGTAGAGACTGATTCATCGGTAGCGCTGGGTTGTGCGGATTGAGGTGTTGACACGGACGAATCAGTGGCAGAGTTGCTCAGCAAAGATTCGGTGAGGCTGCTAACACCGCCCAAAGCGGTTGAAAGCTGATCCCCGCTTGCTGTTGGTGAGGCCTGAGTATCGGTCACCGAAGCAGTGTCAGCCACACTAGGTGATGCGGTGAAGGTGTCCTGTGTGTCCGTTTCAGTTGACCCAGTCTGGGAGAAGCCACTGTCACTCGGAGTGGGAGTGGGAGTTGCCTCCGTTACAGGCTCTGATGGCGTGGGAGATGTCCCAGCAGTGATGCTGTCTGTATTCGTAACATCATTTCCTAATGTAGGTGATTGAGTAGCAGCAGCTGAAGGAGAAGCACTGTCAGTCGGGGTGGCCTCGGGCGTCGCTGAAACGCTATCAGCTCCTGCAGTGCTGCTGCTAGCACCAAGCACGCCAGAAATGGCATCAGCTAGAGCGTCTGATGAAGTCGATGTTGCCGGAGGGATGGAAATTGCACTCTGTGTAGTATTGGCAAGCGTATTGAGGTCGACATCGGGGATTTGTCGCTTGATTTCCCGAGGGTAATAATACCTAGGCTTCGCGTCCTTTACTATTTGCGGAGCTGGTATTGCTTCAGCCACGGCAATTGCTGCCAGGCCAGACAGCACAGTCACGAGAGAAACTCTCATTGTTTTCTGATATACAGTGCCAATCGCAAATTGATGCTGGGCTGTGAAAGATTCCGCTCAAAAGGAGTGGCCGGGACAACAAGTCCCAAAGATGATAAAAAGCGCGAGTTTGAATGTCCCAAAAATGCCCTTCTTCTCGTCCTGTTGAGTGCTGCACTGCAAATCCACTGCTTCAGTCTCGAAAATTGGACCAGCCAAATATGGTTCTCAGTATGAAAGGCTCGTGGAACGTGGTGGAAGGCACCAAAGCGTAATCGCAATTCAATGAGTTTGTTGGGCTTGCTTGCAAAAAGGGAAGGAAATGAACGCGAAGGTGGAAAGGAGTGTTGCTGAAAGTATCGTAATATCAGTCTGAATGAGTGAACGCGAGCAGATTGCTGGCAAAATGAGCTGGGCTCGTCGAAGAGAGTCGAAAGGTCGAGGTCGAAGACTTGGTTTAGGGTCGACTGCTACATTGGCGGGTAAGTCGAAAGAAGGGTTTGGTTTGCCGCACGCGAAACGAAGGGCAGCGACCACGGCGACGTCGACGAGATACGAGGCTCAACGGCGATGAAGAGGGACGAAAGTGCGGTCCTACTCGAGCATCGCCTACTCTACGCGAGACAGGAGACCACACATTTGCAGTTGGGGCTGCACGAAGTTTAGACGAGCCTAGGAATTCCCTGGCGCCGTGATGGTGCG
The DNA here is from genome assembly GCA_017656005.1 of Incumbomyces lentus. Lineage (NCBI taxonomy): Eukaryota > Fungi > Ascomycota > Eurotiomycetes > Chaetothyriales > Trichomeriaceae > Incumbomyces > Incumbomyces lentus. The sequence continues at coordinate 2,440,586 of JACJVT010000005.1, read as the reverse complement.
GTGGCTGTGGGGTTCCAAGGATCGAGCTAGCCTAATTATCACCTAGCCCTAAGGCTTTTGGCTTGCTCACGCTTGCTTTAGGTCAGGTACCCGTAGCACCACGCGAGAACGGGGCAAAGAATAGCCCACAAATTTCCCCTATCTAATTCGACCGTACCTGTACCACCAAATTTGTCTGTCAACGCCAAGGTCCGCGATACGACTCTAGCCTGTCGCTTCCTCGTGCTTGATCGACTGGAAGTTCGCCTTGCACCGATGAGGCGTTCTAGTAATCTCCCACGACTACAAAACTCGACTCTGAGCGCCTCGATCGTACGTGGAGTAAAAAATAATAGGATTCAATCACAGGCGTGATGATGATTGTCTCTGGGCAGGACGAGTACGAAATGCGAATTGTAGCTGGGGAAGCTCAACCTTGCCGGATGCAGTGGCCAGAGGCTGGCAAGCAAATTGTTGGGCTGCCTTCCTTGACAACACCTGGGCAAGCAACACGATCATCCTTGTATCTCTCTCGGGGCTGTCGTACCTACACTGTAACGTGACCAAACCTGTTACACGTCAAACCCAGCCATGCGACAAGATTTTTTTTGGGTGGCCCCGAACGAGAAATTTCCCGATGCAGATCCGGCACTCATGTTTCCCACCGACCTGGAGCTCGGTACGTAATAATATCTTCAGCCATCGTGAGCCATGCACCGAGAACTATCCATGTGTACATAATAACAGATTCGTGCCGACCGCCACCAACGCTTCGATCTTAGCAAAGCACGCAATGCATAGACTCAGCATTACAGAGGTAGTTGAAAGGTGTAGGTGGCCCCCCATCGTGTTCGAAACCACAAACACCGACCTGGATTAATCAAAGGAATGCAACGCGCGTATCCACTCGTAGGGTTTGGCGAAAAAAGACTTCCGGCAGTGAGACACTTCCATTCGCAAGGTGCTAGAGTATCCCTGTCGTAGGGCCCGGCTGTCAGCTCTTTCATTCGACGGCGTCGCAGATTTTTGAGCCAATCAGACGGTCAGCTGAAACATTCATCAAAGGTAACCTCCAGCAAGATTCCAAACTTGTTCAATTTACGGACTCATCGCTACACAGGGCAGGCGCTACCGTGCGAACCTAGCTAGATTCTACGACGCAAATTGGTCGATAAACCGAGCATTCGTATACACAAGACAATGATGCTGCTTCCTCCGCAACCGCAAACGCTTGCCAGTGGGGGCGTTCTGCCAGCCTTTTCCCTCTGCGAACTGAGGCTGGCCGATGTCATGACGATTGATTTCATGCGGATCGTCCAAAATCATCAAGAATAGAGCTGGGCGTGTGACAATGTGTCAGCCTCCTGTAGTATGTTTCAGTTATCTGCTTCCGAATGAGTACAACCGCATTCCTAAAAAGTGGTTACAGAATCATAAACAGCAATGTAGTGCACAATGTGGGAGAGCAGCTGCACTCACAGATTACCTAGGTATTGTACGGCACATTCGTGGCGCCGAACGCGGACTGTGTTTTCGTAGGGCTTTCCAAGCAGACAGAACTTCGTATGCATGCACTTGCACACAGGCGAATTGCCGACTGCAATGATATCATTGTCGGCCGTGCTTGATGTCGCGCGGTGCTCTTGCCTAATCTTTCAGCTGCACTGAATGCCGGGTACTGCTATTGGTAATGTTTCGGTGTTCTTTCACCAGCCAACGGTGCTATGGGTTGTCCTGGACTTCCTAGCTTTGTGTTGAGTGATGATGCTGTGATCTCTTCAGTTCAAAGTTGGAGAGCTCTCTCACTGAAACACTGTATGTGCATAAATCATCCGATATTCACACTCTATCTGCTCAGCCTATGTGCAAGGTAATGAGTCAAAGATGATGATCATTCTAAAAGCTACATCTTGCATGGGGTATACGTGGTGTATCCGCTAAGGCGCCAAGCTACAGTAAGGACATAGATTCGCCTTCCATATCACTGTGCTCTTGTCAAATGAATCGGGCACATAAACAAGTTGTAGATTGTATTTTGTTTGCGAAGTCAGCTAATGTGTGGATACTAAGTGGGAGTAGAGCATGTGAATGTTTATCGAGGTTTCTAGGTGTTGTTGAAACTTGAAAATGTACTAAAACTTTATTTGAGATCGAGACTGAGCCGCGTTATTTTTACATCTATTTGATTCCTGCCCAAGATTGATGCTGTTGCTCAACTCAGATCAGTTGTACGCTCGTAGGGCTCGTTAAAGAAAGCCGAGAGCTCTTCTTATAAGCCCCAATCGACGTGGTGCTGGCCTGCTTGCGAGCGTAGACTCCGATCAACCATCCAACCAGCAGTTCAACATGAGCTACCACTAACCATGCCATTCTCGCACCACAGCCACTCAGGCGAATTCTGCCCAGGGCATGCTAAAGATTCCCTCGAAGACGTGATCAAGGCCGCCATATCTAAGGAAATGAAAGTCTTCGGATTGACCGAGCATATGCCCCGCCATGACTGTGATCTCTACCCTGAAGAGGTCGAGGCGGGCACCACCTTGGAATCTTTGATCGAGAACGAAGCGAACTACTTCAAAAAGGCCCAGACTCTACGAGCCAAGTACCAAGACCAGATTGCGTTGCCGATCGGCTTCGAGAGCGATTGGTGCGGGCCGCAGTCGTTGGGATTGATCAGGAGATCACTAGAGACACATCAATTTGATTATTTTGTGGGCTCTATTCATCACGTTCGTGGCGTGCCTATTGATTATGACGAAGAAATGTACAGCCGTGCCAGGAGTGCGGCTGGTGGTACAGACGAACAGCTATTCGAGGAGTACTACGATGAACAACTGGAAATGCTGCAGGCTTTACGGCCGCCTGTCGTTGGTCACTTTGACCTGATCAGACTCAAAAGTAGGGATTTCAATGTTGACTGGCGGACAATGGATGGCGTTTGGAGTAAGATTCTGCGCAACCTAGATTTTGTCAGCTCTTATGGGGGGATCCTTGAGCTCAACTCAGCGGCTTTGCGGAAAGGCATGGATGAGCCGTATCCGAAGCTCGAGATATGTCAGGTGGGATGCGCCATTTTCATATAGGCAGAAGATATAATATGCTGACGAACCTGGCAGGCATTCCTGCAACGTCAAGGACGGTTTTGTCTTTCGGATGACAGTCATGGAATTGAGCAGGTGGCCACAAATTACGAGAAAATGCTCTCATGCCTACAACGCTACGATATTCAAGTTCTCCAATACTTTACGCATGACGCTGTACGGAACAATTCGAACGATCCGCGCTTTCCAAACCTGTCAATTCAGTCCGTCTCTGTTGAAGACATTTCCAGTCACCGAAGTTTGACACATATATGACCGGTCATCGCTATTGCAACTCCATTGGATCAGCAACATGTTGTGGCCTTTGTTACAGCGCCTGAATACAAGCGAAAGGCCCATCTGTCGACACGAATAATCCAGCCGGTTTCTTAGTCAGTAGGAAATATCAGGTACAGTTGCTCGATGAGTAGATGGTCTTGTGAGTGCTGTCAATTACGCTTCTTGCGAAATCCTGTCTGTGTCTTCTCAATATAGAACTATTCATTAGTATGCCTAGCCATAAACATGGCATGTAAGCATAGCACATCATACACGATGAACGAGATAGAGGGGGTCCCAACAATTGACACGGATGAGTTGTCTCTGCATAACCCGCTCAACTAACATCTTTTTAGCCTTTGCTTGGAAGACCTGTCTGGGCTGAGCTCAAGTCGAGCGGTAAACAATGCTAATGATTAGTGCGCGGGGTTGACCTGATGATGCGTGTGTTGACAACGATTTAGTGATGGGACAGGTACGCTGTCAATCTTTGATCAATACCAAAACAGCTCGAGCCGTCAACGAATTTCGGAAAGATCGGAGCGCCGTAACTGACGTACAGCCATGCAAGGATTATGATGCAAACTGCAAACGGCTGTCAACTTTGGGGTCAGACGGAAATAGCATAATGGAACGAGTCAGGCTCTGTCACGCTGGAGTAACTTGGCGCCTTGTGGCAGCGCAACTGTCAACCGTTGAAAATACTCCGACTTCCCGGAACCGGTCGTGCTAGCCATTCAGCCGCTGCATTGAAGCTTGGAGCCGTTTTCCGTTGTTCATGATCAAATGTTCGGAAAGCAGTACTGTCTAAGAAGCAGTGACATGGGTGATCCGTAGTGCGTGTAGTCAAAGAGACGTCTAGTAGAAGGGCTGTTTGACTAACACATTTTTCATGACATGCACTAACGCCAGACTTGTCCTGAGGACGTGTTGAATTCTGCACTTGTGGTCACAACGGAGGCGGCAAGAAACAGATGGGAAGGTGGCTCTCGTGTTGAAGATAGGGCAAAGAGTCGATCCCCACTACATCCATGAACAATCACCTTGATCAATGATGTTGTCGAAACCCAGCCTCTTTGTACATGCACTAAACGAAGTTCGTCTTGACAGTAAACATCTTTTGCACACGTCGATCTACCAACAAGCAGTGGTTATGCCGGAAGCCAAAATGACTGGTGACATGAAATTTCGGTAAGCAAAGCAACTTCCGGGCAGCCGTGGTGCCCCGCGACCGCACGAAACCCAAGACGAAACCACTTTAGGCCAATTCTGGAGCAGCTTGGACCAGCATTATTTGTTGAAGGAGCGTAGTTAGCGACGTGGGTACATCCATCCCTACATCCACAGAGTACATCGGCATGGACAAAGCCGCAATCGATAGATCTACGTTGCTGTCGCCTTCCCAAATCGTCACTCCGAAGAAAAAGCACTTCTACTTTTGAGTTTTTCTGATCTGACTCGCCGCACTTGTCCATCATTTAGGTTTCTACTGCTCCATCATGCAGGTGTCAACTATCGGTCCATGTGAACGCCTTCCAATAAGCAGACTAAGCGCCGTTGGCGGATGTCTCTTTGCAGAAGACAGATTCACCGCACCTCCTTTTTGGAAGACCACCTTCCTGCTACCTGATCGAACCGCTGAGTATAATATGCCTGTTAGAAAGTAAGAGGTATAAGTAGTGGTAGACCTATTAAACTCTATCTTCCCCGCTACGTAACCTAAGTGCGCAAGCTTTCTGTTTCAGCAACGTCGTTCGAGTTTAGCAGATTTTCTTTTCTCACGAACACGAATTGTCGCCCTCTTTCTCACACTTCTCCTACCCCTCAACCCGTGCCAGTTGAAAGAACATAATTCGCTTTAAGAAAAGATGACTCAATACAACAAGCAAATCATTCGGCAGGGCGATGGCAAAACCTACCCGCGCAAGGGTGACACAGTCACTATGCAATACACAGGTAGGTCATGTCTGCGTAGCCCATGCTTAGACTGACGTTCGCCAGGATGGCTGTACGATTCATCTGCACCCCAGAATCGTGGGGACGAGTCAGTGCAACCAGGTTGCTTTCCCGAAGCCACATCTGACCGTACATCTAGATTCGACAGCTCCCAAGGGCGTGGCGATTTTAAGACTGCGATCGGTGTTGGGCAGGTCATTCAAGGTATCTAAAGAGCAGGCCCCCAGACACAAGTATGCAGCTGACAACGAGGGTTCGCAGGCTGGGACCAAGGTGTACCTACCATGTCTCTCGGCGAGCGTGCTGTTCTAACGATTCCTGGGTGAGTCAAATTCTGGACTTTCAACTGTCGTGTCACAGAGGCAGAGGCTAACTCTTGCCAGGCACATGGCTTACGGCGCAAGGTAAATTTCACGCTTTGAGCACTATTGCTACACTTTCGCTGTTCATCTCTGAAGCCTCAAGATCTAATCACGTCTCCTAGGGGCTTTCCTGGCCTAATCCCGCCTAATGCCACTTTGGTCTTGTGAGTGCTATTATCCTCTTGTCTAGCTTAGGCTAGCTAGACCACGAGGAAGCGTTTTTCCAGCTAACAATGACACAGTGAGGTGGAGTTAAAGAGGATTAATTGATTCGAATATTTCCCATCGCGCACTACGATGCTTGAAAAGTCACCAAGCCAAAGGCGGCACGCGATTGAAAGTTGTTGCGTGGCTTTTAGAGAATTTAGCCCCCCTGATTGAGAGGCGATGTAGATGTTGCCGGAATGAGCACGATGAGTTATCAGCAGAAGAGCTTTCCCCTAGACTTGGTTCACTAGCATGACTGATTGAAGTAAGATTACTCTCGCAAGAGGTTGCCAGAGCTTCCACATCGATTTCTGGATATTCCGCTCCTACATCGTGTCAGACCGCTTCGATATTCTGCATGCTCCCAGAAGTCTATCGAGCCAGTCTTTTCATTCTCAATTCACGCTGGGAATCATGGAACGAACTTGCTGGGCGACATGTACGCCGATAGCAGAAATGTGCCTCGCCACATTCCAGCGCCTTCCTAGAAACGGATCTTCGGCATACTCTTGCCTGTGTGAAACAAAGGCATTAACAAGAAGGCTTAAGAGGCGTTCGAAGACGCAGCACTGCGCTGCCACCCAGCTCAGTCGACAACCGCACTGCGAACTCTGGGTAATCTTTCCCTTTGGTGCCACCCAGATCTGGACCATTGCTAGCATGCCCGCGCAAGGTTCCTGCCATCTACGCCCAGGCTCTGTTTGTGGTGTATGTTAATTCCAATTAAAATGGTAGGATATTCTTTAGATTGACTATAATTCATGCAATAATGATTGCATTCACCACTTGCCCTATTCCACCTAGAACGGCTCGGTGTATTTCGTCAGTCGTATCCGTCTATCCTTGCTGCTTGCACATGCATCGTGCAGCTCAACTACTGATTCTCCTTTCTCCGCATCAGCACACACAGGAGCCGTTCTCGACTTTAGCCTTCCAGCACAACGAAGAATGGAAAGCCGGTCGCGCAAATGATTTTAGCAATCTTTACCGAAGAACGGGCCAGTCAGGATGGACCTTCTCCGTCTAGGCTGGTTAATGCTTCATTTATACGTCGACGGAGATGTTATCATCTCACGAGTCTGTCATTTTCCATGACATCTTCACGAATCCACGCTGTACGATTGGGCATCGTGAGAAGCCATCGGCAGCTGAAAGGTCATGCAATCCAGCATCAGACATATATTGGGGCCGCAATACGAGACCAGCAACGCGCAGTATCCTTTCGAATCCGGAAACTCGTTGGAAAACTTAAAGAGGCATGGTGGGTCTGTCTACATCTGGTAGGTCCACAGGTTCAGATCGGAAACAAATCACACGGTTCTGGTGTTGGAATCTGGATTCTCGACGATTTTGTCAAAGTGATTGGTGCATCTACGTGGCCCGAGCCGCGGTTTTTGTCTAGGTTGGCGCAAGCTTGACTTCACCGCTCAGACCGCTTGCATAAGTTTGAGTTGCTTTGGAACTAGGCAGATCGTTGTGCAAATTAGCAGTGAAGTAGGATGAATAGAAGTACTCTGAGGCCAAGAACGTCTTCCACGAAACGGAGTATGGTTATGCTTGTTGTGGCAAAGCTACGATCAGCACGTTCGTATCCAACTAGCAGTCTATGCAGTCTGTGTCATTTCATAGCTTCAGATAATTAGTGACTAGTAAAACTTTCGCCAAAGAGCAGCAATTGCAAGCTCTCGATCTAACACACAGATAATACCTGATTGGCTACTCTAGCGATCTTTGAAGATCACTTGTACCCTAGGAGAACCATTAGCGCACGATATGCTTTGTTGCACGAATCTGACCGAGTTAGTTTGAGTCGCCCCATAATTGCGCCATCCTTCACACATACAATTGGTTTAGAAGATCGTGCTTTCATCGTTTCGTTACAGACAGTCTTGCACGGCAGATGCCGGGTAGATGCAAGATCTTGCATCCTTAAGGGTTCCCACTGGTTCCCCAGGCTGTCGATCGACATCCCAAGCTGCAGCGAATTTACGTGAAAAGAAGTAGCCTGTCAGTGCTAGCAATACTTGGAGGGCGTCCATCAATCAATCACAGAGCAAGATCCTAGTTGCCTGTATGCAGTCAGAACATTTCTCGAATTCACTGCTATTCCGTTGCAACAAGTCAAATAGATGAGTGGCGAACCTGTGCAACCAACGAAAGGACCACTGATCAGCGGCTTCCAAAAGCGGCTCAACACGAGAGCAGTCCCAATGTCATGACTCAATAATGCCTTCCGTAGATATGCCTCGGCCTCTTGATCTAATTGGTCCAAGCCTTGAAACTTCTCGTGTGACTAATTTGTCTTGCTTCACTCTGGCATTCGGACCTGTCATTTAATCTTTCGAGGGGTGAGTCGTGTGATAAATTGTCCACAGCTTTCACATAAGATCTAGACGAGAAACTTGGCCTGCGGAAGCGCAAAGGCCCGATTGTGGAAGTCATATCAGCGAACGTCCCGGCTTGGATTTGTGACGTTAGCGAAGCCGCGAACGTATCTCAAGTACTTTCATCGCCATGCGCGTTGAGATCGTCGTGCATGGCGGAGGTGGACGATATCAGGGAAATGAAATTTCTGTTCAAAGTACATGAAATGATCGAGCTGATGGCTGATTTCGGACACCAAATGTACTGGTCGGTTTCATAATGAGGCGTCGTGCTTGAATTCAAGTGGGTCGACGTTAAGAGTGTGGACACATGGAATTGAAGATGGAATAAAGCCCGAAAAGCAAACAACACTGGGGCACAACAATATCACGTCTAGATTGTCACGAAAATGGCTGAAATTCGCGTCGCGAGCACGCAAGGAAAACCTCAAGCTATTGGTGGTTAGATCCGGAATATTTGCTTTACCTTCCTATCTCGACCAACGACAAGCCTCAGCTGTCTACCATCAATGTCATCCCTGATACCATCCTTCTGCAAGGACTTGAAAACGCCAGCTCTGAGTCCATCCACATAGAGCTCGTAGCTGGGATAATACCCATCAACAAAGATCTTTACTTCTTCATCAGACATGCCACTACCCTTGGCCTTGATCAAGTTATGCTCCTGTTCCAGCCTCCATACATAAACATACAGCGGATCCTCAGCGTCGATATGGATGAGCCCATCGAATTGAGAGGTCGCTTCGTCGTATTCCGCTAGCGCTCTATTGATTGCTTTGAGACTATCGATGACATTGTGCCCCAAGCGACCTTTGTACTCTGAATCAGGAGAATGTGCGGCAGTGTATGCATAGAAATGCTTCTCGACCAAAGCATCAACAGAAATTGGTCGGAAGCCGACACACCAGCCCTCGAAGAGCACTATCCGAACAGGATTCGACGGGTCGTTATTCACCTCAAGCCAGTCCGACTCTGGGACGCGGTCGCCGTGACCATTGTATGCTGCTTTGTTGAATTGAGGGATTTTGGTCGGCTTGTTCGCATGCAGCGACGAAAATACTGACCGGACCAGGGGGATATCGTGCGTCGAGGGCTGGCCTCGGTGCTGGAGTAAAGGGTTGTTTGGATTGGCTTTGGAGAGAGCTTCTAGACGGGCGTGAGGTAGATAGAAGTCATCCAGAGAGAAGATCGTCGTGTTCAGGTTATGGGGAGCGGAAGTGAGGGCTGTGTGGAGTAAGGAGACCAGGAGAGACTTGCCCGCCCCTTGGGGAGCTGACAGGCCGATGACTAGAGGCGGAATCGATGGGTCCGAGGCATATTTCTCTTTGTGGTGCTGGAGAAGGTCGAGGACGAACGGAATCACATACTGGGCTTTGTCGTCTTCAATCCCTTCGGGGATAATCGCTGCCGCCATGAGAGAGGGCGTTCAATGGAACCCAGTTCCACATCTACCAAGGCTGGGGTAACTTAGTCTCGCTCGATGCTTGATCTAGTTCTATGTGCACGTATTTACAGGGCGGGAGGTATTCAAATAGTCTTGAAGATACACACTTGATCGCGACGATTGAGCTAAGACGAGAAGAGGAGAGCCACGAAGCGCAGAGAAGGCCGAAAACAAGACCTCAAATCAAATTCCGCGTGCGACAAAGTAGCTGTTGTAGCTGGTCATCTCCTCCACAAATAAGTCACTCATATATTTTGAAGGCCTGATAGCTCAGATACACTAAACAACTTCAACGAACCCCACCCATCATGGCCTTAAGTAGACCTGAGAGCGATCACATGCTGAATCCGCATGTTTTCCGAGCAATCACATGACTCGCAAGACGTGGTTTTGTCGGCAGACTTGCCTCTGTGAGGTAGTCGACCATCACAATGCCTCGGCATTACGAGGAGCAGCCGCGGAGGTGCATTGACTGGCCTGGCATGTTCCACGTCCTCTTATATAACCACATCGCTCCTTTACTCACACTTTCACTCACGTATTTGAAGCCCGATGCTAACGTGATTTCATCACTGGCTATTGAATGTATAGGTTTTGACGTACATTAGGCAGACTATGGGTCAAGATCTGAGATTTGACAACCAGACGGTTGTTGTCACCGGAGCTGGCGGTGGTTTAGGAAGGCAGTATGCCCTCTTCTTTGCCTCGAGGGGCGCTAATGTGGTGGTTAACGATCTCGGAGGTTCGTCTAAGGGCGAGGGAACAGGTTCCAAGGTTTGTCTTCGTTGCCTCTTTCTCTCGTGGTGCTGACTGTCAAAAGGCTGCCGACACAGTGGTGAACGAGATCAAAGCTGCTGGTGGAAAGGCTGTGGCGGACTATAACAGCGTTGAAAACGGAGACAATATCATCGAAACCGCTATCAAGAATTTCGGTCGTATCGATATCCTTCTAAATAATGCTGGCATTCTACGAGATGTCTCGTTCAAGAACATGAAAGATCAAGACTGGGACCTAATCAACGCGGTACATGTCAAAGGGGCATACAAGTGCGCCAGAGCTGCTTGGCCACATTTCAGGAAGCAGAAGTTTGGAAGAGTCATCAATACTACCTCTGCAGCAGGGTTATTCGGCAATTTCGGCCAATGCAATTACTCTGCAGCCAAACTTGCTCAAGTCGGTTTCACTGAGACTCTGGCGAAAGAAGGCCGAAAGTACAACATTCTGTGCAACGCTATTGCGCCGATTGCTGCTAGCAGAATGACTGCAACGGTGATGCCTCCTGAAATTCTCGAAAATTTGAAGCCAGAGTGGGTTGTTCCACTTGTTGCTGTGCTCGTCCATAAATCCAACACTAGCACCACAGGTTGCATATTTGAGGCCGGCGGCGGGCACATTGCTCAGTTAAGGTGGGAACGAGCCAAAGGTGCCTTGCTGAAGGCAAATGACAGTCTGACTCCTGGAGCAATCCTTAAGAAGTGGGCCGATGTAAACGACTTCTCCGAACCTGAGCATGCAGATGGTGTTGCCGACATGATGACAAAGCTGGAAGAATCCGTCAAGATGGCCGACAATGACAAAGGCGAGGATATTCGATTTGACGGCAAGGTTGCGGTTGTTACAGGTGGTGGTGCTGGCCTAGGTCGAGCATACTGCTTGCAACTTGCCAAACTCGGCGCAAAGGTTGTGGTGAATGACCTTGCTAATCCCGACAATGTTGTGCAGGAGATCCAGAAGCTTGGAGGTGAAGCGGTTGGCAACAAAGCCAACGTCCTTGACGGCGATGCCGTTATCAAGACTGCAATTGACAAGTGGGGACGAGTCGATATCCTCATTAACAACGCAGGTATTCTCCGAGATAAAGCTTTCGCAAACATGAGTGATGATCAGTGGAACATTATTCTCGATGTGCATTTGAAAGGCACATATAAATGCAGCAAGGCCGCGTACCCTTACATGATTAAACAGAAATATGGCCGGATCGTCAACACGACGTCAACAAGTGGAATCTACGGGAACTTTGGTCAAGCAAATTATGCGGCTGCAGTAAGTAACCTTGATTTTCATTGGAAAGGTCTGTCTGACGAGGTCTTAGAAAGCTGGTATACTTGGCTTCTCCCGTGCACTTGCACTTGAGGGACGAAAAAACAACATCTTCGTCAATACAATTGCACCAAATGCTGGAACCCAAATGACAAGAACAATCATGCCCGAGGAGATGGTACAAGCTTTCAAGCCTGACTACGTGGTGCCGCTTGTTCTGCTTCTGGTCTCCGACAAGATGCCAGACCCGTCCACTGGCCTTTTGTTTGAGGTTGGCAGCGGTTGGCAAGCACGAACAAGATGGCAGCGATCTGGTGGTTATGGCTTCCCTATCGATGTCGCACTTACGCCAGAACAAGTGCTTGAAAAATGGTCGGTGATTACAAACTTCGACGATGGTCGAGCCGATCATCCTGAAAACCAGCAAGATGGGACCAAGGCCATCATGGCAAATATGGAGAACAAAGCCAACAAACCTGGTGGTGCAGAGGACTACAACGCAGCCATCGAGAAGGCCAAGTCTGCGAAAGGAGAGGGTACAGAATTTTCCTACGACGATCGCGAAGTTATCCTATACAATCTGTCGCTCGGCGCTAAGCGAACACAATTGCCCCTCGTTTTTGAAGGGAATGACGACTTCCAAGTTCTGCCTTCTTTCGGTGTAGTTCCGTACTTCAACGCAGTCGCTCCGTTTTCTATGGACGATATCATCCCGAACTTTTCACCAATGATGCTTCTTCACGGGGAGCAGTATCTGGAAATCAGGAAATTTCCGATTCCAACTAATGCTAAGACGATATCATACCCTAAGCTCGTTGAAGTGGTTGATAAAGGCAAGGCTGCGATTGTGGTCACTGGCACGACGACAAAGGATGCAAACACTGGCGAGGACCTCTTCTACAATGAATCGACAACCTTCATTCGTGGTTCTGGTGGCTTTAATGGGCCTAGTAAAGGCGGCAACCGAGGTCGAGCTACGGCAGCCTATCAAATACCCAAACGCGCTCCTGATGCTGTCCGGGAGGAGAAAACATCCCCCGATCAGGCTGCTCTCTATAGACTGAATGGCGACAGGAACCCTCTACACATCGATCCCGAATTCAGCAAGGTTGGTGGATTCAAGGACCCAATCCTGCACGGTCTTTGCTTCTTTGGCTTTAGTGGGAAGCACATTGTGGAGAATTTTGGTCTATTCAAGAATATCAAGGTTCGTTTTGCTGGTACGGTAATCCCTGGCCAGACGTTGGTGACGGAAATGTGGAAAGAAGGCAATACAGTCATTTTCCAGATGAAGGTCAAGGAAACTGGCAAATTATGTATAGCAGGGGCTGGCGCCGAGCTCTTGGGACAGCCTAGACCAAAATTGTAAGAAGAAACAGTACAATCTGGGTGGTTGTAGATTGAAAAACCAAGTTACCTCATCTTCTTGCTTTGCTAGTTCTTGTACTTCATCTTGAGCGGAGGAAGACTTGGAAAACGAGTGGGACGAAGGTTGGTTGGCACCGCAAATTTTCTGGAATATTGAAGTTATTATATAATTTGGCTCTGAAGATTGACGCCAAGTCTGTGCTTTTCGAGCACACAGATTTCACGACATGGTGGTCGGTCCCAAACCTGCCCCAAACCTGCCAGGCTCAATGGTCTAGTCGTATGATTGTCGCTTCGGGTGCACTCAGCCATACCTACAACCGCCTACAACGGTTGTTTCCAATGTGACAGGTCCCGGGTTCAAATCCCGGTTGAGCCCACTCAACGCCTCAAATTTCTTTTTGTTTTCTTAGTTAGAGACACCTGATCCTGCATTATTCTTAATTACCTCGAATGGCATACTATTTTCGAATTTTTGATCATGGAAAGAGCATCATAGATAGCCAGGCGAATCACGTAGAGTTAATTCTCGGCGTTAAGGCACCGTCTAACGCCTGCAGTGGTGGGGCGACATCGGAAGGTCTGGCACGAGGATGATGTGACTAGTGCCCTCGCCTTGTTTGAATATCTACTTGTATGTAATCAGGCTTCATCTTTGACGGTGGCTGACAGTCTCGTCTCGATCGACTGAGATGTCTAGTCTCCTCAAAGATGATGATGTCTATTTTCTCGATCACACACTGTAATGTGGCGTCCAGGATCGTCTCCCAGACGCGCTCCCAAGTCAGAATCTTCGCTAAGATCTCCACCCTCACGATCAACTCTGACTGAAGTCCTCCGCCTCAACCAGTTCCGGCCTAGCAATGCGTCATCGCCCGCTCTCGTGACGAAGGACAGGGACCGAGACGAGGAGACGGAGTCGTTGAACCATGACCTTGCCGTCCTTGCTAACGTCTTCCCAGACGTGAAATACGATTGCTTGCGAGAATTGCTGAATCGTTTTGATGGCGAAAGTAGACTTGCACTATGCACTGAACAACTTTACCGCTACAAGAGTGAATGGGCTAAAGGACGCATGCAAGCCCCACCTAGGGAGCTCGATGACCCTGTACCGAGAGACGAGCAATTCCGAAGTGAGCAGTACAAATCGGTTTGTGCCGGACTGCTGTACAAAGATTTCAATTCTTTGAGCCGAAGCGTGGTAGACGCTGTTCTCGCGGAAGCCAACTACTCCTATGTCCACGCCCGACCTATCCTACAAGAAGTTGCCAACAAATCCTGGCGAGCAACCTTGCAGTCCCTTTTTGGGAGACGGAGAAATCATGATCGAATTCCATCGTTTCTATGGGAAAGAGGGAAGACAGGACAAGTCTTACTGCATACTGGAAGTCAAGAGTTGGATAAGGAGCTCGAGGACTTCTTTGTCCGACAATCAAGAGACGAGCAAGTGGCCAGCCAGGAGGAGCAGGACCGCAAGCTTGCCCTACAGCTGAATGGCCAAGAGGCCGAGGACGCTTCAGCACTCTACGAGTGCCAAATCTGCTACAGCGATGTCCCATTCGAGAATGTCTCATCATGCACAGCTGAAGCACACATTGTCTGTCTCGACTGTGTGCGCAAATCTTTGAATGAAGCTCTCTTTGGACAGAACTGGGCCCAGTCTGTGGAGCCACGACTCAGCACACTAAAATGTCTCGCACCGACAGATCCACAATGCGAGAGCTACTTGCCTCCCTACCAGCTCAGACAAGCTGTACTCTGCGAGCGCTCTGGAAAGGAACTGTGGGAGAAATTCGAGGACCGCCTTGCTGAGAAAGCGATCCATGATTCTCAACTTCCCCTTACGCGCTGTCCGTTTTGCTCCTATGCAGAGGCAGAAACGATCTATGATGCTCGATCGGCTCGTCAGATTCGATGGAGCTTTCGACCCATCCCTCAACATTTCAAGCTGCCCGTAATCCTAGCCTGCGAGTTGCTGCTGCCGATGTTGTTTTTCATTTTCATTGTTCTACGGGTCCTCTGGCCTTCCCTCCTTCCTGCCCTCTTCTACACGTCCCTGACCCATCTCGCGACTCATCAACGCACTATGCGCTTTCGGTGTCTCAGTCCTGGCTGCAAACGTAACTCTTGCCTCAAGTGTCACAAGGCCTGGCACGATACTCATATCTGTCACGAGCCACTCCTTCTCTCGCTCCGACAGTCGGTCGAAGCAGCACGTACAAATGCTGTCAAACGTGTTTGTCCTCGATGTGGCACGGCATTCGTCAAATCGAGCGGTTGCAACAAGTTGACTTGTGTCTGCGGCTACAGCATGTGCTACCTTTGTCGCAAGAACATTGGCAAAACGGGCGAGAACGATGGTGCCGAAGGATACAGACATTTCTGCGAGCATTTTCGACCGGTTCCTGGTGTGAAATGTACGCAATGCGAGAAGTGTGACTTGTACAAAAGTGAAGAGGAAGATGTACTTGTGAAACGAGCTGGGGAGGAAGCAGAACGAGAGTGGAAGGAGAGGCAAGGGTTCAATAACAAGGAAAATGCAAAGGAGCTGGAAGGAATTTCCATTGATCATGATAGATTAGTTGGAAGGACAGGACGTTGGAACAAGCTTGTGAAAGGAGACTGGACTGTGCAAGGAGTCGCCGATGAGATTGTGGGAATGGTTGTCATCGTCCATGTGTAGATCTCGCATTATCGTGAGAAAGAAAGAAGCACAGCACGCCGAAGAGTTCGAATGCCTGCTCGATCTCAAAGCACTCAACAAACTCTAATAGCAAGCTTGCCATGGATTTAAAGACAGCTTTGGAAAGGCCAGACTTGAAGGGCAGCTAGTTCCTCAGAGCGACCGACAGCATGTGCTGGCACTGGCTGGCGAACAGGAGTGCTGAGTCGCTGCGCTTGCTGCCCCTGTCCTAACGGGCCTATTCTGTGGCCCGTTGTCAAGCAGCAGGCATCAATCCGAAAAAACGTCAGCAATGTCATTTTTTAACAGATTGGACAGCGCGATAAGAAGCCTTACGTCTTTTATGTAATCTCCGCTCAACACCTCGCCTATCGGAGATACCGCTGCTGCAGCGCATCTTCAAGCCGCCGCCGCCAGTCCGACTAGGGCGAAGTACAGACTCTAGAATATGCTCTCCTCGCGATACGTGGGATACGACACACAGCCGCGGCCAGACCTTCAGCCATGCTACCTCCATGTGTTTCCCCTTTGGACCAAGCAGGTAGTCGTAGACTCCAATCTCCGAAGCATGAACAGCGGGAGTAAACCAAAAGAGGCTAGTTTTGCTAGTCTCGAAGTATTATCAAAGAGTGCTGTGACAATCTGTGCATTGCATTTGAACTATGATTCGACTGTGACCGCAAGGAGCTCGTATGGATAAGAGATCTATAACTTGGTCCCTTTTGACCTAGGACCTCGAGTATATCCTACTGTCTGACTGAAACTGGCCACTGCTGGTTTTCCTTTCGTAAAAACATACACGACCAGTCCCAACCCCCCCCCCCCCAGGGAGAAACTTGACCAAGCCCCATCCATTGAAATATACAATCCCGAGACGAGTTCAACTAACCATGTCTGACGTTACCCCTCCGGAGACCATGCGCGCCCTCGTGCTCAGCTCCTTTTCCGAGCCACCCACAGTGCAAACCGTGCCAACGCCCACCGCCAGCACCGGCTCCGCCGTCATCCAAGTCTACGTTGCCAATATCCTCTCCTACGCCAGTGACCTGTATAACGGAACGCTTCAATACCCTCTTGCACTCCCCGCCACCATCGGCGGCAGCGCCATCGGACGGCTCGTTGCGGTCGGACCCGATGCGACGACTCTCAAGGTGGGCGACCTGGTGTTTGTGGAGTCCTTCATCAAGGGACGCGACAGCATAGATGAGTCGATCCTGTTCGGGACGCATGCTGGGATCACACCTGGCGCCGCGAAGCTGGCCAACGGCGAATGGCGTGACTGTACTTATGCCGAGTTTGCGAAGGTGCCGATGGAAAATTGTCACATGCTTCGGGAGGATGTACTGTCTGAGGGCGGATTCGGCTATAGCATCGAAGACCTGGGGTATCTTTTTCGATTGGTGGTGCCCATCGGTGGCTTGAGCGATTTGGATGTCAAGCCCGGTGAGACTGTGGTCATTGCACCGGCGAGTGGCGGTTTCGGAGGCAGTGCGGTCGAGGTTGCGGTCGCCATGGGAGCGACGGTTGTTGCTTGTGCCAGGAACGTTAAAACTTTGGAAAAGCTTGCCAATATTGGTGGAGGAGGGCAGGTCAAGACCGTACAGCTTACTGGAAAGGTGGAAGAAGATAGTGCCGCCATCATTGCAGCTGGTGGGGGGCCGATTGATGCATATTTGGACTTTTCGCCTGCTGCTGCAAGCAAGTCAACGCATATTCTGGCTTGCTTGATTGCATTGAAGAATGGAGGAAACGCTTGTTTCATGGGTGGCATTCAGGACCCCGTCAGCATTCCGTACGGTTTGCTGATGTTCAAGTCACTAAAGCTGCAGGGCCGGTTCATGTATGAACGAGCTGCTGTGGCGAGGTTGATCAAACTTGTTGAGAAAGGAAAGCTTGTGCTTGGCGAGAAGGCAGGTTTGAAGATGGCTGGCAGTTTTGGATTAGACAATTGGAAAGAGGGGTTTGATGCAGCGGCCGAGAACGCTGGCTGGGGCGTCCAGGTCTTGTTAGACCCAAGAAAGTAGGCGATACATAGAAGGGATTAGTTGGGTATATAGGACTCTCCTTGAAGCTTGTGGTTGACGGCGCGCTCTAAGAGCCTTTGTTTGGCCGTTGGTATTGGAATCAATGGCATATGAGGCCGTTCGCTCGCGATTTAATGAATCGAACCTCGAACTCGGCGCTGCTCAAAAGGTAGTTGGTGGGAAAGGTTCCCCTCGTGCTGGAGCGAAGGAAGATCCTGGCCTAAGCAACTTGGTGTCATTCAATAGATTGGCTCAAGCTAGACTGGCCACCACTTCATCCATGACTGCCTTGACGCCTTCAATGTGATGTGCGAATCGACCTAGGAACATTCCATCGACCCACTGCCCAAGTGGGTTTCCACCATTCGTTTTCCCACTCCACAATCCGGGTCCGGCGCTCCCACCATAGACGACTTTAGTCTGTCCTGTTCGTCCATTCTTCGACTCGAATTCTTGCACAAGATGTCTGATAGCTTGGACGACGGGCCCGACGTACTCCACACCTGCAGGTTGAGCAGCTCCAATCGCCCACACAGGCTCGTAAGCAAAGATCACAGGCGCGTCTAAAGGTACAGCAGCAAGCAGTGACTGGACTTGAGAGGTAAGCTGTTTCATTGCATTGCCGACAGCAGCAGACATTGGGCCTTGCAGGTCTGGTGCGCCAACCTCACCAATGCAGACGAGTGGCACAAGACCAAGCCGCGACGCTGCAGAGGCCTTTTTCGCAGTAGTTTCGTCAGTCTCAGAAAGCAACCGACGTCTTTCTGCATGGCCGAGCTCGACTATCGTCACACCTAGCGATTTTAGTGCCGCAGGCACGATCTCACCTGTGTATGCACCGTATTCCTCAGACCAGAAGCAATCTTGTGCACCAAGATGCAGTGGCCACCTCTGAAGCTGTGTTGATGAGCTTGACGAGAGCTTTGCATGCTCCGATATCATTTGAACACATGGATAGATCGAGAGGAAGTCGGGTATTAAGCCAAAAAGGAGTTCTTGTTTTGGGACCGGAAGGATCCCAGACGAGGGATCCAAGAGAGCTTTCACATATTTGATAGTGTGTTCCGGTGAAAAGTATGACTTCGTAGACATCAATATCAACTTGGGGGGAAGGATAGGATACGGTGTTGCCATGTTGAGCAGTGTTCGTTGATGAACAGTGTTCAACTCGTCGATGTGAACACTAGGACCCTTGCAGAAGCTCAATATGAGCTACAAAGGCTTGGAATGGTTGGCACTTCTAAGAGCTTACCTAACTTTTTGCCAGGGACAGCGTCTTTGCGGTCTTGAAGCGTATAAAGTTATCGGAACAGTCACAGTAAGCCTTTGCAAATCTGCGAGAAATTCCGGTTAGTTGTTTGTTTGTAAAGGAGAGATCCGATTTGCCTTTTGGAAGCAACCGGCATTCCATACGGGGTTAACCCGTTGCCCGCACTAGAAAGTTGGAGACACGAGAAGTTTTTGTGACGTCGGCTTCTGAACGGCGTTGCTTCCACGCAATTCGCGGGAGGAATTGCAAAGCTGATGATATTTCTAGAACATAAGCAGCTTCACGTACCTGAATAGCTTAATTGACTCTCTTCTTCGCTCCCAAGTAGTTTCCTTTACAGCAAAACATCCTCAGCTAGACTGCCATCACCTACAGAACTCTCTCGAACCATCACCCAAAATGTCCAGTAGTACAAAGTTGACGCCTATCCGGGTCGTCATTGGCTGCGACAATGCAGGCCATGCATACAAGGAAGCTCTGAAAGAGACGCTCAGAAAGCACGAAGGTGTGCAAGACATCATCGACGTTGGTGTACATGACGCCAAAGATACCACGGCGTATCCTCATTCCGCTGTTGACGCTGCTCGTAAGATCAAAAACGGTGAGGTCAGTATATTTCACCTTGAGTGAGGGGCGATGCCAGCAAGATACTAACAAATGATGGCAGGCTGACCGTGCACTGCTTGTCTGTGGGACAGGTCTCGGTGTTGCTATCTCCGCAAATAAGGTCGAAGGCATTAGAGCAGTGACTGCCCACGATCCGTACAGCGTGGAACGATCAGTTCTTTCGAACAACGCACAAGTGCTGTGTTTTGGTGCAAGAGTGATAGGGCTGGAGCTGGCGAAGAAATTGGTAGATGAGTGGGTAGACCTGCGGTTTGACGAAAGCAGTGCATCTGCAGACAAAGTCAAGAACATTAGCGAATATGAAGCACAATTCACGCGAGATTGAGAGGATTGAGGACAGCTTTGCGGGACATGCATCAAACACGGCAGGCGAGTTGCGAAATGTTTCTGTCGCGTTTGGCGGCTCTCATGATTTGGTAACGTTGGGCACACAAAAATCGGTTGCCACGGTTTTGAAAAGTGTTCGTGGATTGCATCTTCTAAGCTTTGAAGCGAAATAGGTCATGAGGCAATGACAATGAAAACTTGAATAGCTCAACTAGATTCACCACATATCTTGACCACAACTTTTCCCACAATCGATTGTCGCTTATCTTTCCATAACTGGAACAAAGGTATACCAAAGGGTGCCTGGTGCCCGGGGCGTGCCAAGTGCTCGCCAGACAAGTTTAGGCAGGTTTCAACAGCTAAAGGCTGAAGCAAGTCAGATCGAATCTGTAACCAACTTCTTCCTTCTCGATGTTTCGGGCATATACGAGGTGTAATTTTTGCTGATGCGCACGTTGTGGGTTCGTAGAGATTGACACGATGCCATCCTTGTCTCGGCGAACGATCCGAGCCTTTCTTTGTGTCGTGCATCCATTTGCATCCACCAGCTTCTGGCGCCTTTCCAGCTGACATATCCGACTCCGACTCCAAACATTTCCGCCGAGACGCATAGCCACGATTAAATGTAACAACTTGGCCCGTTGGTGTCGTACAGCTAACGGCTGTTTGCCTCGGGCAACCCTGCCGGCTCAAGTCACCGATTTGGCCAACGTGTTGTCCCTCGGGGTCCTCGTCCTTTCTCACATTTGCTCAATACTGAGGGCCCTCTAGTTGTCTTGATCCCGCAAAGCTCAAGCTCTCTCTGTGTGCACCTAATTGCCTTCAGCGGTTGACAGACGCCCTAGAACCACACGCTTGGGACCCGGAATCTACTCTGCCTCGTACCTTGCGTCTTGCACCTTGCGATCGTAGAGCGCTAGCGACCATGGCGTTCGCGCTCAAAGAACAAGGAAATGAGCAATTCAAAGCTGGCCAATACAAGGAAGCAGAGGACTACTACGGTCAGGCGATCAGCATTCGATCTAACGATCCGAAATTGTTCCAGAACCGTGCCCTGACTCGAATACGACTATCAGACTGGCGAGGCGCAGAACAAGATTCTCGCAAGGCCGTCGAACTTGACGATGGATCTATGAAGGCACATTTTTACCTCGCGCAAGCCTTGCTAAATTTACGGCATGTAGGGGAGGCGCATGAAGAAGCACAAATAGCCTACAAGATATGTGTAGATACCAAGGACAGGTCTGCAGAGGTGGTTGGGCAGACTGTGCTGAGGGCGAAACAAGCTGTGTGGCAAGCCAAGGAGACTTCCAGGCTACGAGAGATGAGTGCCACACTTGCCACTGTGGAAAAGATCATGGACCAGCAGTTAGAGAGAGATATCGCAGATGTGGAAGATCGATATCAGAATCAGGAGATTGGGGAGACGGGTCGAGGCGAAGAAACCCAGCAATTACACGTTGAAGCCGAGGAGCGACGACGTAATATCAGAGCTGCATTCGAGAGTGCCGACAGACCGGAGTCGAAAGAGCGTGTGGTTCCAGATTGGATGATTGATCCAATAACGTTCGAGGTGATGCATGACCCAATCATTACTCCTTCTGGCGTCAGTTATGAGCGCTTGGGTTTGCTCAAACATCTGCAAGCTGTTGGCACAGATCCCCTGACCCGGGAGAAGTTGAGCGAGAAGGCACTCGTCTCAAATGTCGGGCTGAAGCAGGCATGCGCGGAGTTCTTAGAGCACAACGGTTGGGCTGTTGATTGGTGATATGGAGGAATATTCTTCCAGGATTGGGTTGCTCGTTGTATTGTACTAGTAAACCGTGGACATAGACTTTGAGTCGAAGACGTGTCGTGCTTATAGGCAAGTACACAGTCCAGCGCATACTTGATGTTTGCGTGACCCTCAGCGGTCTCCACTGCAGATGAGCACTTCTTGATTCGTTGTCACTTTCTATCCTCTATTGAATTGGCTTTCACGAGGATACCAACTACTTCTCTTTGACCAACCTGGTTGCCAACTTCATGGCATTCTACATTGCACCTGCTCTTTGAACTGAGATTATTCGAGAGATTAGTGATACCATCCTGCTTCTTAGATAAGTGTCCCGCCTCAGCCAAAAAAAACCCCAACCTGTGCCGTGGCAGCTGCCGCATACCCCACATGTTCGGGATTTTCTTTTTAGAGTTTTGAAATCATGCTCGGTGGGATGCGCCTTCCTGTACGTCATTTCCACATGCCGCTGCAACCCGGCCTTAGGTGACCCTGTTATGGCTGTCAACAGAAATCTGGCTCGTCATGTGAACGGCTACGCAAGAATCAACACAATCACGGCCACATCCCAAGTCCTGCACTCAACCGACCTGAACCTGGTTACGCCAGCATCGTGCAAGAAAAGGAGTAGGGAAGAAATTTTACCTTGTCACTACATCTACCCTATAATTTGACAACCTCTCGAGTCTCAACCTATTCAAGATCAGCCTGCTTATCACTCATAACTGCCACAAAGTCCACAGTCTAGTCTTTCTCTTCATCAAGACATATCACCACTACCCGCCATGGTTGGACAAGCATTCAAAGACGCCGTCAAGGCCTCGAAACAACTCACCAAGAAACCTACGCAAGATGAGCTCCTACAGGTGCGTCGTCACTGGTTTCCTGATACCCACTATATTCGGTGTTCGCCAAAACATTAGACACTCTATAGCTAGCTAACTCCTATGTGCCCCACAGATGTATGCCTACTTCAAGCAGGCGCAGCAAGACCCTCCGATCGACAAGGCTCCGGCGCCAGGAACATTCGATTTGAAGGTACAGTCCCCCACCAATGTTCGACTCTTCACGCGCCCCGGATACTCCGCTCCATAGACGTTTTGACCTCGGATTGAACAGCTAACGCATATCTCATAGGGCAAGGCAAAGAAGAAGGCCTGGCAGAAAGTCGTCGACGACGGTGTCACTCCCGCGCAAGCCGAGTCGAAGTACGTCGCGCTCGTCAACGAGCTCAAGGACAAGTATGGATATGATCCGAGTAAGGAGCCAGAGGCCGTTGGAGCATAGATGATCTCTTTGGGGTTTAGCCCGGAGCTTCGTGATAGACAAAGCTGAACAGCATCATGAGTCGCTTTTATGGCCGAGAAAGAGCATTGTGCATTGGTTGTGTGTGGTGCAGATCTGATGCATGAATAACACGCTGGAGTGGGTTAGAAGGAAATGGAAGCGCAGCATCTGAACAACCCTATACAGCCTGTCAATATCAGATACACGAATAGAGCCGGGAAAATGTGCTACTTGCCAAAGATACATTCTATCTGATTTTGACCTGCGTACTACTTATATGATTCAATGGACTATCTCGTCAGTACTCATGCCAAACACTAATTTTACAATGATCGTAGCGTCTCTTGAAGTGACCTAGCGAGAAAAGCAACACTGCAAAATCCTGGGACAGGTGTAATCTGGCAACATAAACGACATGTTAAGGATAGCAATATTGATTGAAGGTGGCTCGGCCCATGCTCCAGAAAATTGCGCACGATATCAAAATACGAGGGGTGCTCAATCCCACGTCTGGCCCAGCCGATCCGGCTCCAGATAAGTCGCCGAAGGACTCCAAGGCATTTCATCCAGCCCATATGGAGTAAGCGGCAGATCATACGGCATGCGGATACCCACGATAACTTCGTCTGCATCCTCAGTCGACAATGATTGACCCACCTCTGGCATATCCTTCCCGAACACCGGTACCATCCGAGCCTTTTGACTCTTAGTTGCAGCCTTCTCAGACCCTTCCTCGTGGTCGGCGAACAGCTCAGGCCAAACTAGCACTCCAATCTCGAAACTCTGAATATGCACAGACGCCTGATCCGGATCCTTGACGCCCTTGGGCAGTTTGGGTGCTGTGCCCCATGCTTGCGTGCTGAGGTTTGCACTTGTGACCATCGCCCAGTCAATCTCTGGTGTTGGATTGTCCTTGCTGGGTTTGGAAGAGTAGCAGATATATGTCTTGATATGCGGTGGTACAAGATCTCGGCCTGCTTGATTGGCAGGATTCGAAGATTTGGCTCCCCATCTGTGGAGTTGTGGGCGAAGCATACTGACTTGTTTTTGTTGGGCTGCAGACTGGATTTTCATGTGGATGCTACTGCCTGTTGCGTAGCCTGTAAGTGCATTACGCAGGTCCGCAGGGCTCGGATAGATGATAGATGTGGAGAGTTTGGGTGATTTCGGAATAGAGGAGGCTGATGCGACGGTGGCAGCTTCAAAGATTGTCTCGGTAAGCCAAGTAGACGGTAAAGTAGCGATGGAAGATACCTGGCAGGTAAGATGTGACCCTGCGCTTTGCTTGTGGGAATCCAATCTTGTCGTGTTGATTGTTCTCAGTGCATTTCGCAAAGCGAGGTGGCCCCACGCATCTTGAGAAGGATCTGAGCCTCTTTGGTAGCTCGGCACGCTCGCAATAAGAGCTGCTCTAACCTGACTGAAGTCATACGTGGCTAATTGAGTTGCGAGTAGCTTGAGCTTGCTGCCATATGCCTTGATGTACCGAAGGAGATCATGCTTGAACCGTGATCCGCTTCCGAGGGCTGTATTTCCTTGCTCAGTGTTTTCGGGGCCTTGCTGCAGCGGCAAGACTGGCGTCCTCCAGACGGCTTGAGTCATGTGGTCCCAGTCCTTTTCAAGCATATTTGCAGTGTGTATAATGACCTGGGCAGTGTCGTCATGCTTGAAGAGGATGATCATCTTGCTGTGGTGTGTACCAAATGCATCTGGCATATATGCTTGGATGTCCTGAACATTCTTCCACACTTTGAGGTGATCTTGGATTTGTAGCCTGTTGCCATCTTCCTTCCTCCAGGATCCGTGTACGATTTTGACATCAACGAGCTCCCGCACATCAGCGTCGAAATGCTTCATTGTCCAGTGGACATCGAAACAAAAGTTGAAAATCCATGCCTGCTTGGTTAGAGGATCCCCCAGAATGTCGTGCAGAGTGACAGTATCAACGTTGTACTTTGTTTCGAGACCTCGCACGCGTGTCAGCTGGAAAGGTGACTGAAGTACCTTAAAGACACCTGCTCGACTTGCGGGTTCAACTCTTTCATCGCCATGGGGATTACAGCCACCTTCGACAGGCACATCGAAGGACTTTCTGGTCTCTTCACAAGGCGTGTTCAGACATTCTTTTTTAGTGTCCTTTACTTTGAGAACCTCCTTGTTCAATGGCGGCGAGACAGACCTGGTAAGTGAAGACAGAAAACCTGATCTCCTTTGACAGATGTCCTCGAGTTGAGTTGTCTCTAGGCGAGGCCGTTTGGGCTGCGGCTCGTTGGACATGGTGCCAGGGCAAGAATCACCTATGCGGGGGTCCAGTCGAAGAGGAATATCAAGCAAGACTGGTTTCAGCAATCGAAAGGTTGCATGTCTACAAGAAGGCACGGGTCACAACCTCGCCGTTGTCACCGTAGCTTACAGCTGTAAAGCAACATAATTCTGACAATTGAAGAAGGCGTCCTCTCAGTATAGCAGCTGAAGATACAACACAATGTATTGCTCTACACTGTTAATGGGCAGTCGTTTACGCAATATCTAGTACGAATTGAACAACTTAAACGTTATCTAAAATTGAGGTTGTTGTACGCGACTTCACGCTAAGTCGTTTCCTGCTTCTCTCATCACACGCGGTCACACTCTTCAAATCGCTGTCTACTCAACACAGCTTGACAGGAACTTCACTTTCACATATGCGGGTAATCTCTATTTCTTTGCACAGCCCGTTGCCCAGACATCCACTGCCTTGACTTGCTTGTGGCACAGAGATGGACTCTAACGAATTTGTTCTCTATGATCACCTAATGTGCTATGCGTTATAGATCACCGATAATGAAGGAAGGCAAGATCCTGCTGGGGTTTGCTATGGGGAGCAGGGAAGGTGCAATGCTACCTTCACAGGACCCTCCATCAATCCAGAGCTTGTATTTATTGGTCAATACTCTTTCTTACAGCTTATTCCAAAGTTCACTTTCTACACTATTCTAAGTCTCACATCCCTCAACGTTCTTTCGTTATTTGAAGATGAGCCGTACAGGCTTACCTACAGCCTCTCCCAGAGTTGCCGGTTCAATGCTGAGCCCTGTAGCTGAACAAGGAACGACAATTTTGGCCACATTGGTAGATCAATTGGGGCAGATCTCAGAGGCCACCGTCCTGCGGCCATGGCTACGCCAGTTTTAGCGTATAAAGCCCGAGGAGAATAAAGTCCTCATCGGAATCGTTGGCAGTACTGGCTCTGGCAAATCGTCAGTGATCAATGCCCTTATGAGAGAAAAACAGCTGGTGCCAACAAACTGCATGAGGGCTTGCACTGCTGTGGTTACAGAGATTGCGTGGAACAGTCAGTCTGGGAAACCATGCCGCGCAACTATCGAATTTCTCTCAGCAGCAGAGTGGCGCAAGGAATTAGAAATCCTCGTTGCAGACATGGAGAATGCTGACGGTTCGATGGACGATGATGAGAGCGAGGCTGGCATTGCTTTCTCAAAGTTCGCGGCAGTGTATCCGTCCGTCTGCAAGAATTCTATTTCGGATGTCAATATTGATCGTTTGATGCACACGCAGGACCTCAGCAATGTTCTTGGCTTAGAATTCAATATTGAGGCGGAAAATGGGGAGCAACTACATAATGAAATCAAGAAGTATGTCGACAACCGCGAAAAAGAAAGTGTTGATTCGTATGAAGATGCCCCTCAAGGCGAAGGAGCAGAAGTCACCACCGCATACTGGCCACTGATACGACGAGTTCGCATTTTTTCAACAGCACCTGTCCTCAAGACAGGCTGCGTTCTTGTTGACCTTCCTGGCATTGCTGATAGCAATATGGCTCGCGCTGCTGTTGCAAAGAATTACCTGAAACAATGCACAGCGATATGGGTGGTTGCACCAATGATTCGTGCTGTAGACGACAAATCTGCACGGTACCTTCTTGGGGAAGGCTTCAAGCGCCAACTACATCGAGACGGCACCATTGACCGAGTTACTTTTATTTGTTCCAAGACGGACGACATCGTCATCAGAGAAGCCCGGTCAGTGCTCGACAAAAACCCTGTCTTCATCGAAAGCTTGAAATACCTCGATGATGCGAAGCTAAAGGTGGACGAAGATACGACTGGCCTGAAGTACAACCTCAGACAAGCAGATAAAGAGTTGCAAGACGTGGTTCAGAGGCATACAGCGCTCTTCAAAGAAGAGCAAGCGTACAGGAAACTGAATAACTTGGCAAAAACGGGTGTCACAGTTCACCCCCCAAAGCTCGGCACTATGAAGCGGCTACCTGCTAAACAAATTCAGTTAGCACCGAAGAAATTAAGAATTGAACGATACATGTCTCGTAGGACGAATTCCCTTCCCAACGAGTCAGAATCAGCAGCTGCTGAGGACTCCGCGCCAGTCACGCAGGACACCTCGCAACCACGACTGACAACAGCAGATATAAGCTCGAAAATCGAAGAACTTTTCAATTCGAGGGCAGAATTTCGTGCTCGCAAGCAAACAGTGGCACAGCAGCGGCTAAAGTTGAAAGCCAATTTACATGAGCTGGGCTTATTGGAGGCGGATTTTCTTGCGGAAGAGTGGCTTGCTTGTGTTCGCGGTCGGAACAAATACGCATCGTCTGCTATTCGAAAAGACTTCGCTGCCGGGCTGCAAGATCTTGGACGAATCAAGGCAGAAAATGAAGAGAACGACGATCCTGACAACCGTGAAATCGGTGTCAATGCCGATGCTCATGGTGGTTCTCTTCCGGTTTTTTGCGTCTCTTCACAGGGTTATCAAAAGCTTGTTGGATTACTGGAGGGTGAGCGCACTGCCGCATTGTTTTCAGATGTTGCGGACACAGGAATCCCTGCGCTTCGAGAACACGCATATCGTCTGGGGAAGGTCCAGATGACGACTGATGAAGAAGTCTTTTTGAACGACAGCGATAGATTACTTACCTCTCTGCGATTGTGGTCGACGTGCTCTGGTGACATCTGCATGACAGAAGCCGAAGAACAAGAAATGAACATAGCTGAATCCATGGTGGATGAGCTTACTAAGGTTGGTGATGCTTTTGTGTAACGTCTACGTATGCCACTAATTCCTGCAGGGTGTGATGGATGCGGTCGAGATGACCCTTACCGACATTGGGGATCACATTAGACAAGAGGTCTTTAAAAAGGTACTACCCATAGCGTGCGTCACAGCTGAAGCAAAAGTGTTGGAAATTGCCAAGGGTTGGGGAGCGTCGCGCAATGCTGATATACCTGGGTTGCACTACCAAACATTCAAAGCCATTGCACGAAGGGATGGCAAATACAGTAACCTGCGAAAAGCATACGACCTCAACAACGACCTCATAGCACCCTTCATGGAGGAGGTCGACGACTCACAATGGGGGCATTTTTTCGGGCCGCATCTGGATGTGAAGGTTACTTGTTTATCTAACGAGTGCCTTGGAAGAATCAACTCTTTTGCCAAATCATTCGACGAGCTTTTAGGTCGGCGTAAAACAAGTGGCAACATGAGGAGGATATTTGATCGGCAAGCCAAGTCTTTCGCCAACACATTGAAGACGACGTTGAATATGATTGGAAAAGCCATCAATCAGGAACAAAGAACCGCAAATCGTCTGTTCGTGGCTAGCATCGAGCAGCAAATGCAGCCTATCTACGCGCCCGTGGTTCAAGAGACCTCACGTGCAAGAATGATGTTGGTGATGAAGCAGCACATCGCACTTCACAAAGACAAAATGTTTTGGAACGCAGCAGACTCAGTCGTATCGACACTTGAAGATGCATTGTCCAAGACCGAGCAGAATGTGATTGATGAGGTTAGCGAATCGAGTCGTCGCTTCCAACGCGACTGTCTTTATACGGTGACCAGCCGAAATCAGGAGTTCTCATCACTTAGTAGTCCGGATCAAGAACGAATTCTTACGGCGCTTGCCCAGGCAGAGGCTGGCTTCCAACTACTACGAGAAGTCGCTACGCAATCAGGAGATGTCGATACCAACAACCTCGAGCCGCAAAGCGGTGTTGTTTATGTAGATGTGGAAGAGTGTGTCGACAATTTGGAAGCGTTGGAGACACCCCTTGAAGACGAGCAGGATATGTACGACAGCTAGAGAGGGGAGAGCTTTTCCGTGATTAGACCAGCGTTCGAGTCTTTACCACTATAGCGCTACTAAGTGTTCAGGGATACATGCTGTGTGATTGTGGAGAAAACGATGCTTTACGTATAATAGCTGTGGCACCAGTGGCTCTCTTTGATCAACGACGACAGAATATAACCCGAGATTGCTTTCACCGTTGAGATCTTTGGACTACCAAAGTGTTGTGTAGTCCGTGGGCTGCAATGCGGCGAGTGGCTACGTCACTCTCAACTTTGCTAATAGTTGTCAATTTGACTGTAATTGCCTGCTACACTCATTCAGCGAGCGCCTTCGCAGAGCTCGTCGACCACCCATTGCTTAGTTGCAGACTGCCATGATACGGACACGATGATAATATCCCTTCTCGCAGCAGTGCTGCTTATCCAGCTGCTGATCTATCTTGTCAACGCCATCGGCGCCAAGACCATTAATGAATTGGTCAGGTCACAGTGAAAACCTACAAGTCGCACTGAACTAACACCTGAAGCAGCTATGGCAACTCTCAGCCCGGTTGCCGCTCAACTCGACCAAGGATGCGAAAGAGCAATTACGATTGCGGCGAGAAGTGCTACGGTTGAAGAGAGAGATGAATGCCATCAGTGCGCAGGATGATTTCGCCAAGTGGGCTAAGATTCGACGACAACATGACAAGCTGATGGCGGCACACGACAACAAGGGTAAGCTGGCCTTTAAAAGGGCAGAGCCGTAGGAAGACACAAAGCGAGACTGACGAATAACAGCAACTGAGGTTTCACAGCACAGACAAGCCTTCGATACAAAGGCCAATATAGTCCGGTGGGCATTGACAAGTGGAATGAAGCTTTTCCTACAGTTCTGGCACGCGAAGACCCCCGTCTTTACATATCCTCAAGGATGGCTACCCTGGCCTGTGGAGTGGGTGCTGGCATTTCCCCGTTGTCCGTACGGCGCAGTCTCGATTAATATTTGGAGCATGGTCTGCGGCACGGTGATTGCCATGGTCGGAGATGCCTGCATGGCTATGGCACAGTCACAGACTGCAGCGCCCGAGAAGTCGAAAATACCTGTAGGGACTGAGAACAAGAAGGCATAGAAATATTTCAATGCTGAATTGTGCGTTGCATCGCAAGCTTCGGTCAGAATTATGTTCAATCTTTCTCGTCAACGACTGGACACGCTCATTGTGAGGTCATGCAAGTCTAAGGGCTTGACTCTATGATTGATATTTCATCATGTGAAGCTGCGCTCTGCCAGGGAGAAATTTATCCTCAGTCTGGTCCTTTTGACGGGACTTCCGCAGCTTTGTGAGTGAACCCACAAAACCTGCTGCTTTGCCATAAGCTACAGACTCGAAAAAAAGGAATGCTGTGTCTCCGCGCCACGAGAATAAGCCCCATCGAGTTACTCAAACCCAGCTTCAGTGCTGATGCTCAAGCAATCGCATAACTGTACACATATGACGAATCGCGCAACCTCTTTCTGCCTCTTGATCCCAATCGTCCTCAAGACTCCAGTGTAGAAACCCCCACCTCCTCTTCCACAGGGAATGCTAACGGTAATGGGGTCGAATCGAGGCGGCCAAGGGAGAGACAGGAGGCCGTGAGCCACGCTGAATCTGCTTTTATGGCGGCGCCTTTCGGCAGGTCCTGATCGAGAAGATCTGGTGGTCCGGGGACTTTCTCCCAAAGCAAGTAGTGGTTTGCAGACGTCAAAAATGATGCTGCTGTCCGTAAGCTTCGAATGCGATTCTTCGTATGCGGAGACATGGAGAAGAAGGAAACAGGAATGAATGGATGGGCCGGCTGAATTTCTAGAGAACCAGAAATTATGTGCCAAGCCTTTAGACTGGCGCTACTAGGCGGAGTTACGAACTCTCCAGCCTCGCCGAGAAGTCCTCGGATATGCAGCCGCTGGGCAGGTCATAGTAAAGTCATCTCATATCACTCTGCCACATATGCACTGTACTAGTATATCCGGGTGTGATAGGGACGTCAAGAGTGTCATTGAATTGAAAAGTTCAGTAGCTTTTGCATCTGGCACCCATTCGTGAAGAAACTTTATCAAAGCTCTTTGGGTGATCATGCCTCCCGCGAGAGGCTTTCGAACGGCCTTCAACACATCCATTCGCGTAAGTCGACATCAGCTAAAGCCAATCGAAAAGCGCAGAGCTTCATTTCGAGGTGTCTGCACCTGTGGCCCGAATGCTGGGAGGCCAACATATGATCGGGAATTTGCAGCATTATCAAGTCCCTTTTCGCAGCATGTAAGGCTTGCTCTCCGGCCCCTGGCCCAGCAACGTCGTGCATCGTCCAGCTCCAGCGAGCTCAAGCATACACCACTTTACGCCGTCCATAAGGAAGCTGGCGCAAAGACCGGACCCTTCGCGGGTTATGACATGCCTCTCGAGTATGCAGACCAGTCACACAGAGAGTCGCACCAATGGACGCGGGAGAACGCTTCTTTGTTCGACGTGTCGCACATGGTGCAGCACAAGATGTCGGGTCCGCTGGCTGAAGAGTTTCTCATGACCGTGACGCCTTCTTCGATCAACAGTCTAGGAAAGTACCACAACACCTTGTCTTGTCTACTCGATGAGGAGGGCGGGATTGTCGACGACACCGTCATTACACGCTTGGGGAAAGGCAGCTTTTACTTCGTCACCAACGCTGGATGTCGTGAAGCAGACCTCGCATTCCTGGAAGCTCAAATGAAGAAATTTCTGGATTCAAAGGGCATTTCACACGACAAACTAGATGAAAACATCAAGTGGCATGTCCTCAACTGCCACTCGCTGGTGGCTCTCCAAGGTCCGAAATCACAAGAAGTCCTGCAACGCTTCGTCTACCATGACACCGAAGACAAAGTCACTTCCCCCGACCTCGCAACGCTTGGCTTTGGTGAAACACGATGGTTGCAGTTTACGCTTCCTGACGGCATGAACACGCCGTCTCTGCTTATCTCAAGAACAGGATATACAGGCGAAGACGGTTTTGAGATTTCCATCCCATCCGAGAATGGCGACAGCACAAATCTAGCAACAGCAATCTCCAAAGCTATCATCGATGATGGCTCTGTCGTCCGCTGGGCTGGCCTGGCCGCACGAGACTCCCTTCGCCTCGAAGCAGGCATGTGCTTGTACGGCCACGATATTTCCACCGCCACAACTCCACCCATGGCTGCCCTGGGTTGGGTCGTAGGCAAAGATCGACGGTCAGATTCAGCAACACCTGCCTTCAACGGCCGTAGCAACATCCTTGAACAGCTAAGCAGTCCAAAAACAATGACCGAGCGACGAGTCGGTTTGCGCGTTGAGAAAGGCCCTGCAGCACGCGAGGGAGCCCAAATTGTTGACCCTGAAAAAGACAATGAGGTCATTGGGATGGTGACAAGTGGTTGTCCAAGTCCCAGTCTCGATGGCCAGAATATCGCCATGGGTCTGATCAAAAACGGCTATCACAAAAGCGGCACGAACGTTGCGGTGAAAGTCAGGAAAGGCGTGAGGAAAGCAGAGGTCAGCAAGATGCCCTTCGTACCCAACAAGTTCTACAGACCGGACAGCAAAGACAAGGAGAAGAAAGAACTCAAAGAGTAGGAGTGAGCTTCTTACGCGACGTCACGACCACACTGCTGATATTAGCTCATGCTATCCGGGTGACCACCATTGCATGGGTTGGTTATGCATGGCTCGATGACTTGACGTTTGTTTTGGCTCAGTCACATCGAAGGCAATGGTTCCATCGGGGCATGCAAAAGCAGTCGTGGCGCCCTGCGTCAGCAACGAGAGTATGAAATTGTCTCTGCCGTACGTCGCATGGAAGTGGATCATAATGCATCAAATGAATGGAGGCATAAGCAAGGCCTATGCTCAGCAGCATAGGAGGACATTTCGCATTTCATTGCACTAATCCCAAGGACATACACACTTATCCACCGGCAAGTAGGCAGTTGTAATATTAGGTCTTGTTGCCATAGCGGTCTTCTGTTGTAGCACGAGTTCATAAGCATTTATTGTTGGTACCAGTGCAATTACTGCGACTTCTCTTCGCTAAAGCCAACTTATATAGAAGAACGTCATCTGATTGTAACCGTGGAGAGAATAATTCTATCAAGTATGTCTTGATAATTGAACTTGAGATGATGAATTTAAGGAAACGCATACAGGGTAGTTTTGAAATCCCAGTTTGGAAACGGTTAGAAATTATATATTTAGTATCGCAAAATTTTGACACCACAAATCACCCACGACGACTCGCTCATCCAGGTGTCTGAAAAATGGTCCTCCCTGGCGCAATTGGTTAGCGCGTCTGACTGTTACCTGAATCCATAAAGGTTTCGTGATCAGGAGGTTGTTGTAAGCATTCCCGGTACCTAAATAAATATTCTTCAAATTCCTAATAAAATCTCACAGAGTTCGATCCTAACGGGGGGAGTCCTACCAAATGTCTTTTTTCTACTTTTTTTCTACTTTTTGAACTTGCCATGAAGAAACCTACAAACAAAATTACAACCCTCTCTACTTCATAGCTTTACGCGAGGCATGCTATTAGACCTTTTGCTCAATGCTTGGATTTATTTTTCTCTACTTGATGAACCTTTCGTGGCAACCTACCACCGTTGTGCGCATTTTCCTACGATTTTGTTCCCCAAGTCGTTGAAGCAATATTTGGTAAAGACATGCTTTCTCAGATAGTAGAGAGGCTAGTCTTTCAGGCAGGCACAATGTCGCTATGGAATAATGTAGCTTTGAAAGAATCGCGTCCACTTCACTCAAGAGCCGGCTGGATTCCAATCTTGTGGGCGGACCTAGAATGTTTCGTAAAAGGCCAGTAGGCTACCTGGATACGATGATCTGTTCTCATCTTTCAAAAACCGTGCTGCTTGTATCAATGGCAATCCAAACTCAACAATTTGGGCGTGGACATACACCTTGTAGAAATCATCGAGTTAAGTAAATGAGACCGCATTACTATGGCGGCGAGGATGGGGACGACCAGTCAGAATAGGTAAGCTCGCACATGTGACCCGTCCGTAGCCCGGCATGTGCTTCAACGCTTCCGAAGGCTGCCCTAACTAGCCCTTGACAGTATTCTGGCTTGTGCTGGCAGGGTGTCAACAAATCCAGTGATTATTGTGTGCTACCAATATTCTATATTGCAGATTTCCGTCTTGCACTTGTAAGGACGCAGCCATGGACAAGTTCACTACATTTGGAAAGAACGTTAGGTATGGACAGCAGCTCGATCTCTCGGACCATTGCGGCCTGCTGACCTTGAGATGTAGTTCGGCCTGGAATTCAACGGTGTCGCCTTTTGCACAGCGGTCGATTCACAGTGTCAAGGAACAACTTGGGCAAGCCGGTGAGAAGGTGTTTATTTACCCTGCCGGCCAATCCTGTGCAAAATTAACTTGAACCTAGACACAACTTCCTCCGGAATATGTTGAGCTGGAGAAACGGGTGGATGCGTTGAAGGAGGTTCACCAGAAACTGCTCGCTGTCACGTAAGCGCGATTGGCGGCTGCATGGGAGATCTCGAGCTGACAAGGCGGCAGCAATCAATACTCGAATGAGGCCTACGACTACCCGCCCAACATCCGTGAATCTTTCGGGGACCTAGGGCGAAGCATCTCCGAGAAAGTCTCGCTCCTATCCCACGCCACTAGCCCATCGGAAGCACAGGCCGCATTCACGGCACCACCCTCGGCCAAGCCACAGCCTAAGACGTTCAATCATGCCATTGCTCGAGCCTCACTGGCCAGCTCTCAGATCCTCCAACACTCCGCTCCGGTCGGACAGCCTCCGGAGGATCCTCTTTCGAATGCCCTCGAGAAGTATGCTCTAGCGGAAGAAAAAGTGGGCGAGGCACGTCTAGCACAAGACCACCAGATCCAGTCTCGGTTCTTGGCTGGCTGGACCACTACGCTCAACACCAACATACAGTTCGCCACCAAGGCACGAAGAGCGGTCGAGAATAGCCGCCTGACGCTGGACGCAACCAAGGCGGCCAAACGAAACCAACTTCAAACCCAGGGCCTGAATCCTAACGATGAGTCGGCACTAAGCGAGGAAGCCCGAGCCGAAATTGAAGCAAAGGAGGATGAATTCGTCTCGCAAGTGGAGGAGGCCCAAGGCGTCATGAAGAATGTTTGTGCTTGTTCATCTACTGATTTCGAGCTGAAGCTAACTTGCCTGCAGGTATTGGACACACCTGAACCACTACGAAATCTGGCCGACTTGATCGCTGCTCAGCTCGAATACCATAAAAAGTCGTACGACATCTTGTCAGAGCTTGCGCCATACATCGACCAGCTGCAAGTCGATCAAGAATCTGAGTATCGTCAGAGCAGAGAAGGTGTTTGAGCTGAGATCTCGCCAGAAGAATGGCGCGCACTCATGGTTTGGGTTCGAGAGTCTAGCGAGGCAGGGTGTTGTGTTTACCAGCGGACGGAATGCTTATTGCTCATGCTGTAGCATTCGGTACAACAAGTGTGGACTTTGTATGGTCTAGCTTCATGACTGCTCTCTATATAGTTGGCCGGATTCTAGACTTATATTGATTATGTGAGCGTGTTGGCGAAGCGAACTGAACGAGTCCCTGGTTCCGGTCCAAACTTTTCGATTTCATCGTCAATAGTAACGGTTGGCCTCCGGCGCAGCCTCGTAAACAAGGCTCCGCTCTAAGTCGCACTGCTCGGGCTAAACTTGTAGAGGTCTTCGGTATGCCATCATCGTATCAGTCGTTACTGGGACTGTCTTGATAGGTCTACCTGAGAACTGCAGCCAACTACTAATAGCGACTTATCCTCTGAATACGACCTCGATTCTTGACGGTGCAAAGCCCCCAGCTCAAGGTGTCAACAAGCGAAGCCTTGCCGGGAAAGCTGAAGTCGTGCTCTTCAAGTTCTACGCCAGCTGCGTTCGGAGGTACAATTCAAGAAGCTGCAGAATATAGCATACCACAATGGCGAACGGGTAAGACCCTCCCACTCCAGTTTGCACAATCATGCTGGTCCCGACGATGCGCAGTTTCGCAGGACCGGGTGAGCTCAATTCAATCACCTCACCCGCAATAGCAGGGTTTGATTCATACTCTCCGGGATGGGAACCCTTTGCGACATGTACAGATCCTACCCTCATTACAGGCCGATGATTGAAGCCAGGCTACAAGCTGGGACTTTCATACCCGACTCCAGTTCAACGGCATGCCGTCATAGATCTCATATTAGCTTAAAGGACACGGCCCAGTCACGATATGGTGCAGGAAAGCATCCTGTGGCGCTGCAGCACACATTCACTCTATGAGAAACATCTCACTGACCTGTTCTCATATAGGTGGTCCCTCCTCGTCGGCCTCATCTTCATCGTTGTCTTCAGCTTCGCCGCATGGTTCTTTAGCCCGAAAGGCGAGAACCAGACGTACGTCTCCTTCTCCTTCTTCCACACCATTTCAACACACCATCCTTCCTATTCTCCGCTTTCCTCTCCTCCTCTACTTCTATTCTATTCGTTGCTGGAGCTCAGTCATGGGAGGGAAAAAATACGAGCTCCCAAGCCAGAAGATACAGAGGAATACCTACCAATACCCCCAACAAAAGCTCATCATCAAGCTAACACCTGCCTGTTTTTGCTCTAGTGTCTGGCGAAGCACTCTGATCCTGACCTTCGCAAGTTGCTATATAATGTGGGGTGAGTTCCTGACCCAAAAGTCCCGCCTCCAAATCCAGTCTGCCCTTCTTCAGGACAACCCTATGACTAACACTCTCCGCTTTTAGCGATAACGTTCATGGCGCAATGGCACCCTCTCATCGAGCCGAGGATGTCGAAGCTGAGACCCGGCTATCTAGGCGGCAGCTGATGTGGTCCCACTGCCATCTGGGATGTTTTTCTCTACTTTTCCTTTTTCCTTTTCATTAGGGTGGGTGACAGTGATAGTGATCGATATGGTAGTAGTAGTGGTGGCGGATGATCAAGGCGTTACGAAAAGGCAGCAGCAGAGCATTGCAAATGTTGCAAACCATTTTTGGGGGGGTTTCCTCGGTCCAAAAAAATAAAATAAAAATAAAAATATACATCGCTTACAATGAAGCGAGTTTCCCAAAAAATGGATAATAGATTCGAATGTGAGCGGAACACAGTCGACCCTGTTACGAAGACCCCCAGCTAGATCGATACCCCATCTTCCCCATTGACTACCAGGAAGACATCGCTACTTGGAGCGGCATGTTACCCCCTGTCTGCCACGTACCAGGGTGTGTTTTCATGGATCTACAATACCATGAACAAGTCAAGTGACATTCAAATTCAAATTCAAATTCTCTCGTACAGCCATTTAAAATCCTACCTAGTACCTAGTAGTACCCATTTTCAATGTATAGGAAAATCGTACGGTAGCTAACTACTCTCCCTTAACTTTCAGGCTTTTTTTCACGTTAACATTAAGAGTCCGCTCAGTTCCTTTTGTAGAGATTCTCGTAGCTTATGATTATGTGTATTTTAGTTAACATTTGAGATTTGTTCGAGAGCAGTTAACCAAGCTTTCGTCGTGTTCAAGTTATAGAATCTACGTGTATGTATATAGGTAGTAGGTATACATGAGTCGAACGCTTGTTAACCCCCTCTCCCTCTTTCCAAATGTTTGCCAATTGGTTTGTTTTGCACCCCCTGCCACGGGGCAGATGCAGTGAAAAAATAATACAGAAACCCAGACACCCGAAACACCTAGCTAACTGCCATGTACATATCACCCCCAGGCTGGCTTTCTCTCGTTTTGCTCCGATCATCTCTCACCCTGCCTTGGCCTGGGCTGTTTCTCTGTCTTCGTTGCTTTTCTCTGCATCCGCCGTCTCCCTCACCGTCTCCTCCACTGACTCCGTCTCCTGAGCTTCTTTGTACGCATTCGACACTCGATCGAGCTTAATTTCGCCCATCTCTTCGTCCGGTTCTGTTGCGTCTTTTTGTTGCTTCGCACCCGTCTTTTCGTCCTCTCTGCTCAATCCGCTGTCGGAGTCGGATGTGCTGGATGGGACGGATTCGTACGTAGGAGGCGGAGAGTCAGCGTCTGTCTTGTTGTGTTCAGTCGGGTGACCCTGCGCATCGTCGTTCTCTTCGTCATGATGATGAGCAATCAAACCGCTAAGGATATCGTAAGCGATCGTTCGGATACTTCCTCCACCAGGTGAGCGTACCTCTTCACCATCGTCTGCCGGTGATCTGGGACTCTGAAAGTGCGTCTGAAGAGGGATCGGCGTCCCTGGACCAGTTGGATGCTCATTGTCTAACGGCGAGATTGCTGATGGAGGCGGCTTGGTCGCTGTGGCGGTGGGAATATCTTCTTCTTCATCGTCATCATCTTCCGTGACTTCCATCGCAGTGACCGAGGCCGTCGCAGTTCCACTCGGTGAGAATGGAACAGTGCTGGACTCAGAGAATGGATTGGACGTGTGGCTTTCAGGGGTAGGTGTTGGATCTTCTGGTGTCCTAAAGGATTCAGCTGCGGGCTCTGTGATCGGTATTGACATTTCGGGTCTGGGCGAGCGTGGGAGCTTGGAAGGTGAGGAGGATGGTTGCGTGCTTGATGTCGATGTAGGTTCCCCAGGAGTCTGTTGAGAGATCTGGGTGGCATCGTGATTGTTGTCTTCCTCCTCCTCTTCTGTGCCTTCAGCTATTATTGGCACTTGCGTGCCAGTGCTTGGAGTGTGTCGATGCCGTCGCTGAGTGGGTGCGGTGGTGGGTACTGAAGAAGCTGAGACTAATTCTGGTGGTACAGTCTGTGGCTGTTGGGAGGCGCTGACTGAGTTGTCGTTCCTGAGAATGTGCATCTCAGCGCTCTCTTGGTTGCCAGGTGTTTCGAACAAAGTTTCTCGATCGCCCTCTGCCTCGGGAGGAATCGTGTAGTTGTCCTCCGGTATTAGATTGTATGCGTCACAAACGGTTCTGAAGAATTTGTATAAGCCCTCCTCTTGCTCGAGCATCCAGAATGCCTCCCGGTGTTGAAACCAGGCATGAGCATATATTCGGTACACCCTCCTGAACACATTCGTAAGCTGGCGCATGCTCTGGTACACGCTACCGCCTTCTCCTCCAAGCGACAAGCGGGATGGAAAGTGTTTTGTGCTTGTCAACACATTCGCGGCCCAGTCCAAGGTGTGGCAGCAGTAATCAATAGCACAGCACGACTTTGGTGGTTCGTGGACGGCACAGAGGTATTGCCACTCCGATGCACGCATTTCTGGACACGTCTGATTCGAACAAGGCGGAGCATCAGCAAAGAAGGACACGATCAAGCGATTTGTCCGCTGCACAAGGAACCGACACAGTTCGTACAGCCAGAGGTTGCGATCAACGGGCTCTCCCGTGTCCTGTTGTATTGGAGGACTCGCCAGCTGCAGTGCCGTATCTTTGGTTATAGGCTTAATAGTGTGCGAAGACTCGTCCCTGGTCACATTGGCGTATGAAGACTTCAAGTACTCCTGCAACTGGAATGGCGATTCAAGCTGGTGAAGCGGAACGAATGGCGGGCCTCGTGCCATGTCTGCAGCCGCGGTACCAGGTCTCACACGCCGAGCTGCACCGTCATCCTGAACTGTTGTGCCATCGAGACTCAGGTCACCACCGGGAGCATTTGACGAAGGGCTCATAGGCCCCAATTGCAGCTCAGGCAAGGGCGGAGGGGATGGCAGTCGAGGTGAGCTCGGAGGTACTCCTTGGCTGGCTGGGCGAGCAGGAGATTTGGCAGACATCTTGTGATGCTTCCATACAGTGTAATCGGCTCGTATATTCCACAACGTGTCGTTTCGCAGTCGATGCGCTCGGGACCAGCGCGCGGGCGTTGCAACTCGACGCACCGGCGGCATCAGTCAGCCTCGAACAGCCTCGTCACAGGTATTATGGAACGGCCACGAACTTGAACGGCGCCTCAGCCCTACGAGGCAGGTCTCCACTTCTTCCCGCACTGCAGCTTGCCAGTTGAGCAAGTTAGGTCTACTTTGCTCTTTCCCTCAAACAGCACATGTGGTCCTTTCCACCTTTATGAGGCTTCCAAAAAGATTCTCAAAATCTGGCCATGATTGACAGCGATGACGAATCGCCGCCGGATCTAATCGATGCAGAACACGAAGCGTCGATCAATGCAATTCCTGCTATCAAGAAAGTGCCTATCACAATCATCACAGGTAAGTTTCACGAGGTTCCTCGGCACCATAATTTGGCCCGTGGGCGGTCATATGCATCTAGCCCCGACTATTTACGAAAGATCTGCAATGCGTGATGAGCAGGTGTGAGAGTGTCCTTTTGTCAGGCCTCATTCTCAGCCCGTTCCTAGAATGCAAATGAGTCATTTGCGCGTATTATTTTGACACTAGCTCAGGGTATCTTGGGGCTGGGAAAAGTAC